>CM032880.1:39183143-39855704 GCA_019176425.1 Megalops atlanticus | reverse complement strand
AACCACCTCCAGATCAATGCAGGGGAAACCAAAGAGATGGTGGTGGATTTCCGCAGGTGCAAACACTCTCCTACACCAGTGAACATCCAGGGAATGGACATTGAGATGGTGAAATCTTACAAGTACCTGGGAGTTCACCTGAATAATAAGCTGGACTGGACTGACAATACAAATGCACTATACCAGAAAGGACAGAGTAGACTCTATCTGCTGAGGAGACTCTGGTCTTTTGGAGTGCAAGGAGCACTCCTGAGGACCTTTTTTGACTCTGTGGTGGCATCAGCCATTTTCTATGGAGTGGTTTGCTGGGGCAGCAGTATCTCGACTGCTGACAGGAAGAAACTTAACAGACTGGTTAAGAAGGCCAGCTCTGTCCTGGGATGCCCCCTCGACCCAGTGGAGGTGGTGGGAGAAAGGAGAATGATGGCTAAGCTATCTGATTTTGAACAAGTCCCACCCCATGCAGGATATTCTGACAGCACTGGGCAGTTCTTTCAGTGGCAGGCTGCTTCACCCGTGGTGTGTGAAGGAAAGATACCGTAGGTCCTTTCTTCCTGCTGCTGTCAGACTTTACAGACTTTACCATCAATACTGCTCCCAGTAGACCACACACATCAAAACTGACAATCCACTCATGTGCAATACTACTGTCTAATTGGCTACTAAACTGTGTACTGTCTGTTTTTATTTATTTACTATTTATTATATCTTGTTGTTTTGATTACTTATTTTTATTATATGTTGTTCTTTTTTTACTGTTGCGCTATCCCCTATGCTGCTGTAACACTGCAAATTTCCCCGTTGTGGGACAAATAAAGGATTATTTTATAATATGGACGGAATACGGAGAAGGTGGCCTGGGTAGGTTTTTTCCACGCCTTTTTTCTCTAAAGCAAGGGACATTATTACCTTAATACATAAATCAGTACCTTTTCAAATAATAAATACAATTTGTGACAACCTGGGGAGATTTCTAATCATTCAAGGGATGCTCCTTGTTATGAAAACTGATGTCCGAACAACACACAGCTGCAAAGCATGGTACCATAACTCCCTGCTTCTGCATTTGCATAGCGTTACATGACCTACTGCATTGCCTCATGGGAACTTGAGTCTTTCATAAAACACATAACACATCTCCCCCCTTGGGAAAAAAAACACCCACCGGTAGTGCTAAGTCATTTTACAACCTTTTTTTTCTCTTTTATGCACTTCAAAACAGGTCATTACTAAATCCACTAAATCTGCAACAAACTTACATATAAACATGCATGCCATTTTTTAAACAACTACTATGGCACTAATTTGCTTTCAGCAACTTTCAATCAGTCTCTGTGGTGGTTTAACAGTCCTTTTTTGTCCGCTGTGCACCCATACTGGTGTACTGCTCAGATCAGTTACCTCAGGGACTGTTCTGTTCAGTAAGCGACCCTCAACCTGTTCAGTGCTGGTATACTCAGGCTGTTGTGACACGCTATCTATGAAGCATCATGGCTGTGCGTAGGTGCTTGTGCCCTCAGATCCACACGGTTTCTTCTCAACTGTGTACCTTGCTCAGGGCGAATCTGGTAAGAATGTGGGGCCAATTCTTGCTGAACACAGCCATGCATGGTCCAGTTACCAGTGGCGTGGTCATGAATCTGGGCTTGATCTCCAGGCTCCAGTTTCGGTAAGGTTTTCGCCCTGTTGTTGTGTTGTTGTTTCTGCCCCTCCTTTTCTTTCTCTTTGGCTATTTTGACTTTGTATGCTCCCTTAAGTGTCAACAGCAGCTCATGCATGCGTAAGTTGGTGCGTATATGTCGTCCCATCAGCATCTGAGCTGGTGACAAGCCATTCTGCAGTGGCGTGCTCCTGTAGATGATGAGGCTTCGATGGAAATCCTTGTGCTTTCTTCAACAGACTTTTAACCACTTTGACTGCACTCTCCACCAGGCCATTTGACCTAGGGTAGTGTGGGCTTGAGGTTATATGCTGAAAACCCCTCTCTTTTGCAAAGGATGCGAAATCACTGGTTGCAAACCGTGGACCATTGTCTGAGATCTGCTCGCATGGAACACCATGTCTGCCGAAAACTGTCTTCAGGTAGTTGCAATGCTCTGGTGGATGTTGATTGCAATGCTGTCACTTCTGGATAAAAGGAGAAGTAGTCTGTAACTACAATGTAACTCTTCCCATTACAATCAAACAAGTCAGCTCCCACTTTGAAGTACAGCCTATCTGGCACAGGACGCTCTGCCTGCTGTTTTAGTCTGTATTTCAGACATGTCTCACATGAGGACGTAGTCTGATATCTTGATTCATTCTTGGCCAATACATGACTTCCTTAGCTCTGTGTTTGCATTTTTCTTCACCCAGATGCCCTTCATGTATCTTCTGAAGCATCTCCTTGCGTAATGAAGTTGGAATGATGAACTTATTGTCTTTGAAAACAATGCCAGACACCACAGATAGTTCAGATCTACACACCCAGTAATCTTGAATTTGTCCAGGACAGTCACTCTTCAGAGCTGGCCAACGTCTTTGGATTGTCCATTTGAGCTCTTGGATCGTGTCGTCCCTCTAAGTCACCTGCCTTATCTGCTGCATTCTACTATCTGCAGGGTTGGGAGGGTTACTTTTAATATGCATTCCACTACAGATTACAGAATACTTGCCCTAAAATGTAATTTGTACCATATTCCGTGAGATTACTCAAGGTAAGTAACATAATCTAAATACTTTGGATTACTTTCTGAACAATGTGTTTTTAATTTTTAAAAGTATGTAAGTAAATGTGTGAATGTGGCATATACTGGTTGGGTGATTCTCACAAACTATGTCCAAGTGATGTCAAAATCTTAGCTAAACTTGAGTGATTTTTTTACTGCAGTACATAAAATAGTCTATATTTTTTAATTATAACAGTTCACATGGAAAAAAAAACATTTAAAGCATTTTATGAGCAAGATGGAATCCGAAGAATGTTCTTAACAGTTTTTTTAAAGAATGTTCATCCGACTAAGGTTCTGAACGGTTATTTTTAGAATGTTCACTTAGCATTATTGCGGCAAACATTTTGGCACCCCCATGTTAAGTCTATGGGCATTTCATCGCAGTTTCTTCAGAATTGTACATGTTAATTCAAAAACTACGTTACACGAAAACAAGAGTTAGAAAAGGCACAAGAACATGTGAAATTTCACTTGTTTTGTCACTGTATCTACTCGTTAGCTAGTTAGTTTTAATACTATACCTACTAGGTAGCTGAAAAGCTAATCCAGTGCAGCCAAACTATGCAAGATAGCTAGCTAGGAATTAATATTAGCTTAAATAATGAAAAACAGAACTTACTTCAAGATGCTTCTTCAGGTTAGAGTTTGACTCTTTTGAAGCCGATAGCAGTTTGGTTGCTGGCAAACACAGCTTGCATTGTACTGTTATGTTGTGACGTTTGCCAAATTTGAAAGTAAAATGGTCCCGGTATTTCCATGACATAAACGCGTTGCACTGGTTGCTTTCTGTCTCACTCTTCTCACTCTAGTGTTCCTCACTGGGTCATAGAACTTGAGCACTGGTTCTTCAGTTATGAGATTTTTCAGCATGTGGATGCACTCCTCCTGCTCATAGGACCACTCCCACTCATTTTTCTGCTCCAGCAGACATCTGAGCAATGCCAACACTGTTGACAACCTAGGGATGAACTTAGGTAGGTGACCATCCCTAAAAACCATCTCACCCCCTCTTTGTTTTGCGGTCGCTCCATGTGTCTGCCTCCACAACTGTCACATCTGCTTTCAAAGCATTTCTCTTTGTGCTGCTTCTGTTTTGGGGAATGTTTTGTGGTGCGGTCCTCCATTTTCACAGTCTGCACCATTGCACCCTCTCCTTGGCTTGCGCCTGTGTAGTCTCTGCGGCCCTGCACATATTCACCGTCTTGGCTAACGTCAAATCTTTTTCACGCAGCAGTCTTTCTCTGAGTCCATTACACAATTCTGTCCCTGATTAAAGAATCTTTTAAATAACCAAATTTGTAAGACTTGCTCAATGTAAGGAGCTCAGCCACAAATTGGTCAAAGCTCATGCCTTGCTTCTGGTCGCAGGAGAAAAACCTCTCCAATGTAAGGTTTTTACTTGGGACACAATATTCTTCAAATTTCGTTATTAGAGAAACCAGCGTCAGATTTTCTTCATCAATCTGAAAACTGTTAGAAATGTCCAGAGCATCTTCACCAATAACATGCAGAAAAATTGAAGCTTTCAGTTTTTCATCATTACCCCTGCTCTGCTAGCAGCTGAATCTCTCAATATATTGAATCTCTGCTTGAAATGTTTCCAGTTATCAGCGAGATTTCCACAGAACTGCATAGGTGTAGGAGGACTTAGCTTATCCATGGCAAGAATTCTCGGTACCAGAATCTCCTCCAGTCAATTTGCTGACTGCTCAACCTCGGGAACAACCTCACTAGGACCTTTCACTAGCTTCCGACATCACCTGCTGCTAGCAGCTTCTTTCGGTCTGTCTCTTAGCCTGATGGTGACCATTTACTCCAAAGCGTCGTCTTGTTTTTTGTGGTCATTCACTTCATTTCAGTTTTCTTCCCTCACGCCATCTTCTGACACCATGTTATGTTTGTGCAATAAATGACAAACTCATGTGGGTATAGTTTTTGCGTATTTACTCAGAAAACTGCTGTCTGAACAACACACAGCTGCAAGGCATGGTACCATAACTCCCTGCATCTGCATTTGCGTAGCGTTACATGACCTACTGCATTGCCTTTTGGGAACTTGAGTCTTTCATAAAACACATAACACACTCCTCTCAACTCAGTTGAATTTAGTAAATATCTATGGCACAAACGATGACAATCCCGCATTTTTTAGAATGTATTTCTTATATTTGCGGGACTTCCAGGTTACTTTATAATAGGTGGAGACTTCAATGGTACCCTCTATCCTGAATTAGACAGATCAACTGGTGTAGATACGTCCCATCAACAAACACGCACAGTTGCTTCAATGCCTTAAAGATTTCAATTTGATAGATAGTGGAGATTCAATAACCCTAACACCAAAATGTTTTCGTGCTTCTCAAATACACAGCAGTCATTCTCACGTATTGACTAATTTTTGATATCAGCTCACCTCCAACCCCAGATCACAAAATGCTGGTACGATAGTATTGTCATCTCAGACCATGCTCGAGTCTCCTTCACCTTTGCACCTCCTGGATTTTCTAGTGGCCCCCCACATTTGCAATTTCAAACAACTTGGTTAAGAGACCCTGGCTTTTTGGAATTCATTGGCAGCCAGATAGATTTTTATTTTGAAGTTAATACTACTAAAACCTCAGCTTCGATACCTTGGGAGGCATTTAGGGCTTTTCAAAGGGGGCAGATGATAAGTTATGTAAGCCGTAAAACTAAGGAATCCAGACTAGAGCTTAAAAACCTGGAGAACCAAATTAAGGAACTTCAAGAAAAGGTATTCTCCAGGAATGCTTCTTCTAACATAGTATCTCAACTGTAAAAACTACGATTTCAATATAATGAAATATTTTCAAAGCGGGCAATGCAGAGCTTGATGCACCTAAAGCAGAACTATTATGAACAGGGGGAGAGAGCAGGGAAACTTCTGGCCTGGCGTATTAAGCAGATGCAGTCAAAGAGAGCAATCAATGCTATTGAAGGAGATGATGATCACATTACAGTAAATCCTGAAGAAATAAACAAATCATTTAAATCATTCTGCAAGACTTTATACAGTTCAGAATATACACAGGTTTCAGAACAACAACTCTCTTTTCACAAATGTGCATGTGCACTATTATTCAACCCCCAGCTTCAATTTCCCAACAGAAGGCATCACGTTCCTCTTTAAAATGGCCTGGTATTTCTGGGAATCCATGATGCCAGTTACACGGTCAAGATTACCAGTTCCTGCAGCAGTAAAACATCCCCACATCCTCAATGACCCACCTCCATGCTTGACCATGGGGATTGTATTCTTCTGGTCATAAGCCTGGCCTTACTCACGCCAGACATACCGCTGGTCCATGTGTCCAAACAGTTCCAGTTTAGTTTCATCAGTCATAGAACTGTCTCGCAAAACTCTGTAGTCCTATCCAAATTCCTCCTGGCACATTCTAGTCGACATTTGATGTTCCTCGTGGTCAAGAGTGGAGTGTGTCTTGGAGTCCAGCCATGAAATCCTTGTTCATTCAGTGCTCGTCTCATAGTTGCCACTGAAGCACTTGTCCCGGCCTTCATCAGGTCATCCTGTAGGTGTTTTGCAGTAACACAGGGGTTTTTATTAGTTGTCCTGATTAAGTTGCTAAGGACTCTTGATGAAATTTTGGGCTTTCTCCCACGGCCAGGCAGGTTTGCAGCTGTGCCATAAGTTTTAAACTTCATTATAATGCTCCCAATGGTGTCTCTTGGAATGCCCTTCAGGTGCAATGAAATAATTTCCTCTCTCAGCTTTTGTGAAAGCTCCATCTTACCCATGATTGCAACTCACCTTGAACACCTTCATGCGTGGGGTTTATATATGCATCACAGCTGAAGCAAATTAAGGATCGTTATAGAGTTCCCAAAGGCTTAATTATGTTTTAACTCCACTTTAGGCCATAAAAAACTAGCAGAAGGTTTTAGAAACAGCAATATTATATAGGGGTTGAATAATTGTGACATGGCTATATTAACAAAATATCCTGTTACTCACGAATACTACACCATACATTTTCTTGGTTGATTTTATGTAACTGATAAGTCATCCAAAGCAAAATCTAGCTCTTTGAAAAAACTTTCATTGGTAAATCCTCACAATCTTTGGGGGGTTGAATATTTCCAATTGCAACTGTATATATATATATGTACAATGATATACAAACCTGAACCCTTGACCCCTACAGCGAGGGGATCCGGTGGCTCTGTAATGCTGTGGGGGGCATTTTGCTGGCATGGTTTGGGTTCACTTGTCCCCTCAGAGGGAAGGGTCACTGCAAATCAATACAAAGTTGTTCTGAGTGATCACCTTTATCCTATGATGCATTTCTATCCTGATGGGAGTGGTCTCTTCCAGGATGACAATGCCCCCATCCATAGAGCACGAGGGGTCACTGAATGGTTTGATGAGTATTAAAATGATATGAATCATATGCTATGGCCTTTGCAGTCATCAGATCTCAACCCAATTGAACACCTATGGGAGATTTTGGACCGACGTGTTAGACAGCACTCTCCACCACCATCATCAAAACACCAAACGAGGGAATATCTTTTGGAAGAATGGTGTCCCATCCCTCCAGTAGAGTTCCAGAGACTTGTAGAATCAATGCCAAGGTGCATTGAAGCTGTTCTGGTGGCACGTGGTGGCCCAACACCTTACTAAAACACTTTCTGTTGGTTTTTCCTTTAATTTGTCACCATCTGTACATATATATATTATTTATTTATTTATTCATTCCCTATTTATTTATTTTTATGTTTTTCTTCTTGTCTGTTTGGTCTTGTTAAAGGTAAATTCGTCCTTGTAATCAATGGCTTAATGTCTGTTCTCTTATTCTCTGTAAAAAAGCAATAAAGAAATTGTTAAAAAAAAATGAATAATAATCCAAATAAACAGCAATTGATTTACTAGCCTGTATAAAAGTCAGAACAGTAAAAGATGGCTAATCACTGCAGTAATGTCAATGAAAAGATTAAGTGCCAGTCATAGTGATACAAATGATAACAATAACAGAGTGAATAATTACTAATAATTTCATTTGTGTTGTGTAGCTGCATATGCTATCATACTTTCTCAGCACTGCAGAAGAATGTTTCAAACAACTTGTTGCAGGGATAAAAATGGTGCTGTGGTATTGGATCAGTATTTGATAATGCTGCCCATCAATCAGACTTTCTGTCAGTCTGAGAGATAAAGAACCAGTGATGAGCAATCTGGTGAGCAATTCAGATTTTCCACAGTGGAAACAGGTTATTATGAGTCCTGGTTCTGGGACCAGTTTATTATGAAAGTTGATGCCCACACATTACGCCCAATACTGGAAATGCCATTACGAGATTAAAACGGTGGCCAGGCTTTGGGCAGATTGTCATATTTTATGCCTGTGATGGTGTCAGTGTGCTTATAGTTCGGTGAACACAATTCTGCAATCTGAAAAATCAGCTGCCAACCGGAATGGAAAGCACATTGAGAGCATTCTTCCTTTCACCACAGGCAAAGATTCCCCTCATGTGAATACGGAGCCTCAGCAAAGCTCCAGTGAACTGGTGAGGCCTGCCACCAAAGCAGGGCGACAAGGTACACCTCATTAACTCACCCTATCTGGCCCCGGGACTCAACAGAGCAGGGCAAACCACACAGGAGCTCTGGAGTAGGCCAAAAGCCCTGTGAAAAATAAGTGCCCCAAAACAAAACTTAAAAATGCATATTGCGCATATTTCTCTTGAGATACATTTTAAATGACATCTGTTAAATATTAAGTGATGTGTCTATTATTTATGGGGGTTAAAAGGTTAATGACTCCATTTTCCCAGCTTCTTTTGACATCTTCCTAATTTTCCTTTTGCGGGGAAGTGTGCTAGCACACTTTAAAGGCACTAAAGTGAAGCCAGCAGGGGCACCAGCTCCTGACAGAGGCACCCACACTTGACAGCTGATGGGTGAGTGCAAGACTACATACAGAAAAAAACACTGAATACCTGGCCCTAACAGAACAGATCAAATAGGAGTAGAAAAAATCTTGAGGGACAGAACAGAGGTGCAGAAATGTCAGTGTGCAGACAGATCCATAAAGAACCAGCAAAGAAGAGTGCTGATGTTAGCTGAAGACCAACAACAAAGACATGTGGAAGACTGGATCCTGTCAAGACACCTGCATGAAAAATGCACCACAATTCCTCACTGCTGGAGAAACACTGTAGGTGAACAGTGGGCAACCAAGCAGGATGAACATTAAAACTACCAGCACCTTTTAAATATCAAAAACAGGCATATTAACAAAGGTGTACAATCACAATTAAACATTTTTATGTCTGCGAGAGAAAATTGCCCATTTTCGAGTAGATACTAAATAGACAGGCTATTTAAGTTCGAGTTTGCGAGTGGCTCTTGCAAATGCTGCAAGCTCATTAACCAGTGAATGTTGCTTTACTGAGTAGTTTTTGTTGTTAACTGATTTCATAACAGCTGAGGGAACAATTAATACTTTCAAAAAAACTTTCAAGCATTAAAGGCACACCCCAAAACTCATCTTGGATTAACTGGAGTAAATATCCAGCAACACTGCCAATGGTTCATGACACACACGACAACCCAATGCTACAAACATTTAAGTAAAACTTATTGTACTTAAATAAATACTTTAAAAATCCAAAAGAGTACATAAGTACATGGTGTTAAGTCCCATGCTTGGCTCCCTAGAAACACTGATGCCTTGAGGGATGTCCTTAAGGGTGCTGCAGAAGAACAGAAGGAAGGACCTTTGGTTAGGTTCCCCGCTAGATACTTGGCACAGTGTGTAAACATGTGGTCATTTTTGCTGATTCTGGTCCTAAAGAAGATCATATTGAAAACACTGAAATATGTCTTCAGCAAACTATGGGAAGACTGTTACTGCCCCACCTTACTAATCACAGTTCTGTAGAATATTGACATAATATAGAATATCATCTATGGACATCACTAGTGCTAGGCGGTATACCGGTTCATCCGGTATACCGGTTTTAATTTCCCGTATGGTAAGAATTTTCCATATACCGCCATACCGTAGCATAGCTGAACCAACTCACGTTGTAGCTTTCGCAAGCCTAAAAAATGTTCAAGCCGTAAACCGAACACGAAGCGGACTTTTGCACCACATCACAGCAAGCATTTTTGATTGCCAACGCTGCAAGCAAGTTGCTGAAGAGAGGGGGCGTGGCTTCTAGCCCTACTTGAGGGTGATTGGCTTTCGCCAGGCGAGTTGAACATTTTTCAACTCACGCGAACTGTTGCAAACGCTTATTTGGCCGATTTCGCATCACTCGCAGTTTCGCTGCGATTAACTCCGCCAATTCGGCTCCTGCCATTGACTTTTCAAGCATTCAGCTGGGCTTCAAATGCAGATGTCTGTAGTCTGTGTGCTTGGGAAAGCAACAACATGAGATTGTTTAATTAACAAGGATGGCATTTATCGATTTAAATTACGTTAAATGCTGATGACACATCACAGCTTTTGTGAGGTCTGTGTTCTAAACGTTATTGTTCATTGCACTCAACCGAACCTAAAAGTTTTTTTCTCAGTAATTTAAATCGATTTAACTAAATTTAGCTCCGTTTTGTAATTTGAATTTTGTAACACAAGAAAGCTGTAATGTGAAACATTTAAGAGAAAGCTTTGGGATTACTTGCCACTTAATTATTCAAACTGCCATCCTTGTCAATTAAACCATCCCTTGCTGTAGCTTTCGCAATACCACACAAATTTCAGACAATCTGCAGTGTTTCGTGAGCATATTCATTTATTCTAAATACACGATTGATGTCGATTATTTTGTGAAGTATTTAAGTAATTGTTGAAAGTAATGATAGACTTAAAGGTAGTGTTTCCGCTTCCCCTGTTTCCAGCTCACCAGCCGCCACTGTGTAACACTAATAATTGTACGTTCACAAAATTACACCGCCGAACGGCATACTGGGTACAGCTCGCTAGCTAGCCAGGTAGCATAACAGTCTGTTAACAGCTGGGAGAGGCTCCGTCGCTACGGTAGATTAAAGAACAGAAAACAGAGACGGAGGATGAAGAAAGTGAGACCGGCGTTTTATTTGTTAAATAGAGAACCAAGGGAATTGTGACTGATCAACAGCCATTTTAATACTTGAATACCTTGGCTTGTAGGATAACATATTGTGAATTAATATTAAGCTTGTTTCTTACTTTTGCAGTAGAACGTTAGAGAAATATCTCTTTGAATACTTAAACACTTTGAGTATTTTAATAATACTAAAATACTCAAAGTTAAATTAAACTGTTTTTATATTCTATGTACTCCTGACAGTAGAATAAGCCACAAACCTATAAAAAGGCCCAATCATGCAAAAAAAAAAAAAAAAAAAAAAAAACGAGATATAGGCCTACAGTGAAACCACCAGAATCTTAAAAAATACCGTGATACAAATTTTTGGTCATACCATCCAGCACTAGACATCACCAATGCAGACAAACTGTACTACTGTCATGTCTGACCAGCAGTATAAATACTGCAATGAACAGCTACGTAACAGAGTTTATTTCATGTGTTTCCCCTCTCCTCTATGCTGTACGATGAGGGGGTAATTCAAACAACAGCAACATAAATTTACTGTGTTAACTGACATCTCTCCTTGCTCTTTAATGGACTGACCCCCCAACAAGCAGATGCAGTAATGTCAATGGTTTTTCATGGACACTCATTTTTTTATGAGGAGCTAAGCCATGCCATGAAAGTATTGATGCCAGCTAGCCTAGGGGATCAATACTCCTATTTTTTCTGTTGTTGTTCAAATCTTTCCATTTCTAACATTGATTTAACCTTTTCAGTTCTGTTCATATCTGTACCCTGGACTTGTAGCCATTTTACATTGACATTGTCTTTTCTTGTCTAACACAGGAATGAGACCACAGTTCACGCTGTAGAATATGAATGATTCAGCAAATGACAGTTTCCATCAACTCCTGTGGAAAACTATGGAGCAGATACACACAGGCGACAGGACACTCACAATGCCCTCCTAGGGCCTGACATTTCAGCCCTTCATCTGGTGGGAACCATTAGCACTGCACATGGAGGCCAGAGACAGCATAGCCGCACGTCCAGGCACTGTTTCTGAGATTAAATTATATGACATTGCTCTATGAGTGCAGAATCTGACTAAATATTACTGTGATTTCTAAGCCATTTCACTTCCTGGGGGCACCTGATTAATCTCATATAAAAAAACTGGTTGAGTGGTGAGCTGTGGAAAATTAAATAAATAAATAAATAAATAAATAAAGCTATAATACTTTGATGGAAAACATCTGGGACTAGCAATCTATTTGATCTTTTTATTGATTTTTGCAGATGAAGTTGGAGTTTTACTCAGCACATATTATATACTCTACAACAAACCATATCCTGGAGAAGCAGCAGGAGTTTAGAATCATAATTACATGCGACATTCTCAAGAACCAGATTACACAAAACACCAAATCAAATTAAAGAAAAAGAAAAAAATTGATCAGATTGATGGCTTCAACAACACTGGCAGGTAATAGACTGTATAATACCCCACTGTATGAAGCTCCCTTCCATAACATACAGTATTGCTGGGTTAATATTACCCACCCACCCCCTCCAAACCAACCTCTCTCCCTCTCTATAAGTCAACAGGGTCTGTTGTTGCCTGGGCAAGAATATGTGGCCTCTGAAGATCATGGTGGGTCACTCTCAATAACCACTGGTCACTTCCTGGCAACAAACCACAAATAGAAACATGGTCAACTGCCATGTCAAAATGGTAATCAATGGAATGACTGCTCTGTTCAGGATGTACAGAGATTTGCCAGGACCAACAGCTCAAGAGCAAGTTGTGAACTCCACAATGCTGTACATTTCAGACCTGCAACAGCCTCTGACTGTGAGATGGGGAAGGCAGAAGCAGGTTTAATCCAGTCCTCCCATCTATTTTTTATAATGTGAAAGCCTGAGAGATGCCCCTATAGTCAAGCTGAGCTTTAATTACATACTGAGGGAGGCAGATGCGGGAGTGGATTTCTTAAAGAGACTCATAAGATAGTCTGAATAAAAAACACACGACCAATAAATGATTATCATTTAAAAAATCCATCCTGAAAATGCATTATGCATTCAGGGCTTTATGAAAATCTCTAGTGTAAAAATTTGCTGCAAACAAATAAAATCAGATTTATTGATTTCCTTCAGAGCCATCTGTGCAGCCATTTGACAGGTAGAAACTTCTTCAGATGTCACAAAAGTCTTTAACCACTAAGCCAATCAGACAGTATTTGAGCTTTCATGTAAGGTAAAGATTCTGACAAAAACAGAACAAAAACTGTGTTCTCAGCATTGACAGTTCAAAGGTGATGGGAAGCAATGATTCTAAAATCATTCTAAAACTATTTTAAAAACCAATCACAGCAACCAGAAATTTCCACAGCTTATATGGAGATGCTTAGATACAGCAGAAAAATGAGTATAGGGTTAAGCTCATGTCTGAAACTGTGCAATGTCTATTTGGGCTGAAACCCAAAACCACTTTCCTATTATTGATAAATATCTGTTGTTTAAAGAGCATGAATAGAGAAGGTTTGAATTTAAATTTCCTTCATTTCCTTGGATTGTGACATTGTGGACCAACAAAGCTGACTCACTGCACTCTGGGGCACTGACTTGTGAATTAGAATGGTAATTAGTCACCAAGAATCACTAGGGTAGCTCATAGAGGGCTGTAGGTTTCATTTACATTATGCAGTGCATAATGTAACCCAGAGCTGGTAGTACCCTACCTCAGAAGACTTGTATGAATTGTTTCTAAATGTATAAAATAAACAGGACCTTGTGCTTCTGGTACAAGGTGATATTCACTTAAAAACAGTGAAACATGTTCCCGTTTCAAAACATCTGGGTACCTGAATTTCACATAGCGCTTATATAGTGTACTGGGATCAGCTTATTTTAGTCTGAACACAAAAGTACACTGACCCAGGTAGTCTCAAGTTGTATTAGTCCATATCCCACCAGGACATATCAGGGAAAATTAGCACTTGTGATGGATGTGAAAATGTAGGGGTGTCAGCTGCTGTGATTATTTTTATAAACCCTCCGGAAAATCTCAGAGGGTGTTGAGGACTGACAAATGAAAGAATATTTAATAAATGCAGCGCTGAGGTGGGATTTAAAAAAAAAAACATTAAAGAAAGAACTGTTTGTTATCAGATTCAGTAGAGAATACCAGGTGTTAACTGGTAACTGGTAAACAGTAGGGTTCTGTTCACTTACAGTTTATTAACAGGTAAGAACCCTATTTTGAAGGCAATAAGCTGTATTGACAATAAAGCATTAATGTGCATTCGATTTATTCATTTTTAAACTGTTTTAAAGGAGAAAGTTAAACATTCTCAAAACAGAGGATTATTTCCCATAATTAGCATAATGAACACAGTCCATTTTAATCTGAAAATGAATAAACATTTTGAAGTTAAATTTAGTTCAATTATATTATATTTAAATTCAGTCAATATACAGTGGAACCATTTTATATAAATCAACTGTATGACAGGGCAAGCTGTGTGAACTATGAACCGGGATCCTGACTGATAAAGCTGGTACAGAATCTTAAATCAACCTATTTTGGACTCCCAGACAATTACCAAACCTTGGTCCCTGAATGATGGTTGTTTTCTGGTGTTATTTTAAGTTGTGTAATTCAATTATATTCTATTCTTTCAGAGATCACAGTCAAATTAATGCCATAAAACAAATTAAAGAGGCCATGTAAAACTTCATCTTAAAAATGCATTGGGAGTAGTGCTATCCATCCTACATCAGATGAAAACTGCATTTGCAGTTATCTGTGCAGGTTGGAGTATTTGCAGTTGCCATATGAAGGGTTTTCAAACCTTAAGCAAAGGTCCACATGTGCCACTTCTCACCTTCGGAAGCTTTTAGGGTTTAAATCAACATATAAAATGTTTGAGCAAGAAAATGATGAGCAAAGACGAGCATCACTTCAGAGTAAAAGCGATGTTTTTACTTTAATACCCAACTGAAGTTCCAGACTAAAATTCAGAAGAAGAATTTTTGGACAATCCCTACGCAGTTAACCAAACCAAGACAAACCAGTCCCATCCACAACCATAAAATTCCACTTACCGCTTGCCTTGCACATCACCTGTTCATGGCATCTCTCCTCCACCCCTTTCTTTGTCCTGTTATGATGCACAAATGGGGGGTCTGCAACCTCAGCTGATGGTTGAGACTTCAGTACCACTATACCCCCGTCAACCGCAACCTTTACGCTTTGACTGCATGGAAATTTATACTGTACCTTCAGAACAGGCTGATTAGCCATTAGCCATTAGTGTCATGAAGTGCTCATTGTCTGTCGTTGTCTGGTGGCAGCTTAATTTGGAGGATTATTTGCAGGGTTGTTATATTTGCAGTATTGTTCCAGGTGCCTATATCTCCAGTATGTCTTTTCTGGGTTTGTTTTTAAGTAGGTTTTCAATTTTTTGTCCATTTTCTTATTTGGCCTAGCAGTAAGACCTAGAACATGTATGAAGTCTATTCACTCCATTGAGTTACATTTTATTTGTTCAACACTTTGTACAAAGGAAGCTTGTCACTAAGCATATTTACATATCTCAGGCATATGAGTACAGATGGGTAGCGATGGGAAGGCTTAGATGT
Organism: Megalops atlanticus; assembly: GCA_019176425.1. Classification (NCBI taxonomy): domain Eukaryota; kingdom Metazoa; phylum Chordata; class Actinopteri; order Elopiformes; family Megalopidae; genus Megalops; species Megalops atlanticus. Next base: position 39,840,288 of record CM032880.1, on the reverse strand, counting down.
CATTGGCATAGCAGTCTAGTCAGTGATTCTCTCAAAAAACCTCTTTTACAGTTTTGGATAAATGGTCTTGATGTATTGACAAAGACAGTGTCTAGCAGGTGCATAAATGCCTAATAGCTCTACAAGCTTGAGGAAGATCAAATTCAGAAAGGAAAATCAGTTAGAGGATAGAAGCTCTGGTTAAATTTGACAATGAATGACCTATGGATTCTCTGCTTTGGACCATATGTTTGTCCACCCCATGTTTGTGACCCCAGTCAATTAGTTATGATTTCAGATGCACAGCTGGATTCCTATTGAGGAATCACAGTAACTCAGAAAGGAATGGTAGTCCTTCCAGTAATATACCACTAATAATATTATTCACTATCATTCCTGTCTCAGCATGGTCTCTCCAATGGCCTAAAATTTTTAAACACTTTAAAAAAATCTAGGATATTTCTCTCCAGATTGTACATTTGCACAGTTTCCCAATGGGTTACTTTCATCATTTAGGAAACAATACTCCCTGCAGCACTCCAGCAGGCTGAGGCGCCCTCATGGGGTGTGCTCGCTTGTACAATCTCATTCCCCTCCACTGCCCACTGTAGCAATGTGGGGTCAGAGTAGAACTACATGAACAGCAAGCAATCAATTTTTTACAAGGAAGGGCTTTAGCAGCCCTACGCTTGCATGAAAATAACTCAACCAGTCAAAATTTCAACTATGTGTTAGCCAGGAAAGTATATAGTGTAGCATATGAAGCTGTGAATCACCTTTGCAACTCATTATACATGCAATATTAAAAAAATGGGGGGGGGGCATGTAGCTAATGGTAACCTAAATAATGTTGACAGCCAGCATAATCGTTACAGTATATCATATGTTGCTATGAGCAGGTGATAATGTTTATGTGAATACCTATGGAACAGCTGAAAGCTGTTATTGTAACTCTGTCAGTAACTCCCAGAGAGCATGATGTCCCTGAGGTGGTGTTTGTCTGGGGAAAAACACTTTTGTCAATGTTTGGACAGAAACAACAACAGACTGGCTTCCTTTGGGCTTTGTGACTCAAATCAAAGAATCTACCCAAGTGATCTTGGCCACCATGCCAATGTGGGGGAAATAATGCAGAAGAACTGGGTGGGGGAAACCAGAGTTTGGGGCAAAGCCAGTAAAATTCAGTCAATTCAGGAAATTCAGTTGATGGACTGAAAATTGCCCATCATTTTCTATTTCTCAATTAATTAATTGAATTTCAGTTAATTTCCTGAACTGACTTAAATGAAATGGAATTGGCTGGAACTCTGTTAGACACTGATGAGTGGGCGTGCTTTCTTTAATGTTCCCCATTAAAGCGGCCAGTGTCGTATCACCAAACCTGGGTCCCAGGCAAACAGCAACCTCCCTCAAAAGTGAAAGCGTGCCACCAGCTGCAAAAAAAGACCCATGTCCTCTGCATGGGAGATAGGGATAGCTCCTCATCATGGGTGGCCATGTCATTGTTAACCCTTGTTGAAAAAGAAGCCCTGCCATCCAAGAGGAAGCTTTGTTAGTCAAAGGAGAACTTCAGCTGATCGAGAACAAAAAGAGAGAGCGGCAGAACCTCCTCCCCCTGGTGACTGTGACAGGACTGCTGTGACTTACTGCACGTTTGTGGAATCCACACTGTACTCCTCCAAATACCTGGGCACAAAGACACAGATACAAGAACAAGAACAGAAGGCATTAAAGAGGCACAGGGATGGGGGCATGCAGGTCAGGACAGGAGTGCAGAAAGGGTTGAGAGTTATGCCTGTTCCAGCTGCAGCGAGATGACACTGCATTCAGACAGCCACCAACGTAACACCAAAATGGCTGCTTTGGACAAACTGCTCTGAATGCAAGCCATAGGGGTACCATTTCTCTCAGGGCAAATCAATCATGCACTGCCACTCTGCAAGCACACAAAGATACATGGACTTCTGGAAATAGCGCAAACCCATTCCTCTGCAAAGTCATGACTGATCTTTGGCATGAAAGGTTGGGAGGGCTACACAAAATGACACATAAAATGTACACTCAGAAAGCTGAGTTTTGGTGCTTCACCAGATGATTGTACTTGCTGTGAATGGAACAACAATGCAATGTATGAATGGAATTTTGTGGACTGCTTTATTTAAAGAGAGAGAGAAAGAAAACAGAACAGAGAAGTGAGGGTCCAAAATAAGGACTCAGTTTGGGGTCAGCCTGTCTGTCTTTCAGGAGAGGGGAGAGAGGAGCGAAGAAGAGGTAACCTCTCCCCTCGGATAAACACTAAGGGGGAGGAGAGAGCACCAGCTGTCAGGTGCAGTTGTACTGTTTGAGATCACCTCGGAATCCCTCTTGCAAGGTACAGGACATGGCAATCATTTGCACCGGTAACGAGCCTCATTAGGCAATGCTTTCAGAAGGAGAGACACTCTCAAGGTCTATATGATTTCTGTATGCTGAATGCTCGATGAGGCACAGAGAGGAGGAACATTGTGCTATGACTGTGCATTACACAGACCGGACCTTAATGCCTGAAACATCTCTTGCTGGTACAGTGAAGTGGGAATCCTGCTGTAGGGTTTACCTGAGAATATTTATGATCCCTGACAGTTTTCTCACCTCCAGCACTGTACCCCTGACAGCTCTGTCTCCTTACTGCTGCACTGAACTGTGCTCCAGAGTGTACACTGACCATTCCTGCAGCCGGCTGCAATGTCTTACCTCTTTCATAATGACTTCAAGTTCTTCAATAGTGCAGATTGATGAATGTGGGGATTTTTTAAGGACACTTAGGTCCCTATTAAGTGAGCTTCTGCAGTACCCCAAACCTACTGCTGAGCTTATCTTTCATCCATCAGTATCTATTAACAATGCATTAAATGCAGTTCAGATGAGGAACACACTAGCTTCTATGCTTGGGTACAGGCTTCATGCATCTGTGGTCATGGAATAGTCACTTTGTATTCATGCAAATTCACTGCAGACACGAAAATGGAAGGAATTAATTCAAAGTAATACACTGTAAAAAATAATGACATTTTTTGCAGGGGGAAATTTTTGCACATGGGTTTTTCTCTTGCACTTATATGGTGTAAATGTGTGAAAGGACTTCCCTGTGATCAAAAAGGGTAACTATCTAACAATTTTCATTTTTAAACAAGGTCTACCATAATGAGGACCTAATAGACTGTGAATGATATTTTTTGTCTTCCAACATTAAATATCCTCAACTGCAGGTTTATCCATTTAGAATTAAAAATGAGGCCCATGATGAACAACCACAAGCCAAATATGAATGTAAATCAAATGCAATAAATACTAATATTAATACAGATACAATTAATATGAAACTAAAAACTTGATGGTGAATATAAACATAAACAATTAATAAACACTTTTGTTTGGGACTGATGTTTGTTTTGGACTAAATGCTTATAAAAAAACATTTATGCCTTATGTCTAATGTCATCAGCTTAGGAGCTGACAGGCCTTTTCAGCACAGGGGTTTGCCGACAAACTGATAATTAAGAAGCCTCCTCTCTCTTATTCTGTTTCCAATTAGGGCTACAGTTGCAGGATGCTCACGTGCTGTCTTGCATAATTTGGTTGCTCTATAAATATTTCCCACCCCATTGGTTGGGGGTTTATCCTTCCTCTGCTGTTTGCTGGCTTGATCGCTGGCCACATATGTTGCACGCTCAGACACGCAGACCACGATTTATAATGGGAGTAGCGGTGTTCAAAACTTTTTAGTGATTCGGTTCCTTTCGTTCAGTTCAATAAAATGATTCAAATCTTTCACTCACTGATTCGTTCATTTCCATATCTGGTCGGGCGACACACACGAATCTGTAAATAGTTTTATTGCATTTTAAAAGTTACTCTACATTGTTCCAAACATCAAGTCCATTCTTAGCCTGCACTGCGGCAAAACAGCACATGTAAAACCTAATGTCAATGAACATAAGAACGTAAGAACATATTATGACGAGAACAGGCCATTCGGCCCAACTAAGCTCGCCATTTCTTAATTAAAGAGTATCCAAAACTGCATCAAGTCTAGACTTGAACACAGCAAGGGTCTCTGCCTCAACTACATGACCTGGCAACCTATTCCATGTATTGATAACTCTTTGTGTAAAATAATATTTCCTTATATCAGTGTGGAACTTACTCTTAACTAGTTTCCATTTATGTCCTCTTGTCCTCTACAGACTGAACTCACCCTAAAAAATCTATTATAGTTAACCTTATTAAATCCTTTTATAAATTTAAAAGCCTCAATTAAATCACCCCTAAGCCTCCCCTCGCTAAGTCTAAATAGGTTAAGTAACTTGAGTCTTTCCTCGTAGCTTTTATATTTCATGCCAGGAACTAATTTAGTTGCCCTTCTTTGAACTTTTTCAAGAGCTTCAATATCTTTTTTATAGTGCAGTGCCCAAAACTGCACACAGTATTCCAAGTGAGGTCTGACTAAGGCATTGTATAATTTCAATATAACCTCCTTAGATTTATACTCAGTACTTTTGGCTATATATCCCAGCATCCTGTTGGCCTTTTTTACTGCTACAGCACACTGCCTAGATCCTGTTAAGCTTGGGTCAACTATTACTCCCAAGTCTTTTTCAAATTGAGCACATTCTAGTTTTATTCCACCCATTAAGTAGTCTTGTCTACGGTTCTTATTTCCCACATGCAAGACTTTACACCTATCTAAATTGAATGTCATCTACCAGGTATCTGCCCACTTTTGGATGATGTTTAGGTCTTCCTGTATTACCTTAGTTGATTCTATACTGTTGGCTAGACTCCCTAGTTTTGTATCATCTGCAAATTTTACTATTTTACTACTAACCTCTGCATCAAGATCATTTATGTATATAAGAAATAGCAAAGGCCCCAACACCGATCCCTGTGGGACTCCACTTCGTACAGGACCCTGTTCTGATACAATTCCTCCCACAGTTACAGTCTGCTTTCTACTAGACAACCAACTTTGAACCCACTCAGTGATAGCTCCCGTAATTCCTGCAGATTTCATTTTCAATATGTGCCTCTCATGTGGAACTTTGTCAAATGCCTGTCCAAATAGATAATATCATAAGCTTGGTTTGAGTCCAAACATGATGTAGCTTCCTCAAAGAAGTCCAGGTGGTTTGCTAAGCACGACCTCCCTCTGCGAAAACCATGTTGGCTATCATTTTATCATTTTGGACACCATTTTGTTCCAGGAATAACTCCAAATTATCCCTAATGATGGATTCCAGTATTTTGCATGCGATACAAGTTAAGCTGACAGCCCTATAATTTCCTGGATCAGTCCGGTCTCCCGTCTTGTAGATAGGTACTACACTGCCATGTTTCCAGTCATCTGGTATTTCTCCAGTTTTAAGGGATTGCTTAAAAATAACTGTCAGAGGCTTGTAAACTACCTCTGCTAGTTCTCTGAGAACTCTTGGATATATTCCATCAGGACCTGCTGCCTAATTTGTTTTAAGTTTTTGAAGTTTATCTAGTACTTCTGCATCATTTAAATCAATTTCCTCCATAAGTCTCTGAGAACTGACTGCACCTAAAGGCATATGTGAAAACACTTCACTAGTGAAACTCTCCACAAAGTAACTGTTTAGTGTATCAGCAATAGCTTTGTTATCATAAACCATAATTCCATCCTTATTTTTTGTACCTCTTATTTCATCCTTAACTATCCCTTTTCGACCATAATATTGAAAAAAGCATTTAGAGTTGCTCTTTGCATCTAGTGCAATCTGTCTTTCAAAACGCCTTTTAGCTTCTCTTATTTTTTTAACTTGAGCTTGCATATTACTGTATTCAATCTTATTACTCTCTGAGCTCTCCAACTTGTATTTTCTAAATAATTTCCTTTTTTGTTTCAAACTGTCCCGTAAGGACTTATTCATCCACTGTGGATGCTTTGTCAGTGCTCCTGCCCCCTAGCCGCTGTGTTTTTTGTTTTTCTGTCCATGTGCTTTTGTTTTTTCTTGTGTTCTAGCCCTGCCCCGCTCCCCGCCCGGTCTCCGCCCGCCTGATTGCCTCATCGCCTTCACCTGCCTGCCTGCACACCTGTTTCCCATTCCCGTTGTCAGCCCTGCCCTATATCTTCCCTGCGTATCCCTGTCCTGTCGCCAGTTCGTCACAGTTGCTTCTGCCTGTTTCGTCCCCGCCGTTTTGTTACCTGTGTTTATTGCTGATTTTCCCGTTTTCAACCTGCCTGTTTTTCCGACCTGTTTTTTGCCTGCTGCTCTGCCCTGTTCGGCTGTACCTCTGCCTGCCCGGTGTTTGACCCTGCCTGCTCCATTTACCTGCGTTTGGATTTGCCCCTCAGACTGCCTTTCTGGTTTTGACCCTGCCTGTTTCAGCGATTACGATCTTGCCTGTGGACTTTATAAAATCTGTCGGAATACGACGTTTTTCGTGGTCTGCGACTGTGTCCTTGCCCGAGCCCTGACATGCTTCTTTTTCAGCTTCCCTTTTCTCACTTGCGGAATGAATTTAGACTGTACATCCAGCATAATCGTTTTAAAAATGCACCACGTTTCTTTCACAGTTTTTCCATCTAGAAGAGGTACCCAGTTTATATTCCTTGTATAATCACGCATCTTAATAAAGTTAGCTTGTCTAAAGTTGAATACTCTAGTAATCGAGAATGCAGACTTAACTTGCCAAAAAACTTCAAATGTAATTGAACTATGGTCACTTGTTCCGAGTGGTTCCCCTACCTCAGTACTGCCGATTCGATCAGGATTATTACACAGAACCAGATCTAGAATTGTGTTCTCTCTCGTGGGTTCAGTAACAGACTGTATCAAAAAACAGTCATTTACAACATCCAAAAACTCTTCCTCACATTTTCCTTGACCTGACACAGCTTCCCAATTAATTGAAGGGTAATTGAAGTCCCCCATTACTATTGTCTCACCCTCCTGACATGCTAGCTTAATATTATCAAAGAGCATACTGTTGACAGTACTGTCTGAGGCTGGTGGCCTATAGCATACTCCAACATTCAGACCTTTTTCATTTTCCCCCAATATTTTAATCCATATGTCTTCACTAACACCAAGGGGCTCCATTCCTGGAATTTCCTGAATATTAAGATTATCCTTTACATAGAGAGCTACACCTCCTCCTCTTCTATTGATTCTATCTTTTCTTAGCAGCTTGTATCCCTCTACGTTATACTCATCCCCATCCCCTGCACCAAGCCACGTCTCTGTAACCCCAACAACATCATAATTACTATTACTCATAACGGTTTCTAGATCCAAAATTTTATTTTTTATGCTTCTAGCATTTAAACAGAGGAATTTCAGGGTACCATGTGTGCATTTCCCGTCCTTCCCCCCTGCCCCCAGCTGCTCAGCATCACCTCTATTACAGTGCTGCACTGACTGATTTACAAGCATCGTTTCCTCACTACTAATAAGATACTTAGCCATGGTGTGTTCTATTCCGGCAGTCTGTCTATCCCTACCCATCTCACTGTATAACCTCCCTGCCCCCCCAGACCCGAGTTTAAATAACCCTCTGCTACCCTAAGCATACGCTGGCCCAGTGCAGCTGTACCCCTCCGGTTCAGGTGTAACCCGTCCCGCTTGTACAGGTCACCCCTGTTCCAAAAGGAGTCCCAGTGCCCCATAAACCTGTACCCCTCTTTCCTACACCAGGCTTGTAGCCACGTGTTAAACCTCCATATAAAGGCTTGCTTCCCTTTGCTTGCACGTGGTACTGGTAGAATTCCAGAGAAGACTACCGTGGAGGTTCTGCTCCTAATCTTCCCCGCTAGCTCAATAAATTTTTCTTGCAGAACCCTGAACCTACCCTTTCCTATGTCATTGGTTCCAACATGGACCATGACCACTGGATCCTCCCCCGCTCTGGCCAGGAGCTTGTCCGCACGCTCCAGGAGGTCTCCAACCTGGGCACCAGGCAGGCAACAGACCATGCGAGACTCCTTGTCGCGAGAACACACTATGCTGTCTACCCCTCTAATGATTGAGTCCCCCACTATCACCAACTCCCTTTTCTTGGAGGATGAGGCCGCCTGGGTGCCCTGGGGCTCTTCAGTCCTCCCACTCTCAGGATCGTGGGCCAACTCGTCCTGCAGTGGCACAAAACGGTTGGTCACCGGGATCTCTGGAGATGCCGCCCTTCTTGGAATTGTGTGCCCCTTTCTACACCTACGCTCTACTGTAACCCAGCTCTCTCATCCTATCTGATCTGTATCTTCCCCCCTACCCGGCTTTGGTGAGCACACTATCTCCCTATAGGGCGTACTAATCAGTTCCTGAAACTCTAACAATTCAGGATTACTGTGGAATCCAGCTAGTTGGGCCTCGAGATCAAGAATCTTGTTCTCTAAGTGCTCAACAAGTCGGCAACGGTCGCAGATGAACTCATCCTGGAGGTCTCCCTCCAGAAATCCGATCATCCGGCAACTTTTGCACAGTTTTGGCCACATTTTTCCCCCCTAACTGAACACTCTTTCCCTAAGTAAAGATTTACTGCCGAGACAGAATTACCAGCTAAAAAAGTGCTAAAAGCACCGAGGTGGCTCAGAACAGCCAAAGGCAGAAATCAAGCACAAGAAATGCCACATAGCCTAAATACAATAAAACTACGTTTACAGTTCAGCAGGTGCGCTAACACAACCAGAATCAGAATATCCTGAAATCTAACGCTGAAGAACAGTAGAATAAAAAAATTAAACAAGCGAACCGGCTAGCTAGCTAAACTACCCGTCTAGCTAGCTAAAGTATGCTGCTTATATATTTAAAGATTTATATATTTAAAGATTTGCTCCTGAGAGGGCGAAAAACCACAAAAAAAAACCTCTCATCGGCTAGTATATGTGCTGAATTAGCTGCATTTGCCAACGAGCTAACTCGTTGGATAACGCTTCAACGGAGGAAAAAAGTGGAAAATTCCCTCTCTGTCCCCTAATGGCAACAAAAGATTTAACTTTAGGAGCAGATCAGACCTACCTTATTTAATAACTGAGTAAATAGCCCCAATTTCTATTTTTATCCTATTGAATGTAATAGCACAGAGACCACTCCACAAACACAAACACAGTACAGCACTCCACAAATACAGCAGGAACTTGTCCAGGCTAGAGCAATCGAGCAAGAGCAATCAAGCAAGAGCAAGAACCGAGAGAATGTTTGAAAATGAAATTAATAATAATTAAATCGTAATATTCATTACGTGAAACTGCACCATGCTATTCAAACAATCATGTAGCTGCAAAGTATACTTCGTCTTTAGGAAGGTAATGGAACCCCACATTTTAACGTGTATAATAGCCTAAGTACATGTCATTTGCTAAAACTAAAAAAAAGCACTGAGAAAAAAAGAGCCACACTTATATCCGAAGCAAAAAACTTTGTTTTACAAGTTTTGAACTAACCCAGCCCAAACATTTTAATATACTTGTAGGCCTAGTCAGTGATGTCGTATTTTTATTTGTTGTTAATGTAGACATAGCACAGACAAATGTGATGCATAGGCTTATACATCACATTTCTGTTTTGTTTTGTAGCCTACTGTGTTGATCTGTCAGTATTTATTAATAAGGAATTTATTCATGTTAAAAGGAAATGTGATGTCAACATTAAATACATCGTAGCCCACGTAAAATTGCAGTTGTGATAAACAAGAACTGCGATACATTGTGCGCACCTAAAATATGCTACTGCTAAAAATATAAACATAAAATAATATTCCAGGTAGATGAGCAAAATAATATTTAATAATATTTTTAATTCCTATAATAATGTCACAGAAGCGCTCTGATTCCTTTTGCGTCGTCACAGTCAATGGCGGATGTAGCCCAAGCCTGCTATACTGAGAACTAGCGATTCTGACAACACATAGTCACCAGGTCTTCATGGTCAGTGACTCTTTTGAGGGGAATGGAACCGGTGTACTGGGAACTTGTCAGCACAGTCAGTGAATCTTTGGAGGCGGAAGGAACTGCTGAACTGAGGACCTTGTCAACAGTTCATCGGGTCAGTAGGGGGAGTTTAGAATCTTTGTAGTCAACGGATCTTTTGCATCGTCCCACATCATCAGCTGTGCTGAGATGGCCAGTGGGAGGTGTTTTGAGAGTTTTAGCATTTCAGCCATTGGCTAGTTGTTGTCACGAACGTACTGCTGATACAATTTTGTGATAGGCTGCTTCGTGGACAGATCACATATCTAATATCCACTGGAGGGAGAGTTATAGCTGCTATGCCAGCTAATCAGTGAACATGTTTGCAAAGAGGAAGGAACGAATCTTTTAGACTAGGGATTCAGTACACTCAGTTCACCTCAAATATTTGTTCAAAAGGATTTGTTCGTTCACAAACTGCACATCACTAAATGGGAGGTGTCTAAATGAACTGCTATGAGGGGCCTTGTGCCATTTACCTAATCAGTCTTGGTAAATTGGAAATTATTATCAGCCTAGTGAATGACACCCTTAGGACTCCTCTCTGAGGAGAAAACAGAACCGCAAAATAAATCAGTTTACAAATCAGCCTGGGAAAGTGTGCTAGGCTAACACAAACAAGCAACCCCAATCAGCCCCAAGATTCATTTTAAAATACTTCTACTCAAACTCAAAGAAATCCAACTACCATTAAATTAACATCAACCTGCTACCAGGGCTGCAACAATAACCCCATCACCGCCATAGGCTACTGCGGTATTAGGAGGTGTACCGCGGTGTTGAGCCCATCACTGCCATTACCGTCATAACAGCTTTTTTTCCTTTATCTGAGTGCTGCCATCCTCATGTAGCTTTTGGCCTTGTCTACACGTATCTGGATATTTTTGAAAACTCACTTTTTTTCTATCAGTTGAAAAGGATCGCATCCACAGTACATGCGTTTTTAAATCTCTCCACACGAGAATGAGAAAACGATTCTTAAACACCCAGACCTCTGCACTGAGCATACACATAACATTTAGCAAGCGCATAATGTCATTGTAACCTTCTGGGCGACTGACCAATCAAATCAATCCAGAGGACTGACACTGAGGAGAAGCGGTTTGCGAGTCTGGTGTTGAAAACTAGTGAGCAACTGAAGCTGTCAACAAATAATGTTATGGAGGAAAACATTCAATGTATGGTAACCCCTGTCTATACCCATGTTTTTTGCACGTAACTTATTTTATGCTATGTAGTGCGTGTGTTACCTTACATGGTTCGTTATGTTTTCTTTGGCATTATTAAGCTTCTCATAGTTTTCACCGCTGCATTTGCTATATTTTTTTAATGTTAAATCGCTGTTTCCTCAAAGCTAAAATTAGCTAGAATTTTTCCTAATCGCACTGATTTTAGCATATGCGCTAAACAGCAAATCACACCGGTGTGATCATACACACGAAAGGGTTAATTATAATGTGTAACAAAACTCACGTAAAATGCTTTTAAATGTGTGTAATAACTGTTTCTTTAGTTTTAAGTTAATCAACCAAATACTTAGCATTTTATATGGTGTTTGAAATACATGCCGTGAATAAACTAATACAATTAGCCTAGGCGATGGCCTAGAACTCAATTGATGGATTTTTGTCTTACGAAAAAAAGGATTTACAATAACTATTCTGGCACCTGAGCGCGTAGCGAGGCACACATCACCGGATAGCTAAACTCTCCACTGACTTGACTGTAGTGCTAGGTAGCTTCAATGATGAAGGAGCATCAAGGCATTTGTATGTCCGTTTAATGAAGGCACAGCACGTCCATACAGTCAAGTTGTTGTATTGTGAAACTGTAAATAATACAAAAGTAACTATGAAATAACGCATGTAAATAATCTGAAATACAATGAAATATGAGCAGAAATATTTTCCATAAACACAGATGAACTAATCTACTCACAAACAAAACTTCTCCAAGGTTCACACAAGCAGATTCAGCAGGATGAACACAAGGACTTAAACCATGCTGTTCTCTAGCTTGTTTTCCTGGAAAATGGCTGAACTGATCATGTGACACAGATCATGTGACTAACAACTAATGTGACTTCTAACAACCAATGAGAATGTAAACATCCAAAATGACTGGAATAGGAGACATTTTCTTAATGGCCTATAGAGGGTGCCAAAAACACTTAAACAGAGAATGCATGTAACGTTACACTCCCCGCCTAGTATTGAACACAATACCACTATTAAAGACTAAACACCTTAAGGGTAAGTAAGAGTCTAAGTAACCCTAGGGGGACATGAGCACTACCACCTCAGTGATAGGGCGGAGGAAGGTCCTGGAGGTCCCTCCTCTGGTGACCTTGAGTTCCAACTTCCTGACCTTACCATCGCTTGCAGGGAAGGCTTTCGTGACCAAAGCCATGGGCCACTGGTTTCTCTCCACCTGGGTGTCACGAAGAAGCACTACGTCTCCCTCCTTGATATTGGGATGGCTCTTCTGCCACTTGGAACGACTCTGGAGCATAGAAAGATACTCACGTCTCCACCTCTCCCAAAAGGTGTTGGCCAAGTGCTGGACTCTTCTCCACTGCTGGCGATGTAAATCTGCATCGACAAAGCACCCTGGGGGAGGATGAGGACTGCAGACTTTCTGAGTAAGAATCATGGTTGGAGTAAGAAGGGATGGAGCATTCGCATCCGTTGAGATGGCTGTCAGAGGTCTGGCATTGATTATGGCGGATACCTCTGCCATGAGAGTTGACAGAACCTTGTGGGTGAGATGAGAAGGTTGAATCTGAGACAGCATGGAATCCAGAATCCTCCTGCAGACCCCAATCATCCTCTCCCACACGCCGCCCATGTGAGAGGAATGGGGCAGATTGAAGATCCATGTACAGCCTTCTTTGTTGAGGAACCTGGAGACATTGGGCTCCTTGTCATCTTGTAGGAGTACTTTCAGCTCTTTGCAGGCCCCCTTGAAATTCGTGCCACAGTCGGAGCGGATCACCCTCACAGGATCCCGGATCGCAAGAAATCGACGAAGAGCATTTATGAAGCTTTATGTGTCCATGGCCTCGATGAGCTCTATATGGACAGCATGCACGCTGAGGCAGGTGAAGATCACCGCCCACCTCTTGCTGTTGGCAGCGCCACCACGGGTGCGTCAAGTAAAGACACTCCAAAGGCCAAATACATCAATGCCTACATTGGTGAAGGGAGGCTCTGTGCTCAGCCGATCTGAAGGTAGGTCGGCCATCTTTTGCTTGGCTGTCTTACCTCGGAGCTTCTTGCATGTCACACACTTGTGCAGGTGTCTCGCGATGCATCTGTTGGCTCCAACAATCCAGATGCCGTCTGAGCGTATAGCTCCCTCCGTGAAGACCCGGCCTTGGTGTTTGACTCTCTCGTGGTAGTAGTTGATGAGCAGAGTGCCAATATGGCTGCGACCAGAGCCGATGAGAGGGTGTTTCTCCTCTGCCGTGAGAGTTGAGTGATGAAGCCGGCCTCCGATTCTCAGGAGTCCATCACCATCAAGGACAGGATCCAACTTCCTCAATGGACTGTTATTCGGGATGTCTATCCCTTGCTTCAGACAAGCCATCTCAGTCTGATATGCTTCACTTTGGGCGCATCCAATGATAACCTGTTTTGCTTTTGACAGATTGTCAGGTGAGTGGGCTTTCAAACATTGATGCCAACCTCTACATTCTATGTTCTGCTTTGTAGTCTTGGCTCCGGTGGTCTCGACGATGTGGATCAGAATGGCTATGGCCCTGATGAGAGACTGCCATGTTGAGAACCTTTCAAATCTCTGAGAACCCAGGTTTGCGTTGGTGCATGCTGTGAGGTGAGATCGAACTTCTGCGTCAGACTCTGGGTCTACAAGGTTGTAAGATGTTTCCACAGGGGCATCTCCCTTTGTGGGTAGCAGCAAGAACTTGGGCCCGGTGAGCCAGTTGGTGTTTGAGAGCAGCGCTGCAGGTACTGACCTGGTCGCTACATCTGCTGGATTCTGGCTGGTGGGTACATAGCGCCACTGTTCTGGGCTCGAGAACTTCCTGATGCGTTCCACTCTGTTGCTGACATACACGTAGAACCTGCGGGTAACATTGTAAATGTAACCCAGCACGACCTTGCTGTCGGTGTAAAACCTTGTGTCGTCAAGCTTGACATCCAATTCTCTGGACACCAGTTCTGCGATCTCAACTGCCAGTACAGCAGCTCCTAGCTCGAGCCGTGGGACTGTATGGACTGACACAGGAGCGAGCCTGGCCTTCCCCATGACGAAACCTACGTGGTCCATGCCGCTGTTATCTAACACCTTCAGGTAGGCCACTGCAGCGATGGCTTTCACAGAAGCATCTGAAAAGACGTGCAGCTCCACACGCTGGGCGTTAGAGACAGATGTACTTGTATAGCAACGAGGAGTCTCAAAGTGTTCGAGAGCTTGTAGTGAATCTCTCCAGGCGATCCACTCTGCTTCCTTTTCGGCTGGGAGGGGCTCGTCCCAGTCAATGGTATTGTGGGTGAGTTCTCTCAGCAGGAACTTTCCTTGTATGGAGATCGGTGCCACTAGATCAAGTGGATCAAACAAACTGTTCACAGTAGCAAGCACACCTCTGCGTGTGAACGGCCTTTTAGCACTGGCAACCCGGAAGGTGAACATATCATTGCTCAGGTCCCAGTTCAATCCTAGACTGCGCTGCACTGGAGGAGAATCAATGTCTAAATCGAGATCCTTCAAGTCTTTGGCATACTCAGAGGATGGAAAGGCCTGCATGACTGCTGGACAGTTGGATGCAATCTTATGGAGGTGTAAGTTGGACATAGCCAGCATACCTCGTGCTGCTTTGAGTAGGCGGATGGCTTCAGTTATGGAGAGCAGAGATATGAGGCCATCGTCCACATAGAACTCTCTATATATGAATTCCTTTGCTGCATGGCCAAACTCATCTTCTCCGTGTAGAGCAGCTCGCCTGAGGCCATAGGTTGCTACCGCTGGAGAGGGGCTGTTGCCGAACACGTGGACCCGCATACGGTATTCAACAACCTCATCCGTAGGGTCATTGTTCTTAAACCATAAGAATCGGAGGAAGTTCCTGTGGTCTTCCCTCACGACGAAGCTGTGAAACATCTGTTCAATGTCTGCGGTGACAGCAACGTGTTCTCGTCGAAAACGCATCAGAACTCCCAGCAAACCATTGTTCAAGTCTGGTCCAGTCAGCAACACATCATTGAGAGACACTCCGAGATGTTTGGCGCTGGAGTCAAAAATGACTCTGATTTGACCTGGCTTGTGGGGGTGATACACTCCGAATATGGGGAGGTACCAACACTCTTCTCCCTCTGCCAATGGCAGAGCCAGCTCTGCATGGTCTTGATCGAAGATCCGTTGCATGAAGGCGACGAAGTGCTGCTTCATCTCGGCCTTTCTTTCAAGAGTACGACAAAGAATGTTAAAGCGACTCAGGGCTTGCTCTCTGTTGTTGGGCATATGTGACCTTGGCGTGCGGAAGGGGAGTGGGGCTACCCAGCTGTTTCCTTCATCGATGAACATCTCCTTATCCGTTAGCTTAATGAACTGCTTGTCCTCGATAGAGGAGGCAACCTTGTTGTCATCCTCTGTGCGCTGGAAGATCTTGCTTCCCAAGGAGTCATCTTCAGTGCATGGAGCTGGAACACAGGCAAGCTGTGAGCTTTGCAGATCGTGGGAACTGCGAGACCCTTGACCGTTCACGGTGAGCTTCTCTTTCAGAGTGAGATGGTTCGGACAGGGCATGAAGTGAGAGTGGCACCTGTTCTCAAGAATATGAGCGCGGAACACCCTTGCATTTTTGGGTTTGTGAACTGCGCCTAGACAGGCTTCCCCGATGATGACCCAGCCGAGATCCAAGCGTTGGGCATATGGTGCGCTATTAGGTCCATTACGCTGGTCTCTCACGTTGTGGACCTGTAGGACATCACGCCCAAGAAGAAGTAGGATCTGAGCCTCTGGGTCAAGTGGAGGAATGTGCTTAGCAATGGAGTTGAGGTGAGTGTGATGCTTTGCCACTTCTGGAGTGGGTATCTCTGACCTGTCTTCAGGGATGTAGTTGCACTCTATGAGGGTCGGGAGATTTATGCTGAGACTCCCATCCAAAGGTCGCGCGATGAGGCCTGTGGCTCTCCTTCCAGACATCTCAGTGAGACTGGCACATGTTCGGAGTGTGTAGAGAGCATTTGTACCTTTAAGGCCAAAGAGGTCGAAGAACTCAGATCTGGCAAGTGACCGGTTGCTCTGGTCATCAAGAATGGCATATAGTCTGAATGACCTCTCTGGTTGTCCGTTAGGATGCACTGTGATGAGGCAGATTTTGGAACAGGAGCGTGGGCTGTTGTTTTCTCCACAGACCTCTGTACACTTGGAGTTCACAGTAGGAGATGAATCACCTTGCTGCTCCCCGCTGTTCTCTGACTCAGGGGTCTGGCTGCACCATGGAGCTGGTCTAGGGTGAAGAGCTGCTTTGTGCTTGTCGCTGTCGCACTCTTTGCACTGAACTGCGATTTTACAATCTTTGGCGAGATGTTCATTTGAAGAACAACATCTGAAACATATGCCAGCTTCTTTGAGAAACGCCTTGCGTTCTTCAATGGTTTTGGTTCTGAAGCCTCTACAGTGTTTAAGGGGGTGAGGCCTTTTGTGGATAGGACATTGCCTACTGACATCCGGCCTAGCACTGGGGGTCTTTGTAGTGTCAGAGCCAGATGTAGAAGACACCTCTGTCTTGTGCGAGGAGATGTAGTTTCTGGAGCCGCCCATCTTCACTGCGTTATCTGCCTTCATTGTTGTAGCAGCTGAAGAGGACAGAGAGAAACTTGGGTCGTTGCGGATGTAGGCCTCTCTGCAGACAAAGTCAGCAAAGTAGGCGAATGGGGAGAAATGTACTTTGTACTGTAGCTTGTAATTACTCCCTTGAAAGATCCATTTTTCTTGGAGGCTAAATGGCAACTTCTCCACTATGGGGTTCAGGCCTCTAGCAGTGTCCAGGTAAGCCAGCCCAGGTAGGTCACCCTCATGCTGCGCTGATACTAACTCCTGTAGCAGATCACCAAGCTCCCTGAGCTTTTGGGGATCCTTGTTGCTGATCTTCGGAAACCTCTCCAATCTGTCGAAGAGAGCCTTCTCGGTCATCTCTGGTGACCCATAACACTCCTGAAGACGAGTCCATGCCATTCCCAGGCCTAGAGCTGGGTTGTTGACGTGGATGGCTCGAATACTCTTGACATGTGCTGAGGACTGTGGGCCTAACCACTTAGTTAGCAGATCAAGCTCTTCGCTGCAGGTAAGTCCTGTTCCTTGAATGGAGTTTAGGAAGCTTGATTTCCAAAGCCAGTAGCCTTCAGGTCGATCGTCAAATTTGGTGAGACCAGAGCTCAGCAGTTCACGTCGAGCGAGGAATCTTGCGATGTCACCGAACTCTGTGCGGTCAGAAGAGGGAGTATGAGGAGCTTGTTTGTAGGGGTGGAGTGGCTGATGTAACCTCATGAGGTGCAAGCCGTGAGGGTAAGTATCAGGATGTGGCTCCGCTCGCTGGCTGGTTGAGACATGTGGTCTAGCCCCGTTAAGGCCACCATTGGAGGGATCTGAAGTGACACTGTTGACGGCGGCAGGATTTGAATGACACTCAACATACTCGCTGGTCCTTTCTTGTGGAGATTGGGGTGGAAGAGCTGCGATGTTTGAAGCTCTGGAGCTCCTCTCCAATTCTGCTACTGTAGACTCGCGAGCTTCAGCCTCTGCTACTGCTGCTGCAATCTCCTTTTCTAACTTTAGCGTAGCGAGAGCAGCATCCATTCAAGCTTTTTCTAATAATAGTTCGTTTTCTTTCTGAACAAAGGCTGTGCAGGCATGCGCAGCTAACACTGTAGCCCGTGCTTTAGCTGCAGCTAAGCTAGCAGAAGACTTGTTTGAGCTTGAGCTGGAGACGCTAGCTACTGACCTGGTGACAAACGTCTCATCTGCTAACAGAGCTGTCTGCTGTTCTTCTGTGAGTGGAGTAGCGTCCATCTTGTAGCTTTATGGGAGATGAGGCTAGCACAACTGGAATGGTCGACTGAGTAAATCTCCTGTGCACAAGGGTGTCTGCTGTGTAGAACCCGCTGTGATGCTGTTTTTTCACTATTCTGGTACCTGAGCGCGTAGCGAGGCACACATCACCAGATAGCTAAACTCTCCACTGACTTGACTGTAGTGCTAGGTAGCTTCAATGATGAAGGAGCATCAAGGCATTATGTCCGTTTAATGACGGCACAGCACGTCCATACAGTCAAGTTGTTGTATTGTGAAACTGTAAATAATACAAAAGTAACTATGAAATAACGCATGTAAATAATCTGAAATACAATGAAATATGAGCAGAAATATTTTCCATAAACACAGATGAACTAATCTACTCACAAACAAAACTTCTCCAAGGTTCACACAAGCAGATTCAGCAGGATGAACACAAGGACTTAAACCATGCTGTTCTCTAGCTTGTTTTCCTGGAAAATGGCTGAACTGATCATGTGACACAGATCATGTGACTAACAACTAATGTGACTTCTAACAACCAATGAGAATGTAAACATCCAAAATGACTGGAATAGGAGACATTTTCTTAATGGCCTATAGAGGGTGCCAAAAACACTTAAACAGGGAATGCATGTAACGTTACAATAACGATAAAACGGCAGAAACAATGTTTGCGATGTTAAGGGACAAGTAATGTCAAATGAATGAATAATTAAACACGGGGGGTTTGGTTGCGGTATTACTGCAAACCGCAAGGTGGCATTCTTCAAATACCGCGGTAAGGAAATTTCTATACCGCTGCAGCCCTACCCGCTACTGATAAATTAATGTAAAATGATACCAGAAGGGTGAAGACATCATGTTTTTGTCAGATATTTGGCCTGGATGTACCTTCATAGCAACAGAGAACAGCTGGAAAATGGCTTTTTGCTTTGTGAATTGGTAGACCTCACATAAGCCTCAGTGCATTTAATGAAAATGCTGATCTCTGTGAGACGCTCTTCCATCGCAATGCGTCTTGTGACAGTTTTAGGTACAACTGAAATTGTACAATTGAACTGGCACCTGGTGGATGAGTTGAGCATCTCTTACATCAAGTTCTATTCTGGGCAGAGTAAAGAGAATGGTGGGGGCGCATCCTCATGGGGAGAACTGTGAGAACTTTGTGAAAGCCCATGTTCCAGTCTAAACACAGCTGTACAGTAGAGAGGGGTTGAAGAGGTCCAGCTGAAAGCCAATCACCATGTTTGGGACTGGCCTGGTGAAAGCACAGAGCATCCTCGCTATATAGAGGGAACCCCTTCATAAACCAAAACACAACAGGAACACTGAATCACACAACTCCTGCAGAAAATACACATACACACATCAATACAGCAGTACTAAATTTAACAAACCCCTTCAAGAACACAAAGTCATCACAACAGCATTATATCACTCAAACACTAAAAACATAAAACAGAGCTTCAACAGCACTAAATAACACAATCACTTCAAGGAAAGCAACGCAAACCCTAGCAACAATTAACCAGGTCAAGATTTCAAAAACAACACATAGCATGCACATTAACTAAAAATGCCAATCAAAAAATGTCATTTGGAGGCAGGTCTTACGTAATTGTGCATCAGAATTTTCTTCTACAAACTAAATACAAAATGTCAAATGAATTTTTTCAAAGGACAGAAATCGAATTGCTGTGATGCAACTCATAATAGCTAAGAATAATCATAACAGTCCAACACATTTCTTTTTTTTTACAATTGCACAAACCCATTTTCTGTGGAGCCTGATTTTTGCTATAATGAAATTGCAAAAGTGAAATTACAGACAGGTATTACTGCATTGATTTACACTGCTGTTGATTTGTGCCAAATTTAAATGCAAATGCAAAATTGAGAAAGGTAATTGCAAATTGGCACTCTTTTGCAGTGTACTGCATTTGAATTGCTTTTACTGGTCTGTCAAATGCTTCTCACAGATATGCACCCTCAGTGAGGATGGATCCTACATCTTTTGGAGGTAGCTATTGGTAGTGAACACATGGAAGTAGTTTTCATCCTCCTCCTGGGCCTTCCTTGCAACAAATTTACTAATAACGTAACTGATCCCAGTAAGTCAAAGCGAAAATGAAATGAAATGAATGAGCTGTTCATTTCCAACTGCTCTTGAGAAAAGTTTTGGAATGAATTTTTTATCAAATGTGGTCAACAACCATCATTTCTCTTCATATTTAAGATGTTACCACTAACACACAGTGTTTTATTTTTTGGAAACTTTACATTCATTGTAATGAGTACAGGTTTACTCCACTCCAAAAGCACAAGGCATCCTATAAGCATAGCTAATTTACCATAACAATTGTAAATCAAGTGTGCACTCAAGATTTTAGCAAAGTCAGGTGGAAGCTGATGACACGGATGACAGAACAAAACTGTACTGTTCCCTTTCAATAGTCTCACAGCCCTAAAAAGTAGCTTTAAATAGATTTAATCACAATCTATAATTAACAGAACAGGTATTATTCATTATAAAAAATGTGGTTTTCCAACACGGCACACCAGCAATATTAAGTTATCATTGTAAATGGCGAACTTCACTGTACTATGTGTGGTGAAGCACCTAAGACTGACTGGCTTGTAAAGAATTCAGTTCCCCCTAATAATGAGCGAGCACTTCATCAGCCAATCAGTGACTGCCAAGAACTGTAAACCTATTAGAAAAAGAGACAGTGGGAGGGGCGGGACTTGTGTGATCGGGGAGAGAGAGAAGAAGAATATGGCGGTCGGCTAAGGAATACTGTGGAAGTTTGAGTGTGGATGAGAAGTTAATATCTGACTCTAATAACGTAACAAAGATTAGTAGCTGCAAACAGTGCTGTGCGAGCCTGAGGAGAGTGTCGAGACCGGGGAATGGACAACGGCTGGCGCGTTTGAGGTGAAGAGAGTGAGCTGCGTTCGGGACGGCATCGCCGGTGGATTAGTTCGGCAAGTTTGGATGTTCTCCTTTCCCTTTTACCTTCATCTTGTGAGTATTCCCTGCCACCTGACTTCATCCATTTTAGCACTGGGTTTACGGAGGAAATCATCCCTTTCACAAGATATTCGGCTACTTTTCAACGAACCGGGAGGCAATGCGTTTTCTTCATTAAGTGAAATGGACACTGTTGACGGTTTAACTGTGCAGGATTTTACGGACTTAGTGGAAACTGTGCTCCTGTGTGTGATGTGTGGCTTTGCTATATAATTGTGAAATTTACTGCTGTTAAATGTTTGTTGCATTGTTCAAGGAGGAGAATGAGTTACGCTGTAGCGCAGTTTTCAGTTAACGTTCGAATTTGGATTCAAATTTGGTTTTCACTGAGTATTTCTTACGGTAAATAAGAATAGGGTTATCTTATTGTCCCGGGACATTTTGAAACTGACTAAGAACCTCCGAAGGTGTGAGAAAGGGAAGTGTGCATTTACTAATGCATCTGATTTGAGTTTATATTGTATTGAGGTGTTTGGAGACACAGTGAACATGCCTTTTTCCTTTATTTTTATTTTGTGTGTGTTTGTTTGCTTTGTCTTGGTCCTTGAAACTATCTGCCAGGATAAATTTAAATAAATTTGTTACTGTTTCAGCTTACCATTTTACTAACTCTGTCTGCTAGCTAGAGAGAAGGGAGGGAAGCTGTAAGGTGGGTACACATTCACACTTACACCAGCACACAAAACGCAACACTTGAGTCTGGCCTGCGACAGTCTAAGAAATCTGGAGGCCTCCTTTTGTTTCCTGCAAATCACATTGTAGTGTAGAAACTAATTGTATCGGGGAGATAGACTACATGGGAACAGTTTTATGCATTACATATGTTATGTTCACCAGCAATTACCGTCAATACAACTTATTCACTAAAAATACCATTGATGTTCCTGAAAATATTTATGTATTCCATAGTAACATGCAGAGAGCTGGATGTACACAAAGAATGGTGCTTCTGTAAGACATTTTGTTGTGATGAACTCAAATTAACTTTCTGATGAATGTACTAACTAGATAACTGAGAAGACAGCTGGCAAACAACTGATACCACAATTCTGGAAAACAATGATACCAAAATGGTTGTAGTAAAATACACTACAGCCCAATGTATTGCAGTGCAGTTAATCAGTAAAGAGTGGTGTTGGAACCGGTTCCTTCACTGCTGCACCATACTCATAACCAGGAAGTTGCTGCAACCATTGCAGCAGACTTTCCTAGCATACTACATTCCACTTTATGTGGCCCCAACTACCTACACTGTAGTTTTATCCAGTGTTGTCAATGTGGAAAGAATCTGTTGGCAAATAACCTCCAGAGTAGTTGTCGCAGTTCATGTTAACTCATCTTGTACATTGCTTTGGGTAGTTAGCTGGATGCCAAAAACATAACTGTAACATGAAATGTACTTACATCTTGTACATCGTTCTGGATAAGAGCATCTGCTGGATATCAAAAATGTAAATGTACTGTTAAATGTGGCCATTTTGTATGTCTTTCCAGATTTGAGCGTCAGCTATGTGATAAAAATGTAAAGGTAAATGTATGTGATCAGTAAAAGTCATTCTTTATATTACTCCCTCTTAACCAGACACCTTCATACAAAATGAAATCCTCACTCACTGAATTGCCTGCTGAAATACAAGTATTTCTTGTCTAAACATGATTTCATTTTTCCCTCAAATGCCCCATATGTGTTTGATTCGAAACTCTGGATGTGTTCAACATAATTACATTGAATTATGAGATGGGGTCTTTGGTGGAACAGGGGTAATCCCTCTGCCAAACCCAGAGGAATGGCTGATAGATACACCTTCAACTAAAAGCTATGCAAATGTACCAGAACAAAAAGATATGCAAATTACCACCATGAAAAGTAATGCAAAGGAGAAATATGAAAATGACTCAAATAAACACCACCACAAATCCATGCACAAGTACTTTTTTCAGTTTTTGCCACTTTATTCTGACACATATCAACCCCCATATTTTTTGATACTCAGTACTGAACATAAAACGACTTCTAAGATATGCAAACCCTCAAATTTTGTAAATTATTTAGCAAACATTGTGCAAAATAATCTTATATTTGCACACAAAATAGTTTTATATTTGAAATAAAATGTCTCAGTTAAGCAAAAGAAAACAACATAATAACATCTTTAAAAAAAATCAATGACCCATGGACTTTGTCTGCAATGTACCATGGGAAGAATTTATTTATACTTCAGCTGTACCTTTCATGCAGTTCCAAGAGGCTAAGTGTCCTGACCAAAGGATTGTTCAATCATCTTAAGTGATTTTTGAAGATGAGATGTCTGTCTTTTTCTAAACTGCAAGCAATCTGAATTGAAGCATGCAATTCAGGGTGTTTTCCCATAAACAAGTGTGTTCCGTAAGTTACACATACTCTGAGCTGGTATGTACTCTGAGCTCTGGTTAGCCTAATGCCCAGTACATCCTCACCACAGATCACAGAAAGCTTTCTGACCTCACAGTACTAGTCACATGAAGTTCATGCTTACCATGGACATTACTAATATCTTACATAGCTGTGTCCTTCAAGAGGGATACACCTGCACATCCAATAGGGGCGCATCACATCACATCATCTTAGCTACCTTGCTTGTGAGAAATGACAGTAGGCTAATCTTTAGCACTAATCAACGCTAGGCAAAGTACTCAGCTAATTTGCTATTGACTTTGCTTGCCAGCTAGCTTGTCCCCACCACTGCCAAAAAGCTAAAATTCAGGTCATTTCTAATTGTGCTTGTATTCATTAGCATAAAGATATGCACTCCCCTTTCCTTCACATGCCCCTCCTTCACATGCAGCACCCTCGCACACAAGCACTCCATATGGTGCTCTATTTACAGTGTTGGCAAACACACGAAACCTGGAGGAGAAGCATGCATGTCTGAGACATGGACATGTATACTGGTCTCGCCTTGGGCTGAGGGATGGAGAGTATATACCGCTCTTTGGCCCAGACATCCACAGTCTCTGCAAGTGTTCGTCAGACACAATTCACTCTAATGCTTCTCGAGTGGGCAAGTACACTCTGGGTCTTGGGCAAAGGCTTGACTGTGTTAGGGGGATGTGCTAACTCTATCCTGTCTCAAGACAAACCATCAACATGTAGGTTGTTTTAATCAAATGAATGGTAGTGAAGAAATTCCACTCCATTTTCTTACGCACAATCCTCAAGCTCAACACAGTGAACTGTGCCACTATGAAGTTAGTAGTGTTATACCATTAATTGAAATAAAATAACTGAAACACAATCCTGTCTGTCATACAGGAGGACTCTGGTATTCTGCAATGCCATTTTACTGCGTCTGCTCTAATTTTATGGAAATATTACATTCAAAAGAAACAAATTCCTTTCACAGGAAAACAATTTGGTATCTCGCTCTTGTATACAGGTCTTTCAAACTGGCAATACTAAAATGTATCAGCTTATTTTGGTCTCAGTCTGAAAACAAAAGTGCACTGACCCAGGCACAGTCTCAAGCTGTACCGGTCCACATCCTGCCAGGACACTTGTGATGAATATAAAAATGTAGGGGTGTCAGCCATTGCCACAAAGGCAACACACTGTATAGAAAATAAACCATTAATGAAAATTTGATTTATTCATTCATTAACTCAAGTTTAAAGAATGTCTACCAGTCATATTCCTCTGCCTGTATGACCCACAGTTAGTACTGTATATTGAAAACAGCCAGTTGTACGTGACTGGTGTTCTGATATTTTTATCGAAATGGCATTTTATATGGTCTTTTCTGATTTCATCAATCAATACATTCTGAATAAACAAATTAATTTCACATGAAAGTTTTTATTTAAAATGAAATTTAGCTGATTGTTTTGTGATTAAAGATACTGTGTCTCCTTCCCAGGGGTGCTGCTAGAAATTTTGGGCCCTATGAAAGAATATAATATTGAGCCCCCCAAACCTATAATAATAATAGTGTTCTATGAGGGCCCCCTGTCAGTGCTGGGCCCTTGGAATCGTCCTAACCCCCTTACGGCGCCCCTGCTCCTTCCACTGCAAATCGATTCTTGTGTGTAAAGATTGTATTAAACATACCATGATGATTATCTGGGGATGGAATCAATGTTATGCACTGTGCACAGACCACACCATATTTTTTTAATTATGCATCTGTGGATTTCAAAACAGAATATGCATAAACTGCATACACTTTCTATGCCATAACATGTATTATGTAGAAATGAATGTTACATCCAACTCTGCCAACAGTAACTCAATCAAATTGTATTTATTAAGAATTATCACAGAGCATGGATCAGATGGCATTTAAACAATCTGAGCTGCTCACGAGCTACCATCACTTCCAGTGCCTTGTCAGAGAGACTGTCCAAGACGTCAGGAACATCTTCAGGTTCCATAGAGCATTTACTGCTGATCTACAGGAAGCCAGTGATGTGACAAGGAGCAGGGTGAACCCCAAATGCAGAGATGACTCGAAACACAAGATGTTTGGTTCAAAGAAAATGAAGTTACCTTTACTCGAGACTCGGGAGATACAAAACAGGCTTGGTGCAATAGTACATGCGCTCACTAGGCATGGCACCTCAAGGCAGTGAAAAAAGATGAACAAATGGCAGGACTTAAATGACAGGGAACACAAGTGTAAACAATAACCAATCAACACAGGTGTAAGACAGGTGTAGACCAAAACATCCATCTCAGCACCATCCATGCCACCCAGCTGGTAAGTCATATCCAAGGCAAACAGACTTTACTGTGTTCTGAGGTATGTCTTAGACTTCTGAAAAAATTTTGGAATTTCTGCCATGGCAGTTTCAGTAGATACAAATTTCCACACAATCAATGCATGAAGGTTGCATGCAATGTGATCATAGCGGTACGTTTATTATGATTAGAGTCCAGCAAAGGCATTGGACCTTGCTGTGGGCCAAGGTTGTTGAGCCCCCTGTATGGACATCATAATCAGGGAAAATAAAAGGGAAGAGAAGGGGAGAAGGAGAAAAAGCTGACGCAGAGGGAGTAGTGGGTGGGATTTTTCATAGTCGTGGATGAGACCAGTTTGTCTAGGTTTGATTAAATGCATAGGGATTGTCTGGAAATTCTCTCAAATCTTCCTTTCAAACTTCAATTAAGAAAACTCATAGTAACAGCAACAGCAGTAAAACATCAGTGGTATGAAATACCAAAAAGGGAAAGAGAGAAAAGTTTTTAATTCTAAAATCAATCACAGCAAGTTTTATGGACCACAGTAGGCCCAGTCAATCTCCCCCCCCCAACCCCCACCATACACACACTGAGCTTCTGTGGAGTCCAGGGCAACCACACCCTGATAGGACCTTTTCTTGCACTGCAGCACACAGACACAAAGCAGTGCCCACAGAGCAATTTCAGTGGCTCTGGGCTGAGAGATAGAGAGAGAATCCTAACTGTAAATGGAGGGAGATAGTGCTCCAGCTAGGGCTGTGCGATATGACCAAAATCTTATATCCCGATATAGGTAATTTCATATCCCGATAGCGATACATATCATGGTATAGCACATTTTCTGTAAATTCAATTAATAGTTTATATAAAATGACCACATGGAAAGGCCTATTTCTTATCACATTTTGAATTATATACTCGACAAATAAAAGGTAGTTACTCATATTTGCTTATTTTTCTCCCTTTATTTATAACCGTTGTGCAAATTTTCAATTAACCCTTTCGCGCGTACGGTCACATCGGTGTGATTAGCCGTTTAGCGCGTATGCTAAAACTGGTGCGATTAAAACACTAGATTGGAAAAATTTTAGCTTTGAGCAAACAGCGATTTAACGTTAAAAATGTAGCAAATGCTAAATGTTACGTGCGAAAGGGTTAAGCATGTAACAAAATATAAAATATTAATGTATAAAATATAAAAAGTAAACAGAAAACATTTTTCAACTATAGTTCTGTGTCACGTTCACTCTCCTCCATGTTTGTTTGTGTTGCCTTCATGCAAATTTCCTGCCTGCATGGAAGAACGGAAAGCGTCGTCCAAATGATGAAAAATATTGCCATAAAGTGCGTGATTTGCAACACAATGAAAAAAACCATAGACCAAGGTAATCATCCGGGAACTTTCATGCCGCGGTGTGGTTACCACCCCTTTTAGGGGGAAAACAAGCCTTTGAATTTGAATGGCGGCTAATGGAGTTTGCAGGTGTTTGACGAGGAAATACATGAAAATTTTTAAAAATGGTAAAAGTATAGTTGCAATGACGTATCAGGAGAGTTACATTAGTACTTTGGCAGCTGATGACAGGTGCTGGTATTTAGATAAACTTCGCGGTATTGGTGGTCAGTGTCCTTTTAGCCGAACATCGGAATGGATTAGCCTACTGTATCAACTGAACAGATTCGTGTTTTGACTATGCAATCGTTAGTACTGAACAAATACATTTATAATTCCTGCGTGGAAAGTGTAATTCTTCTATGCCCCCCTCTTAATAATGTTAATAATGCAAAACTTTGTTGCAAAACCTCGTTCCCATGTCCTCTCCCCCATCAGTAGCCTGCGCTAGCTTTTGACAGGTGCTTTGACCGCTGGTGCTGAGAGATGGGTGTATTATCATGATGCTATCTTTATTAACCTTTTAATTTGGCTTCCTATTAGGATAACCAACACTTGGGAGACTTAGGAACACTTCAGAGAGCAGGGGGTTAAAATTGTTATAGGCTTCTTTGTATATTATGCAGCTAGCTACGTTTGCTACTTTGCTGCAACCACTGCAAAAGGCGCGCTGATATTACATTGACTGAGGTCGTTTTCCGGTCTACTGATTTCTTTATTGTATAGCCTATTGTGTACAATCATTCACAATTAAAAATGGTAATTATAAAATGTAGACCAGACGTATTACTTATCAGTGATGAAGTGTTTGCTGCAGACATAAACATATTTGCTATTGGGGTCCCATAAGTTTCCTTCGGGGTCCTCCCTCCGAATAGCCTGAAGCCATAAAATTCGCCTTTTGCCCTCCCTTTCCTTACTCGGTAGCAAGGAGAAACGAATGTGTGGGTGTGTTTGACTGTTGACAGTGCAGGGCACAACACAGCAACTTCTAGGCATGGTGAAAACCTCTATATCCTATTTGCCGCTAGTCAATTTTACCGCTTTGTTTTCCCCCCAAAAGGGGCGTATCCGCCAACACTACTTCAAGCTGACGTCACGTTGCCCTGGTCTATAGGTCATAATATAAAACGATAGACGTTTTTCTATCGTCACACGATATATATCGTCATATCGCACAGCCCTAGCTCCAGCAGCTGTAGTTATATTTGTATATATATTTCCTCCTTAACGCTTTAGCAAGCCAGTGTAAAGGAGGTTACTTGGGGAGGAGAGGGTTTCCAAGCTTTAAATGAGAATCCCCCTAGCCCATTAAAAAATAATACATACTGTATTATTTTGACTGTAATGAAAAATTTATTGGGTTGAATCTGTTATGTGTAGTAGCAGTTAGTGGGTTAAGCATATGAAGGAACCTGATGTACTCAAACTAATGTAGCTTTCTTGGGAAAAAAAAAAGGAAAATCCAGTTATCTTGATCATGGACAGTACTTGCTTTCGGTGGTGAGGGTCCAATGCTTGATGGTCTTCAGAGGGCAATTATCTTTTACATTTAAAGTGCAGACAAACTGATGTAATAGCTCAGTTTGTCATTTATAACTATTGCTAAAAGTTTTGTGTCTTAATGAATACCATAATCTGCCAAAATCTGTGATGGAGAAGTTATTGCAGTATCCTGAAAACCAATTCCAAAAAAAAAAAAACTGTCCGAATCTACACATCTGCTCATACACTCTGGCCCTACCAAATAACGGCCCTGCAAACTAGTGCAGCTGACCTGACACCCCCAAACTACACAACCACATCGCTTCTGCATTTACCTGGGTTTATTACACTCTTCTCCCGCTGGCTGGTGGCCACCTCATCGATTATTTCACTGCTTCCAACCTACAGCAGACTTAACGCTAACAAACAGACCAACTGAACTGCATCAATATTGGCAGTCAGTGCTGCTGAACTGATCCTGTCTGTCAAAGCATCTTACATGATTTCTTCTCAGACCTGCCAGTGACAGCTGCTACAGTGCTAAAGTGTGAGCAGGGAACCTTAAGACCAAATTACCTATGGAGATAACTGCTCACAGACTGAACTCAGTTTTGTGATAATGTGAACACAGCTTAAGTAAATGCAGGTTCAGCATCTACCCAGAGCACCAGAAAATCAAAGTAAACATGACTTTTGTATTACCATGCACAATGCCCCTGACAGCTGCATATGAGCAACATTTAACAGTATTAACAACAGTATTATGGAGATAAATTCGCTCTCTGCTCTTGCTCCAGGCTCCACACTACATTTACATGCTGATCGACAATTATTCTTGAACAGTATTTCCCAGCAAATTACCATGGTGGCTGTGTTTGGATTCAGAGCAAACTAATGACCATAAATGCTACTCCATCATGCATAAGCGTATTTAATGAAAACAATCATTACATATTTGCAACTAAATATTTTCCATTTCAGTCCTTGTGTTGCTGTATGATTGACAATATTATTTGCCCTTTCATATTCCAGCTCGGTGTCTATTTCTGTGATGTCGATAAAGGTTTTTAACCGGAACTGTTTGAGGTAAGTACATATGTGCTGCACCAACACTTGCCTAGAAAGCAACATACACCAGCAGCTTCACACCACTTCCTGAAGAAAATTATTTCAGATTTATGGGTTCTGCGTATTGTATGTATCCTGAGTTCAAATGTGCTTCCTATGCATTTTCTTTCTATTTAAGGAGTCAATGTCTTGATAGTCAATGTCTTGGCTTTTATAGAGAATTGTCTGTTGAGAAATGTAATGTAATACAAAAACAATTTGCTTATGAATCCACAGGGCAGACTGTTTGAATAACCATTAGAAGAGGTATGGCAATATGCTGCTAAACTTGAATATTTATTTCATCCTCACTATAGTACAGCGGATAGTTCCCTCAGTTCTAAGCAGAGGGGTTTTTTTCTGCCATTATTAATAGCTGTCTTAGCGCCTAACAGAACCATCAAACATACTTTTTCTGCACTGCAGTTTTCTAGGTAAGTCAAGTGGAACTTGACTTGACTCAGTGTGGACACATACAATATACGGTGGGCTGCAAACATGCGTGTGACATGATTACCAATGTATGATCGTTTAACGTTTAATGTATGTATCTTTAACTTAAGCCATTTTAAGCCGCCACAGCAAGGTAATGAATCGATTGCACTTTGCGAAATAATATTAATGCACTGCTGAATTATTCAGTTTTAGCCATCAAAGTTGCAGAATCCTCCATATTACATAACGGTTGTTTCTCGGAATATATCGGATTTTAAATTTACTGAACGGAGACGACTTAAATAAATAGAGAAATAGAGAAATAAATAGAAAAATATCAGATCCTGGTAGCATCTAGTGCAACAACCCTCGACACCACGTGTGAGCGTGTATGCGCTGGTGCTGTAGCTCGTGCCATGTTGTGCGCGCAGTCAGCACATTCTGTTACTGTAGGCTGACAATGTTGTACAGTTGCTCTGTGATGGAATCTTTTTTCGTACCCCTTTTTTCGCACCCTTAGTTCCCGCTTATATTTATTGATTTGATGTTCCTTCAGATTTGCAGTTCATGTATGTTGCAGCCAGATTTATGGATCGCAAATCCGTTGCTGCATATTAATATTTTAAAGATTTCATGACATATTCTGCATGTGCTTTCCTTGGTATGCTGCAAATAAACAGGCCACCAATTCGATAACAGCAATAGCAAGAATCTAGCAACCAACGGTTTCAGCATAGTTCTCAGCTGGCGGTCAACACACTGTTGTAAACTAGCGCACTCGGAGGATGCTGCAGCTTAGAGAGAGAACACCCCTTTCATGCAGCACTATGCGGATCCGAGATACCTTTGCCCAGCTTCGCTGCCGAAAGAGTCCAGCCTCCAGGCAGGCATCGTCGGATTAACCCAGCTCGGTTCTGGAGCCCTCTGTGTCACGGTTTTCATGACGTCTGGGTTTATTTCAGAGGGTGACGGCGTCAGCTTTGCTCCGGCCATCCCTCTGACTTCAAGTTATTAGCTGTAACTGTCTCTCTTGCCGTCAATGCGCGCTAGTTCAACATATACCGAGTTCAACATATACCGCACCGCAACCCGTGCACTAAGCCACTACCAGCCTTTCTTTCCCCCTCTCCTCTTCTTCCCATATAGCACATCCCTGCACGACACTGGCAGTGGAACAGTCCTCGTACTCAGACGCCTTCCTTGCATTCTTCATTGCGCCGAGGCAGCGAACACATTGCCTCCAGCAGTAAGGGGCGGACACACTGATGGAGCTATCAACCCACGACTTGTCCCTGCTTCGCACATTCTGTCCCCATATTGCATCCTATATTGCGCATTCGTTCATTAAGGACAAACAGTTCTCCTCGTACGTAGATCAGTAATTACATAAAACTGTTCGTTTCTATAAAGACTAGGCTACAACAAACTAAGATCGGAATTATGTTGATTCTTTACAGGGTTTTGGCCCTCTTCATTAGGCATCGTCGTCGTCATTGGAAGATGCAGGTTGCCTACACTATTCCTATTCTTAGAGCTGCTGTCCTTACAAAGGGCAATATAAAGACTTTACATTACATTACTGTCATGTGCGATCCACAGTGAAGTAAATCCATTGATTCTCATACCGCAGTACCCAGATTCCACCGTGCATTCAGTGCATATATACTGTATATATAGTGTATATTATATATATATACAGTGTTGTGCAAGTTCACACTTCACAAGAGCTAGTTCAAAGTTCAGTTCACACAGATTAAAATGAACAAGTTCACGTTCATAGTTCACAATTTTGAATTTGAACAAGTTCACAGACCCAGTTAATTTCTTTCATTTTTTAAAAGAGCTGCTCCAGTGACTATTTTATGTGTACGTCTACATGCGCAGTGATTGTTACGCGGGATATCGGCAGTTGGTTGCGAGCTGTCAGTCTATCTGATGGATGAGTTGCGCTAATAAAAACGTCTGAAGTATGGAATAACGTCGTCCGTGTTTATTCTTAAAGCAGTAACTTTAACACACCCAAGGATTCCGAATCTCGCGCAAACCTGAACGAGCTCAAGTTCACGTTCTTTAGTTGCAAACGGATACGTTCAAGTTCACCGTTCACCGAAAAAATGAGCACGTTCAATGAACGCGCTCTTTTAACGCGTTCGTGCACAACACTGTATATATATATATATATATATATATATATATGTACACACACACAAAACACGTATTGAAATTGCCTGCACACTGCAGTTAGTGCAGGGATCAACATTAAGTTTTTTTCTACCTGGGCCGGCTGGGTAAGTTGGTCAGAAATCTACTCTGTCCAACTATTTTCTACTTGCCCCAATATTTTGACTGTAAGATGAAGCACGTGAACACGGCATTGTCATAACATCACCAGTGTTTGCTTTGCATTTTAGTCTCCCCATACATTGTGTCCAGGGGTGAATCAACCTTTTTAAAAGTGGGGGGGTTCTGGGAGAGGGAGGTGAGTAATTTCCCATTGAAAAAATACCAAATCATAATTTATTTCCTGCATTTCTACATTTCCTTTATGCCAATAGTATGTAAATATCAGGTTTTAATGTACAATGTTGGTTTGAACTGTGTGGGGGAGCATTTGCATGGACCACTTTCCTGTTTTTGCAATTTTTCAAGATTTTTTTAAGATAAAAAAAGAAAATAGGCCTAACACTTGTAAACTGATTCGACACAGAACACCAGAAGCCATCACTGCCCCCAAGGTGGACCTAAGGAAACAAAACTGGAATGATGTTTATGCTAATGATGATCCTAACAAAGCTTATGAGGCTTTTTTCTCCACATTAATTTTGCTATATGAAAAAAAAAACTGTCCATTAAAAAAACTCACAAGGAAGCACAAATATGTGGACAAGCCATGAATTACCAAGGGGATAGAGAACGCATGTAAAAAGAAAAATGTATTATACAGGAGATTTTTAAAACATAGAACAAAAGAAGCAGAAAACAAATATAAGATATATAAAAATAAATTAATAAGTATTATGAGATTTAATAAGAATCACAAACTATTGGAGCAGTATAGGAGTAATACTCAAGGAACATGGACAGTGCTTAACAGCATAATTAAAAAGAGTACTGGAAAAGCAGATAGTCCAAACTACTTTGTAAAAGATAACAATACACTTATAAACAAAACAAAAGACATTGCCAATGAATTTAATGATTACTTTGTTGGATACAATTTAGCAAATGAGATTGTGGAGATGAGAAATAAGGATGTCGTAGATGAAGATATTGTTCATAAAAACTCTGACTCCATGTTTATAAGGGGTGTTGATGAAAAGGAAATACTTGACATTGTAAAAAAAATTAAGAATAAAAAGTCCACTGATTGGACTGAAATTGATATGTCATTAGTGAAAGATATTATAGAATGTATAGTGAAACCATTGACACGTCTGCATTCAATCCTTCCAAACGGGTATATTTCCCAGCAAAATGTAAACAGCAAAAGTCATTCTTATTTATAAAAGTGGAGATAGACATCTATTCTGCAATTATAGACCAAATTCTCCGCTTTCCCAGTTCTCAAAAATTTTAGAGAAACTATTTGTGCAAAGGCTTGACAATTTCATACAAAAACACAATTTATTGAGTGACCATCAGTATGGCTTTAGAGCAAATAGGTCCGCTACAGTGGCAGTGATGGAACTGGCAGACGAGATTTCTACTGCAATGGACAACAAGGAGTATACTATGGGGGTGTTTATAGACTTAAAAAAAGCATTCAACACTATTGATCATGGCTTATTAATGAAGAAACTGCAGAGATATGGTATTAGCGGGGTAGCATGTTCATGGCTAAGAGGTTACCTTGATGACCGATATCAATATGTACAAATAAATAATTTTGAATCTGATTTGTTGAAGGTTACTTGTGGGGTACCACAAGGTTCAGTGCTAGGCCCTAAACTGTTTGTACTGTGTATAAATGGTACTTGTAAAGTGTCTAAATTGTTAAAATTAGTTGTATTTGCTGATGACACTAATTTATATTGCTTGTTTGGAACGGCTTCTGAATACAGTGGAAAGGGAATTGAAAGTCTTAAAGAAGTGGTTTCATATTAACAAGTTATCATTGAATTTAAGTAAAACAAAGTTAATAATATTTGGGAATCGCCAAATCAATAATCAAGTTAAAATTATGATCAATGATGTTGAAATGGAAAGAGTGTATGAAAATAAATTTCTGGGCATGATAATTGATCATAAATTATGTTGGAAACCACATATAAATAATGTAAAGACAAAAATGTCCAAAACCATTGCAATATTATATAAAACTAAAGATATCTTTTTTCAGAACTTACTATATATCCTGTATTGTTCTCTCATAGTACCATACATTACCTACTGTGTGGAGATATGGGGAAACACATACAAAACCAACACTAATCCAATTTTCATGCTAGAAGAGCTATAAGAATTGTAAATCGATCGGATTATTATGAACCAACCAACGCACTATTTATTAACTTACATGCTTTAAAATTTTGTGATCTAGTCTTAAAACTACACAGATAATGTACAAAGCATAAAATAATTTACTTCCTAACTGTATTCAGAGGTTTTTTGAAATTAGAAAGAGCCAGTATGAACTTAGGGGAATATGTTTAAAAAAACAAGGGTAAGGACAAATGCAAAAAATAGATGTATATCTGTCAAAGGAATAAACTTGTGGAATAGTTGTGACAAGGAATTAAGAATGTGTAGTTCACTTTGCAAATTTAAAAAATGTTTAAAAATATGGTGGACAACAAATATATGACTGAGGTATGATCATTACTGTGTGTGAAACATTCTGAACTCTTGTTTTTGCCTGTGTTTTGTTTTGTCTTTGTATAGCCTAAACTTAGTAATGAAAGGCCTGCCTATCAGAATATGTTATGTAAAAAGGGTAGGCATAATAAGCTAAAGCTTCAGCCTACACCTTTTCGGTCAATATTCTTTGTTTTTCTTTTAATTTAATGCCTTATTGTTATTTATTTCGATGTGCATTCTTTCCGGAGAATTGTTATTAAGGACCGAAATAAATTACTACTGCTACTACTATTGTAATGAAAGAGACAGAAGACCCAAGTGCAGAGCTCTGGTACTTTAAGAAATCCAAATCCGTGTCCTTGGGAAAGTCAAAAACACAAGCCAGAGTCAAAACAGCCAGGAGAGCAAAACAGGTATCTGAGCAAACAGTCCAAAAACACAAGACAAAGGGCAAGGTCAAAAAGACAGGCAAACAGGTCAAAAATACAGGAGCAGAGGAACCAGTAGAAACACCAAAGATACCGCGGGGTAGAGCAGGCTCAATACCTCACAAAGAGGTGCCTGAACTGCGGTCCTTAAATCCCCCAGTGGTGATTAGATGAATTTACTGCAGGTGTGGTTAATACTCAGGTGACTCAGAGCGTGGGCATGGCTGAACTGGGAGTTGGCTGGAGGCGGGTCTGACAACTATTATGCGGTGTCACACCATAACATACTAAATTCATCAGCATGTCCTACTATTAAGTATTGACTTCAGACTTTTTAGTGCTTGTAAAACATGTTTTCATATCCTATAAAACAACAAGACTTAAATGATTTTTTATGTTTTATTTTATGTTTTTAAATTGATTTGTTCTCAAAAGTACACTTACAAAAGGTAACATTTACAAAAAGGGAAGTTGAAAACATTAAAAAAAAGGTTGCAATAGGTTGATCAAGTTGACCTGATACTAAAACGACATCAAGCTTTTAATATTCTGTTCCATGAATGAATCAGATGTTGAGAACATAGGGTAGATCTTCTCTTTAATCATTGAAAACTATGTCAGTGAAAGTGACTTTACAACCAAACAATAAAGTCCTTGATCATATGTTAACATATTGAAAATTACACGTAACTACTCCAACCCTGACCAACCACCTCAATTTACCCTGGCCATATTCACCACTCAGAACAACCAAAGGTACTCTTTCTTTTTTCATTACAAGAAACAAATTGTTTAGCAATCATTTTTCTGTCCAACTTGTCCAGCCTCTCCTTTTGTATGTGACACACAGCTACACTATTAAGGCATCTTTATGACATGGTGCTACGGAACCATGTTTTCAGCCTCCTGAGACTGCTGAAACCTCTTTCAGCTTCAGCTGATGACACAGGAACGACAAGAAGCAATCTGACAAGCGTTTCAACTTGACCAAAGAGGCCATGGACCTCTGGACTCATCCCCTTAAGAATACCGGCAACTTCACTGCTAGACTGGAAATTATACTTTGTCCTAAACATTGCTAGTTGTATTTTCAGGCAGTCTGATTTGAGCTCTGGGTAATGTTGCACAACATCATGTACCTCTCCAGTTAAGAGGACTTGTTCCAGATTTCTGATCATTTGCATTCCCTCCTGCTCAAATCATTCTCTAAATTGCATATCCAGAACATCAAGGACTTTGTATCGTTCACTACTGTAGTACTCAGAAGGGGATGCATGTACATGTGCAGGAGCACAGCCTGTGAAATGCTGAGGTGGCTTATGGGCACGTGGAGAAGTAACTGGAGTAAGATGAAGTGTTTCACACATCTTTGTTGCTTTGGTGTAAACAGTTTGGAAACTCTCTGGATTTCATTTTTTGCCAAAAGGTCTATGATAGGAAAGTGCAATGGTGCAAAAGATGGCCCAAAAACATGGAGTTACTCACACTTTAACTTGCTAGCTAGTTGTGACAATCTCTAACTAAATATAATAAATATTGTAAATATCTAACTAAATAAATCCAAATGCTACTGGCTAGCATTAACATTAGATGGCTAGCTGGCTCACATTATGATTGACCTAGCTAGGCACCTCATCTAGGATATTTTATTTTAGGCTATATCTTCCATGGACAATGTTAGCTGGAGTCACTTAGCAAGACAACATTGCAACAGTAAATTCTACACTACATTGCCTAAGGCAGTATCATACCTCAAATTTGTTGACAGCTTCAGAAGCCCTTTTCTCACGCACGTAACGTTAGTTACTTCAACGGACTTTGAATTTGTTCTCTGTTCTCTGACTCTGATGGATTGGCTGTGATTTGCTGGATGGTCGTTCAATCAATCTAACTTGACCTGTGTGTGTGTGTTTTTTCAGATACAGAACTCCTACGCTGGAGTAGTTTTTTGCAGATTTTAGTTTTGTTTAATCCCACAAAAAAGTGTGTGTGGGGGGGGATAGAATTGTGTGTCAGCGAAAGTGGGGGTGTTACAACACCCTCATCCCCCGTGGGTGCAACGCCCATGATTGTATCTGTCTGTGAATGACTGTTGTGGCTTTCTAGGGTCTGTATTCCGTAACTGCACAAACTCTACTCAAATGATTAATGTCACTTTATTACTTTATTTTAAAAGCAACTAAGATGTCACTGCACTCACTCAACCTCTCCCCGTTAATGAGACGTGAGCAGGGGGATGTTTGGTTCCAAACTGGAGATCTTAAGTGTCGTATCAGGGTGCAGATTGAACCACTGCACCATCTGCCTGACCTGCCTGCCTGCCTGCCTAAATAACTTATGCTAGCTGGCTGAACAACTAGTGGCCTAACTAGACAGCTAAGGTGACCGACTGTTAGCTATCTACCCAAGAATAAATTTAACTTACTAGTAGGCAGCTAACAACAGCGATGGAGGTTACATTTGCTAGTTAGAAAGTTATCAATACAGACACATATACCTGTTGCTGGCAATTACATATTTATTTGTTAGTACAGCCACAGAGCCACAGAGCTGAAGCTGACATCAGCACTATTTATTGCTGCGCAACTCAGACAGGTCAGAGTCATTCGCTCTCTGAGTGAATCTAAATCAAATTTTTCTTGCTGAAAGTCATCTTAAGCGATACAAAATAACTTGCTACATAGCTAGCTAACTGGCTGTTTTTCAGCTGCCTAATGATATAATTAGGCTAGTTTGTTAACTGCTTACATTCAACAGGAAAGCTAGCTAAGTTATAATAATGAGTTAGCTATAAAACTAATTATGACAGATCAGGAGGGTGACCCCTTAAACAGGTGTTAAAGGTACATCTTACAGCACACACTGACACTATGAGGTAAATTTAGTCCGCTTCACTCTCACAGGTAGCTAGTTACAGGTTAAAAGCAAAGGTATTATTACTGACAGAACCCAATGTGACCTGCCTCCTTCCTTTCTGTCAGGACTGCGGCGTCTTAGCCGGTTGTGTTTTTCCTGTCCATGTGCTTTTGTTTTTCCCTGTGTTCAGCCCTGCCCTGCTCTCTGCCCTGTCTCCGCCCGCCTGATCACCTGATCATCCCCACCTGCCTGCCTGCGCACCTGCATCCCATCTCCTCATCAGCATTTCCCTACTTATACCCCGCTTGTTTCATGTCTCGTTGCTAGTTTGTCTCAGTTTACTGTTTCGCTACTCGCTGTTCGTACTGTTTTTGCCTGCCGGTTCCATTTGCTCTGCCTTTTTTTCTCGTTTTTGATTTTTTGGATCTGATTTGTGGAATGTTCGCTGTGTTTTTCTGGTTTTGGACTTTGCCTGTTTTGACCCTGATTTTGGATTGCCCTCTGGATTCAATAAACCCATCGTGTACCTGTCTTCGCTGTCTGCGCATGAGTCCCTGCCTGAGCCCTGACACTTTCGTTGGACAAACACACACACACACACACACACACACACACACACAGAGAGGGAGAGAGAGAGAGAGACTGCTAATGTGCTTGCCTGGTGTGGCGAGTGCAAAAACCCAGGATTTTGTGAACTAAAGTGCTTAATTTGCCCTGAATTGTCACCTGCCTGACCTTTTTGGTACTTGCCTCAGGCAACCATTAATGTTGAATCCTGTCATGGCTGTTGAGATACAAAGGGAAGTGACAACTACAGTATCATATAGTCACACGGAAAAGGTGCGTTAGATCACGAGACATGTTACCTTTTTTTTTTTTTTTTTTTTTTAAACCAAGCTATAACCTTTTTTTTTTTTTTTTAACAAATCTTTTTTTCTTGTAACACCTCCCATATGAGAAGAATAATTACCTTTCTAATGAACTTTAAAAACCAATAACAAACAAGTATGGTTAATTGTTTAAGACACTGATAAGTTTGTCAGTCTTACAGTCCTGACTCTTTCAGTGAATGTATACTTGATTTCCTTGTAAATACAGGCTTAAACTGCACAAGGTGGATTGTATGCTTCTCACATGACTACATGTCATGTTGTTCAAACACTCAGCACCCTCCTGCTGACATAATTCACTTCCTATCACATCTAGATGTGTTAGAACATGGACCTCAAGAAAGTGATTGTAGAGGCACAGAAGTGCCTTCAGATTTATGACCATCACTGTAAAAATGATGCACAAGTGTACCTTTCAACCAACGTACAGACAGTGTACCTTCTCGATGAATCTGGTAAGTAATCATATAACTGAGTATGAGTTCGCTGACCTTTACTTCTGCATGGACAGGTGTTATTCAACCTAATTGTGGTTCTTTTAACATGTGTGTTTATAATGGAACTGCAGTCCCACTTCCGTCCCACAGAGGACATGCTGACACTGTTAACAGTACTGGGATGTACCCTACATACGTAAATGGGAAATCCCCTCAATCCAGGTCTGCCCCTTAGCTGAATTCTACCTTGGATTACTGGTAAGATGGGGGAACACAGCAGATTCATGAAGGCAACATGCCAGATGGACAGATGGCCCAGTATAGAAAGGGTTAAGTCAGATCATATTCCATAGTACTAAAATCAAGATGGTTGTGATACTGGGAAACAAAAATCATACTCTATGCTGAAAGTCCTCACAATCTGTTAATGCAGTCATTTTAATTCAAGAAGCACTCTCTAGATTTTGTCTACTGCAATTAAAAGTTGTAGTCACCCATAAAGGTTACAATCTACGCATGCCAAAATTGAGCTACCTACATTTAATCTCATTGTGCTTGGTCCTGGTGCCATCTTTTTGAATCCTCTAAATGGATTCCCTAAAGTCCATACTTGATGAATGTGCCAGCTATAAGATGAATGAATGAATGCTGTCAAAGGTTATTGCCATGTGTAAAAAATATATTTAGTGGCTATATTGGGAATCACCATGGACCAAGGGCAGTGCAAAATATTTTATGCACATTTAAAGACTATGGCCAATAAATATGCCAATTTGAATGTTATTAATCAGTGCTGTCAAGTCTTAACAGCGTTCAATGATTTACAAGTCATAACTGTTGACTGCAACTCATAGACACCAGCAATTCGGCAGGCCTGCAACTCAAGTGAATCTTTTGGAACTGCTCCAGCAAAACTGACTTTTAAAATTCTAATATTCTGCATTCAATGATAACCATTAATACTAAGACAAGTGCTTGTATGAATATTTCCTTAAGCATTTGAATCTTACACACACACAAAGTGAAGTATTTGCATGGGCTGTGTAGATGCATAATTCTGATTTAATTTTAGCCTAACTGAACTGGCCTTCTTTATTTTATGCAATCTTTATTCCACAAAGGATATGCATAGCCACTGTCTTATCTAATGCTTTGATTGTGAAGCATTTTGAGCTTCAGTTTTATGAATGGTGCTACACAAATACAGTTTATTTAGAACAACAGCAAATAACAGACACAGCAACCAGAAAAACAACAGCAATAATAATACCAATAACCATCATCATAATCATTATATAATTATTATTACAGTGTCATTTTATCTACAGAAAATTCACAAAATGCAAAAATATGACAGAATACCCAATGTCATTTAGAACAACTACTAAGCCTGATGGACCAGTCATTTCTAGACATTTTTATACTAGACTTGCAAAAAAGTTCTTTGTCTCCAGCACAAAGTGGACAAAAATGACCTATAAACTAGTATATTTGTATAAGAGATTCTAATAAGTCATTGCTATCCATTATTAATGGCAATAGCTACATTTCAGTATATAATCTAAAGATATAATCAAGTATTAAATGGTTTCCACCCCATCCGAGTATGGCATCCTCCAGACACAGACTTTTAGACATGCAGTCTCTTCTGAATTATCTGTATCACGATAATAGTTCTCCAATCTTCTGTCAGTGGGAAATAATTGAAATAATGAGATCATTTGTGGAGTAGAACAGGGGTGGCTTGTATGGAAAAAGGTAATATGTCTATTTTTAATCCAGCAGCAATTCCATTTCTATCTGCAGTAGTATTACCTGTTGTAGATATAGCTATTTCTGCTGTAGGTCCATCTCTACAGTTAATTGTCAGGGCTTTGTATGAATGAAAATCACCAGTTTACCCATTCTGACTTTTTCCTCTCTATGGTGTTGTATATTAATGATTTCTCACAAAGGCCCTGACAACTTCAGCTGCTTCATCGGTTTTCCTGTGGCATTGACTAATAGAATCTTTTCTTTGCAGCAGTTGTCATCAATTCAATAGATGCTACTGAAATTTTTTTATCTCCAGCAGACAAATTGAGGCTAAGCCACTTCTCAGCCTTTCCACAGCTTGCATGTTCAGCAGGTCTGCTAGGTCTGCTGAGGACATTTGATCCATTTGCATCCCAATCCTCACAATTTACCATGTGC
Organism: Megalops atlanticus; assembly: GCA_019176425.1. Classification (NCBI taxonomy): domain Eukaryota; kingdom Metazoa; phylum Chordata; class Actinopteri; order Elopiformes; family Megalopidae; genus Megalops; species Megalops atlanticus. The sequence goes on along the minus strand of CM032880.1, from coordinate 39,798,536 downwards.
TGTGTAAACTATGAAACCTTGGCCTTACAGTCATAGGGAAGGCTGCTAAGTGTTTGTTTTGTTTCATAGTACTTGCGTGTTCCGTGCTGTAGGGTACTCTGTGCTACAGTACACGGAGGCCTGGTGCAGCTTCAGACCATCAAATTGTGGGGTGCTAAGATTTTGTGCATGTATGAGAAGCTGACATGCCTGTTTGTCAAACAGAATAAAAACAGATCTCCAGTAAAACTGCTCAGAAACTAATGAATGTGGCCTTTTTAAATGGCTTGAGTCATTCATGCACAGTAAGCCCTGTAAAACATTTACATGTCTTTGTGTGGTTTACATACATTAATATTCCACAAAATTTGATAGGCAAACTGGTAATGCAGACTTTGAATGTGGAAACTTTGCAGGCTATGTGTTTGCTCTGTAGAAGTGTCATGATCATGAGATTTGTCAAAAAAAGTATATGTATACATAATTTTTGTGAACATTAGGTAAATAGTGATGATCAGTTTGGTATTACATTTACATATACTGTACATACCCCAGGTGTGAACACACATTGGCTGAATATGAAGCTAAAAGCCTCCTGCAGAAGCTGCCAACAAATATAAGCCAAACAGACTGGCTGCAACAGTCATTCACAGGCACTCTTCTGTGAACTTTCTGCCATTGTATAATCCTCTCTGCCTGTGTCTGTCTCTGTGTGGCTCCTCTGCCTGTTGCCACAGCAACATTGCTGTGACCAGAAATAAACTCAAACTGACGTGTGCCTCTCGTTTGTCTCGAGTGAGGCTTTGCTTCCTACCTCTGCTTGTGACTGTGACAGTGCAGGAAAAATCCATGCACCTCCAAAAAGCGCTGAATGACTCTGTTGGACCTGTCCATTCCTAAGCTTTGGCCCTGTCCGCCTCGTCCTTTCTCATGGCGAGTCTGATTATTTAGTTGTGCTTATGACTTGATTGGCATGAGGTGGAATTCGTGGGGAAGCAACACATCCTATCAAATGCGGCCCCGAAGGCATGCGTTCAAGCCAAATATCAGAGAGGGAGATACCCAACATAGACACAGAACCGTGAAGGAACCCAACATACACTCAGATCCAATTTTATTGGTGTTGCTGAACCTGAGTAAGACCAAAATGGAATGACTCGTATGAATGGAAGGTCTCATATTGAATTGCAATAGTCTCAGGCATACTTTGTGGTGTTCTATGGTGTCTTACAGAGACTCACAGAAATTTCACTACCGAGGAAATGGTAGTGATGTATTGGGTATCATGCTGTATCTACTGTGAGACAATTCTTTCATGTGTTAAACCATCAAATAAAAAGTCAAAATGCTAGCCCATAGTCTAGACTGGAGCTGATTCTGGGAAATGGAGATACAGAACAGAACATAGAATACAGAGACTCCATGTGGCCACGGTGTGAAGTGTATGAGTATTATGTCATAACATATTCCGCCTGCATGCGGGGGCTCTCTTGTGCCTAAACGCTGTTCCAGCTGCAGTCTTAAAAGCACAACTTCTCAATTAACCCTGAATTCAAACCAGAAAATAACATATATAATCACAATTGCAAGTATATTTATTAGAGAATACATGTATCTTACAAGCTAGTTCAAATAAAGGCTATGATTAGTGACCCACTATGGTTTTCATCCTACGTATAAAATAAAGCATATTATAATTGTGGTAATACAGCACTTCTGTCTGAAAGCAATTCTTTGGAAAAGATCAGCAGGAAGGATGGAATCATTGAAAAGATTGGGTAGTGAGGGACATGTTTTACATATATAACAGAATCTGACAAGCTGTTACCGGATGTCTGCTTGGTGAAAATATCGCTCAGACACCATTCCCTCGCATTAATTACCGAAAGGTATCAAACCGCGAAAACGAAGTTTCACTTAAACAGCAGAGAGATGAGACAACTGGTATGGATCATTAAGCACGGGGCGAATTGAACATGAATATCACAGACCTCGCGCATTAGAGGACTCCCTCACGAACAGGAGTATGACAAGCGAGGGACGGCTGTGTTCCGGAGGGCTGTGGTGTTGGCAGCAGATGGGAACCGAGGGCCACAATAAAAAGCCGGTGTCAGAATGAGCTCCGACAGGACAGACCAACCCGGGCATCAGCGCTGCTGTCTGACTTGGCTGAGGCCGTGCTAACATAGAGGAGGGTCGCTCTGGAAAGTTTCCATCGGCTGGAAAAATCCTGACTCTCACAACGGACTCGTTCTTACCCAGCAGCACCGGAGCCATTAATGTACGTTTCATCGTCGGGAGAGCATCTGAGACAGTCACAGCAGAGTCTGTTTCCCCTGGGGATATTGCATAACAGTAAACAAAAAGGAAGAGAGCATTGTACTCCTATATCTATATATTAAGTCCTAATATGAAATTTACTCACAGTAAAAGAAATTAAAAGTGTCAGTTATTATTATAACAAGCTGAAAGATCAGCAGTGCAGCAATTCATACTGGTGCTACCCATAGCACGTTCTGGCTAATCAAGCTTAATAAACAAACGTGTCTGCATGGAGTTGTATGTACATGAATAGTCTAAACGTTTGGGGATACAGACAGACTGTTTCTCATAACCTCAGGCTGTAAGGGAATACAATTAGTAATAAAAACTCTGCAACAAATGAATCAAATTATCAAATGGGAAGATAAACAGACAGAGCATGTAAGCTGAAAATGCACTTTGTAATATTATATCACAAAACCTTTGTGTTCCTTTTAAGTAAACATTATTGTAAAACTGATTTCCCCACAATCCTCCCCAGAAATGCAATGTAAATTACCATTGTGCAGCTGCATAGAGATCAGTGTGTTTATCACCAGGCCCCTTGAACAAAGCCACTCAATGGACCAAAGCGACCAACAGGAGCTAGAGATTATGAAGCCAGAGGCTGCTAGGCAGTGAACAAGAACAACAGAATGCAGAATGCATGTGACCAAGGACTGTGTGGTTGAAAGAAATACTTATAGTAGATGATATGCATACATATATATTGCATTTGTGAGGTGTAAAAGGGAGGCAGCCCTTGAATAATAGCAGGCGCTCTGGGGGGGATCAGATTTCCCCAAATGTCATCAGGGAATACGATGTGACTAAGTCACTGCCAGCAAAGAGGGCCCTCTTCCCCTCTTCAGCACTCCTCTCCAAGCAGAGGATGCTAATTGCGCTGCGCTGGAGATGATTTCTCCATGTGGGTCAATTTCCTGGACGCCCACTCGCCGTCTCCGTGACTAATTCAGCCTGGTGGCCAAGAGGCTGTGTTCAGCAGAGGGAGAAGCCAAGGCACTGACCCATGGGGCTGAAGTGCGCAGACTACTTGTCCCACTTGCCCATGGGGGCCTGTTTACGCCAACGCACAGAACACTGGTGAGTCACACCTCCACCTGATCAGCTGTGCTCTCTGACCCACCCCAGTGCCTCCCGGGAGGCGCCAACACCTTTGGACAGGTGTCATCTGGCGAGAGCCACCCATGAGAGGCTCTTCAGTATGACCTGGCATTGCCTATGTCTCTCTCCCCCCTGATACACCTGAAGGGGTCCTCAACAACCACCAAAGGCCACTGAGTCACAGCTGTCACTGTCGCTAAACAGCTCTAAAACTCGCATTCATTTAAAAAATGGTGGGCAGTTTGGATTTGAATAAACGGATACATACAAAAGAATTTGTGTAACAAAAAATAGCAGTGGTACCTCAATACGAATGCAAGTCAGATGTTTTCAGGTGAAAAGGAAAAGAAACTCGCTATTGTTTTCATCCCACAACAGCAAAGTTTTATCTAATTCAAAAGTCTGTCAAATTCCACATTGCTGAGACATGCAATTACAATGCAGAAGGCCAAGTGCTTTGGCATGCTGTGGAGGCAGACTTCTGCCACACAGGAGTCAACATCAGTAAGAGTGGAACACACTTACTGCTCAGCTCTGACGTTCAACTCGACAAGGTCATGCATCCCAGTGGGAGAGAGTGACAAAGTGCCTTCTTATGCCTTTCAAGGGAGCACATCTTATCATATTATGGAAAAAAACTTTTCATAAGCACACATTATGTAAGACGTGTAAACAGCCCTGCTGTCTGACAGGCAGACCTCATGCCAAGCTCATTGGAAAAAACTGCTGGAAGGTCAGCTCTGTCTCCCTTCAGAGAGAACACATGCTTCCCTTCAATGAGCCAGTCTGACTTGACTTGATATTTCTTTCAGCTGCCAGCACGGGAACTTCCAAGTGTTTCCCTCGTTCATTCATGTGCCCCCCAGTTTTTTCACTACATTTCACTTTGTGGGCACTCTAAGGGAAAGTAACTTTCATAGTTACAAATTTTAAATGTTATCCATTTATAAAGTTGGATATTTAATATGATAAATATTATGATAAATAGCACAATAGTAGTGGTCTTCCAAGGAATCAAACCAGCAATCTTTGAGTTCTAAGCCCAGCTCTTTACCACAGTGTTGCAGTCATTTTGAAGAAAGGAGGCAGATATGAACTGTTCCAAGTTGAAAAGGAATACTGTTCATCCAAGATCTCTGGGACAAAGGAGGAAGAGCCTCTGTGTTAAGGGAGCTGATATTTGTCCCAGAGGATGTGTAGTTTAACACAGCTCAGCATCACCTCGGGCTTCTGTCTGTCACACATGCACCGTTATGCTCATGCAGCATTATCCTCATGCAGGGTTATCCTCTGAGACTCTATTCCATTCTTTACAATGCTATTATTAAGCAACACATGAATCTAAATAATAGATTTTTGAAATATACTTCCAAAAACAGTCAGCAAACATTTCACTGTTAAATCCTGGGATATCAGCCATACTGAGGTTATTTTTGCTGTTTGATTGAATAACTGCAGGTGCCCCTAGGGGGCTCTCCTTTGGTGTGTCTTTTATGGTGGCAGTTACAGGCACTAAGAGAGCACAATCATCATGCTTCATTCTAACCCATTCTGACCCTTCAGCAGACATGGCAGCATAAAAGTGAACAAGGCACAAATAAAACTGCAGAACATGTTAGATTTGCATGTAGAGGACAGTGGCAAAAATCTGTAGCAAAATATTTTCTCAGTCATCTTTGCCCCCAGGCAACAGTGAGAAAATTCATCTCCAACTCCCACGCAGCCCAACCTGTCAGCCCCATAACACTGCCCTGCAGATAATGACAGCGCTGCATGGAGATTCCCTCTCTCTACGCCTACGCTCCTTCCTCAAGTGTCAGTTAGGCTGTGCATGTGCCACAGTGATGACATCTCCACCACCGCCCCCACCTGAACCTAAGAAGGCACTTCCTGTCCCTGGCTGGTCTGTCCTAGCCACTCTCTATCCTGCAGGGAGGCTGACCCTGTTAGTGTTTCACTATGAGTTTTATCTAACCAAAAAACAGCTGTTGTGAGCTCAGCTTTCATTTGTTAACTGGAAATATATTCATACATTGCTGTTTCAATCTAAACAAGCAGTTGCATTGATTTCAATATTTCAATAACCTGATGTGATTTACACAATTTTCTCTAGTGGTCTATTTAATCCTTTGTTGTCTACCAGTTCAACATCAGTGAGCTCCTTTGGTTGGTAAAAGGCTCAGTACAGATGATCCTACACTGGGTGAATCCAGTGGGCTTTTCTGTACCTTGAGTTTACCTGTCTTCTCCCACAGACTAAAGTTACACTGTCCAGGTTGATTAGGATCCTTAAACTGTTCCCCCTGTGTACAGGCATGCTTGTGTGTCTACGCAGTGCACCAAAAGATACAATTATTTTATTCAAGCTTACTAAGCCAAAGACCCAGGTCCCTAGCTGAGGGAGCTAGCTGCACTCTGGCTTTAGGGGGCAATATCATCTTCTGCAGAGTCTTGAGCCTTCATTCCACAATACCCTGTCACTCTCAACTTCTGCAGCAGCCCCAGCTAATTAGCAGGCATGTGTTGACATGACTCAAGCCACAGCACCAGTGTAACAGGGGTAGATCTGCCGCAGGATTCAAACTGCAGGCCCTCACCAATCCACAGAGCAAGATGGCTAACCTGCTGCGGTACAGACTCCAGCCCCTAACCCAGTGCTCTGACTGTACTCTTGCTCCGGCTCCGTGGCATGATGTCACCCTCTGTAGTATACTCTTACCATGCAATGCGCAGTGGTGCTGTGGAGCTCCCACCTGTCCCATGTACCTGCTGGGTTTGGCTCAGTCTCACCTTAACCCTCTGCAGGTCACCATGTTTACTGTTGGCACAGGAACCAAGGGACATGAAAAATGTTGCTCACTCAAAGCAAAGCATCTAACAGAGACAGTGTGTCTAATGGTTCTGTCATGAGGTTACTGCGGTGTCTGTTGGGATAAAAGGATCATCAGCATTGTGTCCACAGAAAAGTGTTTCTGCAGCTACAAGTGGACTGCGTCTCCATCTTTTGAACAAGCTTGTGAGTCTGGGAGCATGGATTAGTACTCATAGCAAGCTTTGGCATCACATTATCCAGTGCTTGTAACTGAATACTGCTTACGTGCAGTGTTAGAAAGTTATCCCACACTGGGTCTCTGAGAGTCCTTTCTGCTGCACATTACTCTGCAGAAACAGCAGCAAAATTGCTACCACATAGAAGCTCAATTGTACTGGGAAAAATGAAATGCTGATGCACTACAAAGATATACAAAAATATTGTCGATTGAACATGAATTTTACCTAACTTTATTCACTGTTTTCTTCCTGAGGTCTGTTGGACATAAAAAGTATAAATAAATAAATAAATAAATAAATAAATATTGCAGAATCACTTCTCTCTGCTGTATGGAGGAAAAGGAAAGATAATCTGGCCATACAATATGGTACCTGCAATACAGCACAGACTTATTAATCATTATAATGCCTATTTAAGCAAAGCATCACACATATGCAATTTATATCACCCCTGTAGTAATTACCCTGTAAAACTGTCAGAGCAGTTTGCTTTACACAGCACTGCTCAGTGCCTTATTCTCTGAGGGACAAATTGCCACTTCACAAACTGCTGACAATATGCTTATTATTGTGCTCAACAGCTTTACGTTATTTTGCTACAGGGAGCATTGTATTATTACTAACCACTGCCTTTCATTTCAGATTTATCAGTAATATCACCTACTCAGAGTGATCAATCTAAACAAGACACCTGCAGCTGTGCTTTTACCTTGAACCACAAAAATGTGCTGCAGGGAAAAAAGATCTGTGTCTAAAATGATGAAAAACAGTCAGTTATCACTGCAGGGAACCCTTAGAGCAAAGCTGTGCATGCTGTATGTTGGCTACCCCAAATCCTGACTCTGCTGAGGCGCACAGTATATCAATGTCATACAAAGGCTGTGATGTTACACATCATACACGCATGCCCCTTCATTGCAGGTAAGGTGCTGGCTCAGTTTGCAAAGCCAGGGAGCAGCGAGTGCATTTCAGCCATGTTTTTGCTTTCCCTTTCTCTCCTGCCCTGGGAGAGAACCAACCCCTTGGGTTTTCATATAAAATGAATCAGCTTGTAATTTCGTCATGCATTGCCTTGGTAATTCTCATGCCTTACATTTCTGAGTACATATTTGATTTTTTTCTTTGTCTGAGCTACATGAAACACAACCCATATGACAATATAGATGACGGGAGGCTTATCGTCCTTTTTTTTTTAAATACACCCTAGGTGTAATTACCTCTGGGTAATTTAAAACGGAACAGCGGGTTGTCAATGACTGTAGTGGACAGCATAATAGCAAAGCAATAGCAAGACATTTCAAAAACAGTGCTCTGTGCTGTTGTGAACATTTACTTTGCAACAAGGTAAGAAAACGTAGGTCAGTCTAGGTCTGCTGAATTCAGTTACTTGGGTAATTTTAAATGTGTAAGAAGGATCGCAAATTATTTTACAAAACATCCCACATCAAGTTCTCAAATGATCTAGTCTACAAAGACAACGCATCAATAGCCGTCTGAATAGCCTATAAATCAAAGACAATATCAGCTTATTATCTTCCACAGTTTTTTACTTAATAATATTTTCACAAACATACCTTTTATTGTCATCTGACTTTCACAAAACTGGTCCACAGCCACCAAACCAAAAATGTAAACATCAAAGGGACTTCAATGAGAAGTCGACGTAAAATCACTCCAGTCGGACAGACAACCTCAAACACAAACACAAAGCACAGTCAAATATTCCTGGAGCGGAAATGTCCGACGGTTTAACATAGGGTACACAATTTGCCGTCACGACTTACTGCCTAGTTTACACATACTTCAGCACCAAGGCGAGGGACAGCTCCGATATCTCCAAACACGCCCGAGAAATTCAAACAGTTTGACTTTGTTAGCCACGCTAACAGCACAGTACCTGTCGTCGTTTTGGAAGGACTGGTCTCCGAGCAGTAAATCACGAAATCGGTACCGAGGCGGAAGCGGAGGGACCTCCGAGTCCACCTCTGTCATCTTGAGAGTGGAAATATCCAGAATAACCCCGGTGTTGCTGCTGTTGTTCCTCTGTATCGTCTCAGGTGAGGGCCTGTGGAGGAAACGAGCACAGTGATTGACTTCCTGAACTGCAGGCACCAGGGGCCAGTGTGCCTCCATATCACTTCCATAACCACTTATGGATATTGAAAGTAAAACACAGGAGGCTTCGTGGAATCACGCGGCGTCCTGCAAGACAAACCAGTAATGAAATAGCTAGTTAACTTAAATTCACATTCATATTAGTCAGGCCATTGGCAAGATTACTAGCCTATTTACATTTCTATTTCGACGTAATTTCTTTTAAATCGATTCGCACCTTATGATTTGATCGTCTTTGTCAGCTTGACATGTAAGTGAATTACTGTCATAAAATCAGACCTCAATAAATAGCTTAATTGCTTTCGACAAGGTCTCTGCCACACACAATTTGCAGTTTACAATTTTACTTCATTCTGCTTCAATTAAGCAAGCAAAGACGCAAATCCTCGGCCCTGGGGACTGCACAGGGCTCAATCGTGATTGCTGTACTAATTGCATCCTTGGGCTAAACTGCCATACGCCTATACTCAGGAGAAAAAAAACTTAATATTGTAAGATGGGGATGCATTTATCACCGGGGTACAAAAATGATGCATCACATCCACCTTACACTAACACTTAACAAGGGAAAGTAAAATTCCTTTCATGTTCGAGAATACGTGCTGTATGCTACCATATTTAAATAAAAGCGAAACTGAGGAGAAAGTCACGGTAATAAAGTGCAGCTCAACCGGGACAGCACAACAGCAGTGTTAAGGTATCGTAACAGCATACCTTCCATTTTATACGTTAAACCAATGTTTCACCCTTCCTTCACAACTTCTTATGTGATCCACACAACATTCTGGGATAAAAAAGTGTTGAGACAAGGCTAAAGGCATTTACTTTTATAATATGCAAACCTGATTGGCATTATTTAATTATCACAGTGCACTAAAATTAATTTTCAAACATAACCTCCAGTGACTCAAAACTCTGGAGATCTGAGAATAGGTGGACCCAAAGTGCAGATTTTATGAGGCTAGATTCAATTTACACAAAGTTGCACATTTCAGCTGTTTTATGCCATGATTTAAAAGAAAGTTTGTAAATGACTACACAGAATTTTAGAATGGATTGATGAAATCTCTGTGCAAGTACATAAGATAATGTGTCCAGTTATGACACCCAGATATAGTGTTTTTAGCCAATTTCTCCAATACCACAGAAAAACAAATTCTGTTTGTGGGAGAAATCCAGGGTAATTTAACAAGAATGGTAAAAGAAACATTTTCCATGCAAAACCAAAAAGTGCACTCAAGTGACATCTAAGCTCAGATAAAAGTGTGACCTTGAATCATGTGACCTGTGCCCCATGTTAACAGTATCGATGTCATTTAACATCAATTCAGTAATTAAAGGCATGTTCCCATGATCCACATGACCACCTACATGCAAAACATGACATGATGCAGTCAGTACATAAGTGTAAGTATATATGCATTCATGCATGCATATATGCCTTAAACCATTAGCATGCTTTTCTGTTACAACTAAATGAATTCATGTTTTTATTTTCTTTCCTGCAGAAGAAAAGAAAAATAGATTACTGAAAACACACTTAGTTACACGTTTAGAAGACTTTTATTTCAATGAAAAGTCTGTCTGCTGTGCAATGCAGAAAGAGCTACTGAGAAAGGCATTCATTCCCCCTAGGTCACACCACAGGAACTGCAGGACAGGTGGAAAGGCTTCAAACAGAGTATGCGTTCTAGCACTTGCAAAAGTGAGGGTGTCCACAAAACCATGGGTTGTTCCAGTTTTCCCTGGAACCCAACTGGGGTGGCATTCCACATGCGGTGGGGTTGACGGGTCAAGTGTTACCTGTTGCCATGGGAACTCGGGGAGTGAGCTGGTGGGCTCATAACTGCTTCTTGAAAAGAGATTTGGAATGTATAAAGTAAAAATAATTAAAAAAAAACAAATCGAAATAAAAAAAGGAGAAAAAAGAACAGTCATTAATCATTCATTCCACGATTCATCTGAAGGAGTGGAAGTTCTGTGAGTTACACACACCGCTGACGTTAAAGCTGGATGCAAAATGGACTGTGCATGTATATTGTGCTGTGAATTAGCACTATTGATCTGACCCTCACAGACAGCATATTTTAAAAGAGGCACTGAACAATACACTTCTACTGTTTTATGCAGTTTCATCATGTCTTAGATCATCCCTCCTTGGCTTTTAAGTTAATATTGTACCATTAAAATAATAATGAAAAGAATCTACTACTATAAAAATGAATGAATCACAAACAGTAGAACAAACTGGCAAGGCTCAAAGAGACTATGCATGATCAATGCCAGCAGTTATACATACTAATAAACATTTATTAGGGTTAGTTGTTAGTCGGCACATAATCATTAAACAAACAATGCTTATCTGCTCAAAACCAAACAATAACACAGCAAAAACATTTAAAATGGCTGTATACGCACAAGACTACACAAGACTAAAGAAAATGGGGGCCTAAGCTGTCCGGATGTCAATAAATAGGAGGACCACTTTTTTCTAGGCAAATGGAGAGAAGGTTCTGGAGACAAGTGTAATTGTGGTGTGAGCCACTGTCGCACATCAGATAAAGGATTTCCTCATTAGGATGCAAAGCGAGCGTTCCATCTCTACTGTGGTGTGAAGCTAGCATTGAGAACAGAGGGCTTCCGTTATCATCATCACTCTCACAACCTGAAACAGACCCCATCAGCCCCCAGGAGCTCATCAAGCCCAAAGTTAAGTCATAGGTTATTTGTCAAAGGCCAAGAAGATAAACTCTTCCACAGCAAAAAGACATATGTTCATTATATAATGGCAGTTAGTGTGATATGAGCTAGGTTAACCCCAGGCCTTTAAGACCCAGAGGGGTTGAGCAGGGAAGTCAGTGAAATGAATTATGGAAGAGAAATATCCTCACGTCTTCAACTGAGCAAGACCAGTTCCTTCTATGCCTCATCTCACCTGACATTTTAAAGAGAAGATTACAAATCCCAAATTCTTCTTCTGTGACAACTCTATATTAACAGTAAAACTACTGTAGTGTGTTGCAGTGATGCCTGACAAACCAGACTGAGTATCTGTCTGCATTTATCGCCATGTAACCATTTACCTCTGGACAGTGTTACTGCCCCATTAATAGCTTAATAGCTAGCTCCCATCTGTCTGGGTTTCTCAGAGATCCTCTGAAATTAAGATGATAAATTACTACTCTCAATGTCTTTATAATAGGATGACCATGATAATTTGCAAAAGAGCTGGGATGCATGTGCACGCATAAAGGCACTATTTATGGTGGACACTAAATTATTTTTATATACCTTGAGGTAATTTGCAATCACATGCAAACGAATCAGGAGACCCAAATATCTCCTCTAGAGCCAGGCTTAATGCACTGTCCCTGCCTATGTATGAATCTTCATAATTCCCATGTACCAAAATACACAGCCTATTAGGCTACTGGTTCTTGTCCCAGCAATGTGGTAGAAATCATAGCTGTCCTATCACAAAAATCCTGAGGGAGGGGGGGGTGAGGAGTGTAGTCATCTTACTAAATTGTTCAGTCATTTAAGATGAGGGGTGATGGGATTTGTCCTGCAATGCTACCCAAACATAGACTGATGCCTTTATTCTGAAGCAATAGACCACCACTCCATTATACCTCTCTCCATGAGCAAGAGAACAAAGAGAGCACACACTTTAAAGATCACGGGAAGTACCCTCAGGCCAACAATATAGTGCGCCGTCACACAACACTAGAGGTGAAAGACGGCCCAAATGAATGACAGACTTGCGTTTTTTGCCACTCCCATGTTTAGGGTTTGGGGTCAATGGGACTGAAGTCTACAGGGGGTACCATGGGGGATATGCAACTAGTAAGACTGAACTATCAGATAAATGACCAATTTCCTTCATCAAGATGTTGGAATCCATGAGTCAAAAAAGGGAAATATATATGTTAGAAAATACATCTATTCTTTGGTCGATTACTGACTGTAACATTTTGCCTGTGGTACAACTTCCTTCCACCACCAGCATGGGAGGACCGTAAAATAGCTTTTTCTTGTGATGTAAGATGAATATGTTCAGCAATTTCATCTGAAGTCTGCCTTTCATTCGAAATCTTTCAAACCCAACAGGCACCAATCCCTGCATGTGGTTTAAGGGGACAGTGCCGTAAGGCAAAGTCACAGCTTCACCAGCAGAAGGCATTCACGAGCACTCTGACGCCAGATTCCCTCCATCTCTGCCAGCACTGAGCTTCCATCCTTAAGGCTGAATGCTCACAGACAGTCCATATTCACCTCTTCATACTAAAATGCACAAATATGGTGATATTATCATTTAAAAATCCAGTGATCTCAGCCAGACAGAAAAGAGTTTCTCTGAGTGTCAAGCTCACAATGTCTTCCGAGGCTCACAAAGAGTTAAAAGAGATGCCTTCTCAGCCCACCGAGTGGAGCATCTTTTACCCTCCCTGGCTCAGCTGCGGCTGTTTATGCTCTTTGTGCATAACACCCTGCTTTTTTTGCCTCAACTCTGATGTCATGCTTTTATTGGAAAAAGAAACAGTTTGGGGTGTGCCAGGCCTTTCCACTTCATTTGCATGCAAATGGTTTATTAAGCTGACTGTCTCCTTGCTGCCTGCCCAAGGCACTCTGTTCCTGCCAGGTGGAGACCAACATGGCACCCATCAACCAGGAGCAGTGTTAGGCTCAGTGGCGGGGCACAGCACCTTCTCCGCCATTGATGTCACACGGCGCTATGAAGAGTGGGCACCCCTCGCCACCCAAGGCCGGGGAGGGGGGGCACCCAAGAGACACAGTGGGACTGCGGGGGGGACAAGTGGGTGGGCGCCGGCGAGTAGAAAAAGCACTGCGGAACCTGGCGACGACACCACAGCTTGCTGCAGCATGTAATGCATTCTCTGCATTATGCAGTGACTGTCTGCAAGTCCTAGTGTAAAAAATACAGACTGGGATAAGATAAACTTATTTAGAGTTTATTCAGTTTCATGGGGTAAGACAAAATGTGAAGTCTCTCCTCTGAGCAGGTGTATATATGGTGCTGTGAGGTCATATCTCTCAGCACCATCTGTAAATACAGATGTTTTGTGGGTAGAGATTTCATCACTAACTGATGTTCACATGACTAGGATATGCTCATTTCCAATATTATATACATCCCTGTTGAGGAGACCTTATCCACATATTGTTAAATAGAGTGGGATGTGTTCTATGGTACAATTAACCATCTTACCCAGAAATGAAACAGATAGATTGCAGAAACACCTGAAATCCAGCATTTCCTACGACGAGATGAATCCTGCCTTGCCATTTCATCAGTATTTTTTGCGAGTATAGACACCAGTATGCATAGACATTGCTGTACATTGGTGAACTATGCATGTACCTGCATAGTTCTACGCTACAGTTAGACTGTATCTGTCTGGATACTGTATCCTTCTGAATTATATTCTACATATGATTCTGGTTCAATCTTAAAAAACGGTCACATAGTGGTGTAGTGATGTAGTGTAGTTCTCAGCTGATAAATATGACGCCTAGAGGACCAATCATTTGGCGCGACATTGCTTGCCGGAACACAGCAACTACCTCTGGTGATTGACAGTAATAGCAGCTGTGCGTCAAGCATGTTCAGTATGAATTAAAATTTATAACAACACACAACAAATTCCAAAAAGGGAAAAAAGTAAACTTTGTTATGCATGCCTTTACACTTTGTTAACTCACAATATAATGTGTTACATCCAACGGTATGCCTGGCAGAAAAGTGATCATTAGATTCACGTTTGTGTGTATTGTGTTTTTTTCACAAATGTATAATATATGTCCGCTGGTTAAGACCACACAGCGTGACTGCAACACTGTCGCTAATTTATAAAGACACAGACTTGCATAGCGCACCGTAGAAAGCCATTCCCTAAATATGTTTAAAAACTCATTCACAGGGCAACTTTATGGTTATTCGTTAGCATAAGCACCTACCCTAATAAGTTTATTCAGAATAAAACCTCTGCATGAGGTATATAAAGATTACCAGCGAACGAAACATGGTAGCAGCACCCAGCACATCGAATTCTCATTTCAAGCCAACAATAAACGTGTCAACAGTGGAGAGGAAGCTCTACCTGGCTGTGTGTTCGTGCGCGGTCCCATCATCGTAAACAAACGTCTGGTTGGTATAACATTCGCTGCACATTTTGGACGGAGCCCCAGCCGAGTTGCAGTGGAGAGCTGTCGATTTAAACGTGCCCTCGAGAGCTCCGTTTTCCTTGGAAAATTGCATCGGCGGCAAGACGGGAAGCGATCCCTCTGAAAGACCTTGTCCCAAGATGTCTAGTCCCAATTAACTTCTTTGAACCATCTCTTGTGCCGTCGTTTCTGCGTTCTTTTATTAAATTAAAGACCACAGCCTGGCGTTACTGCGTATTATTTGATGAAGGGCAAAGGACAAAGCCGTGATTAATACAAGAAACACAAGGTACCTTTCCGACTGCGCTTCATGCAATTTCGAAGTTTAAATGCTACTCAAACAGCGCTGTTTTACCGATTTATAGCTATGCTTGCTTATATCGTGATATGACCTGATGTTTGGAATTTTTTAATGACAGAAAAGGTATCTCGAGCATACGCCCGAAATACAACCCTCTCTGGACAGCATATGCCTACCGTAACAGCCTCATCGTACCTTTGCTAAATGAAAGATTCTCTGGTTGAGAAGAATTCTTATCTTGGCAAGCAGTGCTTTTTTATACATAAAGACAGACGCCATCTACTGGAAAACCTTGAAATGACCAATTCTTTCCGCATGCTGTACAAAGGAGGATGTCCGAATGCAATTTCTCTGCGCCTGAAATATTTAATTGTTCCATGATGAAAATCCCTGGAGGTGAAGTCTGAATTATTGTATTTCATATTTATTAGCCGTCTCCATTCCATCCAAGCTGAAATTCTACAACAGCTGGAATTCAATCGTTAATCAGTGTTTTATAACATTAAAAAGTCTTTGGCAATCTCTCTCTCTCTCTCTCTGTGTGTGTGTGTGTGTGTGTGTGTGCGTGTGAAAGCAACATGCCTCTAGCAATCAGCAGCAGTCTCTTTAGTACTTCTCATTGCTAGCGGCAGAGCATACAGCAGTTCTATCCATCAAATAAAGTCGTCACACTTCCGTTTGCACATAGAGAAGACTTCAATGTGTGCTTGTCACTTAAACTAGGACATTTAAGACAGACATAAATGTGTACTGGTGACTTTAACTTTCTACTTGTGAGTACAGAGGAAACTCCTCTGATTTTAGTTTTGCTTCTTCCTTCAGACATAACCCAGAGACAAAGAAAGCTGAGGCCATAAATAACCTGAATATTGTATTGAATATCAGCTTTGTTGTTGTTGTCATGTTTCATGAAGCTGCCTTGCAGGGTGGGCAGCCCCCAGACATGACTCACAGCGCAGACCCCTCCTCCCCCATGTAATAACGTTATAGGGCACTAACAAAGACATTATTGATTAATAGACTGTTAGAAGTCTTTTCAGTGTCGTTGCCCTATTGATATGAACAAAAGTGACATAAATTCTTGGTAGTCCCTCTAGGTGTCCATGCGTCATCCAGTTTTGCCCAAAGAAGTGTCTGAACTGTCCTTGATCTTACCTATGCAGAATCCAACACACTGAATACAGGTAGGATCTAAAAATGTTCTGTGTTTCCGTGGAAATTTTCCTCTGTTGCAGAGCATTTTTTTACTGAATGATGCTGAGGAAAGACACCTTTCCTTTGACGTCTGATATGTATATTAGCCATGCAGATGCAGTTGTTTGCATGAAATGTTAGTAAATGGGACTCTGAATAGATTTTACTGCCATACGATACCCAGACAATTTAATTATTTTCTTAAGTTTCAGAGCCAGTTTATTTTTGTAACCAGTTTGTATATTTGTATGTAGAGATTAAGTGCATTACAGTTTATTAACAATGACACCTGTTAAATGTACCCACTAAATAAATAGAGAGCATATTGTGAAAAGATACTGATTGCCAAATTAAAACCCCACATTATTCATACATTTTATAATAATTGTTTTCTTATGTTCAAATGTGCTGCACTAAGTCAATTTAATACAATCAACATGGAAACCTTACCAACTGTCTACCAGTTAAAGAATGAATTATGCTAAATTAATACGTAGTATCAAATTCAGAAACCTCTCAGAAGCCTGTGCACCCCCAACCCACTGCATGTGCAGCTGATAAATTGTTTTTCATTGCATCCCCTGTAATTCAACAGGCCCACAAAACATACTGGAGGGAGAAGTCATTTGAAATTTTTGTTGGCTGTCGATCTGATCACCTCCCCTCTCATAAGCACTGGACAACATAAGATGGGGATGGATAATAATGTATGAAAAAAGGTTTATAGTGGAAGATAATTCATGATGATGCAATAACCCTTCCCTTGGGAGAGCTGGTAATAATGTTGTTCTTTGGGAATGTCCACAACTCTACACTTTCACATACCACTGTCTCACTGTCCCCTTTCCTCCTGTAATTGAACTGAATTGAATCCAATCCAATATTATTTGTATGGCACTTTTTACAAAGGACACTGTCACAAAGCAGCTTTTCAGAGATCCCAGGCCTGAAACCCCACAAGCAAGCCTAAAGCAACAGTGGCCTGGGAAAAGTCCCTCACTAGAAGCAGGAAACCTTGAGCAGTACCCGGCGCAAAGGGGATGTCCATCTGCCTCTGGCCGGCACCTGGCCAATTAGGTTTAGAGCAGTGGGGGAATATATTTCTTACATATGTGTACACCTCATCTTCCATTGAATCTGTTCTCCAGTGTGCATGAAATTTAATGACCTCACCAGGATATTATTTGTACCAGGTAGGCATTTATTGGAATTACAGCACAGTCATGATAACAACAATTAAATACCACCGGGGATCTGAGAAGTAAGATCTAAAACCAAATCTGGCTAATGCTTCTCCACACAACCCCTCTACCTATACCTGTAATACATTTCAACCCATAATCCCTCCACATACACATGTAATACAGAACTCAAGGTCACATGGTTTTAATATGTAATTGATGATCATGTAATTTCCACAAACCCTCTTATGCGCTTTTCACATTCTGTTGCCTTCGTTGCAGTAAAATTCTCTCAAATGCATTTTCCACAAAGCCTGTTTATTAGTTTCGCCAGCCTGCAGACCGGGGGGGAACCTTCAGTTCAGCAAACCATGCAAGTCCAGGGCACTGGGGGACCACAGTGCTGCTTGCTCAGGTGGAACTTGGCTGTCCGTTTCCCTCACCTTGCATACTCTTACAGCACTCTCCATTAATGAAGCTCAGCCCTCTATGTGGGATCACCTACAGTACATTACCCATGGTGCAAATTTACACAGGCAGATACACAGGAGTCACTTTGGCTTTAGACTGTCCTGGTGCCCATTTACAATTATTATTTTTCTAAAACCAATTCACAAATAAGGCAATATAAAGACGCCTATAAAGCACAGACATCTCCAAATTTCCTCTCGTGCACATAGCCACTCTCAGCAGATTTATACATTAGAGAATGACTTCACCAGGGCGACATGTCCTCCAGGGTGCTTGGACTTCATGCTCCCAAAATGCCTGAAAAAAAGAGTAAGTGACATGTTCCCACTGTTTGGCTTCTCTTAGAGACCTCAGTTAGAGGTCACTCACATGGTGTTGTTTTTACAATGTGGCCAGCAAGAGCATGCATGCAGTGCTGCACCATTCCAATCACAACAATAACATCGCCTCATACTGCCCTCCATCAGGATCGCTCTGAGTCTGAGACAGACCCTAGACATCCAGGACAGCCAGGATTCCTGATTGTTATCAAATATTGATATAAATTTTATGATATGCTGGTGGATTCAGACATAAAATATTACAAGCAATTTGGAGTCCCTTGGCTCCTGCCTTGCTTGCCCTTGCAGACTGTGTCTCTGCTGTAAAATGTAGAGGGTACAGCATTTTTATATTAATACAGAATTCTGTACATTGCGTAACTGCTTGCTCTGTGGACATAAGTTCACCTCAAATAATGGTTACTACCAGTGGGAGCCAGCAAAGCCACTAGAATCTCAGAAGCTCTGGTCCACATACATCCTCAGTATGGTAAGGAGTATATATAGTCTCATGTATTTTTTATTTGCTTTTTTTTAAATGAGTTCTTGTCCTCAGTTCCCTGGGTGCAGCACAAGTCCATTTGCTCAGTTATGTGCAGGCATGTAATTTGCTATGATTTCATCATTTCAAGCTGCTGGCTCATGGTTTGACATTTTTACACCATCTTGTTGGTTGGTAGCCAATGTTATCCAGGTAAACAGGGAGAGAGCGATTTACTTTTTTTTTTTACAATGAACAGGTCATGTTGATTTCTCTTCTATACTAGTGGTTATACAAGTAATATGTGTGCCATCACTACCACTAGTACCCACTGTGATTGTGATTATGTCTTATTGTCAAATACAGATTCTGGTGATTTCCTCTTAGTTCTGCCATTAATTGTTTAAATAAGGCATTTGAGTGTAAGCGGTTAGATTCATGCATTCATGTACTGTTCAGTTAGAGCCTGCCCATCTAGAACGTTGTGACAGCATCTCTTATAGTTGATGAAAGTAAAATGAGTAGTAAGATAAGTAGTAGTGCTGTAAGATGAGATTCCATTCAGTTTCTGACATGCTTATCTACAAAAAGTATATTAAAGAGAGGAGTAGAATTGTCATGACTTTCATTGTTTGCCTAAACAAATACCTTCATGAAGCTTATGTTATTCTTTATTGACTATTTATTAAGCTTTCTACACACCTCATCAGTTTATCCACTGAGTCCTGTGTTCATGTAATGGAAAATGGCAGGCTATACATACACGTCTCATAGCTCTTCCTCAGTGTTTCTGTATCATTTGTATCATTTCTTGATAAGTACCAATCTGCAAAGGCAAATACGATTACAGAGATGTGTGCAGTAACGTGAGACTGCAAACAGAAAGGACTGGTCAAGGGAAGCTCAGGGTAGTGTAGACTGTGAATAACACTCTTGGAAATTCTATCATAGATATACACAGGGCCGTCTGTCTTACCTCCATGAGTTTGTCTCATGATTATAGAGCTCCATCGTTTTGAGATTGGTGATGCCATCAAAACCTCCAACAGCCAACAATGAGCCATTGAATACAATTAGAGAGACCTGCAACAGGTTTATAACACTAATGTTTATAACAGTAATGTCATGTACAGATACATAACAGAGAAGTCTTCAGGCACATACACCTGTTTGGCAAAAGCACAGCCTCCTGACCTGTGCACTGGAGAAAGACATTTAAAGGTTGTGGGATTGATGACTAATTATTTCTGAGATCAGTACAGGTCCATGTGCCAGACATTTATTCACCTGTCCGAATGCCAGAGTGATTCATCATTCACCTGTCTGAATGCCACACTTATTCATTGATCTCTCTGAATGCTACAGTGATATCTGTCTGTCTGAATTCTAGCTTCTCATAAACAATCCTGAAAGGTGTGATCACGCATCTGTCTATGTGACCTGTATATCCATAGCCATCACTCACAGATGCAGCAAACACACAGACATTGGCATGAAGTCACACATACATACACACACACACACACACACACACACACACACGCTCAGTTATCCAGAATAGCTTGCTTAGGTTACAGTCCTTACATGTTATCCACTTATACAGCTGAGTATTTACTGAGATAGTTCTGGGATAAGTGTTTTGCCCAAGGCTGCCACAGTGGTTCTCCAGAAGGGAGCTAAACCATCACTTTTGGGTTATGAGCCCTGCTCCTTACCACTACGCCACTACGCCTGCTTGCGCACACACTCGCACACTGGCACACACACGCATGCTCATGCACGCACATGCACAGGTGCTCACCTGGTGGCGCTTTGCCTTCATGGGCTTCACTGGGGTCCAGTTACAGCTTTCCGGGTTGAACTTCTCGGCAGTACTAAGCTCCAGGAGCAGCTCATCTCGACCACCTGCCACGTAGATGCACCCCTGTAACACGGCACAGCCGGGATTCTCCCGGGCTGTCAGCATGGGCGGGCAGCTCACCCAGCACCCATCCATTGGGCTGTAACGCTCCACTGAGGGACAGTGAGAAGGTCAGGGGTCAGAGGTCAGAGGTCACCTTCGGCTGTCTCACCATATCTACCACCAACAGAACAGAAAGTTAGTAAAGGAGTCATAAATGATGCTGTTCTACTGAAGTGTATGCTTTACTCCATCACAAAACCTATGCTATATGAAAAAGAATTGATAGTGTATTGCGTAATCCACAGCATGGATAAAAAAATTAGCTCACAGTAGTTTCCTGGACCCATGCTTCTTTCCTTGACATGTTTTAAATATACATACTTCCTTAAACAGTGTCTGAATACCAGATCTGACTGATTCTCTGGCAGGGTTATGGGAGAGATCCTGACCTCAAGTTCCCATAGAAATAGACATGGCCAACTGGCAGCAAGCCCCACATACTTTTGTATTATAGCAAAGGGACAAGACCCTTCTACTGCTTGGAGAAAGTGCCATAGCTGTGTGTGTGTGTCTGTGTATTTGAACACAATTTTATCACTATTATGTATTTTCCTGCAATTACACTTACACTGCATCAGAAAACATATAACATAATACAGATGGGGTTCAAAAGTCTATCAGGAGACCCACAAACTCTCTCTCCAACACACACACACACACACACACACACACACACACACACACACACACACACAAAAGCATCATGTGTGATGCTTTGGGTGCCGACTGATGTTGATA
This sequence comes from Megalops atlanticus, assembly GCA_019176425.1. Lineage (NCBI taxonomy): Eukaryota > Metazoa > Chordata > Actinopteri > Elopiformes > Megalopidae > Megalops > Megalops atlanticus. The sequence continues at coordinate 39,777,130 of CM032880.1, read as the reverse complement.
CCATTTCCTTCTATTAGATATTAAAGGACACTGGTTAAACTGCCACACTGTACATTAGATCTGGAGTAATAACTTTGGAGTAATGACTGTCCACTGTCCATTAAAAATGCCATTTTATTTTCCAGAATGTTCGTTCTGGTGTTGATGCAAGTTGCTGGCTGCCTCATAAATGCTGGAATGTTCTGAAAAAGGGTTCTTACCTGAGTTAAGGGGAGTGTCATCATCACTGCCTCCCATGACATACAAGTACCTGCCCAAAACCGCAGCTGCCGCCCCAGAGCGACGGGTACGCATGGGGGGCAACTTCATCCAGGTGTTCAGACTGGGATCATACCTACAAATACATTTGTGTCCTCAAAGAGGTGCACAGTGCATACTTAGATATATGCTCCTTGTGACTATGGACACAGACAGGGTTGATCACCAGCAAACAAAACAAAAAATACAAAAATATGTGAAGCTGAGGCTTAAACACACTGCACACAGTTCAGGAACAAACCCAGACATTATACAACTGGAAACACAAACATGCTCTACGTGCTCTGGACAACAAAGGCATGTACACATTAAAGACCTGGAACCAAAAGCATACTATCTAGTTTTTGGGCTCTTAAGAGGTTTTACAGCTTCATCATCCCAGTCTGACAGGATTGAACAGCCACAATGTAAGCGTCCCCCCAGAAATGTGCTCCTGGGGGAATGGTTTACCGCTCCATGATGTTGGTGCAGGTGTCCCCATCATGTCCTCCTAGGGCATACAAGAACCCCTCCATCTCCACCAGGCACACCTTACTGCGTGCGCTGCTGAGGGGTGCCACCTCCCCACTCCAGATGTTGGTCTCTGGGTCATACCTGGGTGAGAGGAGGAGGGGCTATAGCGTGATGTGTTTCTATCAGGACAGGAGAGCTCAGACAGAGTCTACATGAACACAAGTGTGGATTCTGAGGACAGGGCTTTGACTCAGGCACTGGGGAATGGAATGTATTGATTACTCTAAGATCAAGCAAGACTTCCGGTGGAAATTTCACACTCTTCAAAGGGGTTAACCCCCCTGTCAGCAGTCTCTCATGTCTACCTCAGCTTGCTGATTGAAAGGCCCTGGATCCTCAACACCCACTAAAATCTGGTATCAGTGACACGAGCCCCATGCCCTATCACCTTGTACCCTGAATCCCAGTGATCTAATCACTTACTTACGAACACTCCAGTCACATCTATTGCATTTCATTTGAAGGGCTTGGAGCAAAACCAGTTAGAGAACTGCTAGAATGGCTGAAGTTATTCCTTACCTCCGATGACCATGATTCAAGGCTTTCATTGTGGATAATTTATAGATTCATCCTGAGCATGACTATTCCCTCTGTACAATTAAAAGCAAGATGTGCAGAGGACTGATATGGTGGGATGGAAAGCCTTTGCCTTTATTATTAATAAAAATGACAGAGCTGTCAAGAAACCAAGAATTGTCTGCTCACTGTAAATGCAATCCTGATATTATGCATGTCATGAGAATTTATATTTTCAGTTTTTGAGTGATCTGCAGTTCTTGGCAATGATAAAAATCTTCAAGTGAGAGAATGACCAGGCTCTCTGAGCTCAGCTCTCTGGCTCATTAAGGCATTAAGGCTCATTAAGAGCTTTCCATGGACAATACAACAACAGAGTTCACATATTTTAAGCGCTTATCTTGCGTTTTCCTTTGTGCTGAACACTTGTTTTCACTTTTAAAGTGTGAATGTCATTGTTTACACATTTTACTAAGACATCCTTCAGGACAGAAAAATGCGGGTCCCATCTAAGGTTCCACCCCCTGTTTTCCCAATGTGTATCTCATTGTACACACTTGCTTTTTAAAGGCTAAGGTGACATCATAATAGAGGACAAAGAGAAGGCACAATAAAGGCTCATGTAAACTAGCTATCACTATAGGATTCTTAGCACATTAAAAATCCTTCTTTATCTTTATCATGCTATATAACAGTATTATAGTACACACTTCATCAAACTCTGTGAGAGAGAGCGAGACAGACAGACAGAGAAAGACAGATATAATGGTTTTGTTCTAAAGGGGTTACTCATCAACATGAAAGGTGTCCTCTAAAGCAGCATTTCCCAAACCTCTCCTGGAGGACCCCTTGTCCTGCATGTTTTAGATCTCTCCTAAAACATGCCAGCTGATTCAAATGGTCAACTCGTTATGAACTCCTGAAGCTGCTTAATAACAAACTGATCATTTAAATCAGCTGTGTTGGAGCAGGAAGAGATCTGAAAATATGCAGGACCTCCAGGAGAGGTTTGGGAAACACTGTCTAAAGAGCCGTAGATACTACTGCTTTAGCTATCAGAGTCTGTTTGTGGGTGGTGTCGCTGAAAAGCTGCTGTGCGTAAAATGTGCAGACGGTTTGGAGATGTGGCTCTCATGACTTGCTGCTCTGGTCTGCAAAAACAGGACTGTGTACCTATAATTGGACTGACACTGGATCTGATTATAGGAGGTGATTCTTGGTAAATTAATGCGGTAACACTGACTCTGAATCCGCCTCAGCTCACATCTCCAATTTTCCCCTGCCTCAAGGCATTACTGGTGGCTCACTCACCCTGAGGACTGTGTGTGTCCATGTGCACGCATACATCAGCTGTGCACCATGCAAAATACATTTGTAACTGTCTTTGTTCTCAGGAGAATCTTATTTTCAAGCATTTACAAAAAGAGGCAACCAGCTTTCTCTGCAGTGGTGACACCCCAAATAAATCTTAATAAATGGTCAAAAATAGGCCAATGACTGCCCTTTCCTTATCCAAACCTGATCAGCTGAGTAGTCTTGTTGAATGTGTTCTCAAAAAATCACAATGAAGTGTTTCATGTACATTTGGTTAGCTCTAATCTATTTACATGAAAGTATTCTTTATTTCAGTGCTGTGTGTTATTGCTATAGCAGGCATTAGACAATGTTCCTGGAAGAACACAGGAGTATATGAGCAGTCCATAGGCTGCCAATATCTCTTAGAAATCTGTATCTAGTAACTTCACAATGGCAAATAGTGAATCCACTGAGATGACTATTAGGGTTGCTGAGAGCTGTAGACCTTAAAAGACAAAGGCCAGTTTACATCAAGCTGATCACTCATGACACATGGAATCCCCACACAATGCCAGTTTGTCAGGGCAAATGAGCATTTTTAGCATAGTTAAGGACAGAGAGTTCACATCTACCTGCACATTACTGACAATTGCTCCCACTGAGTCTGCGAAGAACAAAATGAGCACTCCAGAATGGTGAGACTGATTTTTAGTTCACAGTTACTTCCACAAGCACATATATAATTACCACTGATTTATTTTTTATTGTCTGGCCTGATTTTATATATGTTGTACAAGAATGGAGTTTCAGATGGGGTTTCAGTCAGGTCTACCATGGTTCTGAAAACTGTTCTTGTGTTATTTTGGACTTTTTAAAATTTTATTAATACTTGAAGGACATTGTGTAAAACACCGCAGTTTTCTACAGGGGTTTCAATTAGGTCCACCAACTCCTGTTTTGTATTTGGTGTTTAATCTATGTCCCTCTCAGAGAAGACACTGACACTCCAGATATAACATTGTTGGTATCACACATGTCTTCAGGGTTCTACAAGTAGAATCTGGTCAAGACTGGTCTTCTAATCTCCCAGCATTCCCCATCGAATGCATACTACAATAAAACCTGACTGGTTCTAATGTGAATCCTGATGGGGGTCATTGGCTTGATATAACCTGGCCTTAGGGTTGTCTTGCTCTGTGTTAGAATTACAGATTTAATTAAGAAACTGATCTCTACGTAGAATCAAAGGGAATTAGACACCGTATGCTTACCAATGGCTCTGATGAAGTTATCAAGATCTAAGATGGAATGGAACCTGAAAGGTCACAGTCCTCAAGAATCTGATCCATCCCTGTTTGAAATACACACCACCTCCACATACCCCCACCATCTACACACACACACACACACACACACACACACACACCCCTTACTTCTCCACACTGTTGAAACAGGTGAAATCATCACGCCCCCCCACTGTGTAGATGAACCTCCCAAGGGCACACACGGCTGCATCGCCACGGTGATGCATCATCGGTGCCGTCATCCTCCACTCGTTCTCCTCAGCACAGAACCGTTCCACCGGACATGCCGGGTCATCCCAGCTCCAGCCTCCCACTGCCAAACATGGATGAAGTAAAGTTTGAGCTTTCGCAGGATGGCATAGCGGTTTGGCAACTGCATCTGTGACCAGAATGCTGTGGGTTTGAATTCAAACATTAACATGACTGTTGTACCCCTAAGCAACATTCCTAACTTGATTTCAGTAAATATGCAGCCTCATAAATGAAAAAATGCAAAACACGCATCTTGTTTATATTTGTTGAAGGATTCAGTCTAATAAAACCATCATAACAGCTCCATTCATCTGGACCTTGTTTTATGAGCAAGACTATTACCTCTATTCCAAAAATACCTGCCCTTGATGTGTGCAGTTGATGTGAATTTATGAATGTGTTGCTATTTTTCAGCTGCGTGAACAGTTAGCAGATATAATATGCTGTTTCCCAGCTGTTCCACTCCCATGTGACGTAAGAGTCTTGTCTGTCAATGGCTCAGACGCTGTGGAGACAAGTGCCATGACTTAGTGCTAAAATAAGATATCTTTGAGGTCAGTTGCCAGCTTTATGACAACATGCAAATTTCATTCATGGGGGTGAGATGGTTCCAAATACAAAATATTGGGGTGGATATAACAGATAAATCATGGAGCTAATGAAATTAAATTTTATATATATGCATTTATATAAATTATTAAATTATATATACAGAGACAAACAATGCATTACATGAAAGCACTTTACAGAGTATGCTCTGTTTGACAGGAGGACTGACCTATGTACACCACGTCTGAGGGCTGGTCATTGGGTGACCGTTTGCTGGGAGAGCCGCGGCATGCGCCGGCACGGTGGATGCCATGATGCCCGTGTACACCCGGAGTGCTGCGTCTCTCCTTGGGGAGCATGACACAGGTGTCCCTTTCTCCCATGGCCTCCCTGTGGCAGCCAGTACAACACAGAACAGGGAAAGCCTTAGAGAGGACACAGGATCTCACACAGGAAATTACAACAGGCACCTCTGGTCTTACAAAAGAATACACAGAAGAGCCTAATGCAGGAGATCACAGAACAACAGGATATCAGAGTGAGATTACTTCTGTAGAGAAAAATCTCAGAAAGGAGAATGATTTACAAAGAAATGCACAGGTTATTTGAACAGTATTTGTTATGTTTATCTACAAGCAGATGTACAGAAATGTCTTGTAGAGGAAGTGTATGACCATAAAATGGCCGTATTATGACAATAACCAGAGAAGTGGGCAGTATTTTTAACCAATCCACTTCAGAATGTTTGAAAAGACAGGATAGAGAGACGTGACCTTGTGCATTGTATAACCTACAAACAGTTATAAACAGATATTATAATTACAATGATTGAACGACATGTAGGTGAAAAAACCTGACTAATACATTTGCACATTAAGCATACATGCAGTGATCATTTTTCATATTTAGCCTAACAGTACAGAAATATAGACTGAGAGGTATGTAAAATGCATTAGTCCACACAGATGACAGACTCCAGTAATTACCCTTGCTCATTGTAAACTCCCATCTCTCCCAAGCAGTTACGGTGATGAATGTCTTGCCTTTAGTCAGAGTAAATTAGGTAAATCTAACTGGTCACAGACTGTCACAGACTCTGCACCCAGCTGCCTGTGTTTCAGCCAGGAGTATCTTCTACAGACTGACACAAATGACCCTCACCCCCACTACCCCCCTCACTCTGTGCAATAAAACCTATACTGGTGTCCACCAGCTGCTCATGCCTTTACCACATTCTACCAGGGGAGAACACATTTGGACAGTATTTCTGTATCACATTTGGGCGGCCCTTCCGTGTCACTACAGTTACTTATTGAAGGAAGGAACTGGAGTCATATCTAAAACTTCAAGATCATTACTGTTGTATCCATCAGATTTGCCTTACTAGATATTTTCTGATCTTTGGCTTTGCTTTGTTTATAGGCTGAGGGTTTGATTGATCTCTTTCTCCTGAGAGAGGACTGTGCAGAGTGGGAAACACATAGAAAGACAGAGCACCTTCCCTCTGATGGTGGAGTCTTCTCCTTTGATGAGATGGAAAAATCTAGAACACAATTAACAATTGCAGCCACTAGGATTCTCGTTCACTTTCAACTCACACATGCTGAGATCATGAACTTATTTAACAGCTTAGAGAGCATTACTCCTGTGAGCACCAACAAGCTTGGTGTCAAGGTCCACCATGTCTGACCACCATACTCTACTGTGTTCAGCAATCACATTTAGTGTCAGGTTACATGAGCCAAGCTAATGAGAAGCACTGCCAGGAACCAATGAGAACTTACCACTCACCTACAACAATTCAGCAACTTTTTCCTCACAAGAAGCTTTGGGAAAAGGGAGACACAGCAGAAACAAGATGAGTGCTATCACAAAGCACACATTGGGCAGAGGAGGACAATGAGGAGCTTATTTAGTTGTGGGGAGGACATTAATGTTTGCCATCCACAGACGCCAAGCAGTAAAGAAAATTAAAGAAGGCGCAATAAGTGAAATGAAATAGCTGTGTGGCTCCATAGAAACAGAAGTTAGTTGAATTTGAAGGTCCATATAAAATATGACATACTACGAGTCCCCAATTCCAAAACCTGTGTGATGTTTCAACCCTAAAGAGACCATATTAGCCAAGCTAGGTGTCAGTTACACTAACAAAACAATAAAAATCATAATATGTGTCCTAGGCAATGTTTAGGTTGCCTACAACCACGCTTATATAATAAGCTGGAGATGTCAAAGGATCTCCTCACCTATTTCTCTTTCACTGACATACGCATATAGAGTCTTGTGATTTACCATAGACTACCATAGTCTATGCTACAGTACAATGTCAAATGCAATTCTCCTGAAATTTCCAGTCTCATAAAGGGAGGGGAAGGGTTTTTCAGCATGAGCCGAGGCAACATTACCAGTTGACAACTGGTCTGTGGGCAGGGAGGCAGCTGTGAGCTGGTGGAGTGGCATAGGGGGGTAGGGGGTCAACTTTTTTTAAAAAAAGGGGGGGGGGAGTCTGAAGATTGCACAGGCAGGGGTATAACTGTGTGGGTTTTCTGAAAATGAGCATGACCCTTTACATACACCATTCTACGAGAACAGATCAGCAAAGAATGACTGCTGCAATGCACTGTCCATTTGATTTGCCTATCCATAGGCAACAGTTAGCTTCTGTTAAACTGTCATTGCCACAGAGGTCTCTGTAGCTCTGTGGCTCCCTCGGTGGTTTTGTGGGTAGAGGAGGTACCGAGTAACAGCCCATGAGTTGGGTCGTAACAACAATCACAAAGTAAAATGAAACATCAAGGATTCAGCTATTACACATCCTACAGAGGCTTCTTAAGAGGAGTACACAATCAAGCAGGATATGAGCACTATTTGATACATATAGATGAAGTCAACATCAAAATAACTATCACAATGCTGTATGCCAATCCATGTGATATCATTATGCACTTGTACATTACAACTTGTACAAGACAACACTGAGCAATACTATGATATAGTACAGTAGATTAGACATAAAAGAAGGCACTCAAAAATCTTGCAGTGTAGTAATCGGTCAGATGGGATGGGAAGCTGAACACCATCACATTTACATTTACATTTATTCATTTAGCAGACCCTTTTATCCAAAGCGACGTACCAAAGTGCAAATAGTGGGCAAACAACAGGCACAAGGGCAAGATGTGTACAGGTTATACAATGCAGATAGTGCTGAAGCTGAGCACAAGGTCAGTGTAGCGAGACAGGGCTGATCTGATCTGAGGTTACATACATCAAATACAGTCACTGGGACAATACAGTGCTGCTATACTACCTAGGCAAACACGTGCTACAAATACAACGTGCTACAAATGCAACATAAGAGATAGTGCTCCAAGTACGTGCCAAGAATCTTAAGAGTTTACAAGGTCAAATGGCAATGGTGTCAGTCCAGGTATTGTCTGAAGAGGTGTGTCTTCAGCCCACGCCTGAAAGGTTGGATTGAAGGAGTTGTTCTCAGGGGGGTTGGGAGTTCATTCCACCACGGGGGGGCGATGATGGAAAAATGACAACGAGAGGAGCGTGGGCCTTTCGTTCTGTTGGTGGGAGGAGCGAGGCGTCCGGATGTAGCAGAGCGAAGTTGTCGAGCGGGTGTGTAGGGTAGGATGAGGTCCTGGAGGTAGGTTGGGGCAGACTTTTTTGCAGCAGAAAAGGTGAGGGTTTTGAAGCGGATCCTGGCTGCAACCAGGAGGAGGGAGTGGAGGGATCTCAGTAAAGGGGTGACGCGGGAGAACTTTGGGATGTTGTAGATCAGCCTAGCAGCTGCATTTTGGATGAGCTGCAGCGGCTGAATGGTGCAGGCTGGGAGGCCTACAAGGAGGGCATTGCAATAGTCCAGGCGAGAGAGCACGGTGGCCTGGACAAGCAGCTGGGTGGAGTAGGTGGTCAGGAAAGGGCGGATCCTCCTGATGTTGAAGAGCAGGAATCAACAGGAGCATGTTGTCTGCGAGATGTAGTCATTGAAGTCCAGTCTGTTGTCGAGGGTGACACCCAGGCTCTTCACAGATGTAGAGGAAGTTACTGTGGTGCTGTCAACAGTAACTGAGAGCTCTCGAAAACAGCACCATCTTTCACCACACTATTCAAATATTGTTCACACTTGATCCCACCAAGTGGCAAAGTACTGAGCAGTGAACCTGGGAGAACAGAAATACATAAAAAGAACTTCCAAAATTCCAGAGTCAAACAAGTTAATTGAAACTTCATATACTGGGTAACAACATTATTTTCTTAGTTTCAAGGAATGAGCAACATCTTCCTCACCAGGGTTGGGGAGTAATGGAATACATGTAACGGCATTACTTATTTAAAATACGAAATATGAGTAACTGTATTCCGTTACAGTTACCATTTAAATTGATGGTAATCAAATTACAGTTATATTTTTAAAATATTTAGATTACTGAAGGGATTACATTGGATTTTTTTCGTTTAATTTCATTAATTTTTTTCATTTAATGTTTACTCATTTGTAAAATCTATACAATGATAGGCAACTCCGGGGTGTATCTCCCATACGCCCCTCACGAAAAAAAAATAAAAAAGGAAGAAGAAAAAAGCGCGCAGCCTGCCTGACTCACAAGACAGTAGAATGGAGAGTGAGACAGAAAGCAACCAGCGCAACGCCTTTATGTTATGGAAATACCGGGACCGTTTTACTTTCAAATTTGGCAAAGGTCGCAACATAACAGTAGCCTATAATGCAAGCTGTGTTTGCCAGCAACCAAACTGCTATCCGCTTCAAAAGAGTCAACCTCTAACCTGAAGAAGCATCTTGAAGTACGTTCTCTTTTTCATTATTTAAGCTAATATTGATCGCTAGCTAGCTGTCTTACATAGTTTGGCTGCACCGGATTAGCTATTCAGCTAGCTAGTAGGCTAGTAGGTATAGTATTGAAGCTAACTAGCTAACGAGTAGATACAGTGACAAAACAAGTAAAATTTCACATGTTCAAAACTGTGATTACTCCTACAATTTTACACTATGCATGTTATACATGAAATTGTTAAGCTACTCTTTCTCACTCACAATGTATTTAGGGTGGTTCGTGCCTTTTCTAACTCATGTTTTCGTGTAATGTACAGTTTTTGAATTAACATTTACAACTATGGAGAAATTGCGATTCAATGCCCATAGACTTAACATGGGGGTGCCAAAATGTTAGCCACAAAAATGCTAAGTGAACATTCTAAAAATAACCATTCAGAACCTTAGTCGGATGAACATTCTTTATAATATGTTATCATAATTAAAAAAATATAGACTGTATTTTATGTATTGTACAAAATAAAATCACTCAAGTTTAGCTGTTTAGATTTTGACATTACCTGGACATAGTTCGTGAGAATCACCCAACCAGTATATGCCACATTCTCGCTTTTACTTACATACTTTTAAAAATTAAAAACACAGTCTTCAGAAAGTAATCCAAAGTATTTAGATTACGTTACTTAACTTGATTAATCTAACGGAATACGTTACAAATTACATTTTAGGGCAAGTATTCTGTAATCTGTGGTGGAATACATATTAAAAGTAACCTTCCCAACCCTGTTCCTCACTGTCAGGAATATCAGTGGGAAATCTTCAATAATTTTGTTCAACTGAGTTGAACTAGTGAAGCGGTGGCTTCCCTTCCTCGAAGCCATGCAGGCTCCTAACAAGTAGCTACTAGCAACACGCCCTTTCCAAGCCCCCACCTGCCTTTCCCTCCAATACTCTATTTCACCATTCTCCACTCACCATTCCACATTTGTAAGTGAAACAAAACTTTGTTTCCAAAATGTATCCAAGAGCAGCAATTAGTTCAAGAGAACACCCAGAACTTGACAAAAGATGGATGAGATCAAACACTCTGCCAAGACTTCAGACTCCCACACATCATTGACAGTAGCAATATCTGGAAAAGCTGTGAGAGAAAAGGGAAAGTGGGGGGGTAATGAACTATGCATCCCTTGGAAGAACAGGCAGAAAGATGCGGCTATCGCAGTACAACAAACACAGCTGATCCAAAAACAAAGACAAGAGAGAAGACCGGGGCCATCAAAAAGTAAATGGACAGAGGACGAAAGCTGCATACTAAAAAGAATGAACAAAACCAATCTTTTTGGGTCATGCATTAAATATGGGATGCCAGCTGGCACTGGGAAGATGTTTTACATTGTCTGAATAATTGCTCATTCAGTCTCACTGTTACTGCAATTAGATTGTTCCCACCGTGGCTCTGCTCAGAATGCATGAGTTGGTCATCAGAGTGGCAGTTGGATAACCGCTTATGCAAGTCTTTTCTCTACTCACAAGATTTTTCATTACATTCATTGACCAGTTGGACCTGCAGTAATGTACAGTATATCAAATTGATAAAATAGTAAAAAAATAACTCCACATATTTGCCACTTGAAGATAGAAGAACAAATGCTACAGCAGATAGCAACGTTACAAGAAGACATACATGAAGGAGGAAGTACACATTAAAATATAAAAACCAAATTTACGAAAAGACAACACAACTTGACAAATGACCAACTTGGATGAAATGGTGTGTGATGCTATCAGGGGATTCAGAAAATACTATGAAAATAAATTTTCCACTCCAAAAACTATTTAACTCCACATAGTATTAGGGCTCTGAATGAAAGTATGAGGTCTATGAAGTCTAAACTCTGGCAACACACCAAAAAGCAGTCTCCCAGGATGGAATATACTGGAAACTCCACTTCATGTATGTCGGTAAGTAAATAACTGTGAATAACTTTTAATTCAAACTTAATTCCAAAGGATGACATAGTTTCAACATCAGATCAGGTTGGTAGGTTTCATCAACCTTCTCAGCATGTAACATGTTCCCTAATTCATAAAGAAAACCCACCAAATCACATTGTTCAAGGATACAGTAAAATACAGTACATTTCAATACAAAAAAACCTTTAACCTGTGTAACCAGGTCCAGAATGTAGTCCCGTGATTACTCGCATTCCAAAAATATTTCTAACTAATATGAAGGACAAGATGCCCAGTGTAAACCCATAGTCAAAATTGCACTGTATTTTACTGTACTGCAAACACTGTACATCCTAGTTACCTGTGGATTTTCTGTATTGTGTGCTTTACTTTCAGCACACAATACCTCAGGGTATTTTGCTTTTATGACCCAAATGGTAATACAAAAACACATTCAATATGCATTCCCAAGGGACCTTACTGGGCCCACAGAGGTTTTGAATTCATTGTCACATCTTTGTTTTTACTGGACCGCACAGTGTACATTTTTTTTGATTTATTGAGATGTGGCTTTGGCCCCAGTGATGCAAACCTGTTTCTGCCATCATCTTACTGGTAGGATTTGAACAAAATCCAAGTCCATAATTTAGTGCACTCACTCAACCAGCTAACATCCCACGAACAGCTTGTTCAAGTTTCAAATTTTGTTTAGCTGTGGAGACATTGAATGAAAGACAAGCACTCACCAGGCCACAACTCTGCCAACAAGGCTTGGAAAATTAATCCAGCTGGGAAATGACTTATGGAGGAGATTTACCAGTTTTTTTCTGTGGTCCCTGAGTGTAATCGTGGGGATTTTCCACCTTATTTTTTCCGTTATTATTATGACCTTTGATGCAGCCCTAGCTTTCCTCACACTCACAAATCCCAAGGTTATCCAAGAAGCCTCAATTGGCCCACTTTGAGTACACTGCTGTCATTTATACAGCCCTAACTCAGCTGCACCTCCTTCAGCCATTCCTTCGTTTTGCTCGTAAAGTGGTGTACAACATTTTTAAGAGTTCAAACGGCTCGAGGAAATTAAAGCTGTCACATAAATTCATCAGACATTTTAGGATAGTATATTGGTTGCCGGAGAACTGGGCTATTTAAAGCCTGTTGACTGGTTTAACGATGGAAACGTGTTCACCCTCAGTTTCCAGAACTTAATTCTCTCTGTTAATTTCAAATCTTATTAAAGATTCTGAGAAAAAATGATTTGTAGCTGCTATTTGTGGTGATGCTGTGCATGTGTCACATACAAGAACAACAGGAAAGCACATTGGGTGAAAAAGTGTAGACCATAGCCTCCAACTCATGGCCAAGACTGTGATGTCATCCCAATGGTTTTCTCTGATTTATCAAGACTAATTACAACCCAAGTAGTCTGTCTTACGTACAGTGCATTGTTGTAAAGGTAATTTTGAATTTCTTTGTTTGGAAAGGGCCAATGACACATCGTCACACAACAAACCTCTTCTCAGGTGTCATGCACAGAGAGGATGAGGGGAGAAGAAGGTATCAGTTTCATATCCATCACATGGTGTTGGATCGTAAAAGCGAGCCCCCGCTTCTCTGCTGACTGAATTTAAATGTGGAGGATAGCCTGGGGGCCCCACTAGGACTCAGTGGTCAGATCTGCTCGAACATTTGCCGCCTAAAATGGGTCTTATACCATTACCTATATGCACATCTCACTGGATGAGATGTCTTCAAACAGTGCTGAAATTAGTCACAAGGTTCAGACGAAAGTCTGCATTTTGATTTTATTTTGAACCTTTGTCCCATATGTGAATCTGCCTGTAGATTGATTTGTGTGAATGGCTTTGGCAGACAATGCTTGGCAGCTGAGAACTTTGGTTCTAATTCCAAAGAATTCCACAAATTGTCCATCAATGTGCAAATTGAATACATTTTATGGAGTCATGCTGCCATGTCATCCTTGGATAACATGAATTAAATATTTGTTGAAAAAAAATCACACATTACCTTTTAAATTTTCATATAAGCAAATGAATTGATCACATTGATTGATCATTACAATCTGCAGCTTGGCCTGAGGACCTAATAAGTTACCTGTATAGGCTCCGAGGTATCCATATGTCTATGTTGTCCTAAAGGTTTTGAAATCGAATGCATGGTACAGAACCTAATAGCTCCACAGTCATTAACCCCATTTCTGACTCTGTCTCTGACACTAATCTTAACCACACAGGGTGGATGACCTCAGTAAAGGAATCCACATGTGCTTTGTCTATAAATGGAAGTGTTATTCCCCCTGTAGTTTCAGATCTTACCTAACCAAGCTCATTTATCTTTTGATAAATGAATTTCCTCTTTGCTCATGTACACTAAACTACATCTTATGGTGGTGACAGATAAGTTTGTATTTTATGAATGATAGTTGGTGTTGAAGTGTGGCATCTTGTTCTTTCTTAATGAGAGAACTGGCCAGAAGCTCTACTGAACAGTCTTGTAGGGGTTTTAACTATGATTTCACCAGATAAATAAAAGAAATTACTTGGTATTTAAAAGGTGTAAACAGTATATGTCACTGTCACTGCACAAAGCTTTGTTTCTCCAGCTGGGTGCAGTTTTGTAATTCTGATGGTGATATACTGTGCTAATGTACTGAAATTATATGGTTTTGAGAGAAAATAACAATCAACAAAGCCATGCACAAACAACTAAGACAATGTTTTGGTTAAAAATCACACTGTATGTTTAATTTTTTATATAATTATTATTATTATTATAACACATCAAACAGCAGGGTATCTACTGATGACACCCAAGCACTCCCGCAACCCCCTTATCAGCTGTGCCAAACCCTCACCGCCAGGAACATGCATAATCAGAGAGGGATGTGTGGAAAGGTTACTGAGGAATGAGCCTTGCCCTCCGAGCTCCAGCCATAGCTGTGGTGCAGGGTGCGGATATTTTAGGTTGAAGAGTGAGAGGGGACATCACGCCCACGCAACCTGAGAGGTAGGAATGGGTTTGTCCTAATCAATCATGGGGAAACATGCAAAGCTGACTGATAACTCCCCCTGGAGAGAATAACTAAGGGGTGACATTGCAACCCTCCACTCCTGACACGGAATCTGGCACTTAGTTTATACATGTACAGTGATTTATTGGACTCACTTACCCAGCAGGTGGAAACCTGGAATGATGTTGCTACAGCTGTCACATATCGTACCATTCTGTACCATGGCTTCAGCGACAGTACCACAATACCTGTGTCCCTGAAACTACCAATGTCACCATGAGCGAGGCCAATCAGTAAATGCAAGGAACTATATAGTGATAACTGTGTCAAAACTGCACATGGCAGTTGTTTGAGAGAATATGTCAAGACAGTTGTGCATTTGAAAAGTGACAATTGTGCCCATTTTGCAATTGGAGAGGGGAAAATGTGCTGCCACAGGAAATGCAACACTGATGTCTGCAGGAAGAGGATCCCATGCATCATAAAAACCTGCCTTCCAGCTGCTACCCTATAGGCAAAAGGGGTGGGGGGGATGGGCTCAGCTCTCTAAATTCCCAGGCCTGCCTAGTAAAAGGCATCCATCTCTACCATATGACTGGAACCTGGAACCAGAAAGGAACCTATGGATTCTATGGGCAGTGTACCATCCTGGTTACAAATATGGCATGTGAATGTATGCATATGAAGTGTACTTCAGAATTTATGTAGTTAGATATACAGAGGTTTACTTCAGTGCTACAGTTAGCACCGTATTTGGACTGGTATAGCCCACAGGCCATTCATATTGCATTGCACTTACATGTCAAAATAGGCACACATTTGCGATCTCAGCATCATGTTTGGCACTAACACTTTATATGTTGTTAGTCTAATAAACAATAATTTAATGAAATGCATTTCATTAAATTTCATGCAATCCACATGTCCACTGTATCAGAATGCTCTAGGGTTCTGCACTGATGAGAACAGAGTAACCTGTGTTCTACATGGCAAACTCTTAGGCTTTCCCCATTAACTACAATAGAGTGTCCAAAAGTTTGCGATATGAGCATGTAGATGGCTTAAACTATGAACCTCTCTCACACTCCCACATGAGGTCAGCTAGCTTCAAATGCAACATTTTTGGAGATACTTCATTTAAAGTTATTTGGTCAAGCTGTGAGGAAGCATTTAGCTTGCTGTGTACAATAGCTATGTTTAAGTGTGGACTGGAGTAAGTTATTGTTTGTTTCTAAGAAGATATATAGGTAAATAAATATGCTATTGAAATTGTACAATCTTAGCTATCTTGTGTCCTAACTAATGAATAAAAGAAATTCCCTCAAATAAATCCAGGAAAAAATTAATGCTACAAAATGCTAGCAATTCAGTATCTTAGTTTCTCAGTATCTATTCAGTTTATTTCTGTACAAGTTAGATAGTAACCCTACTAAACATTTTATATGATAAAGCAAAATCTACAAACAAACCAGTGAACCAAAGAACTGTCTTCTTTCTTTAATTAGATAATATAACAATCCAAGCTACCTAGTTATCTAGCTAAACTGCATTTTCCATATTCCAAAGTAATGAACATACAAACATTTTGTCCTCAATAGTGACATATCAACCATGTATTTTTGCAGTTACTACAAGATAGGACAAGCCTCTGATTGAAGCACCAGGAAACATGGATGCAATTTTCTCCCTTCGTGGAATCAAGTCGGGACCGGCGAAGTAACACACTGATGACCACTTTTCAATTGAAAAGCTTTATTTCGATGCGCAAAGGGAGACTCGCGTGGGAGCACAGCGACAGTGCGGTCCGACCGAGATCTTCGACATAATGGATACACATGAGGGTTTAAGTACCTTGTCCGCGGTATAACCAAATGGCAGGTGTGAACATTCCCATCCGGGAGTGCATATCACACCTTGATGTCCTGGGGACACCCACTGAGTCAGCTACCGGGAACATCCTTTTGAACCCTATGTGCGACCAGTTATCTCTAACAGACAAAAGGCTATTGCAGAGTGTGTGTGTGGGAACGTAAATACGAGATGTAGTTAAAACAAAAAGTAAGTTAAACAGAATATAACTGATTCAAACCTATCATTCCCTCATTTTGTATTGGGGGGAGGAAACATCCTACCCACCATTGCTCAGGCTCTAACTATGTTACCGTTTTCAAGAGAATTAGTCAAATTGGAGAAGGTGACGTCATACGACACATTATTGATCAGATTACGTAGCTTATGGTACATACAGAGAACTAAAACAAATGTAACAATATTAAGTCCCCAGATACTCTGAGATATTACCACCCAAAGCCACCCCCAAGGGGTGCTATTCCCAGCAAGTTCAGTTCCTTTGAGCCCTTGGGTCACAGTTGTTGCTTTTCTAGCTGCACTATGGTAGTGCTCATCAGAGCGTAAGGAGGCATAAGCAACTTCCCGAGTAGACATGAGAGCGTGCTTAATTTCTGCACCAGTTTCTTTAGCTAGCTTCCCAATTCTATCAGAAACTGCCATAAGGGCTCTCTCAAAGCTATTGAGTGCTGGAACAGAAGTGTTAGCGGTGACATCTGGAGTGACTAGAATAGAGCTGATAGTGATAGAAGTAAAAGTTGGGTTAATGCAGTAGGAAGTGTTAGGCATTGCGCAGAGATTTTTGCCAGAATACAGAGGCCCAAACCCACACCAAGTAGTGGCATTGGTTCTCACTGCTATTGCTCCAGGAGGTTCAGGCAATACTTGCATTTGTAGGTCAGGTCCCATACTATCTGACAGGGCTTGTCCTGACTCAATTGAAGCAGTACACAGTACCCAGCCACCAATGGTAGAGCACTGGTTCTGAGGAAAGGCGGTGTGTCTTTGGCTGTCGGAGATGATATATCTGACATTGCGCACACGGCACACATGACCATTACAAGGAAAAGGAAGCGGGTGTATGGGTTGTGCCTTAACTTTAGGTCTCCGCCCTACTGGAATCAGCACCCCACCCCGGATGGTCTCACCATCATGGCAAGCCCCTACTACTGACAGGGACCCCTCCCCGGCCGCCACCCAGGGGGCCGGTTCTATATCCTTAAGGACCGCTGACCGCACCCAACCTGGTACACGTGACGCGAGCAGGTCACCTATCAAGGCTGCCACCTCCAAGCTGAATGCCATGCCAGTCCTGTAACACATCTCCTCCACCCTCACACGCTTATTTTCTTCCACCAAAATTTCCTCATAACATTTACTGTTTTTGGCCAAATGCTGGAGCAGAACAGTGATAACCTCCCCAGTATCATGCGTAGCGGAAGCAAGATGGCGAGTAGCTTGGTTAGAAAGTAGTCCTCCATTTGCCACCGATATAGTACCTGTCGCTAACATGTTATCAGCCCAGTCTTGCTTATTGGGCTCTAGTGCCATTGAAATTGTGTTTACTGTTGACCCAGCGGCTCCCACCCATGAAACACTTAAGTAACCTTTTCCTAACTTAGTGCTGATCAATATTTGAATAGATTCTCCTAATTCTATGAAAACGAAACAGTTTTTAGGCCAGGTGATATGCTTCACTTTGATAATTAAACGAGAGTGTCTGATTGATACACCTACTAGGCCGGGCAGAGGTTCTCCTTCGGAAGACAATCCGATTTTGGGTCCATTATACAATCTAGGGCATGCACCAGGCTTCTCTGGAGGACTGCATTTAGCACGTGCCCCACCCCTTTGCTGAAGGGCATGCTCATACATGGCCTTCGGGGTGGGACAACCATCTTCCTCCAGTCCTGCAGCAGTTTTGTTCCAATTAACATTAAACATCTCATACGTTCTAATTGCCTCTCCCCAGCCTATTCCTGTATCTACCCACACTCTCGGATCCTTCCACATCAATAAACATGATCCATCATCACTCAAAACGTTACAACAGGGTCTTCTACCAATTTATCAGGTTCCTTACACCCCAAAAATGACAGTCCGTTATCCTCCAGTTGTCGTTCCATCGCATGGAGCCCTATCCAGTGCGATTAACAGTTGCAAGTCCATCCCAGGTCCAGCTGCAGCCTACAGGGTTGGTGCACATTTTGTACTGCGGATCCGTGTGTCTGCCTGGAGACACTCAAGCGAAATGGCTCCCAGGAGCCAGAAGGGTAGACGGGGATTATTGTGCCCCATGTTGGGTCTCACCCTTGTATTTCCTCAGCCTAATGACATGGATCCACACTGGAATTCCAGTCACTAGGACAGCTGACGG
This sequence comes from Megalops atlanticus, assembly GCA_019176425.1. Taxonomy (NCBI): domain Eukaryota; kingdom Metazoa; phylum Chordata; class Actinopteri; order Elopiformes; family Megalopidae; genus Megalops; species Megalops atlanticus. Next base: position 39,758,429 of record CM032880.1, on the reverse strand, counting down.
GGTTGTAAGTAAAGCTGACGGGGTTGTAAGTAAAACTGTATGTGGTCCCCGCCTGGTCAGGTCCGGTTCTGTGTTCCTGTGAAATACACTGTGGCAGGAGCCTGCAATATTCAACCAAACAGCCACCCATAACATGCAAATCACCACCACTAATACGCCGATCACCAGGAGTCCTCGTGGGTCGACCTGTAAGCATTTCAAAGGGTGAAAGTGAATCTGCGTTAGTTGGCCCTGCTCTCGCAGAGAGGAGCACTGCTGTTAGATTTGTCACCTGGTCGTTTCCTGAAATGGAGAATTCAAAGGGTGAAAGTGAATCTGGGTTAGTTGGCCCTGCTCTCACAGAGAGGAGCACTGCTGGTAGATTTGTCATCCAGTCGTTTCCCAGTCGTTTCCTGAAATGGAGAACAGCTGTTTCGTTAATTTGTTCACTTTCAACACTGCCACCTGTCTTGGTTTTCTGTATTCATGTAGTCTCACTACTCCCCCATTTTGTATTGGGGCTCCTGCGCGATTCAGGAGCCCCCTATTCATCCACAAGCTAAAAAAAAGTGCATGCTTCACAAGCTGCGGCTAGAGCGTATAATTCAGCTATCTGAGCAGACTGGCCTGGCAGTTGCCCATGTCTTGTTACTTGTTGCAGTCCCTCTATCTGCCTCCCCTTTTTGTTCCTTGCCGTGTGCCGTTTGGTTATATGCACAACCCACGCCATTAGGTCACTACAGTCTCTGCAGTTCTGGTAACTCTTTTACCATAGCTCGTAAATCAGAGGGGCTAAGAGGTGTATGTTTTAACACCACGATTGCTGCAGGCCCCCCCCTCTCCCGATTGCAGGTTAGGAACTGTATCAATGGCCACAGGTGCTAATGAGGGAGCGGTTGGGACATGAGGGGAACTATCAGCTATCTCAGGATACAAGAGGCAATGTCTTTGATTTACATTTTAAATCATTCAGACATTTTTTCATCTGGCTGCGGCACTCGGTCAATTGTTCAGTTAGTTCCATTAGTTGTCTCTCATGCTCTAACTTCTGTTTCTGCCACAGTTTTATTGTGCTCTCATATGACAGCACGACACACATAACCGCTTCTTTCATTTTCTCTTTGCCCTCTTTACGCCCGTTCCACCATTCACTCATAGCTTCGGCTACGGTTTGGTTATTCTGTGCCCTCAAAGGGAACGGTGGTTTAGCCTTAATTACTCTGCTGTATCTAGCTACGATCGCTTCCATAGCGGCTTTCCTAATCTCATTACTTAATATCTGTGACTCCATTCCCAGTCCTGCGATCGGTACTGGTTTAGAGTTTATAGTTAACTTGGCTTTTATACAAACTTTACGGCTAACGAAAAGATGTTTATCTAATACTTGTCGGTAGCTACGTCCCTGTGTGTTAGCACAGTTTCTAAGGGCAGGGAAAGTATGTGTTTTGTCTTTATCGTATAGGGGCAATTCCTATGTGTGTTACTATTTTAACATTAGTCCCTTATCTCGGGCTCATAGACTATAACACCCTCATTTAGGGCTCACAGGATCGCAAATATTTAGGGGCTCATAATGTCCACGGTCCTCATGCTATTGGACCGGAACCTCGACAAGTTTATATCAATATTTATGATAATCCCATTATATTATATATATGCTATCATATTCTATATGCTATATTTGTGTACACTTCATATAACAACAGATCACACAGGCCTAACACAACAAATACAACAGATACTGCGCCAGCATACAGACACTTCAACTCATGCACATAAAAACGCAAAACACAAATTGAGCTCGGAACAAACAGACGATCGTGCACTTTCTCTTACGCATTCATTCGCATTGGCAAACAATCAAGGTTCTTCTTACACACAGTTGGCACACAGCCCAGTTTCTCACCACTCGCAGTCTAGCTACCAAAGCATCTCCCTTTTTCACCAAACGGCGAAAGAGGCCAAAGCATTACCCCAAGCGTAGGCTACTTCCTACAGCTTTAATGCCAACAACAACTGCAGCGGTACTCGGAAGCACCCGCTAACAGAAACCAATGTGCCCAAACGGCACTGACACCCAAATGTGTCCAATGGGTCTAAATGCCCCCAAACGGCAATCCAACTATGGGTCCTATCTGACCCCTCTAAATGCCCCAAATGGCAATGACACCCAAATGTGTCCAATGGGTCCTATCTGACCCCTCTAGATCATCCAGTGGTTCAATCACAACGCCGTCCCTTTCCACACTTTCTATACAAAAATAGAGTCACTCCACTATTTGGCTCAAGAACAATCAAAAACCTAAATGAGGGTGGTAAATAAAATAATACTCACCCTCGAATTGATTGTCGTTGATCCAAACAGGAGATGTTTCCTATCCCATCCTCGTCGCCATGAAGTCTGTTGGGAATTTTCTCCCTTCGTGGAATCAAGTCGGGACCGGCGAAGTAACACACTGATGACCACTTTTCAATTGAAAAGCTTTATTTCGATGCGCAAAGGGAGACTCGCGTGGGAGCACAGCGACAGTGCGGTCCGACCGAGATCTTCGACATAATGGATACACATGAGGGTTTAAGTACCTTGTCCGCGGTATAACCAAATGGCAGGTGTGAACATTCCCATCCGGGAGTGCATATCACACCTTGATGTCCTGGGGACACCCACTGAGTCAGCTACCGGGAACATCCTTTTGAACCCTATGTGCGACCAGTTATCTCTAACAGACAAAAGGCTATTGCAGAGTGTGTGTGTGGGAACGTAAATACGAGATGTAGTTAAAACAAAAAGTAAGTTAAACAGAATATAACTGATTCAAACCTATCACTAGTTAGCTGGTATTTAACACAAAAGGTAAAGAGGTTCATACTGTAGCTAACTTGCCAGAAGTTATAAATAAAACTGAAGAGCCACACTGCTGTCGTCTTTATTATCAGTGAGCATTTGACATTTAAAAAAGCTGGGCCGTTGTAAGGTGTGCTTTTACAAAAAAATACAGTAACAGACATAGTATTCTTAAAATGAGATGGAAATGCTTACAAAGGCATTGTAAACTGTCCACACTGAAGATAAGAGTAATAAAATGTCAGGGCTCAGGCAAGGACACCAGGGCTTCAGGTTCCAAAAAGCTTTAATTATGACATCAGGCGAAGTGGCAAAATCAGAACAGGCAGTGTCGGTAACAGGCAGACAGTCCGTGGGCAAACCAGGGTCGAAAGCAGGAACAGGCAGGGTCGGTAACCAGGCAGGCAGATAATCAGGCAAACAGAGCAAGGCAGCGAGCAGAATCAAAGTCAAAGGTACAGGCAGGAACAACAACGGCAAGACTTACAGGAAAAAAGCATGGCAGGAATGAAACAGGACAAACACTGCAACAATCTGGCAAACAGGACAGAGACAAGATATAGGGTTGGGCTGATGAGGTGATGGGAAGCAGGTGTGCAGGCAGGCAGGTGGAGATGATCAGGTGGGCGGAGACAGGGCGGAGAGCGGGGCAGGGCTGGAACACAAGCAAAAACAAAAGCACATGGACACAATGACAGATGGGGAGAACATAAACACAACAGCTAGGGGGCCAGAGTACTGACATAAAAATTAAATAAATAGACATGCAACATCACATGACTCCTCAGTGTGACAGAAAACCTGACTTGGCTCTCTAGGTGTTATGACATCAATTCCAGCTGAACCGCATTAACAGTGACTGTTAGCAATCACTGTATCCAGCTGAGACAATGAAGAATTTCCCCACAAATGGATCACAAATAAAATAAAGCTGATAAAAAAAATGATATTTTTGTATTTGGTCCCTTAAAAACTTTTCTTTTTTAAAATCCTATTTGTTTCAGATTTCATTGCACCCAGAGCGATGGCCAGCTTTTTCATAACCATGTCCACAGTTCATCTTCATGCTGTCACTAATGTACTGGAATTCAAAAAGTGAACAAGACTCCAAATACAGCAGTGGTATTTCATACGTGAGGAAGGAACGACACAAGAAAATGATCCTGCCAGTAGTTATAAATTCAGTTATTTCATAATTATTCACAGACAACTATGACTCACATCACACTAAGCAGCTTGTGTACAATATCCCAGAGAACTCTCAGCTCTAATGCTCAGAAGGGCTCAACATGCATCAAAAAACGCAGCTTACTTCAAACCCACTGTGAAGAAGGACTATGTCTCAGCTAGATATACAGTCATCAGCACTTTCCATAGACAGCCTCATGCTTTTACGTAAGGAGAAGATAGCTTTGAAAGGACTAGCTCACATCTCTGAGGGCATCCAGGGTCCTGGGAGGATGATGTTCTGGTATCTATCCTCGACACAGTGCAGTTGGATGTGAGCCGCAGTGTGGAGATCTCTCTGTCTGCGCTACCCTGTGATTGGGTGGCTCCAGGGCAGCTGTATGAGGTCAATATGGGGTATTTTGCCCTCCCCTCATTTCGCACATCCAGATATCCTACATACTGCTCACCTTGAGCATTGTTTCATAGTAAGGGAACAAAGAGTGCCATTTCTGCAATGACACATAAGCGCTCTCTGTTGAGTCAAGCGCAACTGGGAAAAATAACAAAAGCGTTTGCTCCAGCCTTGACTCCTTACATTCTGCATGCCTCATTGTAATCCCTGCACATAGTAGACTGTCACATGCATCACTGACAGCAGCTGCTGCTGACCTGCTCTTGCTTGCATCATTGCTGACAGGTGGAATAACTACTAGCCATGCACCCATTTGTAGGCTAATAGAAGCAAGACATACAATGACCGTTGATTTCTCCACATTGGCAACAGTAACTTCAAAACTGATTTCTCAGTCACAGTCTGACAGCCTAATTACTGACTTCCTACTTACAGTACTTACAGAATAATTCCTGACTCCTCACACCTCCACCTCCTCTCATTCATCAGCACTGACCATTAACTACAAAGTATTACAAAGTATAATTTACAAAGTATCATTTTGCCACTCATTGCCTCTCAGATTGAAGAGAAACTGAGAAAGTCTGGCTCTCCTTCACACTCCATTAGATTGTGCTGGTACATGGCTTCCAGGAGATGAATTGATGCACGATGTTGGGATAATGCCCACAGTGTTTTTAATCTGACTTCACTAATCTGGCCATCACTAATGGTGAGCAAACAGACTAAACATCACCCAGTGACTCCGTCTGCAAGGTAAACATTAAAACAGGAGGAGAAATGGCTCTCAGGATAATATTCCAGCACTGCAGATCTCAGCTGATCCTTGAGGAAGGAAAAAAATCCATTCATCATAAGCAAAAGCAAAATGAAGTCTCATTCATCAGTTTGTCATATTGCTTGTTGTTGTATTTTTTTTTTTGGATGATTAGGGCTATCAGCAGCCTTAAAAATCATATTTGCTGAAAAATTATCTATATCTGACCACTAAAGCATAGGAGTGTAATTATAACCACCAAATAAACTTTTACTTTCCAAAATCATGGTAGTTTTTCTTTCCTTTCGTTGTCCGGTTGTGTCTCTTTTTTCCGTGGATGCCTCTGGGACCAAGTCCAGCATTTCCAGATTAACACTTGTGGAGCCCATCAATATATTAATGTGGTAGGCTATCCTCATTGTCTTTTGCCATCTGAACCGAGGGAAAGGGATAACATTACCAGGCCTGTATCTGGTGACGGGGAAACTGAGGCCAGCTACAGCAATAACACACAGTCATTGTTCCACCTCATGCAGGTAGCTTCAGGCTGGTTTGATCAGCAGCACTGCTGTGTGTAAACAGCTTTTGGAAAAGAAAAGCACCACAGAAGCCCATTATATGAGACATCATGCAGGTAAGTAGTGCGTAATTCACTTTCCAATAACATAGGATGGTAACTATGGTGTTTAATTGCGAAGCTGCTGTGTTTTCTTTATGGGTTGTATTTACAGAGTATAACTGAGACTATTTCAATAGTTGGGTGTTATCGAGTGTCCTCTTTCTAACAATTCCTCTGTACACTCGTAGAAAAGCATCATGTCTGTCAAAATATAAAATCACAACTTTTATGGAAATAGATCTGGTATGCAACAAACTGTATCGCATCTATTACAAAGTCATTTTAACACCACTTAAATGTATGTATGAAACAAATTGCAGGTTCTCATTTGAATCCCTCTTTCAGCTGTCATTCTGTAAGCTGCGCACACACCAGTGGTGCTTCCTGCTCTTCAATGTGCTGTTGTTCCACGCCCTGCTCTTTGGTGCGGACTTCGTGGAAGAGTACCTCCTGCAGCCCTTCCCGGAGACCTACACGGATGTGAAGGTGCTGGAAGTCAGGGAGAGGGCGCGAAAGCTGGACCTGACCACGGCAAGGGCCAACATCTCCCGGCAGTACAGTATCAGCAGCGTTGAGGCCTGCTCCGGCCAGGACGTCTTCCTGCTTGTGCTCGTCTTCAGCGCCCCAGAGCACACCACCCGCCGGGAGCTCGTCCGCAGCACATGGGCCAACCGTACACATGTGCAGGGCTTTGCCATCCAGACGCTGTTCGTGCTGGGCTCCTCCCGCTCCCTCAGTATCCAGGCTGCTGTTCTGAGGGAAGCTGAGCTCCATGGTGATATCATCCAGGGGCACACCATTGAGTCACCTGCCAGCCTGACCCCAAAGACCATCCTGGCCATGCAGTGGGTGGTGACATACTGCCCTTTCGCTCGGTTCATCCTACAGGCCAATGAAATGGCGTTTGTGAACACTTTGGCTCTCGGGGAGTACCTGCTGACACTCCGGCGCCATCCGGAGGACCTGTACCTTGGCCGGGTGGTGCACCAGGAGGTGCCCAACAGGGACCCGAGCAGCCCCCACTTCCTGTCCTCCAGCCAGTACCCCAACAAGTACCTCCCTGACTACTGCATGGGCTCGGCCTTCGTGCTCTCCCAGGACGTGGCGCGGAAGGTATATGTGGCATCGGCGGAGCTGCGTGCCCCACTGCCCTATGATGTCTTCATGGGGCTCTGTGCCCGCAAGGCCGGCGTGGTGCCTACCCACAGTGCCCGCTTCTCTGGGGGCCGCCACATCCGCTACAACACCTGCTGCTACCGCTTCATGTTCAGTTCGGCCGACGTGGGGGAGGACCAGCTACCCTCCATCTGGCAGGACCTGCGGGAGGGGAGCAGCTGCACCCTGCTGGAGACCTACTACGGCCTGGTGGCCTGCAAGGCCCTCACGTACCTGGACAAGTTCTCCTTCTTCAGCACAGGCACCATCAATGATGCTGACTCCCATGGCTAGGGGCATGACCGTCTCATGGACAGGTGAAGAGTGATTAGGGTTTAATGAACTGCTGGCAATGAAACTCAGAGGCAGCCTTTAAAGAATCTCTCTGTTGCATTTCAATGTGGCAATGTGGTCGGAGTTTGTCAGAGTTTGCGATAAAAGGAATAAGGAGGTAAGCTGATTACAGGTGGTCCCCAACTTACAATGGGGTTACGTCCTGATAAACCCATCGTAAGTTGAAAATATCGTAAGTCGAAAAACACAATAACCAGAAACACAATATCCAAAAAATACTGGCAACACAGTACACTGTAGACCATGGACCGCGGAACGCATGTCGAATTGGTCGGGCCCATCAGCCCCCCAACCCCCAACCACACACATACACACACACACACAACGCCACCACCCAACCGACTTGACTGCCGGAGCCACTTTTACGACGGTTACGATGTTCATGGGCGGCGCCAGGGAGGGGCTTGGGGGTGCTGTAGCTACCCCTAGGATAGCCATAGCACCCCCCTAGCACCCCCAAGAAATTTCTGTGGTTTATTTAGAATTTTTAATTTTTAATGTGTGAATACTATAATTTGAAAAATAAATAAATACATTAATAAAACAAACGATTATTTTTAGACTAAAAAACATAAAGCCAACACAGGTGGTCTGATTCAGCCTTGTGTTTAACACAGAATGGCATTGTAACTGTCGCGGAGCGGGTACTGCGTATGTGCGCGTGTGTGTGTACGTGTGTCGGGGGTGTTGCAGTAGAATTTAAACTGTGGCGACCGGCATGTTAATGGGAAACCCTAAATTTCAGAGCACCCTCGCTGAAAAGTCAAGCGACCCCATAGCACCGGCAAAAGAAAATCTCTGACGCCGCCCCTGACGATGTTACAGCTAACACATTATTAAGAGACAAAAGAAAGGGTCCTATCGTAGAGAATTTAAAAAGAAACGTCAAACTCACCACTGCTTTTTAAATATTGCCGAACAACTGTCTCCGTCTATCGTTGTGCTGAGTGAAGTCCCTGGCAATCCCCAAAACATCCACTGTTGCCAGAAAATCCCCGTGTGTGTGGGCGCACATCAAACGATTTAGTCTTTTTTTGGGGGGTCATCGTTGACCTCAGATGTGTTTTTAAACGACGGAGGGACGAGAAATACGAGACAGGTGTTTTGTCCGTCACTGATTAGAACGGCCGCATATGAACATCACATTATCATCACCTTACAGGTTACAAAGTTTATTGTAGATATTCGTGTTGTTTTTCCTGTCGTTGAATAAATTTGGCCAAAATCTCTTGTTATAAAAGATTAAGTGCTATGAACAGGCTATTGAACACAGTATTGGCAATGACTAGACGGCAAATGCTAGACTAAACTGCACTCCAACCTACCGTTGTTTGTCTGCACTCTTCTCCGCTCCCACGTCTCAGGCTTCAAATACATAAAACATTAGCCTTTATAGACTTAGTGTTTCTTGAGTAATGAAAACGCTGTACTTATTCAAACAACCAGTTCTTTATTTAGCCATGCATTGCAGCTCTCCAAACAACTGCCTACAACTGCTGTGTATTCTTTTACAGTATAGCTAGTTGCTATACTTAATTTATCATCGCCGTTTCAACAGTGGACAGAGTTTTAACTGAGTTTTCTAATAAGTATTACTTTCGATGAAGTAGGGATTGATCTAGCTAGCGAGAGAAAGGCTATAATAATCTGATCATTTCCTGTCACACCGCTAGCTACGCTAATCTCCTCAGCAAACACTTCCATCTATAATAACAATTATGTTAATATCAGAGCTAAATTTGATAAACAGGTACATTGCATAGTTTTAACTGAGTGCGCAACCTCGGGCTAATTCGAAAACATTTTGCTATTTGCCTCAGACGAAGTCAAACGAAATCGCCTCGTCACTGTTAACGGTCCGCTCTGCTGTGTGCTGCACTTCATTCAAGATGGAGGCAAGGTGGAGCTATGAGGTTTTTCCGACAGTTTGAGGATCCAATGGAGTTACGAGATTTAATAACAATCTCTTTTTACTACTTTTCATTGATTAAATATTTGTAAAACCCAAAGACAGACGTAAAGGGTGACCAATAGCATTGATTTATGAAAAAAAAATTGAGATATGAGGTTTCCGCCCGTCAGCGACGATATGTGGCTATGGAGGGATTCGATTTTTTTAACATGTTGATGTTCAAAAGTAGGTAGGACCCGGGCCCTACCTGCCCTACCGGTTCCGCGGTCCATGCTGTAGACTATCAGTTGTTTACCCTCGTGATCGCGTGGGATCTGCCCAGCATCGCGAGAGAGTATCGTACCGCCTCGCTAGCCCAGGAAAAGATCACAATTCAAAATTCAAAGTACGGTTTCTACTGAATGCGTATCGCTTTCGCACCATTGTAAAGTCGAAAAATCGTTAGTCGAACCATCGTAAGTCGGGGACCACCTGTAGTGGGGAAAAACAAGAAACAGCAATAGAACAGTTCATTGTAATAGTTTCAGAGTCTATGTTTAGCTGCTGATGAAACTCCAGAATGTGCTGTTCCAGTAAAACATTATCATTTATCACATTGAGACATTTGTCATTTTAAGCACTAGGTCACAGGCGTGTTCTGCTGTTCTCGCATGTCATTTTACACCACTGAGGAAAGAACAACAGCTTCCTTGAACAGTTCCACATGAAGGGAGATCAATGACACCCACTGAATCGATACTACCCGTGGGAAATCAATTTTCCTGACTGTGTGCTAGAGGAGTCCGAGCACATTATTGGGAATGTTGGAACTGCGCTGGCAGAACACGTTACTGCAGCTCTGAATCCTGTGCATCACAATCGGCATTCCTGCCAGTCTGTGTGAATGGCACGCACCTCGGGGAGCAGTGGTACGATTTACTGTTCCTGACAGCTAGAACAGATTTCTTTGCACTACAGACGCGAGTGGGAAAAAAAACGCTCAAAGTGGTGGCGAGACAGAGACATCAGCAAATCAAAACAAATCTTACAGTCTGTGATTTCTGTTCACAGAAATGCTATTTGTGCCCTCTAGTGGTGCCCGGAAAACTGGAGTGACCTAAGTGCTCGAGTTAATGAGGTACATGAACTCTACAGGCCAGAAACCTAAGACAGGGCTAATCAGGCCAAGCAGCTCCAGGGGAATCAAGAGTAATGAGAAAAACTAACATGTGATAATTATTTCAAGTTATATGTTAGTAATAATGTTAAATGCTTTCATGAGTTCTTATTGGGAAATTACTAAACGTTTCATTTACACTACGTCTCTCCTCCAAAAGCAGTCTATCATATTGCCACAGTCATGACTTGAGTTACAGTAATGCTGCATTCTGTCTGGCAGGCAAAAAGCTGCTTCTCACAGCATCCACAGTGATGGCTTGAATCTATGTTAAGCTGCTCCTTATTAATGTCTGGATAAATATTGTCTGTATTTATGACAAATGTAGGGCCGAAGCCAAGGTCAACCTGACCTCAGGAAATGGAGGAGGCCAGCTCTTTTTGCTTAAACTGAGGCTGTGCAAATTCCATTCTCATAATAATATTATGCATTTATAGAGTGGTTTTCAAGGATCTCTAAGCTATTTACAGTCACCTTAACCATCACTGATGTTGAACACCTTCCTGAGGGATGCTCAGCAGCAATCTTTCACAGGAATGTTAAGCACTTATTATATGATCTACAGAGGCTAGGATTTCTTAGCCAATAAAACAAGGGTATGATTATATGGCCAAACTGAGGGAGTCAGGTAATACCAGTCAACTCCCCTATTCTTTAAAACAGGTGAGTAACCTCAGTGAATGCTAATCTCAGTTTAATATTTCACCTGAATGCACACACACAGCACAGCTTTCCCATCACTGCACTGGACTTTTTTTCCACTTAATCCAGAGAGAAGAGTGTCCCTACAGAAGATATTGGACACTGCCATTGAACCTAACAAGTCATATTAATTTTAACAAACTATTTGCAGCCGGTATATTGTTTGGGTACTGGCTAGATAAAAATGCCTGGATAGATTCAATTATTCTGGCAAGATCTATTCTAAAAATGATTTAATACACTGAATGAGTCAGAGATTAAATCACCGTTATACATTATACAGTGAAGCTGAATAATGAACATTGACATTCAGGGTGTAAAAGACAGGCTCCTTCAAGGTAACTGAAAAGGTACTTATGTAATTCAGCATTGGGAAGAGTGACAGTAGTTCTCCACTGTCCTCGGTTCAGTGACAGAGCTGAAGTTAAGCATCAGCGGCAACCACAGACACTTGCAGAGGGGTCACCAAGGGAACCGCTGTAAATACTGCAGTAAATGAGTTCCGTCACAGGAGAACTGGGGAGCAAGCAAGGAGTGCCCCGTCTGTGCCCGGCCCAGAACGCATGGCCAATCGAATCGCTCTCTCCTGGACTGGGAGGCAGGGCTGCACTGGGGCACTGCCAGGTGAGCTGGGGGTGTGAGATAACCAGTCAGGGGGGCTGGAAGGGAAATGAGAGATGATGGCACAGATGAAGGTAATGGAAGCACAGGGAAATAATCCCAGAGATAAAAAACATCTTTGTTGTGCGAGTTCATCTCGGTTCATTGCAGCCAAAGGCCTCGGTGACTGATGTGCACAAAGATGGCGGGTCGGCTCTGCAGAGGGTGTGAGTAAGGATCCAGTCCAAACAAAGTCTGTGCTGCTCCACTACTGAGAGTGAAATGGTGCCACTTAGCTTTCCATAACAGAATAAAAACAACTCCACAATGAAAAGACCAGCCGTTTTCAGCTCAGCTGGGAGGAGAGTCTGAGTAAAGCGAAAAGTGTGCGTCAGCACTGCAGCATAGTGGTTAAGCAGGATGAGCAGGACTTGTAACCAAAAGGTTGCTGGTTCGATTCCCCACTTAGGCACTGCTGCTGTGTCCTTGGGCTAGGTACTTAACCCAAAACTGCCTCTGTAATTATCCAGCAGTTTAAATAGATAACATTGTGGAAAAGCAAAAAAAAAATTATAACAGATGGAAGTTGCTCTGGATAAGAGCATCCTCTAAATGCCAATCATGTAATGTAACATAAGAAAGTACAACAGCCTAACATCATGCAAGTCCATTCTAATTGTGCACCAACTGATAAACCGATGTGTTCATATTGTCTTTGAGTGTTCAGGTGACTTACTCATCCCTTTTCTCAGAGTGAGTGAGCCAGTGAAGCACACCACTGTTCCTACAGGGGCTTCTGCCATTTGCAGGCAATAAAGCATTTACGGTGTAAATAGTTCTGTTTTATCAATTATTCATGTCACTCCCCTAATCCCTTCAACATCATTACATTATATTCACAAGAATTTATCCTTTAAAACCAAACAGTCTCTGCACTTAGGTGGGCCATTCAAAGGTTACCCTACTCCACCTCTTTCTGGAGGTACTCAAAACTCAACCCACAGCATATTTCCACACAGTTCTGCAGAGCTGCAGAAATGTTTCCAGAGGTATAAATCACATTTCATTACCTGCACATTTTCCTCCAACACCCCTATAAATAATTAATGGATGAAGGGCTAGACCTTTGTGCTTGCCCGCTGGGAAATGTTAGACCTCTGAGGTCTCTTGCTGGTCTTTGAAGCTGGCTGCACGTCCTGGTTACTCATAAACCACTGCCTCGGTGTGAAGCCTTGGGACACACGATCCCCTCAATGAAGAAAAAGGAAACACAAGAAAGAAGCTTGAGCAAATTGTAAGCTTTTTGTTGAAGAGTTTGCTGTAGGAGTGGAAAATGTCTCATCTTTCACTTTTTGGGGGGATCTGGGACTGTTTCTGATCCTGAGTCAAGAGCGTATATGATACATACACCGATGAGCCAAAACATTATGACGACTCACAGGTGAACTGAATAATGTTGATCATCTCCAAACAAGGGCACATGTCAAGGTCTGGGTAGATTAGATGATAAGTGAACAATCAGTTCTCGTAGTCAACGTGTTGGATGCAGGAGAAATGGGCAAGAGTAAAGACCTGAGCGACTTTGACAAGAGCCAAATTGTTATGGTCAGATGACTGGGTCAGAGCATCTCTGAAAGGGCAAGGCTTGTGGGGTTCTTCCAATCAGCAGTGGTGAGTACCTACTAGGGGTTGCACGTCTTCAGATTTTTTAAAGTCGACAGTTATGTGATGAAAGTCGAGTTGATGTCGACTAATCACCAATGACGTACATTCACACCAGGAGTGGTGAGAGCGTCAAAATTTGCTCTGGCTGCCCTGCCAACAACGCTGTCGAAGAAGAGGACGTTCTGACATAGAACAAACAAGCGTGTCAAAACAAACGTGTCGACCGGTATAGCTGTATGTGCCACCGTACATATTTAATGCCACATTTAATGCCATTTATCATTATTTTCTCCAGCTAAGCAAAGTCTATGTGAGCTCTTGGCCATGTATGATGTGCTGGTAAAAAAAAAAGGTTAACAATACCGGTTATATCAACATTGCTTACGTAGCTAAGGTTTAAAATGTGTACTTCAAATGTACTGCGAAATGACTCACTGTATGATATCAACACAGACCGATGATAACAACACAGACTTTAAGCATGAAGGGCATGAAACATAACCATGTTATGTATGACCGCTGATAATGACACTGGCGTATAAATAATACTGAAATATCAAGGTGTTATTGACTCCCTAAAATGTTTAAAATGTTTCGGATGTTTTAGTTTTACCCATAATTTGTTGTTAAACCGTAGACATTCAAATTTGATGACTCAGAGATGTCTTCCAGATGAGCAAACGCTCTTTTAAATACCTCTTCCAGATCTATCGGCATACATCACTCACGTTTGGATTTGTCACTTTGACAGAACAACTAAGCTAGCTAGCAGCTAGCTAGCTAGCTAATAACCAGGGACGTAGCAAGCTTCTGAGTATGCCGGGTATGTAGGTAATACCTATAAATTATTACAGACAAATCTACAAACCTGGTAGTCCCATCTCGATGCTAACTTTGCGCCATGCATCGTTTTATTTATTTATTTTTTTTAGAGAGGTTGTGGTACCACTTCGAAGTGGTGTCATACAACTCTGAAAAGCCTGACACACACGGTATAAGCTTCTCCAGTTTGTCCTCCATTTTGACTTTGATTGGATTTTTTAATTCAATGTTTATATTGTGCGCCGGTGTCACGCCGCCCATGTTCCAGTACGTCACACTGTAAAATCATTGGTTACACTCGGAAAGGTCAGCGGCAAACAGGGTTGAAGTTCAACCAAGTTGAACTTTGAGCGGAGCGTTACAACGCCTGTTTTGAACACTACGCTATGCTGAGGCATGATGCTCTCTTAATAGGAAAGCAATGGCAAAGCGAGCATTGGGAGATTTTGAAGGTAGTCATGTGTAAGCAGTTTTAGTGTTATAATCACGTGATCAGCGACTAGTCGACGTCAAGCTTAAAGCGTCATCGCAGAGCAGTGAAGTCGACTTGCAGACTAGTCGACTAGGCTGTGCAACCCCTAGTACCTACCAGCAGTGGTCCAAGGAGGGACAAACCACAAACCGGTGACAGGGTGTTGGGCGCCCAAGGCTCATCGATGCGCGAAGGCAACGAAGGCTATCCTGTCTGGTCCGAACCAACAGAAGGTCTACTGTGGCACAAGTCACAGAAAATTTTAATGATGGTTATGGGAGGAATGTGTCACAACACACAGTGCATCGCACCCTGCTGCGTATGGGGCTGCGTAGCCGGTCAGAGTGCCCATGATGACCCCTGTCCACCGGCGAAAGCGCCTACAATGGGCATGCGAGTGTCGGAACTGGACCTTGGAGTAGTGGAAGAAGGTCCTCTGGTCCGATGAGTCCCATTTTCTTTTAGATCACGTGGATGGCCGTGTATGTGTGCGCCGTTTACCTGGGGAACTGATGGCACCAGGATGCACTGTGGGAAGACGACAAGCTGATGGAGGGAGCGTGATGCTCTGGGCAATGTTCTGCTGGGAAACCCTGAGTCCGGCCATTCATGTGGACGTCAATTTGACACGTGCCACTTACCTAAACATCGTTGCAGACCAGGTACACCCCTTCATGGCAATGGTGTTCCCTGATGGCAGTGGCCTCTTCCAGCAGGATAATGCGCCCTGCCACACTGCACATATTTTTTGGGAATGCTTTGAGGAACATGATGAAGTGTTCAAGGTATTGCCCTGGCCTCCAAATTCTCCAGATCTCAATCCGAATGAGCAGCTGTGGGATGTGCTAGACCAACAAGTCCAATCCACGGCAGCTCCACCTTGCAACTTCCAGGACTTGAAGGATCTGCTGCTAATGTTTTGGTGCCAGATACCACAGGACACCTTCAGGGGTCTTGTAGAGTCCATGCATCAGCGGGTCGGCGCTGTTTTGGTGGCACACGGAGGACCAACAGCATATTGGTCATAATGTTTTGGCTCATCGGTGTATATGAGCTATTGCAGAAAAGAAACAAACATGTATCATGTGCCAAACTTTTAGCATTGCAAAATTTCGAGTTACCTATCTTGCTAAAGGGTGGTAGTGTAGTAGTAATTTTCTTCCTGAGGTGTGAACCAGAAACCTTCTGGCTATGAATCTAGCTCCTAAACCAGAGTACAGAGACAGAGTACTACACTACCACCCCTACAGTGCTGGACAGTATATTTCTACAGAACAGGTGAGTTTTTCTTTTTATGTGTGCTATGGACACATGCGATCAGTCACAGGTGACAAAGGAACACTGGCTATACATCCCCTGTCACTCAATAAGACAGCATGACTCCAGAGGTCTAAGAAAAGTCCAATACAAAATTATAGGAGACAAGAACAGATGACACATACAGTCTTTTGGAAACTAGAAACCAAACATTCATAGAAGTTTAATGTGACTTGACTGAAAATGCACCCTTTTATGAATTGTGCACTGCAGACCACGTTATCTGATCAACAGATACGTATGGCATCAAAACAACGCCAGATATATTGAGAAGCAAAATCCAAAATCTGAGAACCAAAACCCAGAATGAGAGAAGCAAAACCCAGAATCCGTCACCAAGAAATTAAACTCTGTAAAAGCAGAGCCCTGTGATGTTATGTTTTCTAGATCCATTAACCACTTTTGCTTTTCGAATGGTCTTTCTCAGTTACGCTTTTCTCTCTCTCGCTTTCAGTTCTAAAAAGATTCTCGCTTGAGTTTTGGCATCAATTTCACAGCAGGGGGAGGCGGGACACATTGCTGGATGCTGGGGGCGGGATCTAGTAGCTCATTGGCTACTGAATGACACAGCACTTTACATCAGCGTCAGCGCGCCAGACTTACCTTTCGTAGTAATGGCGAACCAGCAAGGATAGGTAAGTTGTTTATATGTCTGTCCCTTCTTTATCATATATTCTCAATTTGGCACACAATATAACCGGCAGACCCCCCATACACACACTCACTCACCCTAACCTCCTTATCACAAGGGATAGATATTATTTAAAACCGGTGTTTGAATCCATAGCCTCTCATTGAGCACGTAAAACCAAGAAGCAAAAAGTCAATGCATACTGCAGTATAAAGGTACTTTAACCTATTTGACTTAAATGAGCTAGCAGGATGGTTAAGCGAGCTGGCAAAACTAGCGCCGACCCAAATGCATAATGGTAAAGAAACATATCCTACTTGCGTTACATGCTTTGTTGATTTTTCTTATTACCGAAGGAGTTCATCTTGTGAACCTAATATCTGCCGGTTATATTGTGTGCCAAATTGTGGTGGCTTGCCAAGAGACATGTTCCCATGCATTATGCAGAAATAAATGAAATGAATCTGTACTGAACCACTCCACCCCCAGCTCCACTGGAGGCCATGTGCAGCAGGGGAAGAGGGGAACATGGCATCAGTCTGCTTCATTACCAGTGTGTCTGATTTTAGCCCACTAGGCTAAGTAGCTCAACTACACCACCCTGGGACTCCACCCAAGGAAACATATGTTGTACAAGTGACCCCCCCAGGTAAGTTTGTAAAAGGAAGGAACAGAGACGTGGCTTCAAGTTTAGAAAATGGTAAAAACCAATTTATTGAGAAACAGAATCCTGGAAGGATTGACCAAAGGGAAAATACAAAAAAGGATGTCAAGCTTTATTACAGTACCAATATAAAATTACAGAAATACTGGGATAAGAACAGTTGACAAATAAAATCTACACAAAGCTACTGCAGCGCTGGACAATACACAGGATAGGCCGACTGCAAGGGGAAAACCTGCGGCACAGGGAGAAAATGCCTACTCACCACACGTGCTCATGCCTCCACACACACACACACACACACACACACACACACACACACACACTGCAAGAGAAAAGTTATTAAGCGCAAAGCAACCTCACCCACATGCAAGCGCAAGGGAAGTGGGAAACCTGTACTGGCAAACCCCGCCCCTTGCAGTACAGCTGCTCTGCTCCAGAAGCAATTAAAAAAAAGGAAAAGCTAAAATACACACGAGTCAGTGACCCAGTTGGTTTGCCAAAAGAGGAGGCAGTTTACATACATTCGTTAATATACATACCTTCATACATATATTCATTAATTTAACAAGTAAATTTCTACAAACCCCTGACTGAGGTGGGCCTAGTACACCGACACCCCCAGTCAGAGGACAAGCGAATTGCCACGCCAAGAAACCCAAGCCAGGTGCTATCGCTAGTGGAGCGAAAGCCCACGTTAATCAGTCCAAGGCGCACAAAGTCAGCTGGCTAACCCAGCACGAATCGCACTGAATACGCGTTCGACAAACTAGCAGGGCAAAAACAGCAGCGACTGTTTGGTTTCCTCCCGCAACAGCACTCCACCACCCACCATGGAACTCGGTCCGAGATCTCACATTGGAGTCTGTGGTACGTATCCAAAAGATCACCGCTTAGGGAACCCACACCTATCTACACTCCGCAGTCAGGAAGGGGAAAAGAAGATGCACGAATCTCACCCGGATACCATACGCTGGCTTGATCAACCGTATTACTACGGAGCCTATATATACGCGGTAACCAGATCGACTGGCGATGCCGCTGTTGTGGTGACCCGGAAATAATTAGGCTACTACACTGGTTAAGCCAAATTTAAAGGTACGCTGACGTGACATTTGCGGTAGCCCTATCACATATAGCCTATATATAATAGTAATATAATAGCTATATCGCAATTCTTTACATTTAGGTGCAGAAAAAATGGTCAGACCTCAAACTCGCCACCAAAAAGCGTGTTGCGGCCCTTAGGCAGCACCGCGCTGACTGGAGGTGGCCAGCTGGACCCCAGCCTTGCATTGACGCAGACTGAGGAGCACGTGGCCGCGCTTATCGGGTCTGCTTCAATTTCGGGCATAACAAGTGGCGGAGGAGACAGACGCACCACCTGTGTCGGAGCTGGATAATGGTAAAAAGTTAATAGCCTAGGCTACTAGTATTTTTGTAGCCTATATTTAAATAATTACACAGTTGCGGAGTTTATGTATTTCTTCATTTTAATGATGTTTCAGATCAATCAGAGCCAGGCACCAGTGGTGTTCAGCCTTTGGCTAGACAAACCAGCCTGGAGCCAGCCCCACAAAGCCAGGCAACCGCGAGCTGCAAGAGAGAGTGCTTGTCCTCCGCCCCCCATGCTGGCCCATCACGACCCTGGATTCTGACAGCAGAGGTCTGGAAAGACAAACCAAAATGTGTCAGTCAATGGCGGAGATAAATTGCTCACTTCTAGCCATCAATGACACTTTAAAAGAGAAACTAAAACCTGAAACGTGCATCACATAAATAAAATGTTTGTCTAAACCAGCGTTTCTCAAACCTCTCCTGGAGTACCCCTTGTCCTGCATGTTTTAGATCTCTCCCTGCTCCAACACAGCTGATTCAAATGATCAACTCGTTATGAACTCCTGAAGCTGCTTAACAACAAACTGATCATTTGAATCAGCTGATTCTCCAGAAACAGTGGCATTTTTCATACTTTAATATTCCCATTACTGCATCAATTAAAAACCTGTGATAGTTAGAAGGAGAAATGTGGATCTGTGGAGGGACATACAATCATTCACATGTGCACACACACACCCTTACATGCATACATATTTTCATAGAGCTTAATGTTACAGTTTTGCCATAATTATTATTACACTAGTGTAGCAAATTTCTTTTAAAAAATTGAATGTCTATACAATATTCTTGGTCATATAAATGTTTTACAGAATTGAAATGAAATGTTGGATTTGAAATAGCTACATGTATAAGTTTTTCCATGGAGGCATCTCACAGGAGTTTGATCCTCAATTTGAAGAAGCTTTGGGTTCAGACATATGGAGTTATTGCAGCTAGGACTTGCTCAGTAATTACCTCAGGAAAGCCAGAGGATAATCCCATCTGACCGAATGCCTGCACTTTTCACATTTCCGCCTCCAGGAACATTGTTACAGCAGAGACCTTGATTGATATGGATTTTTTTCATAGAATTGAAGATTATTCATATCTGAGACTGAGCTGGTGCTGAAGTGGCAAAGACGGTTAATGAAAACAACCTTTTTGCATGTATCCTCTAGATTTTTGATCTGAGATTAATTAAATTGAGATGAAATTGAAGGGAATGACTTCTCCTTTGAAATGAATTGTGCACTTTTTTGCCACTATGATGCAGTTTCTCTGGCTCATTAACTGCAACTCATTGAAGCTGGCATGATTCAGACTCAGTCCTCAAACACACACACACACACACTCACAGAGACAGACAGACTGACAGGCACACACTTCTGCACTGACCCCCTCAATTAGCAGCTGTTTTCTTGCCTAAAACTCCTGGCAAGCTGGCTCCCTATAGGAGAACCGATTTCAACAAACTGTTCAACCATCGTTGTGCCAGAACGAGAAAGCAGCAGAGCCTGTAGCTCTTGAGGCTTGAATGGAGGAAAGGTGTGGAATGAGCCCTGTGGAGCTCTGCCAGCTACCACAGCATCACAGACATTCGCACAGGAACACTACCTCTCATCACATGGCTGATTCTTCTGACATATTACCAGCCAGTTCAGTAGATTTGTGGATATATATTACCCACTGTGATGGCTCGATTTGTTTGCATGGGTGTGCATAGCTGGCAATTTGTTCCCCGAGTTCTGTGAAAATTCAAGATACCCCAGAGATTGGAACATTGTCTGTATTATGACCATGCGCAACTAAAATTTTCTACTCTATGGGAGACTTAGATTGATGTGTGGACTCCATTTCCACAAAATTCGAGATCCTGTCAGGTTCGGTAGCTCGGACCCGGGCCCATTACCGACTCTAATCGTCCATGAATCCAGATCAAATGTCGTGATTGTGCATTTTGGCCTTCATTCAGCCAGTCAGGAAGAGGCACTGGTGCTGAAAGCTGACAGTAATTCAGCTAATCACTGCCTTGGTATGCACTGAGGAGTCACCATTAAGCCCCTCTGCCCACCTCCAGTGTCTGTGATGAGATGAAGGTACTGAAGCAGATCTGTCACAATGCTAACACTGAAATAACCTATATGTGGATCCAGCAAACATTACATCTCAAACTATACACCTTCTCTGTGATTACAGCAGAGAAACACATTAATGTAAGGCAGCATTAAGGATGTTATAATAAATACTTAAACCGTAGTCCCGGAAACAACACACTGCTACGGTTGCGATATGCCACTTGATTTTAATTTAGTTTCTCATCAAGGTGCAGCAGCATATCACTAAAAAGCAACATCTGCTTTGCCAAGTAAGAAGAAAAAACATGACAAAGGTGAAACTCATTGCCCGTTCAATGCATTAAGTGTGAGCAAAGGCACATAACTCGAAATCATATCCTGAAGGGCTCAGCCATTTCCTGACTTCTATGTACAGTATATTAAGGACACATTTCTTTCAGTTATGACAAGGTATATCCTAAGATTAAAACCAATTGCAAGATAGATAGTTCAAACAAACACCAGATGAACCTGCCGGAGGAACTGGAATAGGTCACTGAATTACATTTCTGCGGTTCATTTATCACATATAAAAATGGCTTCAAGGTTCACACATCATTGAGATTTATTAATACATTATCTGCCAAGAACAGTGTCCTCTGCAGTAAAATACTCACCTGCAGGTCAAGAATAATCATGTCTGTCTCCCAGGGTTTTCATACTCTGCCATTCAGAGAGAGCAGACCAAGCAGAGAGTGCTCGGGGAAAGTGACCCGGACGTCCAGACTGTGAACATGTGAACGGCACCCTAAACAGCCTACTGCAGGGACAGGTAGCAGTAGCAAGCTAATCAAGGCCTAACTGGACCCCTGAGCTGATAACTCTAAAACCGGCCAACCCAAAGATCACAAAGAATGCTTCTAAAATACCTTCCATCTGAGGATCAGAACTTAAAAGAGGATCTGAACCAGCTGAGAACATCAGAAAGTCAAAAAGGAAAAGCAACTGCCACTGGAGTCAAACTAAATAGCTTCTTATTTGTTGTCCAATCTATGGAAATCCATTAGTTCCTATTGTTGTTATTTTGTGGTATTTAGCAATACGGAATCCCTTATCTATTCTTAGCTTCAACATCTACTACCACATAAAACATCTCAAGATTAACTCCATGATGAATCTCAGAGGCAACAGAGCTGAAAATGTCAGCTCAGGAGGACAAATCGAAAGAGCAGGCCTCAGGAAGGCTGGAAGACCTGACTGCAGTATAAAAAATGTGCTGACAGGAGCCTTGGTCTGGACACCAGCCTACACAAACAGCACTGCTGAGCAAACAGGCCTGCGGTGGAACTGTGTTGGGATCCTTGACAGGACTGAATATGGAACATAAATCCAGAGTTCTAGACACCTGAGCTATGTGAGCTTAGCCTCCCCATGGGCCGAGATGATGGCTTGCAAGTTGTCTCAGAGTGTTATTAGCATGGAAGTGTGGCCGTGCCTGGTGTTTTAACGTGGTGGTGTTGAGAAAAGAGCACACTGCAAATGGGAATGCCGACTGTTTTGTGCTGAGCAGCTGTGTGGAGTGGGGTTTGAGACTGGGAGAGACAGGCCCGACACAGTGATCAGAGAACCGGGCATCAACACACAGAGCGGCCAATGGGTTGCACAGACTCCAACCCCAGCCTAACCCCTTAGATTAAGCCGTGATCAGATGACAGCATTCTTCCTGGAACACCTGAGCAGCAATATGGAGCCTTTTGCGTTGCTGAACTGCCTGAAACCAAGCCAGGCCAGACTGGGATTCCCAATCCACTAGGCCTGATGAGGGCTTAGCCACCAACTGAAATTGTTCTGTAAAGCACCTCTTTCCTTTGGGCCATTTTATGCACATCTACCTTCAGGATCACTAAGGGTTCATCTGTTCTGATCAAGATGCAGAGAACAGCTGAGCATGTTCCCTCATTCCACAATGGACATACAGGGACACTATACCTGCAGATGAACATGTGCTACAGTATTCAATTGAAAATTCTCTGAACCCTAAACTCTCAGCTCATATTGTAAGCGCTTGGCACACCAGCTTACTGTATACCTACGGTATCTATCAGAGCTCAGGCTGCTCTTTCTGTAACTGCACAGGTTCTGACAAAAGTGTTTAATAAACGATCTTCAGGGGAGGGTGTGGAAGATGCACACATTTACAGAATGTTAAGCAATCTGGTTGAGCTGCAGACTGAGAAATCATTCGTCACATCAAAAAAGATCTCACAATAACAATGGACAACTGCCACAATCAATATGGGCCTTTGTTTACACTCAGTCTGGTTCCTCTTTAATAAGCACACATCAGACCAAGTACAAAACATTAGTGCATTGAACATTGTTATGAAAAAAATGAAATTAAGAGCTTCTTGTATTTGACAAAAAACCCTTCCTTAACAACAGTGAGGGAAGCGCATCCTTTGTGTCGCGACCGTAGGTGTTCACTCGGCACCCTCCACCGTGACTGTTGACACGGCGGTCACATAGTACGGTCCCTCGCGCATGTAAGTCCGCAGGCTCAGGTAGCGCTGGTTCCCAAAGATGTCAGCAGTGGACGTAGAGTTCACAAGGGCCTTAACCAGTTCGAATTTGGCATCTTTCGACTCTTTGCTTGGTCCTGTCGAGCGGTTGACGATAAACTCCACGAAACCTGGAGTGGCTACCATCAGTTTCTGACCCCACAGCTGGCAAGCAATGGCCTTGAACAGAAGGGAAAACAAACCCATGGCAATTGTTATTGGTTTCTGTTCAGCTAAGACTGCTTATTTCCAATGAGAAACTCTTTAAATAAATTGCACTTTCATGATACCCACAGCCAATAAAAACAACCTAATTAAATTGGTGGGCTTGGATAATATAGAGCTGTTACAATCTCACTGAAGGTGATAGCTTTTGGTGAAAAGTTCTCTCATTAGGTAAGAATGTGTGAGTTATGAAGGTACTCATACAAGTGAAGAGTGACCCATGTATTGCATGTCAGATACGTCACACAGGTACTTGCTCTGAGGGTCTTGTTTGCATGGTGACAGAATGTTAAGTACTCACAGTGAAGACACGTAGGGCCCCACAGTGCAGCTCAGGGAAGGGCTGGGTGCTAATGCTGCGAAACATCTCCATAGGCTGGCTAGACAGCGCCCCAAACCAGGACTCCGTCAGGCCCAGGAGGTCCTCCGTCTGCTGCTCCGCCTGCTCACAGCACAGACGTGTCAGTCATAAAGGTCATGTATCATTCACAATAGCTGTGTCAGTCACCACTGTAATGTACCATTCATGACAGCTGTGTCAGTCATCATGGTTATGTACCAGTCACCACACCCGTGTCAGTCACCATGACCATGCACCAATCAGCACAGCTGTGACAGTACCAGAAGCACAAAAATAATAAGGGCAATGGACAATTGTTTTATCCTCAGATCTATTTTACACAGACTCCTGCCCAACATGAAAACAGCATCAATTACCTTACGAATGAGTGCAGCCTAAACACTCAGGCCATGCCCACATGTATACGGGTATTATTAAAAACAGGGGTTTTCCTCCTTCGTTCTTAAAAAAATCTCCGTCCACATGAAAATGCAAAAAAAAAAAAAAAAAAAAAAACCCTGTCAAGAACATGCCAAACCAACAGGCAACTGTATAACCGTAACTGTCAACCCATGTTGGCCAATCAGAAGCCTGAAAAAAGTTATTACGGCGCACACTCTGACATTACAAACCAAAAACTCTGTTTTCCCTGTCCACACGTCAACACTGAAAATGGAGTTTCTGAAAATCTTCACCCTGGAAGGCACTTTGCAAAAGGTCTGTTTTCAGTGACCTAAAATGGCGTTTGCATGTGGGCGAAAGGCCAAAATGCATAGAAAAAGCTACATTTTTAAAAATACCCGTATACATGAGGGAAAAATGAGGCTTCAAATCTGTAAATTCTACCTACTCACTGACCAATGGACGATATATAACTTACAGCAGTGGCTGGAAGATTCTGCCACTTACTGTGTCAGCCATAATGATGTAAAAGTGAAAAACACAATTCAAAAATCCAACCCTCTGCAAAATATCCATCTCCTCTACACAGCAGATATCCTAAGGTGCTGAATAACACATCAACACCACAAATGCAGAAGACAGAAGCATACTGAATAGTTCGCACTAGCTGTTTCACAGGTATAGTGCAAAGCATAACACTACTGTGTCTACCACGGCCTTACATGGTGCTGTAGCACAGGTTCATGGTTCCTAAGGTGATACACCACAGGTCTCAAGGATACACAATCAGTGTCCTGCCTCCAATCCCCAGTGCTCCAACGACTCCAGCCAATTATGTGTGAGGCATCCAGAGCAGGGGGCTTTCTCACCGGGAGAGTGAGGAGCATGGTGATGGCCTCCAGGCAGCGCACTCTCAGCTCAGTTGGTGCATTCCTGGCCAACTGGCTCATCCGTTTCAGCACTCTCTGGAACTTCTCACCTGGGGACACACACAAACAGGGTAGCAGGGGCGATGTGTCACCAATCTCACCTGCAAGGCTAAGCTTGCCCTTCCTTATTCTGTGCCAGCTTCTATTAGCATGTCTAGTAGCATTCAGATTCACTGCTCTCACATGGCACTCAACTAAAACATATTTTTGGAACTGAATCTTAGGGGGAGGAGGGGATGGGGTCCTTTGTGTGCACAAAACACCAGCAAGGTAAGGCCTAACAATGTGAACAAAGTGTATTACACTAGAACACAAGCATTGCAAACATGCAATATAAAATCAAAGTCAATATTCTATTACCATAAAATGTATGCCCATGAAATGCTTTTCCCTGCGGGCTCATGACAAGACTCATATCCCACACAGCCATGGGTCTCAATTCCCATTAACCCTTCATCTTAAACTCACAGCACCCCCAGGAGGACACTATCAGCACTACATCCTAACCTGTCTTCTGCAGAACTTGTTTCCCTTCCACAGAGGAGCCCAGGACTCCCAAGGTGTCCAGTGCCACACCCATCATCACAGGGTCCTGTTCCATCGCCATGTCAAACACCTTCTGGAGGAAGGCCGGATAGCACTCACAAATCTGCTGAGGGCTGTCCATGATAGCCAGGTTCCCAAAGAACTTAACCAGCCCTGGCAGAACCAAAGATCACCAAGGTCAGACACTGACAAAACCAGAAAAAGACAGAGCTACAACAAACCAGAGGTTGGGGAGGGAGGCTCCAACATAGCAAATTTCTCTCATTCACAAAAAGACACCACAATGACCATCCTGTCATTCCCGTCACCACAGGTAAGCTGTGATCAGTTTTGCCTTCTCTTCAGCCCAATAATGACTGGTCATTCCCTGTGTGTATTTAGTCTGTCAGTGCAATCTGGCATAAGCCTCCTCACCAGGCAGGTAAAAGCTGGAGAAGGGGTCAGACTCTGCTCCAATGATCATGTTGGAGATTTTGTCCATGATGCCTTGCTGAGCCAGGTACTGCCTCCCATGTTGACTGTGTGCAAGTGTTGTCACCATCTCAATTGCTGTGGCTCTGAGGGAGGCAGAAAAGCATTCACAGCACCCACGTTCAGCACGAAAAGGCGAACACATTAGCAAACATAATCTACAAGTAAATTAGGCTTGCTCATAGCTCAGGATGAGGGTGTTGCACCACCATACTCCACTCACACTAATATGAAGTGGTATATCAGGAGGAACACAGTTGCTTGTTTTCTGTCCATTGTGCTGAGGTTTTAGTCTTTCTCTGTGCAGAGTTATGGAGAGGTGCTGGCTGAGATTGTGTGTATGTGTGTTGTTTGAGTGGGCGGACTGCACAGTCGTTACCTAACGAGCATGTCGTCGCCAGTCAGCTCCCCCAGCAGCTGGGAAATGAAGTTGCTGTTGGCACAGTAACCAAGGGAGACAGGCGAGACAGAGGAGATGTCTACCACCAGCTGCCAGGCAGGGAGAGAGGTGCAGATATAAACGCTTTAACAACCAGAGTGTGAAATGAAATTAAATCAGTCTGGCCCACTGGAAGCCCAAGGCTCAGTTTCCTTTAAAGAAAATGTGCAGTGCATTATTTGATCACTTCCACTGGCTTTATTTTTAACTTTTATCACTGGTACATTGCTATGGATTAAACACAGAGATATTACCGTATGAACACTTCATCAAATACCCATGATCAGTGGTTTTATTGGCTAGATATCACCTTGTGTTAAAAAGTGAAAAGACTATACCTCATACACTCTGTACCGGACAACATCATTTGTGGCCATGACATCTTTCAGGTCTTTGAGCAAGTTGCTCTGGAATAATGCATCTAACCCTGCTTTGGTATGACTTAGTCTGGCCAGTGCTTGAATTGCCTGTGAAGTAAAGAAAAACAGCCATATATGATTGGCATCCCTACTTATCAAGCATAAAGAACAATATAAGGTGCTACAGTGTGGATGTTCATACTACAGACAGTGACTGTGCCTAGTGCGATTCATGACAAAGGCAGTTACAATTACTGACCATGTGAAAAGGGTCATTGCTACTTTACCTCTTTAGCCACAGACATTTTTTCCAGTGCTATGCAGTGAATAACCTCCTTCAACAGGTCCTGGTTGTTGACAATTTCTGTGACAGCCTCACAATGTCCGACAATCCTCCCAATCTGAGGAGAAAATAAAATATAGTCGAGTTATAACTATTACAGCTCAGTGAGACCGTGGATAACGGTTTGCTACTTTGGCTCTTTTAGGTTTTAACCAGTAACAAACCAACAACAATCCAATACTCACTTGAGTCATTGCCAGGATTTTGACCGAGTCGTCAAAATGATTCAGTCCCCCCTGAAGTTCAGCCCTATAGTTCTGGGCCAAGTGGAGTGGATCTAGCGCTTGGAGGATGCGACCGAGAATGGCCACGCACAGCTCTGTTTGCTCCCTATGCAAAACGAGATTGAAATACGAGCTAGCGATATGAAAGGTTTAAAAGAACGTTGTGTGTGTGCGTGTAACTTGCTATCGACTTATCAACCATTTAATGTTTGTACGTCTGAATGTGTCTCGACAGCCTTTACTTAAGATATCATACAATGCTTGCTACCTGGTAACTATTGTGCAATAGCTATACTATATTGGCTTATAGCTGCATATGTTTTTACTACGCAAGTTATTCCACATACCTCTATCGCTCACAATTAAATCAATGACACCATACTGCAATGGTACTGTCAGTTCACTCAGCCTGACGATTACCTGGCTAGCAAGCCAAATTAGCCACAGCAGAATACAGAGAATTTTGGAATGAAAATGCACTTTTTTACCAATAAACAAAATGAAGCTAGGAAACAGGGTAATATTTTTTGAGAAATATGAATATTAGCCTACTTGTGTTAGCCAGTTATGCGGAACTGGCTTGACTCAGCAGTATCTTGCATGAATAATACAAACCTGTCATTGGTATTTAAAAGCGAAAAAAGAACTTCAAGTCGCAGCCCAGACACCGTCTCACCCAATAAATTCAAAGGTATTGCTAAGACGGCCGTTTTTAAATTCTGTAACTCTTCAATTGGGTCTTCGAGACCTGAAATCTCCGAAAGCAGGCTTTCTATGGAGGCGGCCATGTTGCTCAATGTTTAGAGCCCTTAAAACACCGCGTGACTTACCACGTGAACGGTCAGCGAAACGCAGGCAGGGAGATCTGCTCAGTCTACTGCAAAAACAGGAGAACCTGCGAAAATGTGCGATGTTACAAATGGCAGCGTATAATTTGCTGCTTGCTTATTGTCGCTAATTGTTTTGATCGATCCACGTTATACAAGACTGTGTATTGGCCCCAGTAGCCAAACATTTAACATTTCATAGTTTATCTCAACCGCACATTATTTAGAACCACTGAAGAAATATTTTAATCAAACATTTTTGTATTAAGCGGGAAGCGTAGATATAGCCTTGTTTGTTTAAACAGATATACAAAATACACACACACACACACACACACACACACACACACGTATAAATAAATAAATATATATATATATAGTGGATGATCTGGTGGATCTATATTTGGTGGATGTTTCTGTAACAATTAAGCCTATTTGAAGGGTACAGCAGTCATGATCGACTCAGGATGTGAACCCCCAGTCACAACTTTCATTCATACTGCATTTCTGACCATTCATTTCCACAATACACGCACACAATAACATTTAAAAGTTGACAATTCTTCATTTATTGCATGATATTTGCAGTTTGCTTTTTAATTTGGCATATTAAAATATACACCTTACATTGATCTTATAATAATGTGTAAAAGTATCTGTAAAAGTAACTCAATTTGTTCTCTTTAATTAATCTTCTTCTTTAATGATAAACTGCTGTGACTATTGTAGCTATTATAGTATCAGACATCAGTTTTATATTATATCCCTAATATCTCTGAACTTTGTTTAATAGAGCTTCAGTTATGCCCATCCATTTGTGAAAGATTGTGTCATTATCTTACAAGTTTGCCACAATTAAATTTTAAATGTGAAAGTTCCAAAATGACTATATGGCATACAGTACACACATGGGAATACACCTTGTTTAAATGTAAAATTTGTTATATGAACCCATACTCTGTTGAAATGCAAGTTTATCGTAAGCCACATTTCTTTATAAATGATGCCAACAGCTCACTCCAACAAGATGGTCAATAATAACATGTTTCATAATTCATAATAATAGCATGTTTCTCACAGTTTTTCTCAATCGCTCTGGCTCATTTTTTGAAACAGTCTTAACATTTTCTAAACTGCAATTGTCACAACTGTTTTATGGGACATCATAACTCTATCACATGTCTGCAAAATGTAGTAACTCACCCAAAACATTTAATTCATGCTCCAAAACCTAGTTATTGTGTCAGCAAATTGGCCAATGCCACCAAAATGAAAAGTTTTTTTGTCATCGTGTGAGCCGTACTGGTCAAAATGTTTAGATGTTTTTTCACCATGGCAGTCAACCCTGAAAATGTTTCTTATATACAAAATTCAGTTTTGTTCTACTTTTTTGTTGACAATGACTGCTTACTGTACTATACAAGAATGTCAGTTTTGTCTAGCTGAATGCTATTGTGTATCACACTGAGCTTTTTAGATACCAATTTCAACAGTGGGTAAAAGTTTACTGGGAAAAGTCAATACTGTACAATACTGTAGTACACAGAAAAAGGATATGCACATTTGTATGTATACAGTAAATTTATTTTTGTAGGAATGTGTTACATGTAAACAGAAAATTCACATTTGCATGTCCCTTTTAGCATATTTTTTACATAGTCACAGTCATATAGTGAACAGAAAATTTGCCACAAAATGACATCCATGCAAAAAAAAAACAAGCAAACAAACAAAAAACTGCAACAACAATGAAAAAACCTGTGGTAGTTCTGTGAAAAACAATAAATTGTACCTCCTCACAGTACATAACAGTACAAGTTCCCATCTTCTTGGTGGACATCCTGTCGCTCTTCTTGGTCTGGCCAGAGATTTTTGTCAACACCACATCTGATATTTTCCCTTGCGATGCACCAGGGGAAAAATCTCCTTGCGTGGCGCAACCATCCCCTGCAATGATCACCTGTGATGCCCTCACAAGCAGCATTCATGGCATCTAACAGAGACATCTGATCTTGTAACAGATTTTGACAACTGAATGGACCATTTTGCATGTGATGGCTCACACGATGAAAGAATATTTAGAAGCTGTGAAGAGTGTGACAATTTCACTGAGAATCAACTCTTCAGTTTTGATCAGCAAGCCATGTGCATGAAGTTATTGTGCAAATTGTAGACAATTGTACTTACTCTTTTGCACACATGTGCCAAAACATGTGCAATTTGCTTAAATGAATAAGAAATTCAAATCTGGTGTGAACAAGAAACTAATTATTCAGAGATTTGAAAAAAAAGTATTCTCATTCGAGAATTGAGCTAAAGCAATTGAGAAAAACTGTATTTTTTTCTGGTTTAAAAGCACAAGAATAGCTCAATCTATGAAAAGACACAGAATGACTAGATTGGACACAGCATTCTGTCTGATTTGCATTTCAAAGTGCTGTGTAATATGGCACCCAGAATAGGATTCATAGAGAACATAAATGTCTAGAACCCCAGATTAAACCATGACATATTTTAAAGGAGAGATTTAAAAGACCATTTCTATCTAATAGTGCCACTCTGATAATATACAACTGACCGTTGATGTTCAGCTTCATGGTCCCATGTAAGTACATTCAAACAACCATAATAGTGAGCTAAAAAAGGTAAAAAATGATGCATATGCATAAGGTACAAGGAGTTGCATCCCTTTTAGCCTAGCCAATATGACTAACAGCATTATCTTTGCTTACAAGACTCTCATACATTAAAATCTTATAGAGGACAATGGTAGAGGTTTATTATTGGCTTGAACAAAGAATAAAATTCAGCTGAAGATCACAGTCAGGAGTTTTGCTCATTGTAGTGGGGACATATGTGTTGGTCCAGCCAAGCAGACAAATATGTTTTAAGTTCTGTTCTTCCTTCCTTATGTTTTTCCTGCTGTTGAGTCACAACCCACCTAATAGGAGAGTGTGTTTACGGTGATATACCTTAAGCATGAACTTGTAAATTCCCTTTAACAACACAACATTGTTGGTATATTAGCATAAGCATTGAGATAACTGCAGAGGAAGTCGACTTTTTTCCAGGGGTTGTATTGTTCTGTTTTCTTGAAAAGCTCTAGCTGGCAGTAAGGCCAGCTTGTTCCATTAGCTTAAGGAGGGCTGGGTCCTAGGTTTACAGGACAGCAGTCCTGTGTGGTTAGTCATGTATGTGAGTAGTTGATAAATATCATATATGACATATGAAATTTAAATGCTGAGTTCTCCTTTAAGGTATATTGGCTGTTATGTGGAGTTCTTTGTCTGATTTTCACATATCCACCTCTAGGTGGCAGCAGTAGACTGTCAGAGTTATGAGTCGTCCCTGAGCCCAGCATTGTAGCTAGAGCATGAATGATGGTCAACGCTCAATTCTGGATTTAGACATAACAATTGTGAATTATGTCTTGTGCACACTTAGACTGACCTCACCTAAAGCTGCATATGTCTTGTCCGTCCCATGAGCAAATTTATCAAATGAAGCCATTACCTAAAACAAGGCTTTGCAGTGAATACAATAGGTCTTTTATTGCATCTGATTAAAAATATTACAGACATTTTATAACCTCCTCTAACATACACACACACACACACAAAACACATACACTACCACCACCACTACCACTACTCCACCCTACCTGAATATAAGAAACATACAATATGAAATAGTAGCAGAAACTTCAACTTATAATAGTTGTGAAATAGATCTAATTTGGGGGATGTGAATGCACTGAAAATAAAATGAGCTTCTTATTTTTTGAGGTTTCCCATGTATGCCGGTCTTTTCTCATCTGTTTCTGACTACTGACCGGCTGCAACATTTGCCATTGCCCTAAATTTCCTTTCTTTTCAGACAGTCTCTCCCTAACAAGCTTAATACTAATGGTTTTCAGGCCAAAAATCGCTGGACAAATGTAATACAAATAATATCATTTTTTTTCTTTTGCCTTGCTGCCAATGTTTCAGTCATGGTTGCAGTTAAATCCCCCTTGGCCCCTGACCAAGGCATTGGTAAAGCCAGTCTTTCTGCTTGTCTTTCTGCATCAGCAGTGGTTACTTAGTGCACACGGCTGTGCATGACTATACCTTCTGGCGCATGACCAATCATTCCAACAATTCACTGGCACTGTGACTCCTGCCTACCTCAGATTAATTCCCCCAATTCACGCCCTTGACAGCTTTGATATCCCTCAACTTTGTACCACAGTCTTATCCAATAAAGTTAAACTGATTTCCTTTCATTTCCATGTGATTTGTCATGTTCAAGCTAAGAAAGACCCCGTAGCCTCTCATTGTGATGTTTTTGCACAGTAGTGTATAGTGGTGACATATTTACTCAATCAAACTGGGAAAGAATTCATGAACTCATATATGCATTCTGAAACAAAACAACCACACTCATCCTGATACACCTTGCCAGTATTTTGTTATGCATCAAAATCTTTCAAAAGAAGTAAATGATATCTTCAAATAAAGCACTTCCAAAGAATGTTATTAAATCAAATAGAATGGTGGTTGTTGTGGGAGATGCAGTACAGTGGTGTCTGTGATTGGTTTTGATTACAAATCAACAGATGCAGCAAGGTCCTTAGAATATAGAATCCCCCCAGCTTCATGTAGATTGCTATATTCACAGATCCATTTTGGCAAGCACACAGACCACTGCACAGCTTTAAAGCCACCAAAAGTCTTAGTCCAAATATCTTATATTATGTGGTGTAATATGGTTTATAGAGTAAATTAGTTCTAATATATTAGTTGTTGTACTGGCCAGTTTGAAATACAAGAATAAAAGAGGGAGGAGAGGATGATGGATAGATGAGAACTCATCCTTGTTACCTGTGCTGCACTCTTCCTAAGCATTTGCCACATTTATAAATGGTACCTTCACCACTGGTTAAGACTTAAGTCTGAGACACATGTGAATACCGTGCTACCCATTACAAAGCTGTCTCTCATTACAGGTGTACAGAGTGTATGCATGCAAAACATTACTAGGGTAATAACTGATAATAAATTGAATTTTCTTCCCAGTCTCTTTGATGGCTGGGAACCTCTTGTTGGCTTTTTTTGTATTGTTTCTTGGCAGATGGTAAAAGACTGGGGGACATACTCATGGCAAAACAACCATTTATGAGGGCTACGCACCATCTTGAGTTTCAGTCCCACTTTAAGTAGGTTCTATTCTGGCTGGTGCCACTCTGTAATTTCTGGCAGGCGAGTCTCCCTCACTCTGATTAGTGGCAGCATCCCTCAAAAGCCACCTCCCCTCCCAGCCACGTACGGACCCGTCGTGCGGTGAGCCAGACTTGTAATCTGTGATCGACGCAGAGCAGGACATAAACATGCCCACCTCAAAGTGCCTGTCAAGGAAGTCGAGCATTTCCAAGCAAGAGGCAAAAGGGAGAAAACATCCCCCGCTGGCCTAGTTAATGCAGGGTAGGGGATCCTGCAAACTGCACGTGGGTGGCTCCCAGCTCCAAATGAATAACCCCAGTCAAATGGCTGCTACTATGCACTGGGGACACCAAGGTGGGAGTTCAGAGTAAACCTAGGGTCTGTGCGAGAAAACATTGGAAAAATATTTGAGGCTGTTTGCTTCACCCCTCCTACAACAAGCTCGTAGGTCCGCGTGTTCTACTGGGTGGCTCGGATTTGTGTACCTCCATGCGGGTCAGTGGCCTCAGCCGGTGAAGTTATGTGCATTGGAAGATTGTTTAATCTCGCTGGGTGCATTGTGGGGAAACGCAAGTGCATGTGTTAGTTTCCAGAGAGAAGCCCGCAGAACTGGACCCGAGCAACTGAGGTTGGAGTAGCAGTGTGTAATGTGGCTGCCCTGGCTGCAGCCCATTGCGCACAAGTGTGGACCTCATGACTAAATCCATCCCTTCTTGTCGACATTTGTTGTTCCAGATTTTTTAATAATCCCAGGAATATTTAATTTGAGGGACTGCCACTGTTTGGTAACCATGGCAATCCAAACTGCGAGTGATCCAGATTAAACACTACCTGCTATTGGTATAAACTCTCTCTCTGTTAGGCATTTATAGCTTTGGCTTTTTCATGTATTCAGAGGGTTTTTGAAAGCCATTTGGATGATTATAGTGAAATATAATTTATTGCACTGGATTACTGTACAAAGATTCAGGTTTTTTCTGTCTTGCATAAACACATGTTTTTACCATAAACCCTAAACATCCATTAAACAGAATGTACAGTTTTGGGAGTCGCTTTCTTTAACCCAGGCAATATTTCTGTCATTTGGAGTCGGGTATGTGTGCGCTGTGGTTGCATTTGATTGCCAGCGGGGGGAGAGGCTCCTGATTGAAAAGTCTCATCTTTTCGAGGCGCGGAGCTGGCACCCCCCAGCTGTGGAGCTCCTTCTCTGTGCATGGAGCTCCCCACTAGCAGGGACAAGGCTTCTCTCCAATCCCACTTCACACAACCTCTGGGTTTTCTTTGGCCCTCTACCAGGAGGGACCTTGCCAGGGCTGCCACGGTCTCCGGGATGGGACCAGATGAGAGCCCGCTGCTATCAGCTCGCACCTCTCTCTCTCTTAGCATGGCTGCTCTGGAAGGGAAAGCCTCCTCAAATATTTATCTGAGGTGTAATAAAGTAACCTTTGCATTCTGTGCCCTCGCCGGTTCTGGACCTTCTCTCTGACGTACAGTCGAGTATCGAACACTGTTGATCCAGCTGGCCCATCAATAAGGCCCTACACAGGGTGCTGAACCGTTAAAGGCTTTGTGGAACATTTAACGTTTGTCAGGATTAAACTCCTTGGGGAATGAAGTTGGCATGGGTGTACATTTCTTTGTGATCATTTTGAAACAGGCCCCTGAAGCTGATTTCCAAGGGCGCTTTACCATTGCTAGAATTTGTGTGTTCACTGCCAGTGATTAACAAACAGTAGCAACTTTATGTCAGCAGGCAGTGGAGCACACTATTTAGTAAGATAAATGATCACACAGAAATATCCGTTTTCAGCCAAAAACAGAATAAGGGATCAACTGGAGACACTGATGGCTGGCTTTGGCTTTCATGGACAGACTTTAAAAGGATCTAATACCCCTGTGCTCCATGGGGTGGTCTGCCACTGAACTGAGATCTGCTGCTAATGAAGCGTGTTTGAGAGAGGCTCTCAAAGATGCTGCCTATTTGGTTACAGAGGGAAATGTGCAGGATTTGACAGAGTGGCAGTGAGATGCACACACAAAGTCACCATTCTTAGAGGTGCATACCCAGGACTTATTAAAAGTCTCTGTAAGGCCAGGCATATGTGAATCTCGCCCTCTGGCCAGTCAAATATGCTGGCAGCGGCAGGTCCTTTTCTCAAGCTGCTGCAGCACAATGCAGCCATTCTCCGCCACTCCGGCCTCAAGGGGAGAGCTCGGGCATGAGGATACTGGAGAGATGTGTTTGTAAGCCCAGGGCACATCTGTAGGGCCCAGTGTTAATGCACGTTCACTGATGTCTGTTTAAGGACCTGCGACAGTGTGATGACTGTTCCAGGGGACGAGAGTCCATGGAGTTCAGTCTCATGTTTGAGTTTGACCATTCTGCCCTCCCTCCTCAAAGGGGGCCAATCTGACACAATTAGGAAACCTTTTCCTCCAGCTGAATTCCTTCCATGTGTCACATCCCATCTGGTGAGCTTGTGCCCATTATCTGGCGTTATTGTTAAGTGAATGATCCCACTGAGTGTGACTGAAATTCAAAAAGACCCCTGTGTAAACATGATTTAAAAAAGATCAGGTTCC
Organism: Megalops atlanticus; assembly: GCA_019176425.1. Classification (NCBI taxonomy): domain Eukaryota; kingdom Metazoa; phylum Chordata; class Actinopteri; order Elopiformes; family Megalopidae; genus Megalops; species Megalops atlanticus. The sequence goes on along the minus strand of CM032880.1, from coordinate 39,722,316 downwards.
TTCCGCAGCCACAGACATTTGCCATGGCAAAAAACGCTTGTTGAGTTTCCTTCTGTGATGACCTAAGAATTTGATCCACGTCACGGGACAAGTCTTTAGGCTTGCCAGGTCTGCCCGCACTGCTACTGTGGGAGAAAGAATGCACTCAGAGGATTTATAATATTATCGAATAAGGTACTTCTTCAAAAACATGAAATTTCATAAACCTCCCTGTCGTGTGAATATGTGAGCTAATGAGTGACAAAAAATTTTTTCAGTTAAGAAAACAAATCTTATCAACTGAGGCCTTGATTGTCATCATTTGACCACAGCGAAAGGTTCGCTAAAGGTAAAGCACCCAGAATTCAGGCCAGAACAAAACAGCAGCCAATCCTCTGACAGTTTACAGACGCTGAGAACGGGATGCCAGATCTCAGATCTGCATAGCTACAAGTCCAGACTATACAAAATGAGACACCTGTCCAAACAAGATTGTGCAGCGTGAGGAGTTAGAGATGTTACAGCCCTAGCTGACGGCAGTAAACAGGACTGTCAACAAGCAGAGGTGCGGACAGCTCCAGGGGGGACAGGATCTGACAATGGCCTTTTTGGATCAATCAGTTGAGCCTTGCATTGAGATTCGCACTGTCAAATGTCATCTGCTCAAGGGCACAAGAAGAAAGACTCGCTCTATGCTGCTGTCAAGCACATAAACATACAGCAATGTGAGGCAAAAATACAGTACTGTAATGTGTGTGGAAGAGGAATACTGTAACAGAGGTTTTTGAGTGGCTCAGTGGACAAGGTTCTCATGTTGAATGCAGGTATAGTCCTATGGCCAGGGTTCAAAACCTGCTGCTTTTTCTGCTGACAATGACCAGGAGCCCACAGCTCCAGACGGGGTAGGATGGCCAGGGTCCCTTCATCATTGCTGTTAGCACTTGAGGGCTTGGCTTTGTGCAAATGTATTGGATAGTATTCATCATGCTTCAATGTGTAATTTCCAATTACAAAGGGTTTCATACAAGGGAAAAAGAGTTTTAAAATTCTTTAATGTGTGAGCAGGGGAAAACACACAGGACTGTAATGTGTGAGCAATTCCATATGAGAACTGTCTCAATCATCAATAGCCTCTGTTGCAGGTAATCTGTGCCATCCCTATTCACTGTTTTGATAATCCTAGATTCAGTCATGTTTATGTGCATGTGCTGTGCTTATGTGTATATGCTGTGCTGTGTGAAATTGAAAGTCCCTCCCTTTATCAACTTCAGTTGCTATTCACGTGACCTAAATTTCATATGTTTTTGTTCGGATTTCCAGCAAAGACCCCACTTTCCCTCACACAAACACGCCTCAAAGATAGAAGACTATCTGCTGTCTATTTTAGATTGATTTATTTCCCTTGTTACCTTATCTGCTACAATCTGCCATGAAAAAACATTGATTTCTTTAATTCCTCAAGAAAATCCTGACATAGGTAGATATGATAAAACGTTTCATTGATAATTTCTCTCTGTTAAGGACACAAGTGTAAGGGATTATGGTAGTGAAATGCTTTAGTGTATTTTGTATTATTTCCTGGAGCCCATCGTTGTACTGTTTGCTCGCAGTGACTGAGAGGACACATCAGTGAGAGCCGCTGCAGGTGGGAGCCTGTGTCGTGACTTAAGTGTTTTCCAAGAGCAGCCATCACCAGGGGATGTGGGGGCCTCTGGAAATCAGATGCGGTGATCCAGAAGATTGCCAGACCCAGGCCCCCATAAACACCTCTCTTCTTTATTTGACCTCAATAGCCACCCTTCACACAACACTTGCAAAACCTGAGTTCAAATGTGTATCTGAAAGATAAATATATCAGTAAAACAAATGCCCAGGCCTTTTTTATTATATTTTTATATCATAAAAATAAAAGTGTTCTCCCACTAATATGCACCAACAACCGTTGCGTTTACAATACAGGAGCCAGCAACGGCCAGAGTTTGGTAAGAAGAGCACAAATTTATCATTGATCAGAGCAGACAAGAATGAACTTCCATTTAGATTTCATCACTTTCTCACAAAGAACAAAGGAATTAAATGTCATGACTGTGAAATTTTTTATTGCCCATATCTACCAAGAAGCTCTACTAAGAAAAGTATAAGAGTATAATATGATAAAGGAAAAGAGTATAATATGATAAAGGAAAACTGTGAATGTAAATCGTTGATGTTTGTAATTTGATATGAATGATTGGTTAAGACCTGGCATCGATGCTCATACTGCAAGTGCATTAATGAAAGGAATCTCTGTTTCCCTTGCTTGCTCTACTTGGAGTAGGTCTCTATTTCCAACACAAGAGGCTTACATTTCATAGCCCATTGAGAGTATTTATGGGATATGTAGTGCGCTCTGCAGTGCACGGGTGGGATGTATGTTCTGCGACCACTCTGGGGGTGGATAAACATTACGGCTTTAAACATGCGCAGGGCATCACACTGCCCGCAGCCCTGTAATCACGGTGCTGGGTGGGGAGGACACCTCAGCGAGCAGCCCCCATTTCACTGGTAAACTGAGACTTAATTACAAAGCACAGATAAACTGCACTGAAACAGCTTCAGCCCGACTCCTCAGGGTCCAGCAAGGCTACGTCTGCAAAGGAAGCCTTAGGCTTTAACAGATACACACATGAATGGGTAAGCAGCACCGCTACATGCCTCACAGGTTCCTGCCACTCAGCACCTCACAGAGTGCAAGGCTTCATTGTGTCAACACCCTGCTGGACAGGAAACACACTGCAGATATTGTCATGCCTTAGTGAAACGTGAGGAATCCGCAAGCAGCACATGTATGCTCAAGTGTCACACATCGATGAGTTCAGTATTTAATTAAAAAGTCATAGAGTCCATTTGAGCTAATGAGCCGGTACTTAATTTTGCACCACTTTGTGGTATATCAACATAGACACAGCTGCCATATGGAAAAATTGCAGTCGTATAAGGTTTACTGTGAATTTATCTCTCTGGGTTATTTCAGTATGGCTGTGAATATATCTGCTAAAAATATTTATTGCATCCAGGAACTGAAATGTCCACATATCCCAGGCACTGAGGGTGCCTCTTAGTATTTCTGCAGCATTATCTCATTTTCTTAAAGTAACATTTTTCTTCAGTTACAACACTGAGGAATCAATAATCTCTGCCTTTAAACTTCAGTTCCCATGGGGATTCTTGCAAATTGAAGATCATCTTTGAAACAGGAGCAGAATGAAAAGCATTTGATACAACAAAGTGTTTTGTGATGTTCAGCCAAATTGAAAGTGTGGTACCTCAGATTATGAGCAGGTGAAAGGATTCTCTTATTTTATGTGGGCTAGCCCCTTTAATGTAAAATACTACGCACAATGCGAGCATTCAGGCACTGCAAGCTACAGGTAAACATGTATTTTTTTTTAGCTCTGCGGTATGCTTTCATATTGATGCTCTGAAAAACCTTTAACTTTCTGATCAAAGCTTTTCACAAAAGTAGTTGCACACTCACTGTCTATGGGCAGTCTTGATTCAACTGAAATAAATCCTTTCATATTAACCCAGTAGTCTCAAGGCTCAATTCAGTTCTTTGGCCCAAAATAAGGACTTTTTCAGAGTTGTTATGATCTGAATGACTGGCACATTGATAAGCCAGTCTTGAAAACTGGAGGTTTATTTGAAAGCTTACCAGACATTAAATGAAAAATATTTCCCTCATGGAGAATTTGTCATGTTGTTTTTCAAACATGTCCATCATTTGTATGTGTGGTTTTAACTATTCTGGAATAGTACAGCAATATTGAAATGATGAGATATTTAGAAATCATATTACCTGAGAGAATTTGCACTCACTTGTCAGTATGCTAAATATCTACATCACTGAAAAGCATGCATCTGAACAATTTATATGGGAATGGAATGGAAGAAATACCCAAAGTTGAATGAAATACAGAATATTTTCATCGTTGAGAGTGCCTGAGGTAGCCGTGACCTTTTCCTTTGCTCACCTTTCCCCTTTTTATGTTTCATTCAATCTGAAAACACTCAATAATGACTAATGCATTAACAAATTGGAACAGTTGTTTAAATACATTAGTAGTTTGAGGGACCATTACCACCAAATGCATGGTTTATGTTGGAAAATGGATACACCTTTCCTGTAAAATGATTGGTTCGTTCTGAAAAGTTCTTTTTCTTCACCAGGGAGTTTCAACACAAGGCATGCCATTATAGTCTACCGACAGGAGCGTTTCTCAGAATCTGAGGTAAGACTTTCAATATTCTCTGTTTCTCCTGGACTCAGATCAGTGATCCCATTGTCTTTTCCCAAAATGAGATCTTAATCTTCCCTGAATGGAGTTCTGTTACGAAGCTCTTTCAACTGCCCCGCCAGAGACAGGCCTGATAAGGCCCTCCCCGTCTTTGAGGTATTCACAAGGATGTTCGGCAGCAGTGCAGATTAAGCTCCGCCCAGGCGAGTGCATTTTAACCAGAGGAAAGTTTAAATGTGATAAATTCTATGATGACTTCGGAAGGATTACACATGTAAAAAAATAAATAAATAAAATAAAATGCATTGACATGAAGGATCCAGATGGGATTTGGGACTTTTGGGATGGGTTTTCAAATGAAGGCTGCCATATATACTGATATATACTGATGAAAAAAGTTCATCCTCACTGCCTGGGCCTCTTGTGTCCATAGCTGATTGCGAGTTGTGTGATCAAGAGTGGTAGAGCTTCTTTCCACTGTTAAACGCAGTGCTTGGAAATGGAGGATATTTTTCTACAAAATATCAAACAATTTTAAAGAGTAGACTTTCAATAATATTTACTCAGACTGTTGTGCAAAAGCAGCCTTGCAGTGATATCTTAGGCCACTGCACATTATCATATATTGCTCTTTAGTGCCCTTTTCCATTACAATACTTACATGTTATCCAATCATACAGTTGAATATTTACTGAGGCAAGTACATTGCTAAAGGGTACAACTGCAGCTCCCCAGTGGGGATTTGAACCAACAGCCTTGGGGTTACTTACCCTGCTCCTTACCACTAATCTACACTGCTGTCCCATATTGCTCTTCCACTCACCCAGCATAATGCTGCTTAGCTGTCATAGGAAAAACAGAAACCTTTTGGAAACAATGTTTTTTGCACATGTGGTCTTGTCAGCCTTCAGTGTCATATTGGCACTTCTTCTAGGACCTATGGCTGCTGTGTCAAGTATATAAGGTGTCAGAATTAACTCAAATAAGCTCCTTGACAAATAAAGCCACTTATTCCACACCCTGTAGACCAAAACAAAACATAAAGTGGAACAATACCCTCGATTCAACCCTTGAGCCATATTTGGAGATCCACCAGCATCCATCAGAATGAATACAACTATAGACGTCAAGCTCAAGTGCATTTTCCCACTACTGTTCAAACCACACCACCAGTCCCACGTTAGTGAATATGAATGAGAATGTCTGACACCCATCTGCTCATGCTGATGGCCCTGTGGTCTCATGCATTATTTCAAGAGCATCTGTGAAAGCTTCAGAAACGGCAAAGTCAGCAGACAGATTCAGACTCTCTAATTGGACCATCCCATTAATGGCAGTCATAATTCAGGCTCGGTCCCATGGCGTGGCATCAGTAGGGCTCTGTGCGGCACTGCGAGGAGGTGGTCTCACAAAGAGTGTTGCAAAACTGTGAATTGTAACAGAGCAGTGGCCTTGAGAAACCATACAGGCTCTTCCTGGCTTCACAGTCTTCTCCGGTATCTCCCTGCGTGAGTGTAGAGGGTGAGAGCCACGTCTGCCTGTGTGCCAGGCTAGGAGGGGCGAGGAGACTGAGGCTGGACCTTGCAGGTCAGAGATAAGACTTTCTAACAATGCTGGTGAAAAGCCGTATCCTCACTGCCTGAGGGGAGAATGCCTTGGTCACAACAGAGGCCAGCTGCAAGGAGACGCTCTGCTCAGTGGCCAGCAGGAATGCACAGAATGCTAGGTGTGGCTCTGTATTGTCTGCTGAGGGCTTAGACTGTGTGAAATAAGACCTATACTGCAGTTCTCCATCCTGCATGATCAATTCCAGACCAGGGGTGCTGACTGCAGTTACCATACCTCAGTTTGAAAGGTGTTCGATCATCATGACCCTTGAAATGGCTGCCTACCATCAGGGATCTGATGCAGTTGTGCTGCAGCTCCTGCAAAAGAGGCCTTGAAACAAAACTACCATTCATTAGTCTGAACTTTCATTCTACTGCATAAGTCATGCTACACAGCTCTGATGTGACCTTTATCCTTTATCAAACATGCACTTGAGATCCACTCCATGGTGCACAGTTGGCCCATAAGCCAGTCTCACGCAAATCCTGTCATGTAAGTGATAAGTCGGGCTGGTGTTTGCTTTGAGGGGGATGAGATATTTCAGGTGTCAGACCCACCCTCCCACTCTCCCACCATGCGCCTCCCCTCTCTCGACCTCCCTTTGCTGCTGTGACCATTTGCAGCCCACAATTGCCTCCACAATCCCACAACCACAGTGCCCCTTCATACCCAGAAACCTTAACCTTTCCTTAGCACCCCAGCGCGCACCCTACACTTAGGTGCCACCAGACAGGGGCTGCTCATTTCCATTGCTGTCACTCCAGTGTTTGGATGAGCCACCCACCAGTTTCAGAACAGCCAACAAGGCCTTGTTTCACTTCCTTCCTGAGGGCTCCTCTCTTCAAAATGTAACAAATGGGTTCCTCCCACTTGAACCTTTCTCCTGATTGGGAGCTCACACAGCTAGCATTGTCTAGCATTACATTAAGTACTAGTATGTGTTATACCATGGGGCAATACATAAGTAGATGACACATATGCAAAGAAAACAACTGAAAATATTCAATTGCTGTCTTTAGATATTAGTGTGACTGCAATGCGAAGCATTGCAAGCACACTATTGTTATTATCCGATAGTTTTCGAGATATCCACCCCAAACCAACTGTAACCCGTCCGGTCTGACCCCGATCGGGTTGCTTGTATACAGCTAAGCCGTACCCACACTCGTTCTCCGGTTTTTGTCTTTTTTTCATCCCTTTTTTCCCTTAGACTCCCATTCATTTTCAAAATCACCCCCCTCACCCTTCATGGCCTTCCCACTCACTCACTTTTCACCCCACAGCCACCATACCTCACATGTTACCTCGGGACAAATCACCCAACACTCATCCAAGACCGTTTTGACCCGCACTCACGTCATTTTTTAATCAGTTTTTTACTCATTTATTCATCCCTCCATCCTGCCATTGACTTCAATTCATTTTTCAAAGTCTTACCGCTCGGTCACCTTTCAACCTATGGTCACAGTACCTCACATGCTGCCTCAGATCATGCCACCAAACACTCATTGAAAGCCATACTGACCCGCACTCGTCTTTTACTCATTTATTCATCCCTCCATCCTCCCATTGACTTCAATTCATTTTTCAAAGTCTTACCACTCCGTCACCTTTGGCCCGACAACCACCGTACCACATATGCTGCTTCAGGTCATGTCACCCATCACTCATTGAAAGCCATACTGACCCAAACTTGTCTTTTTGTCGTTCACTCATCCCTCCATCCTCCCATTGACTTCAATTCATTTTTCAAAGTCTTACCACTCAATCACATTTGGCCCGACAACAACCGTACCACATATGCTGCCTCAGGTCATGCCACCCATCACTCATTGAAAGCCATACTGACCCCGCAATCGTCTTTTACTCGTTTATTCATCCTTCCATCCTCCCATTCATTTCAATTCATTTTTCAAAGTCTTACCACTTGGCCACCTTTTGACCAATTGTCACGGGACCTGATATGTTGCTTTGGGTCATGTGACCCAACACCCACCAAAAGTGGGTGTGCCCCTAGCAACCATATTGTTTACCCTAGCAACCGCCTAGCAACCACTTAGTAACACCCTAGCAACCAACTAGCAACCACTTAGAAACACTTTGGCAACCACCCAGCAACGCCCTAGCAACGGCCAGAGACCATGTTGTTTACCCTAGCAACCACTTAGCAACACCCTGGCAACCACCCAGCAACACCCTAGCCATGTCCAGCGACCATATTGTTTACCCTAGCAACCACTTATCAGCACCCTGGCAACCGCCAAGCAACTCACTAGCATTGCCCCAGCGACCATATTGTTTACCCTAGCAGTCCCCAGTAACCACTTAGCAACACCCTAGCAACCAACCAACAACACACGAGCAACCAAATCATATACCTTAATAACCATCTAGCAACAGCCTAGCAACCACCTAGTAATGCCCTGGCAACCACCTAGCAACAGCCTAGCAACCACTTAGCCACATCCTAGCAATCGTCTCATATACGTTACCATGTTTTCGCTGCTGGGTTGCAAGCACACTCTGCATTTTCTTCAGGAAATGCACTTTTCTAGTTAGTGTGCTTGCAATGCGAAGCATGGCAAGCAGACTATTGTTATTCTTTAGTTTTATTAGTGTGCTTGCAATACGAAGCATTGCAAGCAGACTATTGTTATTCTTTAGTTTCATTCTTTTTCTTCTTCTTCTTATTCCACCAAATTTGGGGACGCTTCTCCTCCCACAGTTTTGGAGATATCCACCTCAAACCAACTGTAACCCGTCCGGTCTGACCCCGATCGGGTTGCTTGTATACAGCTAACCCGTACCCGCACTCGTTCTCCGGTTTTTGTTGTTTTTTCATCCCTTTTTTCCCATAGACTCCCATTCATTTTCAAAATCACCCCCCTCACCCTTCATGGCCTTCCCACTCGCTCACTTTTCACCCCAGAGCCACCACACCTCACATGTTGCCAAGACAAATCACCCAATAATCATCCAAGACCGTTTTGACCTGCATTCATCTTTTTGTCATTTTTTTAATCAGTTTTTTTACTCATTTATTCATCCCTCCATCCTCCCACTGACTTCAATTCATTTTTCTTACCACTCGGTCACCTTTCGACCTATGGTCACAGTACCACATGTGCTGCCTCAGGTCATGCCACCAAAGACTCATTGAAACCCATACTGATCCGCACTCGTCTTTTACTCGTTTATTCATCCCTCCATCCTCCCATTGACTTCAATTCATTTTTCAAAGTTTTACCACTCAGTCACCATTTGAGCAATAGCCACGGGACCTGATATGGTGCTTTGGGTCATGTGACCCAACACTCACCAATGGTGAATATGTCCCTAACAACCATATTGTTTACCCTAGCAACTGCCTAGCAACCACTTAGAAACACCCTAGCAACCGCCCAGCAACACCCTAGCAACCGCCTAGCAACCACTTAGCAACACTTTGGCAACCACCCAGCAATGCCCTAGCAACACCCAGCGACCATATTGTTTACCCTAGCAACCACTTAGCAACACCCAGGCAACCGCCCAGCAATGCCCTAGCAATGCCCCAGCGACCATATTGTTTACCCTAGCAACCCCCTAGCAACCACTTAGCAACACCCTAGCAACCACCTTATATACCTTAGCAACCACCTAGCAACAGCCTAGCAACCACCTAGTAAAGCCTTGGTAACCACCTAGCGACAGCCTAGCAACCACTTAGCCACATCCCAGCTATCGTCTCATATAAGTTACCACGTTTTCGCTGCTGGGTTGCAATCACACTCTGCATTTTCTTCAGGAAATGCACTTTTCTAGTTAGTGTGTTTGCAATGCGAAGCATTGCATGCACACTATTGTTATCAGATAGTTTTATTCTTCTTCACATACTGGCTCATGTCATGCCACCCAACACTCATTTAAAGCCATATTGACCTGCACTCGTCTTTTTGTCGTTCACTCATCCCTCCATCCTGCCATTGTCTTCAATTCATTTTTCAAAGTCTAACCACTCGGTCACCTTTCAGCCTAGAGTCACAGTACCTCACATGCTGCCTCAGGTCATGCCACCCAACACTCATTGTAAGCCATACTGACCCGCACTTGTCTTTTTGTCGTTCACTCATCCCTCCATCCTCCCATTCCACTTAACAACACTTTGGCAACCACCCAGCAACACCCTAGCAACGCCCAGCGACCAAATTGTTTACCCTACCAACCACTTAGCAACACCCTGGCAACCACACACAACATCCTAGCAACCAAATTATATACCTTAGTAACCACTTAGCAACACCCTAGTAACCACCTAGCAACAGCCTAGCAACCATCCAGCAACAACCTACAAACCACTTAGCAACATCCTAGCAACCACCTAGCAACACCCTAGAAACCAACTAGCAACTGCCTCGCAACCACTTAGCCACATCCTAGCGATCATCTCATACGTTACCACGTTTTCGCTGCCGGGTTGCAATCACACTCTCCATTTTCTTCAGGAAATGCAATTTTCTAGTTAGAATTTAAAATGTGACCACTTGTGCCAAAGTCATAAAGGAATTCACTGTTCCTGCATTCTATGTTGTTACCTTACTTTTGGCTCACTGAACATATTATTTCTCGATGTTGTAGTTTTAATTTGTGAGAGGATGTACAGAATCTTACCTTTATTTGAAAGTGCACTCAAGTAAATATAATAACAACCATAACTACAGCAACAATATTAGTAATTATAGTAATACTACTAATAATAATCATAATAATAACACCCCCTCATAAACATTTCATCATCAGCTGTAATTAATGATGAACACTGTGTCAAATTATATTTCGTTGTTGGAGTTGAGACTCACATGGTCACTGGATGTGGTTCTATGTCCAATGGGGGCCAAATTATCTCTCAGTCATGGATGAGTTGCAATTGCCTCATAGCTGTCTCCCTGGGCACTCTGCAATGTCTTCATACTTACTGTGGAAGTCAAATAACTTCTTTGTGTGTCACATCATCTAGGCCTAGAACACACCTGTACATGTCACCTGTGTTAGTACTAGGCTACTAAGAAACATTTTTGCTGTGATTAGAAAAATATTTTTTAATATTTTATTTGTGTATTAAGCAGACAAGAAAGAACTGTGAAGAAAGCATTTACAAGGAATTTGTGCAACATAGTTTGTAAATATAATTAAAATGACTGTTGTATACTTGACAACAAGCTTGCATTACTGTCTTTTGTTACCTCAAGTCATTTAAGGGCATTCAGTGACCGGATTGTACAATGTGAACCTTCACTGCTTGCTTTCAGATGCCTGCTCACAGCTCCAAAAAATAAGTCTAAAAAAGACCTGGCAATCTTGAACCGACAGCCTGGCCACCTCAACTTCAACTTTACATGCTGCTCCTGCCAGTGTGAACACAAAAACTGTGTTGATATGAGCTTTCTGTTTAAATTATTTCCCTTGCTTACCACTGATCTTCATGCTACTGAAAATCACATTATACCCAGTGGGAACACAAGAAATTTCTCCAAAAGAAGGCAAGAGTAGAAGGAGCTACTGAGTTTACTAATATTAAATTGTTTACCAAAGCCACGGCATACAGATAATTTATTTTGAAGCTTATTGGCTTGCTTATTTTGGGCAGTTGTACAAGCTGCTGAGCTGGCATTTGGCATTGAGAAAAGCTGGGCCACATTTTCTGTCCAGAGACAACACTGCCCATTGTTGAGCCATATGTTGCTTCTGAGGCAAGGCATGTCAGTCTTTTTTTTAAATCACACATTAAAAAAAATCACTTATCTTTGCAAAACTTTGCTATCATGTGCTATTAGATGCTGAGATATGTTGCTGTGTTAGTGTTTTTCTGTTTGTTTTCTCAGATGCATTGACGTACCATGTATGCAATCTAACGTTGATCTCACCACCTTTATCTAAATTATCTTTAATGATGAATGCAAATACTTTGGAAACCTGAAATTAATTAAAGTTATTTGGAGAGCTGTTAATACAATTATAGCTGTAAAGAGGGCATTATTTTTCATTGGTATATCCTGACACTTGGACCACCATACAGTGTTGAAATAACAGTTTCATTATATAAATGGTTTATGTCATGAATAATAAACAGTCCATTTGTAATAATGTCTGAGGGATTAGTGAAAACACCAGGATATGAACAGCTTTGGATTGTCACATGATTGCTTTTGCAGCTGTACTTGAACAGGGCCTGATCAATTCATTTTCTTACTATTTTATGACAGCATTACCAGTTTCAATTGTTTTGATTAGAAGAGTGGCAAGCAATTTAGCCTTTTACTTATAAACTGCTCTGTCCACACATGAGAGTGATTCTGTCGGTGTGGAGGAATCTCAGTCACATGGTGTGCAAAGGGCAAGATCACGTCATTGCTTGAACTGTTCTTCACCACGTTAAAACAACCCTCTACCGTGACTGCAGAGTCTTAAACAGAATGACTCTAGGCCTGCCGTTACAAAGAGCCAAAAGATTTGTATCATAGATTAAAGATGAATAATTATGCACCAGGGTTTTATATAAGAGCAAAGCAAGCACCCTGCTGAGGCATGACATGCTCTGGAGTCCAGCTGGCAACACGACTGGCACTACAAGAGTCCTGGAAAAAACATTTTTTTTTTAAATAACCAAGTCTTAGAGTGAGTGGTCTTATCGCCATCCCACCTACCCTATCTGCATTATGTCTATCTGCTCTTCATTCCTGGATTTGTTAGGAAAAGACTGTAGGTGAACGTTAAGGCCACTGGTCCTGGAGTGTCTCAACCCAGCCAGGTTTCCAGCTTTCTGTCTGGGACAAAATCCTGATGCAACTGCAGCCCCCAAGAATCAGGGTTGAACAGTCCAAGCCTACAGGATGTAGAAGCTGAAGTCTGCCTTTATCCGCTGGAAACTCATAACATTGACATATATTTGAACTCTCGTAGACATAACAAGGCCTTGTTTTTGTGTATGTTTGTGATTTCTTCAATGTGTAAACTTTCCCACTATGCATTGCAAAGTTATCCAAGACTATAAATTGTATCATTTTAAATAAAAAGATTTTATAAGACAACATCGAATATGGATTGTGAGACTACTTTTATCTGCTCTATGTGAGGATACAGTTCCTGCCTAGTCTTATAATTATAATACAACTCATTTTGTATTGGCTCAGTAGCCCTCAAAACAGATTATCATTAAATGATTAAATTTAACAAACAAAACCTAAAATACACTGTATGATGCATATTTCTGTCAAAGGAGCAAATATTGATGTACAACAACAGAAATGGGTTGGGGGGGGTGAAGGAAGTGAAGCCAGTGATTCACAGTTTCTCATGTCTGTGGAGGCAGGTTCAGTCATTGAATCAATACACTGTTTCAGCCCTGAGCAGTCAGCAGTTTCCACTCCTCCTGTAGGACCCTCAGCTATGTGTGGTTTCAGTGTCCTTGGGCGTGTGTCACCACAAGGTAATCCGAACAGTGAGCTTATGTGTGAAAACTGGACCTGCCTGTTTTGTCAATGAAGAGCGATGCCAGTGAGGGAAGTGAAAGACCTAGGGGTATGCCAGGGATAGCAATGATTGAAAATGGGTATGGAGATCAAGGATATTTCCAAAATACTGTCAACCAGTAACAACGCATGGAATTTTTCTGTCATTATACACTTAAACAAGGTAGGCACCGAACAGTAATCCAAAGGTCTGAGGAATGACTAACCCAAGGCACTCTCTCTGCAAACTCTCTGCGTCTGAGTGCCCAACTTTCTGTCAACTCCATTCTCATCAGTCTTGATTGAAAGCTCATTTTGAAATTTTGAAAGCTCATTTTTCCTTAAGTGAAACTGATGTTGTCTTATTTAAAAGCATTGTTAAATACCTATTAAATATCCATTAAATTGGCTGTGTCTCTCAAACTAAATTCATGTGGCCCTAAAAAGGCACTGAAGGCACTGGGTTCTACATGAACTAAATGCCAACAGTAATTTCACCTCAGTTATACAGTAAGTAAACACTCTCTTCTCCCCTGGATGTTCTGCACCCGGGTCTAAAACTTAAATCCATTTTGTGTTCCAGTGCCAAGAATGTATGAATGCACACAGAGAATGAATGTGTCATGCAGAGAATGAACGTGTGATGCAGAGAATGAATGTGTGATGAAGCAAATGAATGCATGATGCAGTGAATGAATGCATGACATAGAGAATGATTACATGATGCAGGGAATGAATGCATGATGTGCCAGCTCCCCACGTCTCAGCCTCACACCTCCCTGTCCTGCCAGGGCTCAACTGTACCCCAAGAAACATAGAATTCCATGAATGGGCCACAGAGAAGATCCGTCATTCAGGTCCCTAATGAAAAAGCTTTTCTTTTTTTCAGGAGAAACAAGGCATGAGTGGGTGGATGCGAGCGCTGGGCGTGTCCGTGTTAGGATGAACGCCCTGAATGTTTGTGTTTACTGAGCCCAAACAGAACAGCGGAGGCTCTGTTAGGCCCGCTCAAGCTCACCCAGCCCTAGCCCACCTTACACGGCCTGAGTTGTTTTTGTCTGGTCTACGCGAATCAGACGTTACCGGAGCCCCCAGGCAGCACCAGGCTGTTTATTTTCAATGCTAAACATTTATTTTGCAGGAATAAAAAATAAACTGTGAAACACTCTTCTATTTGCTGTAGGAACAGTTTGAATTCCACATACAGCATATTTAACGCTAGAAACAATGGCGTATAGATCCACTGGCTTGTGACAGAAACCAAGTTCAAGACTCATAATTACCATCCCCACATTCAAACTCACTGTGGAACATTGGGGTCAGCGGCTGGATGGGTTTGTTAATGGCTGCTATATTCAGCACCTGGCTTTTCACATAATTTCCTACTGTGCATCCTCATAGCTATAAGTTCCAGGCAACATGGAGAGAGAAAATTATGACCAGCTTCACACTATCGATCCAAATTTGGTGTCAGATGCTTTCCTTCAAGACACATTTTTATGCAGTCTGCAGGGAAAGGGCAGAGATACCTACCACATTTCTGAGAACAGGCTGCATAGGGAGCTGGTCTGAGGTCAGTTCCTTGGAGCTCTGTGTCTGATGTAAATATAAAGACATCAATGCAGCACTTTGAGTAACATCTGTAGGCATAAATAAACTGCCAGCTGTGGTTGCAATACTACAGTCACCACTTCTAAGGCTCCCCCAAAAAGTCTTCTCCCCAATAAGCTAGATGATTTTCTTCAATTCATACATTTTTTCTGCATTAAATGAACATTGAATGAACATGGTAGTTCTATTCTATATTGTATGCTTAAAAAACTGAATATTACTATTTACTTGCCAGTTGATTTCGTACAAATCATGACAATATTTAATTTGTACAAGGCAATGATAATTGTATAAATATTTTCGGTATAATTTACCTAAAGCCTCCCATACACTAGACGACTTTGACAAGACTCTGAAAAGATTTTAAAAAGACTGAAGTCTTACACCCTCTCACACCTACCATACACTAGACGACTTTGATAAGACTCTGAAAAGACTTTAAAAAGACTAGAAAGTCTGACACCCTCTCACATCTAAAGACTCACAGACGATTTTGCAAAGACTGGGGATCTTGCAGGGTCACAACAGTCATGCGCTGCTTAACGTCCATTCGGACAACGTCCGTTCGCATATAGGCTACGTCCGTAGTCCCATTAAAATTATAATAAAGTTTAAAAATCCCGATCGCAGAACGGGAGGCAACGCCTCCCGCACGCAACAGGTGTATCTTGTCTCATGGAAATAAAGTACAATACTAAACATACACATTAATACACTGTACCATTATACGCCTGGCAGCGCATAATGGTACAGTGTATTAATGTGTATGTTTAGTATTGTACAGTATTAACCAACTTAACCCATATATTATAGTGTACTTTACCAGATACATTAGTTGAAATACAGTACGGTACTGTATGTTTACAGTATCTTAGCTACAGTAGCCTACTCCATATAGGTTTGCTAGTATATAGTATGGTGTTCGCACAACGTCCAAATCACATAACGTCCTATTTCACAGAACGTATCCTGCGGCGCATATTTGCAAGACTGCAACTAGATTCCTTTTTTATTTTATTTTTTATTGAAGTAGAAATTGTACAATACATGGAAAGAGATACAACATCAGTAGTAAACTATTTAGAAAACAGAGCACACAATATAAACAGAATTATAAGCTGATAAAATACAAAAAATACGTATATAATAAAATAGCTAAGGGGTCTCTTCTAATAATTTTAGGGCATCAATAACATTCAGTAGTTTTTCTGCTGCTTTCTTTTCCATATACTTCAGTGATTTGCAGTACAGTGCTAGTTCGCTCACAAAGACCACCAGTAAGGGTTGTGTCTTAATACATTTGTATTTATGGATAAAAACTTTACCTAAAATAAATAAATTCAGTTTTAACTAGATTCCTTTTGAGATTATTTCCTGTTTGGTGCTGACAGAGCTCACCTATTGGTTGTTGACAATGCCACGTCACTATTTGCGTCAGCCAAGACTGAAAAACTTACGATAATATTAAACACGGTTGAATTTATCGTAACGGCAAGACGAGAGAAAGACTGACTTAAAACTGCTCCGATTGCCACCTTACACCAAACGATCGAGATCACGGGAGCGCGCCGCGACTCTAGCAAAACTCTCAAGATTTTATTCCGACTTTGGAAATTTGTCTGCGACTGTGAAATCGCTAGAAAGTCGTTAGGTGTAAGGCCGGCATAATATTGAGTGATCAGATTGTGGGTGTTGTGCATGCTTTCTTGATGCTGTGACGCAGAAGGAAAATCCTGTATGCTGCTTGAGAATGTGAGAAATTAGTGTTAAAATACATACATACTGCTTAACAATCATCCTTACATTTTTGCCTCAAAATAGACTGAACATACACTCTGACAATGGCCTATAAAAGCATAGCTGTAGTACCTCTACATTTACTTTGGTTTGATGAAGGAATACAGGCGTGACCCACATGCACGCATATCTTTCTTATGTTATTATGATTTATTCTGGCGATACTACCCAGGGTGACTCACAAGGTTAATATTGCATGATACACTGCATCACAGCAGAATCAAGAAAAATAATAAGGGTATGACCTGCCAAAATTACGGACATTAAGATGAAAAACAGCATTAAAATGAAAGCCTAGCAATTAGATTCATGCCAGACTTAGCATAAGGCCTAACAGTGATCTATAAAAGGGACATTACCTAAAATCAAAATGTTTACATGGTGCTGAACGTGATTCACAAGAGCACTTATGGTGACAAACAATGGATAGAAAGACATATCTGAATTAAGGATCTGTTAAGGGATGGGATTTTGAATGTTACACACTGAGCGCTCTTGTACTGTACATCAGAGCAACAGCAAAAAGGCAATTCATGCTGAGCAGTGAAGCGGGATTCCTCGAAAGGCAGCCTCAGTGACAGATTTAATGTGCAGGGTAGAGAGAGCCTGAGTTCCCAGCATCCTTTGCGCTTAACCATGCAGAGGGGGATCTCATCAGGCTATTTTGAGCCAGGTTGCCGGTGAACTCTAAAAGATGTGTATCGATGCTGTCTGGGTGTCCTGGATTTCTCATAGAGGGTTTGCTGAGTGTGAAGGCTCACTCCCCCCTCCCCAAACGGCTGCTCAGCAGACATACTCTGAGGGGAATATGTCACGTGGCTGCCGGGTCGCTGGTAACACAGATAGCAGAGCGGAGGTCAGCTGTGAGTTACCCCCAGACGAGAAAGAGAAGACATTTATACTGCCTGAGTCACGGATCACCATCCTCACGAATGCCTTTGTAGCACTGTGTGATTTGGGGCCCACAACGGGAGTTGAAATATTTTTTTTCACTGGTGGTGCCTTCTTTGATGGATGTGTGTATACTGTATGCTGTACGAGGACATACTTTTAGCTCAATGAATATATTTAAAATATGGAAAATATTGCTGCTTTGATGTATTGCAATATATTCCTAATTTTTATTACTATAATAATAATATTTTCTTTATCTTTTTGGGATGAGCAACATATTTCTCAGTATATTACAATACAATTCATTTTCGTATGGGTTCTGCCACTCAAATGTCTTTTTTTCCTTTTTTTTTTTCTTTTTTATGGGCATAGTGGGCAGGGACAGGGCTGCTGTGAGGAGCAAGACTGACAAAGAGGAACATGGGGAGGAAAGGTATTGAGCTTTTTTGTTGAGAGGTACTGTAGTATCTGTAGTTATGATGAATTTGGTGAACAGTCTTGTTTCTTTCTTGTCTTTTTGAATAATTCCTTGTTCTGAAGCTTTGGAAAATGTCTCATTTGTTTGATGCAAAATGCCAAAGCAAGGGCTGACAACTTTTAATGGTGTTGCCCAAAACATGCTGACTTCTTAAATTTAGCCAACAACTGAACAATTTCTAAAACAAAAGCAAATGTTTGGCAAAGCAATGGCAGCTTGAATGTTTCCAATTACACTTTTCTTAAGTGGAGAATGAGTTCTTCCCTTCTATTTTGGGGAAGGAGAACTGAACTGGCTTTGTTGGGGGCATGAGGTTTTTGTCTTTTTCAAGGGGTATGTGTATGGCCATCCTATTCCAACCACCCATGCACCCAGAGTGCTTCATTCCCAAAAGATGACAGAAAACCTTCATATGCCCAGTGGACATTTTAGTCATATCTTGGAAATTCACTAGAAATGAGCAGCTCGGTTTTCTTTGTCTTTGCTAACATGAGACTTATTCCTAAGAGAGACATTTTGCTTTTGTGAATCTAATGGAACTGAGGAAGAGGAATTCCAATTGGTTAAACACAGCACACCCTTGAGTTTCCAATATCTCAGAGGAGATTCAATAGATATTGTCATGTGCCAAGAGGCATAAAGCTCATGAAGGAACTCTCTGAACAACATTGTCAAGGTCAAGTAAAAACATGGTTCATTCATACTTTCACCAAAGCAAAATTACAACGCTTCAAAATTCTTCAGAATTTTTTTAGCTCAACTGGACAGGCAGAAAGGTCGAAGGGTTATGTTGCCGTTATGATGCACATGCCCAATACACCATGGCAAGGGTGGCCTCTCAGGTGCAAAACACTCCGCTCTTGAACAAGCCTTGCAGGCCCACACAGCAAAGGCCGGGAAGCTAAAGATAGCCCTTGAGTGGGGGCATCCTCTTGGCTGAGGCCATGGTTGGCTTGGGAGAGGATGAGAGGAGCACTGTATGTCTGTGAGATATATCAGCGTGGTGAGACTTGGTCGAGGGTCCCTGGGCTGAACACAGCTGCTCCTGGAGTGGCTGGGATAAAGGCCTGATTTATTCAGCTGCCAAAGGTTTGTGAAAAGTGGCCAAATTCTGACGCTTATATACCCACAGGACTCTCCTCCGCAAGGATCCATCACACAGAATGCCTATTCACTCCAGCGCCAGACCTCAAGCTGGACTCAAAAGGCACAAAGAACAGAAACTCTACTTTCTTAGATTTGTTTAGGGGGAGAAAGGAAAGCTGGATGCTGCACGCTCGCTAGCAAAAGTGCCTGGCTTTTCTCCCTATATGTCCTTCTGATTTGGTGGTCGGCATTCTTCAAGTATCCGACTCCCCCGCTTTCGCGATTTGACGTTGAGCCCTGAGTGCAAGTCAGAGCCCCACGTCCAGCGGAGACCTCTCCTCACCTTTGAAGAATTTTCACATCTTCAAATAAATTTCCCATAGGGCCGCAGTCACCTACCTCTGTCTGTTTGCTTTTGAATTTTGTTCAAGTGATCAAAGAAATTCTGCCGTGCAAATTTCACACATATTTTACAAGTGGTCAAGAGAGAGTTATGCAAATTCACTCAGACAGATGCTGGAGTCTGCAGCAATTTGTCTCCCTTTTTTCCTCCTAATTTTCCATGCTGGAGATGTTCTGGAATGATCTGCAGAAAACTTTCCAGTGCCCTGGCCACACACAATGGCTCTTGACTTTTTGCCGGCTGCCTGGCATTTTACTGAAAGAGCACACTCTCAATATGTTTTATTCATCAGTGTTTGCTTCTTGATATGACATTTTAGAGCATTAATTCCTATTCAATTTCCGCATGACACATATCTTTTCACTGTGCCAGGAGGCTAAAAATTTCTTTCATAAGTTCTACACAATTGTTACTCTTTGAAGCAATTTGGGTCGGCATTATGCAACAAAAATCATTTTATTCTATCAAGGATATTGCACATACCATAGACGTTTCTCTTTTGCACTTTGCAAAGAGAGAGTGCAAATTTTTCATAGAAAAACGTTCTGCCATATCGCTGTGAGCGAACTGACCTTCTTTGCGAGCATAACCTCTTCAGATATTTGCTTTCTGAAAAACAAACAGTCCAGAGGGTAAACAACACTACCACTGAGAAAGGAAGGAGTTAAAAGGCTCAACTTTCATCTCCATTTAAATGAAGTCTTTTGATGGATGTTTCTGTGAAGTGTGGCACGGAGTAGCATTCATGGCTCAAGTGCAAACTCTCTCTAAACAGGCATGCTGTTCTGAGGAAGTAAATACGAGAATTTTCAAAAGTCTTTCTGTCTCTCAGATCTGTTTGGATTTCAACAGGAAGTTCAATGAATGAATGTAGGTGCGACTGTACTAAAATATTAATGAGGTTTGTATAAAGGATCTATTCAAAATGCTCCTGCAAAAATATGGCTCTTCAGGGACTTAAGTTTGGCTGGCTTCCTGTTGGATTTCAGCTCTAGAAATGGGACAGGAATCTTATTTTATAAATCACGCCCATCTCTTGCACCAGCAGCTAAGGCTGGACCAACACAGTGACCTTTGCCAGCTTTACAGCTGAAACATTCCTGCCTGAAACCGAAACAAAATAAGGAATAAGACATAGGCCCCATGCCAGTCTCTCAGCAAACTGAAAAAAGGTTTTATAGATTATAAAAAGGTTCTCATTTGGTTGGATTTACGGGGAAAGTGGTGGTTGTTTAAGCAGGAAATTTACATAATATGTAGAGAAACTTCAGAGACAAGTGGCAGCAAGTGAAATCAATAACGGGAAACTACTGTGGTTTCTAACAGTCCTCTGGCACCAAAAATAATTTTGTGGGATGGCTCAGTCCTGGCCAGGCAAACGTATATATAAACTTAATTATAATACACATAGAGAAAAATATAGATATAGATTATGCAACTAGTAATTATCTCTCTCTTGCTTACAGGCATCCAGCAGCCACCATCGCATGGTAGACAACACTGTCTTTGTTTTAGCCTTTAATTTGAACTTTGATACTTGAAATGTTTTCTTCATTAAATGTAAAAATACATCTGAACATCAGACGACTAAGGTAAGCAATCAAGAGCCCAGCCCTTATTTTCCTGTAATCTCCAAGTAAAAGACAGTCGTGGGCATCCCATCCCTCCTCTTCCCTGCTAATCCCCCGAGTCACTTTAGCCTTTTCCTGCATATTAACAGTGTGTCTGTTTCCCCAGCTGCCCTCAAATGTGTCTGTTTTGCGGACAGAAAATGGAAGGATTCAGGTCAGGTTTGATCCGCAAAGTGCGCTTCACTCAGAGGTGAGCAATTTCAGGGAGTGACATCATCTGCCATGTGTGCAGTTTCCCACAGGTGAACTTTTGCTGTTTGGTTTCCCTCTGTGGTGAAGCAGACAAAACATGAGGCGCTCCTGAAAGCAAGCCGTATCTGATTTTTAACCGAAGCATAATGAACCCAGTGACCCAACAAATCTGCTGTGACAGATGCTCAACAGAACTTGCACTTGCCTGTGATGCCACCAGAAGCCACTGTTGTCCCTTTTGAAGACCGTCCTGGTGGGGAACGAAGACACGGAATGACTGCATATGGAGAGTATTGGTTCTATATCATCTGTCTGTCATTTTTCAAGTCAAAAGAAGAGCAGAGTTCAGAAGGGGATTAAGTCTGTGCACCAGTATGACATTATGATAATTATGTCATATGAAGTAACATGACTCTATTCAGCATCTCCATTTCACAAATCAAAATATGTGAAAAATACATGCACTGGAAAACACATTATTATGTACAGTATATGGCTTAATAGAAAATCAGTCTCTGAAAACATACAAAGGAATAATGTCTCCAGTTTGCTCTTTTCTGCAATGGCAGGGGAAGCTGGAAGTTGACTATGTACACAGCACTGTTGGGAGTGTGGAATGCATTTTTTGAACTGGAATTTTACCCAGAAGCTTACAGGTGTAAATCCATTTTTTAAATTGTGCTGCTGCTCTACTTTGAAGAGCTTCATAAAATAGCCACCCATGTAAACGGATGTTTTGTAACACATACGCTGTGTAAGTCAGTCTGGACAAGAGCATCTGCTAAGGTAATAACAATGCAGCACAATGGATGTCAGGGTTAATTCCACTCTGCTGCCTGGCTGCTGGTGCGCTGTGGGCAGCTCACTTCTTCAGCTGGGCTCTCACACTCCAGCCAGGGCTCTCAGACTCCATTCACCTGCGGACAGAGAAAGAGAGTGAGGGAGAGGCTGGCCGAGGTGAAGAGAGGCTTGTCTGTTCCCTGACTCCTCCACACCCAATGCCTCAGCCATGAATTCTGCTTTTGTGATGTAACTCTTGTTTACCCTTGAGGAAATAATATTTACTTGAACATGTTGGCGACAAATGTTTTGCATCATTGTGTGCAATAAGGGCTGGTCATTCAGAGGCACTGGAAACTATCAGAAACCTCTTTTTTTAGAAACAGGAGCATGGCCTAACATTTACCTAGAATTTTCAGGTTTTTGCTGGTAGAAGAACATTAGCATGTTTCCCAAAATGTTAAAACTGTGCCACAGATCCAGTTAAAATTCTGCAAGTCAAAAAGTTCCTATGTGGCTAAATTCTGTGTGACACCACTACATCATGCTACATTGTGTATGGTCCCTCTGTCCTGCTGCATTTTCTTCCCCTCCTTCCCAGAAAGCCTGCTCTGGTGCCCCCTAGTTGGACACGGCCTGATTGGAGGCACACTGGATACCCTCCATTTGTTTTGAGAAGGATCAGTTTAAGCAGTGTTTCCCCATCTTCCTGTGGGCTCGGGTTGGTGGGCGGAACCCTGAAGTGATAGGTTTAAGTGTGTTAGCATGGCATATGATGGGTGGAGCCCTGCAATATCCTGCTCCCCAGGAAGGCAGACAGTGGTCTGTTCACACCGATTGCTTATTTTCCTTTCATTACTGCAATAGCTACTGACTCTGCTCCTGCCTCCACCAGAACCCTGCCGTTCAGGCCATGAAAGAGCACTGTGTCAGAGAGAGGGAGTCAATGCCACAGTCAGGAGGGGAAATAATGTTTCACATGCCACTGTCAGGAAGGGAAATACTGATACACCACTGTCAGTAATGGAAGTATTTATACATATGCCAATGTCAGGAAGGGGAACACTGTAACACACCACAGTCAGGAAGGGAACTGATATGCATGCTGCTGTCAGAAAGGGAGATACTGTAACACACACCATGATCAGCAGGTAAAACATTGTTGCATGTCATTATGAGGAGGCACAGTAAAGGAATAGTCACAAACTATTCTTATTCATAATTCAAGTGTTGCAATGTATACAATGCTGTCTTTCCCAATTTCTCTCAACCTTGGGAGCCAATTTGTTCCAATCTGCCTATAGGTCAGATCTGAGCAAGCTTTTTGCTGAAAACTGGATTTGACATGTCTTAAATAAATCATAAATGTGCTATAACTTTAAGGTGTGCTTGCTGGAGTTGAATTTATTTTTTATGAAAAAATAAAAGTAGAGGTGTTTTTTAAGCTGTGCCCATTAAACAAGGTATTAACACTAGTAATCAGTATTAAACTCCATGAAAAAAGCCATATACAGAGTTAGTCTTCTGACACAGAACGGAGAGAAACTAATCAGCCCCATTTGGCATTACACAGGGATGAACGTATCTGGTAGCTGTACTGCTATACAGTTGGGATCTGCTGAGGGATGTCCTGAAGTGTTCCTTTCTCCCACTTAGCAGCTCCTCTATGATGTTGAGATCTCAGCCATTGGCAACTTTGATGCTGGGGGTGGAAGCTGGTGGTTTTTGTTGGAGTTCCCCAAGTGGAGAAAACTTTGGAGCCCCCTCTTGGCTGCCAGCTGCGCTTTGCTTGTGAGGTCATCAGCCCTTTCCAGCTTGTCCCTCCATGAGGTGCCATTTATCTCAATTTCTAATTTAATTATCTCAGAAAGTGGTTGTGTTGCCTTCCAGTCTGGCTTACTGTCTCTCCTCAACAGCTTTGCATGTGTTCCACAACATGAATCTCCTCTCCCTCTCTTTGGTGCAGCCAACAGTGGGTTGTATTTCCCTGAAGACACTGGTTTTGCTGTTGTTCTGGGCTGTAAAGGGTGAGGTCAGGGTTCAAGCTTATAAGCATGTTCTGTTGAATGTGGTCACCATCTCCAGGTTCCACTGTGTCTCAATCACAGCTGTCACCCAAGTGTACTTTGTTGCACCTACTTTTGCACCTAGGGTGCACCTACTTTTTCAAACCAAAGGTGGCTTTTTCCATCCATGAGGCATTGACCAATGTTCCTCAAGTCTGTGCTGCTATAGGCTCGGCAGTCCAAGATGTTGTAGCATGTGCCAATGAGGAAGTATCTGAGCTCATTCTTTGTTTAGTTTTGCAATAAATTCCCTCTTTATGGGACCCCACATCCTCCTTATAAAATGAGAGACATGAGGTAACAGATTAACAGGGTGGAGATGCTCAGACAAAGAGGTAACAAGCTGTTGGGAACATTTGATTGTTCCCTGGAGAGAGAGCTGTCACCAGGTTGTTTTTTGATGTATTGTGAAGAGAGACAGAGAGAGAAAGAGAGAGAGAGAGAGCAATCAGTTCCTTTCCAGTTCCTGACTTGCACACTGTCATTTAAACCTCAACATTGTGACTTTTAAACAAGGGGAAATATATTTCAAATGCCAAGTTTGACTTTTAAGAGAGTTTTCCTTCTGGCTGAGGTAGAGGTAGCACATCTGCAATACAAATCAGCAGGCCATGCTATTGTTGGTAGGCAATGAAAGGCGCTGTATTGCCAAAAACAATTAGGAAAATGACGAATTTTGAGTGTTACTTAAATCCTGAATCGTGAAAGTCCCTCATTCACATTCAAAAATGTTTCACACGAAAAGCTTTATTTCTTTTACCGTGGGCAATTTTGTTATTTTATTTCATGTCTTTAACCTGGTAACCTTTGGTTCCATGAAGTCGTATTTATTTAATCCAAGACCACCTATGAATCATTGTGGCATGTTTGTTAACTCTGTTTAATGTTAGTTGTTTAATGAAAAAATGAATTGCCCAGGATGTGAGCAGATTGAGAGACAACCACACTTGAAGCCGCATTTACTTTTGAACAAATGTATGCTTTGCCTGTGCTCCTGTCATTGCATTTTAAACCCCTTCTATGGTGAGTTTCACCTTTGCTCACAGGATAATAAAACTGAATGAATTTTTCATTCAGTGGTAAAATACCTTCATCTCTCCCATGGGAAATATTGCAAGCTCCTGAGCTGAGATCTTGAATACATTTGGAGATGAACAAGGAAAAAAAAACCATCTTTATTGGCATCACTTAAAAAGAGCAGGTTCATAAGGAATCATCTTTCTTCAGTGTCTTTAACGACACCAAACTTCAGAATGGAAAAGGAATACACAAAGTAGACATAACTTCCACACAAGTCATTGGCAGGTATCTGGTGTCCATGGTAATGGGTGCTGAGGTTACACACCCAGATGCCCTGCCTCATGCCCTGACAGTCACACTCTCTGAATGTGACCTTTATTATCAGTCTGAAATAAGCCTGTGTTCTTTCTGCTTGGAACCCCTGTGAAGTTGTGGATGAGTAACCGATGAGTAAGGCAAGTACATCTGTAAAAGAACATTAACAGGGCTTGAAGAAGCATCAGTCAGTCATAGAGCTGTGAGTCTGTATGACTCTACTGCAGAGAGCTTTCTGCTGCAGATTTCCTGGGACTGCCCACTCTGCAACCTAGCTGCAACAGTTAATTTCTCAATGAAAAAAACATCTTTTTTGAAGGCAAAGGGGTTGATTATTGATGCAAACCAAAACTGTTAAGGTTTGAAAGCAAGCAGAAAAACAGTCATCTGATTTGTACACTTCTTGAGAAACAGCAGAGCCCTCAACAGGACACAGGAACACATGGAACTGAGGACTATTTTCAGCCCTCCTATCTGCGGCCACAGCAGAACCATGAAGAGTGCTGAATTACAGTGTGAGTGCTGAGCATTCATGGCTGAGGTCTCAGACCCCCCGCCACCCCCTCCCCAAAAAAGTTGACCATTCCACCAGGAGAAAATAGCCATTGTTCTGTCAAACACTTCAGTCCTCAATCCTCATTGCTGTCAGATATCCCACAGTGAAGGCAGGCGCTGAAAACAACATCAGAGGCCTTCTTACAGAACGGAACAGTGTAGGCGTAAACAGGAAGGATTTTTTTGTTTTAACTGATGTCTTCTAAGCCTCTCTATGCAGTATATACTACATATGAAATGTGTGGGCTGCGTGTCATTGCTGCTTGTTGGGGGCATCTCATTGGGCCTGTCTGAGTGGGTCACTGATACTGATTTTCCTGCCCAGCTGCAAAATGTTTTGGCTGGGTATACTGGGTAAACCTTTTAATCTCTCAGACTGCAGGAATTTTCAGAGACTTTCTCTCCATCCCCCATGCTACTCACCAGTACCATCTGTGTAAAGACACTGTCTAAATAAAGATGTTTTCTCTTATCTTCAAACATTTCAGACTCTTCATAACATATTCAAACATCTTCAAAAAGGACAAACCAGGTCAAACTTGAAAATAAATATTTACAAGTTTTTGTGAGTCCTCTTTGACATCAGGACATTTATGTTTAATTCTGACTTCATAGATACAGGTGCCAAATTTAAGATGATGCAATAGCTCTGAACCACCCTATTGTACTAAATGGTGGAAAAGGTCATTTCTTGTTAGATAAGTTGTAAAACACTTGTTTATCAGTCAGCTGATAAATATTTGACCAAAATGTTTGATAGTAGAATGAATCACTGAAACAGCCCAGGCTCAGTAGACTTCTCTTGTCAGAGCAAGACCAATGTACCACAGAGACACAGGTTTGAGCCAAACATCTGTTTCAGTATGATGCTTAAAAGAGTACAAAAATGATGGTAAAGTAGAGTAGCACATGAAGCTTTGCTGTGTAACCGGATGGGTCACGCTGTAAATAACATCTCATCACAGGAAAAGAACACCAAGGGGGAACTGGTGTCTCTTTCACCATTAACCAATCATGTCCGTGCCTGCCATCTGTGCTTCTGTCTTAGGTCCATCATTTTACATTGTCTAAGTAAATCTGGAAATGATCAAAAAGATATTGAGACCATAAATAAAGACAATCTCAAGGCCTCTGCTTTTAATAAGCAGGTCAGTGGAAACATTGAGGGGGAAAATACCATTTGTAGCAATTTGAGCAAATGTTGCAACCTATGGCACATAACGTTTTCTTGTCTCACATGTGCAGGATGACATTTGAAAGAATACTTGGTCTTGGTTGTTGTGGTTTTCTCTGCCTTCTGCTGTAACCTTTTTTGAGCTCCACCTGGTTCCTGTTAAGCTGCCTGATCTTTATTAAATGATAATAGGAAAGAGTCCATCTGTCCCGAGACTCCCTGGGCGCCGCTGAGACTTAGCCGCTTCATTAACCCGTAGTACAGGGGCAAAAACAGCAGAACACATCACACAGGCATGGAGACAGGGAACCTTGACATGTACATTCACTCTTGCACGGCAAATGTTTATGCGTGATCCCATAGCACCAGCTCAGAGCACGTCTATATGTGCACACACACACACACACACACACACACACCATACATAAACAGACACTTAAACAGGCCCTCTGCAGTTCTGTGTGTACATACACACAGACACACACACAGCCATACACATATACTTTCAAACTCATGTGCTCAGGAATCCTCTACAGTACATGCATGCACTTACACATAGAGATCCTCTATGTGTGTGCACTCACACACTGACAGTCCTCCAACACATTTGCAGACCTACACACACTCCAATGACCTTATACAGTCTCAGGTACAAAGATTATCTACATGTACCCTTGCAAATATACTGTGCATGCATTATTTATGCAAACACACACACACACACACACACACACACACGCACAGAGCATGTCTATGTGTCCACTGCAGCTGAGGTTCCAGGTTTCTTGGTGGGGGAACTGGGGGAGAGAACAGAGCACCGTGCAAGGCAGCATGTCAGCTTGTGGTCCGCGGATGGACCCAGTTTTCTTAATTTCCTGTTTAAATGTATGGAATGGGTAAACATTCCATATGGATGCGGAGTGTTGTGTCCAGCTGTAGTCAGCCTGCTGCATCGGCCTTCTTATGACACACACAGCACTGTAACGAGAGGCTCAGCTCACCGCTGTTATTATTAGTGCCATTAGGGAGGGAGCATCACTGCCAGGCCACTGTGGTTTAATTGACCCTTTTTTTAAAAAAATGTTTGGGTGATCGCATCATTGACTTCTGAATGGCCCTCAGGCAAAGTTACCAGATCCAAAGTGAAAGGGAGCAGCTCCAGCCAGAGCCACAAAGCTTCAGGTGGCCATGGCCCATGGCACAAAGAGCCCTGTTGAAGGCTGTGCTTTTTTTTGTTCAGCAGGCTTCCTGTAGGCTCAGAAAGGAGGCTGGGATCTTTGATGTGTGAATGACAGCTGAGGTGTTCGATCCCAACAGAGCAATCCTGGAGATTGAAAGAGTCGTCCATAATGGAAATGGTTGGCTGTTTGTGTAGGTAGGTGGATGATTGTGATCTATGTTTTCATGGGAATAAAATCCCTTCCTTCCCTTATTGTTGTATACCAAAGAGCTTCTCATGCAGTCTAATATCACGATCGAACGCTGTTGCCGCTCTATTCTGGCGAGGCTGGCTGCTGCAGTGGAGATCAACAAGACTCTCCTTTGCCCTGCACAGTGATTAGATTCTTCAGTGAATCTGTACTTATAGCTATGGGAATTAACCCAGCCCCAAGAAGTGGAGAATGACAAGTATTCTTTCAGTCCTTACCTTCTGCTTCTTTACATCATATAAGCCTTCCTGTTGCCAGGGGAAATTAAATGTTTATTATGTACCCCTGAGGGGTTTTTTTCAGAGGCACTTTTTGTAGACTTAAAGAAAGAGGATAAGTCTTTCCTCTTTTTTTCCCAAACTTGGCTTCCTCCCCTGGCATATGAAACACAGGAGGTACAGCAGGGTCAAATCAACTGGAAAAAAGGGAGAAGAGAGACAGGAGTTTTCAGGTTAAGAAGGAGATCCAGATGATTCTACCGGCTCGTTATACTGAGATCGTCAGTGTTAACAATGCAAGGGACCCAGCACCATGGGATACATAATCACCATGAATAGGTCTCTCATAAATCCGCTATTGGATTCTCTATAACGCATTCTTTTCCACTCCCATGCAAAATATCAAGCACAAGTCTCTGTAGAGAACACTGCGGCTGCAGCGAAAACCACCATAGCGGCTTCCGGGCCATATATTGATTAGAGGTTTAACAATGCGTCCATTCGTATCCATGCATCGATACAAAGGTGACAATATAGCTGTATCCATGCCACACGTGAAAGCTGATCCATACCATTTATTTGTTTATATTCATAAATATAAAAATAAAGAATAAAGAAGGCAGCGATTTGGATGTAACTAAAGCATTTGAGACAATCCTAGTAATCTTTGAACTTTCAATGGCATATAATGAACTGATGCTTAGATACTCTAAATTCCTCCAAAAGCCTAGAATAAATCATATTAAAATATTATTTAATAAATATAAATCATACTGTATCAAAATATATCAAATTGTATATTCGAATATATTCTGATTTATGGTATCTTTGCTTAGGTATTGATAATGTATCACAATGTTGTTAACCCAGGGCTTTACAGTGAGTGAATTATGTTAGTATTATTTCAATATGATATTTTGATTGGATATCTAAGGTGATCCAATCAACTTTATATTTAAATGAGTCAGAAAAATTCAGTTACCTGAAGTTCACAGTTGGAACTGAAACATTATTATGGCCTGGGGCGGGGGGGTTGTTGAGTTATTGAACAATCCATGCTCCATTTACAAATAATAGGTATTTAATTGTAGCCAGCACATTCTACGTATTTGTCAATAAATTCTGCTTTGTTTGACTTTTTTATTACAGAAAGTAGCACAAGTGCTGTCCTTTTATGGCATATTTATATGTTATGTCATTCCTATCAAATCCCCCTACTAATCCAAAATCTTGGCTTCCTCTCACCAATCCTTGCTAACCATTAATATCCTCCATGACCTCCCAGTAATTTCAAAGTGTACAGTCCTCATCTGATTCTTCCCCTCTATAGCAGTACAGATTCCTAAAGTGCAATAATAGGTAATCTGGGTAAAGGGTACTACAAAGAATACTCCTGCTCTGTAGCCCACCTCAATTATTGCCTGATATTATTAAGAATTAGAATTTAGATTTTAGATTTTGTATGTATTATTTTTTTCGTTCATATTTGAAGAGGTACACAATGCACCCGCCCCCAACACACTGTCCATGGCCAGGACACACTGTATCTGCTGTCAACATCTGCAAGCTCCTCAGCTCTTCAATGTCTCCTTCCCCATCTCTTGACAATCTCCTGCCTCTATCTCCCACCACTGATCCCACCTTCTCTGTCCGCACACCTCCCCATGTGACCCTGACCTTGCTTCTTCTTGTCCTCCAATCATGCAAACCTACCACCTGTCCCACCAACCCAAAGTATTCAACACACCTTCTATCCTTTTAACTACAGGGTGCTTAAGGTTTCACCCCTCTTTTATATCCACCCTCTTCCCCTCCCCTACCACTCACTGTTTCTCATCAGCCTTCAAAGAGTCATCAAGCCATTCCTGAAAACAGCCTAACTCACATCAGCTTAAGTCATGACCTTTCTGCATCACATTCTTCTCCAAACTTCTCCCAAATATAAACAGCGACAGCTTAAATAATTGTATGCTCTTCTCTGAGAGCACTGGACCCTGTCCAGTCTGGCTTTTGTTCAAGATTCCCTGCTGCAGCCAGGGACTATAGCCCTCCCCTTTGCTTTTACTCTCCAGTGTGGTTACCCACCAGATATCCTTGCAGAATTCAACACAGTGGACACCCCCATTTCCCTCACAGAACTCTCTGAGGTGGGTATTCATATTCCATCCTCTACAGATTCTCTTCCCTGCACAGCACTCTCATCAGGTGTCATGGAAGGTAACCACAAGCGAGTCCAACAGGTAGTGTTGCTCTCTGTAACAAGTGCAAGAGTCCAGGACTTCCCCAGCACTCTGGAATCCACCACACTGACCTCTTCCAGGTGTACTAAGAGCCTCACATACTTAATCAACCCCATATTCTCCCTCTCCCAAAATGCTATGTAGAAGACTCACACCTGCCAATCGTTTGACAAACATCTGTAGTGTAAGCTCTTTCCTTGCCTGCTGGCCCATGCCCTGGAACTATTTAACACCCTCCCTGCTAATTACACCTGGACCATTGAGGTAATCCAAAATCCTGTTACCTCTCACCTTTTCTACACTATTCCATGCCTAGCACCCTCTCTGTCCTTCTTGCAGGCGTTTTCCTGCCACGTACATGTGTCTCTGTTGCTCCAATCCACAGCTAAGGCCTAGGCCTGCTCAGGTTTATCACTTGCCCCACTATGGCAAAATGAACACCCATCACAACTGCCAGGGCTGGAAATCTAGAAAACCTTTCCCAAGCAAAAATTTTTATGTCCAATTTTAAGTTAATCACAAATGTCAACAGGTGAAAAAAGTAAAACAAAAAAGGGAGAAAGGAAAATTACCTCATGGTGTAGTGACAATGTAGTCATACCAATATTTTCCTTAATACTCAGTTGAACCAGCCTTTCACTTGAATAAACTACACCTTACTATAAATGAAACCTTAGGAAACAAGGCTTATTGTATTCTGCAAATGCACTATTTTAATTTGTGAAAATATTTATGGCTGGTTTCTTTGTGAACATTTCACAATATCCTGGAACATTGTGTGCTTCAACAATGAAATGGGCCAATCCAAAAAATATATACACATATCAGTAACATATCGGCTTACTTGTTTATATTTTTGCCCAAAGTACAGGAGAGAGCGAGACTGGGTACAGCCTGTAGATGTAAATAATGTTGGTGTGAGCATTTTGCTGGCATGTAAAATTGCACAGTGGAGAGTATGCGGGTACTTGACTCGACTGCTCTATCAGATAGAGATGTGTGATTAATATGGAGGGGTTTCCGGTTGCATCGAGTCCTGGCTGCAGGAAAATCCTCCAATTTCCTGCAGTCACTGAGCTTATAATGAAGAGAGTAATATCAGGGTATAAAGAGCAGCTGACTTCCATTCCCTGTCACAGGGCTGGAATAAAGGCAGTTTTTCAGAGCACCCTGTGCACGTCAGCCCTCCAACAGAAACCGTGCCTTTGTCACCATCACCTACAGTGTGCGTACAGGTTCTCAGGATTTCAGGGGAACTGACAAAGAGAAAAAATCCATCTTTGAAGAGAGAAGAAAGAAAAAAGAAAAGATAGCATAAGAAGAAGAAGAAGCAAAGGGAAAGCTGTAAGGAACCCTGTGCTGTGAGTGGCATGCATCAGGGCTGTGTGAAAGACCATCTATACAGGTTTCTGAGGAGGAAGAGTCACTGTTTGAGGCAGAGCGGCTGGGCTGTGTTAAAATACACAAAAATGATGGGAAACGGGATAGCGGAGGCAGAGGAAATTGAATGTTGGGACGTTCCCAGCTTCCTCCTGCCGCCCTCCCCTTTTGAAAAAAAAATTGGACAAGTTGCTAATGTTGGCATGACACTGCACAAACTGAAGGGCTTGCTTTAACTGGCACCAGTAGTGAAGCAGGAACCGGGTAATTGCAGGTGACAGCTCCTCTCTCTCTCTCTGGCATTTTCCACTGTTGTCCATAACGTTTTTCCAGGGATCTCTCTGAGCTGTTCTATTTGTGTGTTCATTGTTTGTTTTGTTCTTTTTTTTCTGAGAGGAGTTCCTTTCTCTGTCTCCCTCCCCCTTGAACACTGTGGGGTTAGTACAGTCACCTGAACTGGGTGGACCTGTCTGCTTCTCTCTGTCAATGTTGTGAGCACAGAAGAAATGCCTGGTGTTAAAACTAGTATTAGCAACACCAAAGCATGATGAAGATCAGGAGAGAGGAGTGAACAAATTTCTTAAAAAGGCATTTTACACAAATAAAAATGACATTCAGTAGAGCGACTGTATATACAAAACTTTATAACCGAGGCTTTTTATTCACTTCCTTCCCTCCCTGCCCAAGCCCTGACAGCTCAGTGCAAATTTGGGTATATCATTTATAAAAAATACCCCACAGGACCACTGAAAAGTCAATGGTAAATTAATCTGTCCTGTTAGACTCTTTATTAGGGATTGCAGAGGTGCAATCTGGGGAACTCAACCCTGCACCAGTGTGCGAGATCCATATGATTAAAACTGCATATTTCCATTCTAAAAATGTCTGCTGGTGTGTCAGCAGCAAGCTCACCAATTTCAGAAAACACATCTGGTGCTATATGCATTTCAGAAAAGGCATTATAAACTACACACATTTCAGAAAAGGAACTGGAAACTATACGCATTTAAGGAAAGCTATTTGGAACTACACACATTTCAGGAAAGGATTTGGGAACTACATGCATTTTAAGGCACCTGGAACTGCATGCATTTCAGCAAAGGTAGCCGGAAAGTAAATTCAGACAAAAGTTTTGTAGAAGACAATGCGGAAATAACCGGCCAATTTTTGGAAATCCTTAATATGCTGGAAATTGCTATGCCAGAAAGTTGCAGGCAGGCATGCTCCATCATTAGAGCCATCATATCTATGACAGCAGCCAGCTCGTCTTTCTCCCCCAGCCAGCCGCCATAGAGTCCAGACCAAATGGAGCATGACATTTTTGTGCTGTTTTTCTTTTTTTTCCCCAGAAGGGCACTGTCTTGTTCACTGTCCATACTACTAGAGGAGAAGCAATCAATGCAAGGCTTTTTTTTTGGCTAGAACAGGGGGCTGGTGTCAATGCAGCTCCGGAGAGAATGGACCACAAAACAAAATGACCAACAGGAATAATTCCATGTTATGAAGACTTCATTATCTTGTTTTACTATTCAAGGCGTCAGTGGTATTTGGGCCACAATGTCACATCAAAGAAAAGATTTCACATTTGTTATTTTGCACAATATTACCCTTCCAAGGCTGTTGCATTTTTGCTCTTTCTATAATATAACCTATGATGAGGGGAAAAAAATGTTTTTGCTGCAAGGGTCAATTGCTGAGTACGTGGGCCTGCGCACGTGTGCAGCATTACCATATATTTGTGTTAGATGAGAGAGCACACATTTAGGCCAGTGAGAGTGGCGTTTCCTCATTAGCGTGTTGTCGGTGAGGGCCACTACGCAGAGAGTGGCCCAGCGGGCAGTGTGAGGTGCCTTGTGCTGCATGGGCAACCGGAGCGCAGAGTGGCCTGGCTGCTCTGAGAGCCTCTGTGCGCAGGGGAGGGATCCGGTTGCAGGGAGCTGAATCGGGCCACTGTTTGGCTTCTGTCTGCAAAGCCGCTAAATTACTGTCACTGTGTGTTTGCCGAGGGTGGGTCCATGACGGCTTTATTCAGCGGAGGAATTTCGCAGCACACGACCGGGCCAGTGTTCTCTGCTCAGGGTCAGGTGCGGGAGGCCAAATGGGGAAGGTGAGCAGAGAGGACCAGCAGTGAGGGAGATGCTGAGGTCTGAGTTGATCCGATCGACTTTATACTTGTCCATGTATTAGCTTGTCTCTCTCTCTCTCTCTCCCACATACACACACCATACACACACTAATACTTACATACATATACTCTCTCACAAACACAGATACACACAGACACATATACTCAAACACACATACATATACATGGCCACACAGACAAATACATGCACACATACACACAAACACATGCTCTACATTAGCAGTGAGAGTGCCATGACTTGGATCTCAGTTTTGCTATCTTGGCCTGTCATATACCATACCAGCAACATTTACTGATACAAAACATTTACATTACATTTACATTTATTCATTTGGCAGACGCTTTTATCCAAAGCGACGTACAAAAGTGCAAATAGTGAGCAAACAACAGGCACAAGGGCAAGATGTGTACAGGTCATACAATGCAAATAGTGCTGAAGCTGAGCGCAAGGTCAGTGACGCGAGCCAACTAATCTGAACAAGGATTGCATCTCAAATACAATTACAGAAAAAATGGAGTACCGCTATACTACCTAGGTAAGTGAGCAACAAGTACAAGACAGGAGTCAGATTCTCAACGTCAAAGTTACAAGGTCAAAGTGGCAGAGGTATCAGTCCAGGTAGAGTCTGAAGAGGTGTGTCTTCAGCGCACGTCTGAAGGGTTGGATTGAAGGAGTTGTTCTCAGGGGGGTGGGGAGTTCATTCCACCACTGGGGGGCGATGATGGAAAATCGTCGTTGTGAGGAGCATGGGCCTTTCGTTCTGTTGGTGGGTGGAGCGAGGTGTCCGGATGTAGCAGAGCGAAGTTGACGAGCGGGTGCGTAGGGTAGGATGAGGTCCTGGAGGTAGGTCGGGGCAGTCTTTCTTGCAGCGGAAAAGGTGAGAGTCAGGGTCTTGATGCGGATCCTGGCTGCGATTGGGAGCCAGTGGAGGGATCGCAGTAGGGAGGTGACGCGGGAGAACTTAGGGAGATTGTAGATCAGCCAAGCAGCTGCGTTTTGGATGAGCTGCAGCGGCTGAATGGTGCAGGCTGGGAGGCCTGCGAGGAGGGCGTTACAGTAGTCCAAGCGGGAGAGCACAGTGGCCTGGACGAGCAGCTGGGTGGAGTAGGTGGTCAAAAAAGGGCGAATCCTCCTGATGTTGTAGAGGAGGAATTGACAGGAGCGTGCCGTCTGGGAGATGTAGTCGGTGAAGTCCAACCTGTTGTTGAGGGTGACGCCCAGGCTCTTCACCAAAGTGGAGGGAGTTACTGTGGTGCCGTCAACAGTAACCGAGAGCTCTTGAAGAGGAGAGGTCCTGGTCAGGATAAGCAGCAGATCGGGCTTGTCCAGGTTAAGCTTGAGGTGGTTGGAGGCCATCCATCTGGAGATGTCAGCCAGGCACGTGGAGATCTTTTCGTTGACCTGGGGGGTGGAGGGGGGAAAAGTAAAAATTAGTTAAGTGTCATCAGCATAGCAGTGGTAGGAGAAACCATGCGAGCCAATAACTGAACCAAGAGAGTTAGTGTAGATGGAGAAGAGGAGGGGTCCCAGTACAGATCCCTGGGGGACACCTGTAGTGAGGGTAGTGGGAGTGGAGGTGGAGCCTTTCCAATAGACCTGGGAAGATCTACCGGTCGGGTAGGACCTGAACCAAGAAAGGGCCGTCCCAGAGATGCCAAGCTCAGACAGCTTGGCGATGAGCAGCTGGTTGTCGACGGTGTCAAATGCAGCGGAGAGGTCGAGGAGGATGAGGACCGAAGACAGGTCGGAGGCTCTGGCTGCGTGGAGGGTCTCTGTCACCGCCAGGAGTGCCGTTTCGGTTGAGTGCCCGGGCCTGAACCCGGACTGGTGGGGATCCAGAAGTTTGTGCTTGTGGAGAAAGGGAGACAGTTGATTAAGTACAGCACGTTCAAGGGATTTGGATACAAATGGCAGGAGGGATACTGGACGGTAATTGTTCATGTCAGATGGGTCAGCGGTGGTTTTTTTAGCAGGGGGGTAACCATAGCATTTTTCAGATCAGTGGGAACGAGGCCAGTAGTCAGAGATGTGTTGATGATGGAGGAGAGATACGGGGCGATCTCACCGGACACAGACTGGAGAAGGGTGGAGGGAATGGGGTTGAGGGGGCAGGTTGTAGCTCGGTGGGATGTGATGAGTTGAAGAACTTCAGAGTCGCTGAGTGTAGAGAAGGAGGACAGGTGGTGGCTGTGTGCCTTTCCGGTGGTTGAGGCTGTGGATGGAGGAGTGATGGAGTCCCGGATGCTGGACACCTTCTTCTCGAAGTGGGCCTTGAAATCTTCTGCAGAAAGGAGAGAAGGGGAGGGGGGGGGAGGAGGGGAGAGGAGGGTGGAGAAGGTAGAGAAGAGATTGCGGGGGTTAGTGATGTTGGCGTTGATTTTGTTATGAAAAAATGAGGACTTACCTGCTGTTGTTGCAGCCGTGAATGCTGTCAGCAGGGAGTGGTAGGACGCTAGATCGTTGGAGGATCTAGATTTCCTCCACTTCCTCTCAGCGGCCCGCAGCGCAGTTCTGTCAGAGCGGAGGGAGTCGGTTAGCCATGGGGAGGAGGGCGACGGCCGTGATGTCCTGGAGACAAGGGGACAGAGACCATCTAGAGACTGAGATAGACATGTGTTAAAAACAGTTGTAGCAGCATTAAAAATAAAAACAATAAAAATTACCTTGAAATGGAGCAGAGCACAGCTCAAGCAACCAGGATCCTTTACTATGACCCAGAGAAGCCATAACAAAATGAAAATAAAGGTGTCTCACCAGTCATTTAGATTTCAGAGGAATTCTGTCCCTCACTGGGGGTTTTAGTGACACAATGATGGCTGTTTGTGATTGAAACATCAGACACATTGTTGCCACCTGGAATAATAAACGCAGTTGCCACCTGTGATAATAAAATGCTATTCTGGTGGCCAGAGAAGCACATCACTGAATCTAACTCAAACATTCTACAGCAGCAGCTGGTTAGGGGTAAAAAAAAATCTACAATGGCCATTTCGCTGAAACCAAAGATGTCTAAAAATGTTTGTGATACTCAAACTTTTGTTGTTTGTCAGTGTTCAAAACAGTAAGATATGAGTATCAGACAAGCCTTATCTGTTACTTATCCCTAACTTACAATAGGCTTTTACCTGTTACAGCCTGACAAACTGGTGTGTGTACTACGTATCAACAGATATGATTGTGTCATGGCAATGTTTGACTCACATAAAAGAAATGGACTCCCCCTCACCTGGAGAGGATATTTTATTACATTGCATTATTATATCTTCTCAATTAACACATCCAAAATCTTAGGTCTAGTAATTATGTTCTCTCACTGCCCACCTCTAGAGTCCTTCAACAGTTCATCTTGGGCCCCCCTCTGTTTCCCCTATTACATATGTGAATCCTCCTTAGTGTGGCAACAGAACCCCTGCCCTCATTGTATAGATGAGACCAATATATACACCTCAGAAAATAATGTCAGCTTAGTCTAATGTCATTTCAACTCTGACACTGAATTCTCCCTCTGATGGTACGATCTGCATTCATGAAAGTGGAAGACACGTCTCACAATCACTCCCGTTAAGAAATCAATAAAACAACCACACTGATTAAATCAAAAGAAGTTTTAAAATGGATGGTTTCATTCCACAGTCTTCTAGAAAAAAAACACTTGAACAAACCACTGCATACCCAGTTTTTTACAGTTGTATCATGACTTTCTACTTCAGAGCAGTTCCTCTCAAACAAGGAGTATTCTGACTAGGGCCTGACTAATGTTTCCTGTAACAAATGGCCCTTCATTCACACAGTTTTTTTGTCATTAACAACCAATTCTGAAATATAATTTCACCTTCATATTTCATTTATACAGCCATTTCTCCTCCATGCCTCTCTTTTTATAGAGACTTTGCATTATGTTTTTTCTCATCTGTAATTTCTGCCTCAGAACTGATAGTTCATATGAGATATTCCCCCTCCAGCTGATATTTCTCCCTGTAGAGCAAGCTGGATGTAAAAGTTTATGTTTGATTCCTGCATCTTGTGTCCACATACGCCTTCCTGGAAAAATACTTTAGAGCAAGTGAGAAGGCCCCCAAAAACTGTCCTGGCAAAGATGTGTGATCTTCAAGGTCTGAAAAAGAAAAGCTCAGCATATTTGTGCACACGTTTTATAGCAGACGAGCAGAGGAATATAACTTGGTTCTGATCCAGGGATGTCTGAATGCAAGCAAGGGATCAAGGTACCTCATTTTTATCTACACTGAATTATAGCGGCTGGGCAAACAAAAACGTAAGTGTCATCTGGTATTGAGCGTGTGCCAGGTTGTGGTTTCTGCGCCAGTGATTGAAAGCTATATCCAGGAACCCATTCATTCTTATTCTCAACTAGGACACAGAACTCTGAACTGAACTGAAGTGACTTACAAGTTGTACTACATTTATATTATCCAGTTTGAATGTTTCTCCTCCTCTTAGAGGGCTCTTAAAGAGGAAATGCAGGGAATAAGCATCCACTGCATATACAGCTCTAGGTAAAAGCTTTGGACATGTCAAACACTGAGTTAGATAAGGAGTGTAAAGTGGAGAATTTAAAGTTTGATTACAATGCTATTACATGAATTACAGCTCATGTAATTCACATAATGAAGCTCATTACAAGGACGGTCCCAACACAGACTTTTTAACGGATTGCAATTGTATTTTTGCCATTCCCCCCATAATGTGACACTCAGACATTTGAATCCTACCCAATGTTGCAGTGACCAGAGACAGTGCACCACTGCAGAATTTCAATTGCTGCTCATTTAAAAAGTCCAACTAGAGACCTGCCTTGCAACAAGTTTGCACACCAAGCCAAACACAATTTTACAAATTATGCTGTGGCCTGTTTATCCTTACATATCAGTCTCAGATGATTTACAGAAACGATACACCCCTTCTGCGTTATTATGTTATTACAGGAGTATGCAGCTACCATTATGGCCCAACATGGCTGCAATTCAGCTGTGTGCCACCCATGAAAATGCCTGTGGTGAGAGTCAGCCTGTGCTGGGCCCTGATCATACAGTACAGAGCTCTTTTTATACTTTAATGGGCTCCATATCATCCCCCAAACCTGCAACCAAAATAACAACAAGGAAAATAAACAACTGGGTGTAGCTGCCGCGCAAACATGAGCAAGAAAACATCTCCTACATGCAAGCACGCTGTAAATTTACGGCGGAGTCGAGAAATACCCCTGTCCGGCCGTCAAACAGTGCCATTATTTATGACAGACAAGAAACGCTGTGCTGCATGGTAGTAACATTAGGCTGATGAGGATTCCAAAGTATCGGCTCTAAAGATCCACTGCAGAAGGATGTGTTGTGCCTGGGGAACATCATGCATTAATCACAATACATTCTCAATACAGAGTGCATTTTCAATTCAGAGGATTGACTCTTGGAGACAGTTCTTATTCAGGTTACTGTTTGGCGACAGGATTTGTAATCTACCTTAGCTGCAACATCTCAGATGATCTTTTATACGAACATAACATCCTACAGTACTTGTCAGCTCCCAGTGAGAAACCTTCTGACTAAACGCTAGCCTGTCTTCATTGATGGGGATACATATTTTTTGCTCTATTTCTAGAGTAGGCATAGGCAAGGCCATATCTTATCGTACCACAATTCACAAGCTTTATCTGCCTGGCAAAAACAACAATCAAATACAACCATACAACATTTCCCAGCCTGCATTCCCAGGCTAGCCAACAAACCCATCAGTGTAGAGATGTAGCCTACCTCCTCTGATTTATTACACTCATAGAAGTAAACAGCATTCCATTATTGCCATAAAATCCTCCTTTCTACAGGGGGAACCCTAAAAACATCTCAGAAAGGCTATGGAGTCCTGAATAGTAAGCAGTAAATGTATTCATTTGCAGGGTTGGGAGGGTTACTTTTAATATGTATTCCACTACAGATTACAGAATACTTGCCCTAAAATGTAATTTGTAACGTATTCCGTTAGATTACTCAAGGTAAGTAACGTAATCTAAATACTTTGGATTACCTTTTTAAAGAATGTTCATCTGACTAAAGTTCTGATCTGTTATTTTTAGAATGTTCACACGTAGCGTCTTTTTTGATGAAAAACGCTGGCCAGAGCATTTTTTCAAGTAAAAAAAAAAACACTGGCAGCCTTTGTTCCAAAAAGCTGTTGAGAGCGTCTTTTGTTGCCATAACAACAGTAGCATGTACATTGTTAGCGAACTAGCTGGCTATACATTGTTGCAGAGCTAACGTTAGCTAACAGGCTAGTTTTGCTAAAGACAAGCAGTAAACACGAACACTTTCCAGAAACTCCTAGGATCCGTCCAATTTGACTCCAAACGGCATCTTTATGATTATACAGTTTAACTGTCATGTTGTACAGTTCACTGTGCTCAGAAACTAGCACAATTAACTTCTCCACCGCTACCTTTTCCATTTTTAGTGGTTGTTATGGGAAACGACAGTTGTCACTACTCCGCTTGTGATTGGTCAGCTGTCAAAAAAGCACTTGACATAGGGCGTTTTTTTCTGAGAAGTTGAACTTTTTTCAACTGAAAAAAGCCGAGCTGCAGAAAAAAATGCTGGAGACGGCGTTAAAAAAAACGCTCAGTACTAGTGGTGTTCAAAACGATTCTTTTTAGTGATTCGGTTCCTTTCGTTCAGTTCAATAAAATGATTTGAATCTTTGACTCACTGATTCGTTCATTTCCATATCCGGTAGGGCGGCATACACAAATCTGTAGTTTTATTGCATTTTAAAAGTTACTCTACATTGTTCCAAACATCATGTCCATTATTAGCTTGCTCTGCGGCAAAACAGCACGTGTAAAACCTAATGTCAATGAAATTGATAATAATTAAATCCTAATATTCATTACGTGAAACTGCACCATGCTATTCAAACAATCATGCAGCCGCAAATGGTAATAGAATCCCACATTTTAACGCGTATAATAGCCTAAGTACATGTCATTTGCTAAAAGTAAAAAAGCACTGAGGAAAAAAGAGCCACGCTTATATCCGAAGCGAATAACTTCGTTTTACAAGTTTTGAACTAACCCAGCCCAAACACTTTAATATACTTGTAGGCCTAGTCAGCGATGTCGTATTTTTATTTGTTGTTAATGTAGACATAGTACTAGAGATGCACAATAACTATCGGCACCGATAATTATCGGCCCGATATTGCAAAAAATTACGTCATTCAGATAACTCCGATAATAAAATTTTCGCCCAAAAATAGAACCGATATAAGAAACCTAAATTCCTTGGATAATAATAATAATAATAATAATAATAATAATAATAATAATGTTCATTTGAAAAATTGGAACTGTTCTTGTTTTTATTGTGATTACAACAGTAGTGATATCATTTATATTTGGTTAGGACAGAGGCAGAGCTATAATGTTAAATTCATCTTTGCTCACTACATCTTAGCCTTTCTTACACTCAAGTAGGGATGCACCATATAGCCATCGCGATGTATCGCACAGCTATTTTTAGCGCAATAACAGCTATCCCCGGTATGTGGCGTTAGGTTTTTTCCCGTATGTTATTCATCGATAAATGCCATCCTTGTTAATTATACAATCTCACGTTGTCGCTTTCGCAAGCACACAAACTACAGACAATCTGCGCTGCTTCGCGAGCA
Source organism: Megalops atlanticus (assembly GCA_019176425.1). Taxonomy (NCBI): domain Eukaryota; kingdom Metazoa; phylum Chordata; class Actinopteri; order Elopiformes; family Megalopidae; genus Megalops; species Megalops atlanticus. Next base: position 39,679,874 of record CM032880.1, on the reverse strand, counting down.
TAATCATTTATTTATGATTGGTGTCAATTATTCTGTGAATTATTTGTTTTATTGTTAATCAAGGAGGATAAAGGGGAACAGGCTGAAAGTAATGATAGATTTAAAGGTAGTGTTTCCGCTTCCCCTGTTTCCAGCTCACCCGCAGCCACTGAAAAACATACGGAAAAAACCTAACGCCACATACCGGGGATAGCTGTTATTGCGCTAAAAATAGCTGTGCGATACATCGCGATGGCTATATCGTGCATCCCTACACTGAAGTGTGTATATAAACTATAAAAATGTTATCAGTTATCGGTATCGGTTATGAGAAGCAGGAATTTATCGGTTATCGATATCCGTTGTAAAAAACAGTTATTGTGCATCCCTACATAGTACGCTACAAATGTGATGCATAGGCTTATGCATCACATTTGTTTTGTTTTGTAGCCTATGTTGATTTGTCAGTATTTATTAATAAGGACTTTATTCACGTTAAAAGGAAATGTGAAGTCAACATTAAACACATGGTAGCCTACGTAAAATTGCGGTTGTGATAAACAAGAACTGCCATACATTGTGCGCACCTAAAATATGCTACTGCTAAAAATATAAATATAAAATAATATTCCAGGTAGATGAGCAAAATAATAGGCTATTTAATAATATTTTTAATTCCTATAATAATGTCACGGAAGCGCTCTGATTCCTTTTGCATCATCACAGTTAATGGCGGATGTAGCCCAAGCCTGCTATACTGAGAACCAGCGATTCTGGCAACACGTAGTCACCAGGTCTTCATAGTCAGTGAATCTTTGGAGTCCGAAGGAACTGGTGAACTGAGGAACTTGTCAGCATAGTCACCAGTTCCTTTGAGTCCGAACGAAATGGTGAACTGAGGACTAGAGCTAGATGATTCCTGAATCACCCGGGTTATTAACTCAAATCCTCGTACTAACTCAGGATTCATGAGTCTGAGGTCTCCATTGACCTGGATCCTTTAGTCCTATGGCTGCTGCTAACACCAGGCGATGCACATTGAAACAATAATCTGTATCACTCTTATTATGACCCGTATAACACACTCTGCCCATCTACCTAGCGTTTAGCAGGTAACCCAACTGTCTGACGTTCAAATAACTTAATAAATTATCAAATATGCGCCTCTGAATGTAGTTGAGTTGACTGAGAACGGATCAGAGTAACTTCCAACATAGTCGGAAACACAGCGGACCCAGAAGACTCAGATTCACTGACTTGAGTTGAGTAGATCCTCCCTCCACCGCAGGGAAGCTGCAGACTCACGTCTCGTCAGTGGATGTCAGGCTTGCGCTTCGTTAGCATACTGAGCACACTGCACAGATTATTTGACAATTCATCCAGACAAGAATAATAATATCGCAATAAACAAGTGGTTACACACACTTTCGCTCGTTTTGTGGCTGATATATTTCATGCACATGTAAGGCTTATCATGGTAATTGGCTCAGTTAGCCTAGAGTTGACTGAAACATCACGGACTCAGCCTCGCGCAGTTAACCGAGTTGAGTGGATCCATTCCTTTCCTCCACAACTCAAAACTGAACGGAACTGAGTTGAGTGGATCCTGTTTCCTCCACAACTCAACAACTGAGTTGAGTGGATCCTGTTTCCTCCACAACTCAAACACTGACTCAAGTGACTCAAAGGACTCGACACACCCGGACCAGTTTAGTGAGTGACTCAGAGGAACCCGAGTCCATAAAAGGAGCCGAGTTTACCACCACTACTGAGGACCTTGTCAACAGTTCATCAGGTCAGTAGGTGGAGTTTAGAGTCTTCGTAGTCACCGGATCTTTTGCAGGAGGAACGAATCTTTTAGGGTGTACTAACACTAGGCCCGGATGCCTCGTACCGTGCCCAAGCACGATTGTCCGCCCTCCCCACTCCCCCGCTGGCCTGCGCTCACATTGCGCTTTTACGTTCCGGGCCCGAGCACGCCTGCCTCATCACGAGGCGACTCTTTGTGTTCAGGATAAGCACTATCGCACAGCATAATGGATTTCATGATTATACTCGCTTTGTGGCATATTTGGAGTCGCTTTGGGTGCGATGACACACGCACTCTGAAATGCCTCATAGATTTGTCTTTTATGCAACGCAGAGATTTTCAGGTAATCGTGCTGCACGGATAAGAAGATTTTTACGGAGGCAGCTGACGTTTCAGTCATTATGCCAAGGGACAGACCAATATTTTGTGTCATTTCTGTGTCAGATTACAGTATTCTAATCACAATAGTGTTAGCTAATGTTAACCAGTTAGGGCTACTAATTGTGTGTGCGCTACTGTCATCATTACAAGAAACATCTCCTATCACTACTTGGATAGTACACTTTTCAATTCATTCGAGAATATTTGGGTTAATAACAGGTCTGGTTCTCACCTTATTGATAAACATGAATTGTTGTCGGCGAGTAAAGCTCCAAATTCCTCCCTCAACATCAGCTGCCTCCGTAAAAATCTTAATATACGTGCAGCACGATTAACTGAAAATCGCTGCGTTGCATAATCGATGCTAACTGTCTGGCTGGGGAGCGATAGATTTGACAAACATAGCTAGTTAGCTAACAGGCTACCTATCTGAACGATTGTTGAAGACTAGCTACTTAAACAGGTTGGCTGCTTCATTTGGGATACTCTGACTAAGCCCCTGACAACAGCGATGCCTACATCATCACGTAAAGTATGGTTAGTTTTATTTCGCTTGCTTGTAATCAAGCTAATGTGGGGATCCAGAGTTATTTTTAGGTATAGATCTACAGAACTAACCAATCAAAGATCATTTTGGAGGTAGCCAGTACGCCCGGGCACGGTACGGAGCGATCACACTAGCCAAACGAACTAGACTTTGGGGGTCAAACGTGCTAGGGCACGGTATGGATTGCCTAGTGTGAGTACACCCTTAAACTAGGGATTCAGTACACTCAGTTCACCTCAAAGATTCGTTCAAAAGGATTCGTTCGTTCACGAACTGCACATCACTACTCAGTACGTTTTTGAAAACACGGTCTACTTCATAGGATTATTATGTAAAACAGACGCTAACAGCTTCAAAAAACACGCTACATGTGAACACAGCCTCACTTAGCATTGTTGTGGCTAACATTTTGGCACCCCCATGTTAAGTCTATGGAAATTTCATCTCAGGTTCTTCAGAATTGTAAATGTTAATTCAAAAACTGGACATTGCACGAAAACATGAGTTAGAAAAGGCACGAGCCACCCTAAATACATTGTGGGTGAGAAAGGAGTAGCTTAACAATTTAATGTACAATATGCACAGTGTAAAATTGTTGGAGTAATCGCAGTTTTGAACATGTGAAATGTCACGTTTTGTCACTGTATCTACTCGTTAGCTAGTTGGCTTTAATAGGGTACTATACCTACTATCCTACTAGCTATCTGAATAGCTAACCCAGTGAAGCCAAACTATGTAAGATAGCTAGGTAGCGATCAATATTATCTTAAATAATGAAAAAGAGAACTTACTTCAAGATGCTTCTTCAGATTAGAGGTCGACTCTTTTAAAGCGGATAGCAGTTTGGTTGCTGGCAAACACAGCTTGCATTGTACTGTGACCGTTACAAAATTTGAAAGTAAAATGGTCCCGGTATTTCCATGACATAAACGCGTTGCGCTGATTGCTTTCTGTCTCATCCTTCATTCTACTGTCTTGTGAGTCAGGCAGGCTGCGCGCTTTTTTCTTTTTTTTTCGTGAGGGGCATATGGGAGATACACCCCGGAGATGCCTATTATTGGATAGATTTCCCAACTGAATAAACATTAAATGAAAAAAAAAAGAAATTAAATGGAAAATTTTAAATGTAACTGTAATTTGATTACCATGAATTTATATGGTAACTGTAACGGAATACAGTTACTCATATTTTGTATTTTAAATACATAACGCCGTTACATGTATTCCGTTACTCCCCAACCCTGTTCATTTGTCCATATTCAGAATTCTACTCTGCAATTTTTTATAACCCGATACCACAACCAGATACTATAGGAGATGTATACCAGTATGTTTTTTTGTTTTTGTTTTTTTTTTGCAGATGGTAAAGGGGGGGTTCCATTGATGTGTCAAAGGTCCCAAGTTGTGTCTTTAAATCCTCAATCTTTTTAAAGGTCAGTTTAGTGGCATTTATACTACAACCACAACTAGATGATAGTTGTTGTGTCTGTTCATTCTAAGGGCAGAAAAACTCTGCCTAGGCAATATGAAAGCACTCAGACTGATTCATCAGCTAAACGATGGAGAGATAAACAGGACCATTAGCATTGATAGATACCCGTGTTTTGACAACATTTTTCCAAATTCATAGTCTATTACACTGTGGAATAAGTTTCATTGCCATGCAAATCAATATTTTATTATGTTTGGAAAATTCCTGGTAATATTCCCATTTTGTTGTGAATTTTCCAGTGCGTCACAACCACTACTTGTACGTCCTGATAGCAATGAAAAGCCAAGGATCGGTGACACCTAACATGCAGCAAGTGGAATTATGAGGAGGATTTTTATGTAGATTATGGGCAAACTTAACCAACTAAAAAATATTACACTGAATGTACTAAACAGTATCTTTCATATATAAGGGGCATTAGCCTAACATGAAGTTCAGCAGTACATTACTGCATTTCCATAATATATGCTGCCGTGAAACAAGCTCTTCTGTAATTCTCTGCACATTAAATAACTGACTTTTGTGTAGTGACAGGGGTTACTACAGGAAACCTTGATGATGCAGAACCCTTAGAGGCGTGGCCTGCCAGCCCCGCTTTAATTACTACCTTCTTCTGGACACGTTTGATCTGGGTTGGCTCAGTCCTTAAAGGGCCTATTTCTGGAGAGACGGGATAAAGTGTACATTGTGACCGGTGTGAATGACCATAATTAAACCACTATTGGTGGCAGCATGCAAGACTGAGCTGTAATTTCAAGGGGAAAATAAAGTGCATCTAAAATACATGGGAGGGACGCTGGGCCAAGCCCTTAAACACAAGGGACTACGCAGAGGGGATGCTAATGGACGGCAGCACAAATTAGCAGCACTCCGCTCAAGCCTCCCTGCCAATGTCTCACAAGAAGGCACCGATAACCCATCAGCTATTGGTGCTGGCTTTGAGAGCAATCCTTTCTTTCCTCGTTCCAAATGGTATGTCTTAAATGTACCTGTACTGAATTTGATCCTCGTTTGTCAAAGGATATGGCTGCGCCTGACAAGATGGTAAAACTGGACATTTTTGATGAAATCAAAACAATTTGACCCTGTTTTTGTCACAGCCACCAGTCATAACGTCTGAAAGGCCCATTTTACAATGCATCATCAAAGAAGAAACTGGTATATTCATGAGGGAAGAAGTATTGCAAAATGAACCCTCAGAGAAAGTACTTAGTTGGACATTGCAAAAGTACAAGGTAAGTGAGTCTTTCAAGGTTGATTTATGAAATGCTAAGTACATCCAGACAAACTTTCCTTGGGTGTTAACTCTCACATAACAAACCTAGATGCCCTTAAGAATTACTACACAACTTTAGTGTTTCATACTCTTGTCAACATACAATTGATGTTTCTTTGTTTTCTATCAGCACCCACATGTATACATGCATATACAGATCTGCCTGTGTATATATACTCATTATATTATATATTAATGTTGCAAGGAAAACGGTTGAAATTAATCATGTTGAAAGCTTTGCTGATATGATGCAGAGTCCTTGGCTGCAACCTGACTTCAGTACGGTTGAAATCATTCAACATGACAGAGCACCCCTACCTTTTGTTATAAACATGTTGCCTGGCCACTATCAGCACCAGCAGCACTTCAAAGTGCCACTGTCTGTCACAGTGACAGCGGAAGACTGATTTTGCAGTTGGACGCAAAGCCAAAGGTCTTGGATGTGACCACAGGACACGCTTTCACAGTTGAATACCACATGTCAAAACAGAGACAACAACAAAACAACATGTTTAAGTGTGGCATTCCACAACTTGGGTGATTTCTTGCAAAAGCACCAACAGATGTCAAAATTATAATTACACATCTAACTGGTTCAGAATTGGAGAAGCCATCGGTAGATCTGGTCCGGACAGTGGAGTGACCTCAGGAGAGGTTAATGGGGCTTACTCCAGGTGTGGCTATCTTTCAGAGCAACTGAAAGCACCTCAATTAACACTGTTCAAGGGTAAGGGGTTAAACTAATGTTGACAGAGACAGCTAACATGAAAGGGGAGCTTTTGATTCATGAATGGGAACCACAACCTGTGGGTATAGAGCTGAGTGAGGAGGCCCCCTGTTCATTCATGGCACCTAAGGCAAACTTGTACATACATGTAAATTCCACAGATATACACACTACAGCATATCACGCAGGTCTCAGGCAATAAAAAGACTTTATCAGCTGAAGAGTAGAATTGCCAGACTTCCAAATGAAAAAGTACCATTGGGTCTACAGTCAGTTCCACTTCATTCACTTATTTAAATTATAACTGGTTGTTCCACAAGTGGGGATTACAGCTGGAAAACAATCTCTCATCTCAGTTTTTCTTTTCCTGCTCCCAGTGTGCCGAAACCCTTACTCTGTTCGTGTGAATGGCATTCTCTGTGTAAAAGTATATTTCATAAACCGTTCTTATACGTCATTCGCTGGTGCAATACCACATGACTACGACCACGAAAAAGATAAAGCGGTAGTATCGGGGCGACCGTGGCTTACGAGGTAGAGCAGTCGACTAAGGGTCGGAAAGTCTCTGGTTCGAATCTGGCTTCTCTCGTCAGAAGTGTCCTTAAGCAAGACACTAAATCCCCAATTGCTTCCAGTGGCCAGTTACTACCCTGTATGAGAGCCTCTGCCACTGGTAGGTAGATGTAATACATCTTTACGCTTTGAGTACTCGAATGAATAAATAGTTATTTTTTTAATATATAAACGCAGTCCATTTAATATTGCTTTCTGTACCGCTGCAAACCTTTAAAGGCATTGATTGTTCATTTCCCTTTAGAATTGATTTACACGACATCGGAATGTGAACGAAAATGAAACAAACACAGATGAGCAGGCTGGGTCTCACTGGAGAAAAGTAAAATAATACCCATGCTCCTTCTTTCGTAAAGTTGCTCCCGTTTTGAAATGGGAATTGGGGTGAACGGTAACGTTGAGGCGGTCAGAGTCATGCATTACTGTATGTATGACTGGTGGTTATGCCCTGCCCCCTGGTTGCTTATTAGGACCACAGTTTGCTGTAACCCGACACCTGGCGTTGCGGATCTGTGCCCCAGTCACCCACTGAAAAAAGTATTTAAAAGCGAAAAGGATGAGCCCTCCGCTTCCAACTCGAGATTTCTGCTTCCAAACCCCCCAGCAACCAATCTTTCTGCAATCAAACGTCCCAAATCCGGATTGGCATAAATGAATAAATTACAGGCGAAAATCAGAAGAAAAACACTCGTGGAAACTTCCCGTCAAACTCTCCTTCAAAATATAGGGATTTATGTTGGGCTTTCTAGGCAAATCTATAGGAGAACTTCCTTCTGGACCATTGTTACAAGCTTATCCAATGCGTAAGAAGGCAGTTGGTGCTTTCTGCCCCTTAGCTAAGGAGTCACGCTGTGATTAAAGGATCAGGGTTTTGACTGCCGGGACAAATGAATACAAATGAATTTAGGGACCCGAAGGAGAGATTGCAGAACCTCTCAACTCGTCTCAAAGTAAGTGCTGCTTTTGCAGTGGCTGATGTTTTGCATTGTGGTATGGGAGAGAGGTAGTGGGAGATGCATGACAAACCGAGATGTTTCAAGGGCGTGTTGTGTCATGGCATTGGGTCTCGCGCCAGGTGAAGACGCAGGTAGCTAGTTCACTGAAATGTAATGTGGCGTATATAAGATAGCCTAAGGAACTGAAGCTTTTGGGTTTAATTTAATACTACAGCCGGCGTTTTCAATGGCCTCGTACCCCGCTGGCACAGGTGCAGTGTGCAGATAAAGGCGTGACAGAGCAATGTGTTCCAAGTTTTGATTCAGGGGCGTATTTCTAGACAGGCTTGGAGTTATACACGCGCTTTCTAATGTAAATTGTCGGCTTCAAACATGCTCTGTGTCAACGTTAACTTGAGCTCATGTCCGTTGCAGATATATTTCTGTTAAAGACAGCTGAGGGCGACAGAGAGAAGTGCTTCCCGTGTCCCTATCCCCCATTTCTTGGCAAGCTGGAAAATCATTTCAGTGTTGAATATTGAGCTTCAAGCTATGCGTCTGCGGAATACACTGCGCTCGCCATAACGGTTTACTCATACATTTCAGGACACAGTGGGAGTGGGAGTGTGGACCTCTCTCTGCGAGTTGTAACCTCCGTGCGGATAGCTCAATCACAGATGGAGCTCTATGCAACCAGATTTCCAACACATCTTCACAGAACAGAGCACAAAATGCAAAATAAACACGCCTTCTGTTAAGCAATTTTTGTAGTTTTGTGTCGTTGCTAAAAGTGTAGGAATCAGCTGGAATGGAAAGACAGCGCGTAATTTGGTCAAGGCTGGACTGTAGTAAAAATTCACAAGAAAGAATGAAGTAACAGCGATGGAGCCGGATAATGCCCCGGACTCCAAAGTGAAACCAGCTGGAGTCGGGGGGTGAGTAGAAACTACAAGAGCTGTATCCTCAAGCTCATTTTAATCGATAGGGGAGTTACTATCTTTGGTGACTTTTATATCATTACGTTCCGTTTGTTGTTATCATTGCAGATGAGTAGCGTTGATGCGTGTCACAGCAAAATTCCACATGTTTTTCTTATTGAATATATGGCTTTCCACTATGGTTTCATGTGTTTTAGGGAAAAGGCGCCACTGTTTGCAGAGGTAAAGTCAAACAGAAGTATACAGCTAGTTAAGAAAGCCGAATGAATGAATGGAGGAAGAGAGTTGGCTGCCCACTGAGCTGTAACTTGGGTCAAGTCTCAATCTTGATTAGCGGAATAGTTTACCGCTTAATGAATCGGCTCTGAAGCGCTGACTTTTTTGACGAAATTACTATGATAACTTCGGTAGCTACAAGATCTCTATAGTGCGCAGGAACAAGATGAGATAACAGAGTAAGTTCATGATCATGCTCACGCTTTTTCATTTGAGACGCCAAATTTACAAACGCTTACTCTATTAGTCTCCCCGTTTCACACTGTAAAGGATATTATCCCCTCCCCCAACAAAATTACAAGTTGGCTATTTATTGGCGTGTCTGTAATTTAGCGACAGTCCCAGACATATACGCTGTCAAATAGCCTACAGTGAGGTTAGCATGGTAAAGTGATGACTAAATTTACTGTGTATCGTTAATTCTTACTTCTTTAAGAACTCATTCATTCTTTTCCTACACGGAAGCTTTCTCTTGAATTCCGGTTAAAAGCGAAGTACGCTATTTTCAGTTAGGGAAGACGTAGCTAGCTGCTGACCTGCTGCTATGTGGGAAGGAATCGATTTTCGCGAAACGTTCGATACACAATCCTGCATGAAGCCTACTACATCGTTAAAGCCTAGTGCCCCTGTCGAGGATGCCTAGCAAACATTCCTAAGGACCTTTGGCACCTTTGGGTGACGGCCATTTTTAATTAGAAACAATCCATGAAATTCTTTTTAACACCATAGAAAGAATATACTTGGACTACAGCAAGGAAAAAATAACATTAAGTGGAAACAGTCTAGTGTTTTGCTGTTGAGCCTAGTTAGCTAGCTATCCAGCCATAGCTTTAGACAGTCAAATGGAAAATAGTTGCAGATAATTGGATACGTCCTTATTGTACATAGCTTGAAAGATATTTGTGTGGACACTGGTCTCTAGCTGCATTTGTTCAATGTAAGTTATTTTAGATAAACCACATCTCAATTACCAGATGATTCGGCTTATTAATTATTACAAGTCGGGTTTACCCACAAAGTGTGTACAGACAACGTGCTCAAATCACCATCATTGTCGTCATACAAAATTATCACAATACGCATCAACACTAAGAAGTACCTTGAAAGGTGGAAACAGCTCTGCTTGCCTTCGTGCTGTATTTTACGGCTTCTGCTGCCTGACGCCGTGTAATCTGATCTTCTGCGAGACCTCGCTGTGTCCGCAGGATGTCGCCCTACTCGGCTCTCTTTGGCAGGGGGTGCTCGGTTTGTGCGGCTATGAATCAGCTGGAATGAACTGTTATGATAATGGAACTGTAACAGGACTGAGAGAAACATAAGCTGCACTTCTTTATTGCGCAGATATTGTTAGGAAGTATTTCCTAATGCTCTCTCTTAGACCACTGAAAATTCTGTGGAGGCAAATGCACAGACAGCATTAACATTTTGCGGCTGTTTAGTTTTAGAATGAATTTCCGGACTGACTTTAGTGACGTCTTGAAGGTAAAATGTCCTTGTATTTAGAGTAGTCCGCGTTTTTAGTGAAGAAAGGTGCTACTTCTCCTTTCACTATCCACCTAAGTGTGTCTGTGAACAGGGAGAATTTTCCACTTTGGCCAACTGGATGGTGGTGAGTTGCAGGTGGGGCCTGGCAGGGTGTATGTATGTACACACATTGCGGGGGAAGTCCCTGGAGTGTGACTGAGCTCACCTTTTTGGCAGGGATGGTAAAGATAACCATGGCTGCACCCAGTCTCAAAAACACGAACACATTCTCTCTCTGTGAATTTTCCTTTGTGGTGTTGTAGCCAGTCTCCTCCTTGCCTTCATGCAACACCCTATAGGTCAGCTGCTGATGTGCAGAGCAGCTTGGGGTCAGACAGGGATGGTGCCAGTTTCCCTGCAGGCCTATGAGATGGGTTTCCCCTTGAGGTGAATGTGCAGGAATGTAATTGTTATCTGCAAGTTAAATAAAGAGGCAGAGGAAAAAGAGGAGAGTTTTGAGGTATTTCCCTCGAATACTGTTCAAATTAGTCAAGCATATGAGACACATCCTTATCTTGGGTCCCTACCAAACAGCTGGTTGTTTGAGCCAGGCTTGGACACAGCAGCAGGATAGGTTCAACTGTCACAGACACGAGATGTGGAGGGCTCTTCTGAGCCCCCTGAATGGAATCCCAATATGGAAGATAAAAATTGTGCTTTTTAGCAGTGTTCAGAGTCATGCTCTCCAGTTATTTTTGAGCCCAGCAGGGTTAGAGTGCACTTGGCAGAAATCTCGGTCCCAGCGTTATTCTGTAACTCTGGAACAGTGTGCAGATGTAAGGTATGCGTCCCAGTCTCCCAGTCTCCCTTGTCATGCACTCATTTACACAGTGAGCCTCAATTCAGGCAAGCCCAACTGCAGACCAGTATCAGGGAAATCTGTCTGGACTGACTGAGAAATAGTTTGTTGTCACTGTCATGGCATGAATAAACCAACGGAAGGAAGGGAATCAAAGTTCAAGCAAACACCACTGGATCAGTTTGAATGGCATTGTTGAGGGGGGCTGCTGGGGTGGATGGGCAGGGAGATGGGGAAACCTGCTGATGGGTCTTCCTGTCCCCCACTGGGCTGTGAAGGCCTGGGATCAGCCCAATAGGGTGCCATTGTTTTGTGGATGGTCCATGTCTGGGTTCTCCCTCCCTTTGGCTGGCCTCTGGATGGCTCAGGTCCCATGGAAAAGGCTTCAGGGTCAGAGGGCAAAGGAAGATGATTTAGACTAAAATGTAGCACACAAGATTTGGTTGTCAGAAGGGAGCATAGGGTCAATTTGTCATGTTATCATCACTCCCTTTTAGGATACCAGAGGGTCTAAATCTGTTCCTCTCATGTTGTGTAAATAGTTTTTAGAGGATGTATTATGTTAAATGTATCCTAATTCCACTTTTGTTGAACAATCTTCTAGTAAATCACAGGCATTTCTTTGGTGGTAAACCTTCATAGCATGTACTTTTGCCAGAGGAGTTAAGAGGTGAGGCACCCCATAGAGAATGATAAATCTAGGAAACTAAGTAGGCTGAACTCTGTAGACAGTGAGGAAACTAGGCTAGAGTAATCATGTGCAAAGTAACGTTTAACTTTCAGAGGAGATGAAAGTGAAAAAATGAGTAATGCAGCATTAGATCTACACAGTGCATAGAGTATCATTATGATATCTGGATATTAAGTTTGCCATGACTTCCAGCATCAGTCAACCTGAAAGGTCAGTCTTGATTTGCAGATGTTGCTAATGTGGAAGCATGTTGCTTTCTCACAACCACTTGAATGATCTAATATAAAATAAAATATTTTATACTTTTCACAAAATGATGCCCCTGTCATGCTAAGGTCTGTTTCACCAAAGCACTGCGACTTTTGAAGAATACTGTGCTTATAGGGCACAGAGAGCTGTTTTCTCTACAGTATCTTACTGTATAATTCAACATGTATATGTAATGGAATAAGTAGAAGATGAGATTTTATGGGAAAAAAACAGTAACAATTTGAAAATGAACCCCAGGGCGAGAAAATTTAGATGTAACATATGTTAATGGACCTCAGATCTAAGTAAATAAATGTTTAGTATGTCTTATGGAAAGACCTCCCTGTGATTACTCTTTCACAGTACGAGGTAGTTGTTATTTAAGCTATACAGTTTTCTGCTAGCGTCCTGTGAACGCCCTCCACAAAGGGGGCACAGGCAAGCAGCTGACTGAGTCAGAATCTTGGGTTTCTGTGCGGATGATAATGAATGGGCGTAGACAGCTCAGTGACCACAAACAGCTGTGCCAGCTGCGGGGGGAAGAGGTGGCATCGCACAAGGGTGTTACTAGGCATGAGATCAGGCCATGGGATAGCCGAGTGATGTGCAATGTGGATGATTGCAACAGGACTGATTCCTGCAGCACGCCGCAACATGCATGCTTCCTGTTGCGATTCGCCCAGGTGATGGGGGAGTCCTGGGATTTGTCCAGCTTAGTTGTCTGACCCCTGCCTCTCGAGTGGCATCCCGGCTGTTTTGTAGATTTCCTCCATAACCTCCATGAACTCTTAATGACAAACACAAGGCTCTCCCTAGTCACTGGGTCTCCATTAAATGCTGTGTCCTGACTGCTCCCCCAAGAGCAGCACCTACTACATCATGCGTTTTCCAGTGTGCTACTCATAGGTGCCATTCAGTGGTTTTGAAATGCAGTTCACTGCAGATTGTTCAGGGGTGTCCTGTCTGTGCTGTTATTCCTTAGTTTGATCTTAGAAGTGCTGGAAATGTTATGTTGCCCTATTTCTAACACTCCTTTCCTTTTTTTCCTCATTTTTGCAGGAGAGCCTTAATTCTCTGTACTGTTTTATACTGTACTTGTTACCTGGGGCTTGCACAAGTACTCTCTGAAGGTAAGACATTCTTCATTCTAGCCTTTATTTAAAGATGTTGTCATGTTCTTTTCACCATTACTGTCGAGGCACACAGGGAAATGGCTACACAGTACAGCAGGCAGGAGTCATTTCTTCCTGCCAGTCAAGACCCAAGCATGCAAATACATATCTGCACCATCAGATCTATTAGCTCCGAGATGCACCATACATACAACTAAATGATCAGGCTTTTCTGAGCTCACTTGATTTAATAAAGAAATCACTTCTAATTCTAATTCTAATTCCTGAGGTTAACAAGCCAGAGATGGGGATCTTAATACAAGTGTGAAACAAAATTCAGTTGCTGTCATTGATGTGTTGATGTCAGGGAAAGATACGATAGCCTAATCCATATGGGAAGAGCCAAATTCCCAGCAAACACAGTCCATGTTCCATGTGGCTTTAGTCCTTTAGCCTACTCCTAAATGCTCCCATACAGCTCATCCATGCATCAAAGGCAGGCTGTGTGAGTCTGTTACTGTCCTCCAGTCAAACATCTTGTTGTTTGGGGAGCACAGACAAGTAAGTATGTATACAGTACGAGCCATTAAACATCACTGGCGCAGGGGAATTAGGGCGTACCTCCACACTTCAGTGGCTGTTTCAACAACAGGGAGAAAGGTGCCCTCCTAGCTAGGGCAACAAAGTAAGAGAATGGCTTACCCCCATAAAACTTCAGCCAGGCCTGACCCATGGCAGACTCTGAGGGGGACATCAGAGGATGAATGGAACTGTACTACAAACTTTTTTGCTAACTGAAGTCATCAACATTCCAGTGCAGAGTATTTGTGCTTTATGGATGTGTATTTTTTTCCTTACCATAGGTAGGTCTTGGTTTAAAGTTTTCCAGGCTCAGCCATATGTCCTCACCAGAGCAGTCATCAGGGTTGGGTGCTCAGCTGAATTATCAGCTCAAAACCACACACCCCATTTGAACTCCTCACTACATTCGTTGCTGTTGAAGGGTCTATAATTCAGTAACGCAATAACACATTGTCCCTGTAAAGCAAATACTCAGACATGCAAAGGATTTGGTGCCAGCCAAAGGCAAAGCCCTATATTTGTCTTTCATACCCACATTTGTGTGTCATTTTATTGGTTAGTTGTGTTATGTTGTGTTATGTTTGGCCCACAACGCCAAAGAGCCAGGCTCATTGGTATGGCAGTCAGAGCACATACTCAACCGTAGTGACGGCACTCCGTCACACTGCCCTCCCCTTCGGAAAGCGTGCCCATGCACCTCACGCACAGAGGCGTCCCTTGCGCATTCCCCCACCGTACTTCTCCCATCCCAGGGTGCCCCACTCACTCATGCTTCACCCATCTCTGGGGTCCCTCACACAGTGTTTCACCCATCTCTGGGGTCCCTCACACTGGGGTCAACCTAACCTGGGGGTCCCTCATACGGCTCACACACTGGGCACGCCTCTGATGGCCTCACGGCCAGCCAGCCATCCCACTCTCACACCATGTGTAGCGAAGGGCGAGAGCAGTTACCCCACCCAGCCTCAAACCCGGGTCTATGGGGTACCAAACAGCAACTTTTGACCGCAACGCCAAAGAGCCAGGCTCATTCATATATGAGCCTGGCTCTTTGTAATTGTATATATATAAATATAATCAAATATATATATGTCAATTTATGATAGAATATCAAATCAAAAATAAAATTTGTACATTCAGGTATGTATGTTATTATCAATGCTGCTTTTCTATGCATTATTTTGCATATATCGTACATGTCTATAGTACATTATACAATATATACATGAAATTACTTATTTTATTTGACTTGCTTATTTATTTGAAATAATTACATTACATCCAAGGACAATATATGATGGTATGTAGAAGGAATGTATTTTAACGTCACCTTTTTATGTGGGAGGAGTGTTGTAAGCCACCACACTGATATGAATCATGGTTTCTGTTTATTTTGTCAAACTGTGCTGATCAAGTCCAACCAAATTGGCCAAGGCGTCAGCCAAAAGAAATGTGCGTATAAATAGGAGGCTTATTAGTGGATTACAGTGCATGGCATTTTCTCCTTTATGTGAACAGGGCCACAGCCAAAGCTGGAAAACACAGTAAAGACCCTGCTGAAAGATGCCTCTGTTCTGCATCTTCTTGGGCCAACACATCCCCCACCACTCTCCCACCCCTCCTGGTTTTTCCAGGCTGTTTCAAGCGCCTCTACACTCATTTTCTGGACACCTGCTAATGTAGTAGAGTCAGCTCACCCCTGGCTTGCCTCTCCCTCTGTCTCAGTTCCCATTAATGCTCTCTGGTGAGGTATCTTGGCACGACATAATGGGGATGTGGCTACGCGATCACTTCCAACAGAAACATTGTCTCCGAAAAGCCATGATAATAGAGGCTCAAAACCTAATACCCCTGTCAACTCTGTGCTTCTGAATTAGACACAGGTATGAGAAAAAGATGTTATGAGGGAAACTGGTTAAGCTCCCTGGACAGCATTGATACATCTGACACTGTGAAGGAGTTATTGAGCATGCAAAATACATGAAAGATGTGAATGACACCCAGGAGCCTGTCTTTGATGTTGAATTTCTTCTGAAACAGCTGAGTCCACAGAGTGCAGGCCATTGCCAGCTCCCTTGACCTGAAAGGACTTACTGTGGAATAGGTCAAGGAGTTGATTAAAAGACTACTGGGAGCTCATTGTTGTGTAAAGGAGTCCAAGGGAGGTCACAGCTTGACTACCTAAAGCCCAGTAACTCATCTGCATAGTGGAACAAAATCAGACAAAATTAATTTAGATAATCGATATGAGAGAGTCTTATGAATCCCCTTTTCTCCTCACAGAAGAGGCCTTTTTGGTCATCTACATATTTGCTGAAATTTTCCAAAGATTAATTGCTAAATTGTATGTTGACCAGGTCCGCCTAGTCCTTGCCTGTGTTTACCGTAGCCTGACACACTGAGACAAGTCAGGTCATGACTGCAAAACTGGCTATACCTGGAGAAGTCTAGTCACCGAATTGCTGTGTGATGTCTGAACTTCCCCTACAGAATAAATGAAAGGCTCATTTTCCATCACATGGTGTTTTAACACAAGCCAGGGGCTTTTTCATATATAGCTATACCTTTATTAATGAAAGCCTCTGAGAATGAAGAGATTTTATACAGAATTTGTAACCTTTCTTCACAATTAAAAATATATTTGTTTATAAAATCTTCAGAAATCATTAAAAGCTATTCAAAACATATCACATGCACTTTCTAAAAGTAGGTGAATGTTGTTCGCTAGATCGTGGCTCATATGAGCCAATCAGTGAAAGCTTGTAAGTCCCCCTTTCAAATAAATGTTCCCTGTCCCATTTCTCCCTGGCTAATTTTGGAAGCCAGAACAGCAGCAGCATTGACTATATAATATTATTGCAAATAGTTGTCTGGTCAAATGCTGTAACATAAATCAATTCTCTAGTTACTAAAATGCAGATTATAAGGACAGTAAACTTGTGATAAAAGCAAACATAACATGTTAGCACAGATGACATTGAAAACACATTTTAAATCAGGCAGAAAAGATGTCCATTGGTGGAGCATGCCATCTACATGCCAGTTACAGTTAAACTATAGGCAGTTACAGTGCTAGCTTCAGGTGAAACGCAAGTGTCAATGCATCTTAATGAAAAAAAGATATTTTTTCAATTCCTTAAGTTTTCTAAAGTTTTTTGGATGCCATCCTTTGAATATGCCATTTTATTTTTTATCTCTGGCACTAACATGATAATAAAGTGACCTTATCAAATGTATCTACTGTGCTACCTGAGGTACAGCATTCTCCTCTGGTTGTGGATATGCAAGGATCAGAGGTCAATAGCATAAACATAGAATCAGAAGGCTGATTCAGTGTTACACTTGATTTGTTTGACTATCATGTCAAAAATTCTGCTCTGGATCAAAAAAGGATGCATATAAACAGAAATGACACAATCCACTGTGGCTGCAGTGCTTGCATGCTTCCAACCACTGCTTTTAATGAATAGGAGAGCTACAGTTATTCTCCTCTAATGGACAAGAGCCCCCAGAGCATTCAGACTAAATTGTCTTTGTGAGTCACAAATGATGACTATCTGGAGTTTTCTACCTCTTTAATATTTTAAGACTGCAGAAATTTCATGTAGAGGGCACACTAACCATTCAGGGGTGATACATTCCTGGGAAAATCACTAAACACAGTACTGTGCTGCACTGTACTGATAATAAAGGCTTATGCACACAGGGCAATTTGACACAAAACTAACCACATTCTGAGTTCAGAACCATTTTTAAAAAATGTAAAAATGCAAAGGTGAATTTGTTTGTTTAAGTAATGATATATTACTGATAAGTCTGGAGAGCACTCCTTGGGGTGAATACTCAAAATTGCAAATCACAAATCTGCAAAATGTGCTCGTCTCCTATATTTATTTCCATTTTGCAACAGCTAGCATTTTCTTTATGTTATTTCCATATGCAAGAAAACTGCCCTTTGACCTTTGAACCACACTGGTCACGCGGAAAGGATTAACCATTTTAGCTTCTACTGCTCAACCTGGTACAAACAGCTCTGCAGCTGATCCTCGGGTTTGGAAGTCCTCAGTGTTCATTACCCAAGGCTGGCTGCAAGTTTCTCTGAATTGCCCTGATTACAGGATGACCTGCTGCCCAGATGGCCTTCTCTCGTTTCAGTAACCATATGCTCCATAATATGCTGATTATTGACATCACAGAGAAACCAAACCAGGCAACCAACCCTGATGGAAGTCTCAACTGCCAATTAGGGGCAGGGCTTCCATCCCTGTAGCATGTTTAGAGGCATAGCTTTGTGCAAGTTTAAGGGATCTCTTTCTTGTTTAACTCCTTATGCAGATGATTCTGGATTTATGATTCAAATCTAGTAAGTAAATCAAAGGTAAAATGTTCTTCACTACAGCTAGCTACAGCAAATTACAGCTGTGAACAAGAGAGAGTTTTGAATTTAGGGCAGTATTTCCAAAAACCTCAGCAGAAATCTATCTCTAATGATAGGAACTGGCTGCAGATGTACTCAGTGTGGTATATGGAATTTGCTCCAAGGTGGGCAAAAACCAACAAATTCTGCAACCACATGTCATACAACCATAAGACACATTGTGCTACGTCTAATGGTCCCCAGCAGAATGTACAGACTGTTATTAATGTACTTCAAGGGGTGATGTCACCACCCATAACAGGCCAATGAACTCAGTTACATAGACTGAAGTCATTTCTAAGTAGCTTGCTGTTTGGCTGTTTCACCCACTGTACAGGAGAACTGAAAAAGTAAAACTGTCAGACAAGGCTGCTGAGTGTCAAACATTTTCATTGTCCAGTTTCTCCTGGTGATTTTCTAACTTAGAGAAATCTGAAGTCTCTACAATAAATTTTAGTTGCATGCCTGAGCATGGTCTCCTCAAGATTTTCACCTCAGCGTTGCCAGAAGTCTGTCACTCTTGGAGGAAGTAAGAGAATTTTTGTGGGCGCAAGGTATTCTCTCTCGGGACTCATTTCAGCTACTGTTGCAAGGCATTTCCTGATAAAGTTTGACATGCGTGCTAGCTGTTATATAATTTCTCCACCACAATCGGAGGATTAGTTGGACATTGATGCATGGAATAAGCCATTTGGAAATCTCTACCTCACTATATACAGCCTTTTGCCATATGCTTTTGTTTAGTCTCTGTCTTTCTGATCGGCAGCTACTGATCTCTGCAAAAAAGCAGAGGGCGCCAAGTTTATTTTAAAATGCATTGAATCAACAATTGGGAAGAATTCTTCAATTCTCTGTTCAGGGTTCTGGTTTCAATGAATAGCATAAGTGAGCAGTTCCCCTCTGTGAAATGAGGTTTTTTTTTAATTATACTGGCTGCCATTCGGCACGAACATTTTGGAAAATCGGTCGGACTACAAAGGTCCTCATAAAAGCTCTATAGTACGGTAGTTCCAAATGCCCCCAGGAGAAGGTTAAAACATGCTTTCTTTCTCCTGGAAAAAACTCGTCCAGCACTGAGAAATTAGTCCTGTTTGTCCCATTAAGACTGCTGAGATTGCGTTTTCCACAATTCAGCCTCCTCCAGCTATAACTTTTGCTGTGTGTCACCATACACTCATCAGTTTAGACCGTAATGTCTGGCTGTGCCAAGATTAGGGGGGGTTTATGAAGCTGGCCATGTCCACTGAAGTGATTTCATACCCCAGCATGAAATTGGAACAAGATACCAATTGTGTTTCTGTGATACCAATTGTGTTTCTCATTCGACACCCGGAAGGTCCACACAGCCTCCGGTGATACCTCACCTGTTGTGTCATTAGGATGATCATACTGTAGCTGGATCATTTCACCTCAGCTGTGGGGACTTCTCTTCTAAAGGGAATTTTATCTTTCTCCCTGACACACCAAAATACAGGCTTCGAAAAATCGTTGTTATAAACTTGCTTCACATTTGCTGCAGACAGTGCATTTTCCTAACTTCTTCTGCATAGCCTGTGGTTTTTAAAATGATTAACTTCATCTTTTCTCATTTTTATTTACTTCATTTTTAAGTCCTGAAACAGTATATACTCATTCATTTAGCTGTTGATTTTCAGGGGAGGTGATTTTAAAAGAAATTGGATGTATTTGCTAGTCATGTCACCAGTCAGAGGTGACCAGTCAGAGGTGACTCTTTTGTGTCTCCCTAAAACCAGTAAGAATTCAGCAATGCTACCTCAAGAAACAACCCAGCTATCAAATGGCAAACTTGGTAATACTTGTGGGCACTCAAGTGAAACTTTCTTCAAAGATAATGAAAAGTGGGGCAACCAACAATATAAACCTTTTGGTTTCTGTGCAAGTTGTTACATGCTACATATACATCCATAAACACCCCCACTTCCCCATCCTAGCCTCCCCTTCCCCATGTGGCATCAAAAGACAGATCATTGCCAGATCTTTGCATTTTTAAATGCATTTAAAATGAGTCTTATCCTTAATTACCTCTTTTAAGTAGTGAGAGGAAATAACAGTGGCAATCGACAGGGGTGGCATGTCCTACATTCCCATGATTGGTCCTGAATTCAGTGAATAAATTACAGCTATATGAACGACAGGCACTACAAAGTCACAGAAATCCTGTAGTGTGCTCCATTCTTTGTGAAAGAAAGAGCTGGCAGACAGGTCAGAGCTGGAGGTGACAGAATACTTAGAATACTGATTTTTCAACCAGAATGTACTCAGTAAGCTCTAACTGTATAGTAACTACACAGATGACTCCCAGCTTGTCTCCAGCACCTGAATCTCCATATTGGTCTCCTATCTGACCTACATACATATCCTGGGAGGACTGTAGATAAAGTTTATCTTGACAAACAGTTTATTAGAAAAGAACTCTTCCTTTGTCTGGTTTCATTCTGAGGCCTGCAATGATGTAAGGCCTTTTGTTAGCTTTTACATAGCTTCCAAGAGCAGACTGTCTGTGGGGGGTTCCTTGAAGGCAGACTGCTGATATCACCAAACCTATTTTTCTGTGAGGAAGCCATGCATTCCAAGTCACAGTTCCCGTGAAGATAAGCCTGGGCTTGAAAATAAACATCAGACTCTTGATGTTATGGAAGCCTAATCGATCAGTTGGCTCGTGAACGGACATTAACGTCAGACCCCCAGGACTTATCTTGCTTACATTTAGATAAAAGCACATGTTAGTGGTGTCATTGCACTTATAGCTCACTGGGTACTGGGTACTGAGTATGCACCTTTTATGACAGCTCTCCAGGGGCTGTATTTGAAATGTAGAAACTAAGCTCTAACTTGTCTGTGAAGGCACATTTTCCCATCTAAGTGAATAAGTGAGGTCATTGACTTACTGACACAAGCTCCACTGCCAAATACATCTGTAGTGTCTGGAAAGGTGGCCAAAGGCCAGCTTCTTCAGAAAGACCTTCTTTGTCAGAATGCATCTCAGAATACAATGGGACATTTTAACAATTTTATTGTGATGCTGACAGGAACACTGAAATTGCATAGCAATGTATAGATGTGTGTTTTTCTTGCAACTATGGCACATCGACCAGTACATCCCCTTTCCTGATTTGCATGTCATTAAAGCTGTGCATAGAATGAGGATGCTCCAATATTACCATTACCGTGCTGATCAGTGCGCTGAATCTCTCTTCCTCCACAGATGTTGACATCCTCCAAAAGTTGGGCCTCACAGGAAAGAAAGCACCGGCGGCGTCTGCAGGGTCCCGCTCCGTTCCTCAGGGGGTCATCCCGTTCAAGTCGGGCGTCATCTTCACCCAGAGGGCGCGCCTTGAGGCGCCCGTGGGCTCTGTCATTCCCCCGGCCTTTGGAACCAACCTGGCACTCATCCTGAGCCTCTGCTCCCACCGGGTCAACAATGCCTTCCTCTTCACAGTCGTTTCAAAGAAGAAGAAGCTGCAGCTGGGAGTGCAGTTTATCCCGGGGAAGATTATAGTCTACATAGGGCAGAAGAAATCTGTATATTTTGACTATGACATTCACGATGGCCAGTGGCACAACCTGGCCATCGACATCCGAGGCCAGAAGGTCACTTTATTTACTTCTTGTGGGAAGCAACGTGTACATGCAGATTTGCATTTTAAAAAAGAGGAGACTCTAGATCCTGAGGGCTCTTTCCTCTTGGGCAAAATGAACCAAAATTCAGTGCAGTTCGAAGGTGCCATCTGTCAGTTTGATATTTATCCCTCTGCCAAGGCAGCTCACAACTATTGTAAGTACATTAAAAAACAGTGCAGGGAGGCCGACACCTACCGGCCCAACTTGCCACCCCTCATCCCCCTGATACCTAGAGATCCAAATATTACTGTCACCCTTCACACCCCTCTTGCATTAACTGAGATCACCAAAGGGGCCTTTAGTCCAAGTGTAGCTATGAGAGGCGGTGGGACCAGTGTGAAGCACGTGGTTCTGACGGACCATCTGATGGCGCTGGGCTCGGCCGTGGCACACGGGACTTTGACGCCCCTACACACTGTCACCGTGTCTCCACCGCAGCAAGGCACTGCTGCCCGCCCCAACACCCAGCCCAGCCTACAGCAGCCCCCGCAAGCCCGGACCCAGACTGTCACCGAACCCCTCAGGACCAGCAGGATTTCTCCCAAACTGCCGACCCAAAAGTCTCCAAAGCTGACCCCCCACGATGGTCCCAAAAAAACCACAGCAGCACAGGACACCAAAAAGAAACTGAAAAACGCCACCTCCACCATGACTGTTGCCACCAAGCCAATGAAAAAGAAACTGGAAGCCCAAATGCCCACGGCCACTGAACGGCCCACATTCAGTCGTGGCATGTCCGTCTTCCCAAAGAAGCCACAGCCCACCCCAGCCAAAAAGAGACCTGAGCCAAAAGGGACCACCCCGTATTACGCCAAACCCACCCCCTTTGTGCCCATCACCCTGGCTGCCACCGACGGCTACCAAACCTATGACTTGGAACCAACACAGTATTCCCTCTTGGCTGGACCACCAGGACTAAAGGGGGAACCAGGACCAGTGGTAAGGGTGTTTCCATCTATGCAGTCTTTATATGAGTTTGCAGCTGTAGCTCTTCAATCTGTGCATGCATGGAGATGAATGTGTGTGTACACATTAGCATGTACTGTGCGTATGCACGTGTGTGTGTGTATGTGTACGTGTGCTCTGTGTGGGAGATCTGGGCGGTTGGCGGACGGGGGCCATGGCACATATGGTTAAAAGCCCAGCTTGACCGCAGGGTGCGGCGCACTCATGTCTTGAACTCAATGGAGCGGTTCAAGTGGACAGCGTTCCATATGGAAGGAACTCCTGGGCACCCTTTGTTCTGCCTCTAATCCTGGCAGATGTGACTCCCCCCTGCCCCCCGTTATACAGGAGGGGTGGGCTGCTGCTGAAGGATGAAGTGAGCCCCACTTCTTCAAAGCCGACGGTGGGGTGCCCCCACTGGTGGCATGGCCACCTGACTGTGTGGTCCCATCCAACAGCGAGGGGGCTGGAGGCTGGACCAGATGAGCGCTATCATCATGTGCAGCCAAACGCAACCTCAGCATGTGGGTTCTGCAGAGTCAGCTTTGCTGTGATATCAGAGGCAACATAATTCTTTTTTGTTTGTTCTTAATTAATTCAATCTTAAACATATTTGTATTGAGGAATTTATCATCAGGAACTGAACTGAAATGAAAACAATTTAATTCCACTTTTTGAAACACAATAATAACAGACATGTAGATACAGCATTTTAGCTAAATACGGGATGTTAGCAGGGTTTATTTATTTTGCAGGTTACCTGTTCTGCTGTTTCCCTGTAGATATGCACTTTCTGACAGAGGGAAAAGCCAAGGATTAGCATCAGACCAGTGACTTTCCAGGAGGCTGCTTGCTAATGTGAGATTTCCTTTTTGACACGCAGGGTAGAAATAGTCCTATGCATGCACGGGTTTTAACCAAGCCTTTTAGTGTCCCTATTGAAGGACTGGCGCCTTGGCACAAGATTCCTCTTTGAGATTGTGGGAGTGGGGGAGGTCAAAGGTCAGGGGGAGTAAAGGGTCAGTAAACATTTAACCGTTTAGCTTCCCGTCAGTGATATTAGCTTTTCCAGAGTGTTCAGCAGACTTCCTCTATAGATAGGGGAGACTCTGGAATTCTAATCAAAGGATTCAGGTAGCAGATGTAATGTCAAAGTGCCTGCTGCTGGCAAAGGCATGGATATAATTCATAACATAGCTGTAAAAACATAACTAATTATTTTAGCAGAAATTGTTTTAACACAAACCCCATTTTTTGCTGTTGTGTGGGCTTCAGCTAACATCAGAGGTCTGACCTGACCATGTGTAGATTTTTATTACCATGTAGTTTGTGTCTCAAATAGCCCCTGCATCTGTAATTAAAGCCCAGATTGTAGCCCTCAGCCTCCCCGGATGGTAATGAGACTTGTGTGCTGAAGCAGAGGCACAACCTGCCTGCCTGTCATTACAGTGGCCCTAATTGCTGGTGTGCTACATGCTACACCTCGTCCTATGATGGCAACCACTGTAATCTTTTCACTGTTATTTTCTGTTTGTGGGGCTTTGCATAAAAGCGGCATGGCTGCAAAATGACAGCATTTTCCTTGATGGTGTGTCCTTGAATTACACAGTGAATCCTGAACGCTTTCATGTTTCCGGTGTTTTTAGCAGTCACAATGAATATTCAGGGTGTGGACTTCAGTGTCTGGATCTACAGTGGAGTGAAAGTTTATCATATTCTGTTTTGCAGAAGTACAAGGAAAGCAGTGTCAAGAAAATGAGTATTGAGTTTGTTGATTTTTTTTTCCAATTAATCCCTCACGTGTTTGAACAGCTTTAAAGGATATGGCAGAACACGAGTCAAGACTTTAAGACTTTGCTGCAAGGTGTGTTCTAGGGGTCGACCGATTATCTGGTCGTTAGATAATCGGGCCGATATTTGCAAATTTTTGATTATCGGTCATCGGTATACTTTTATCGAAATTCCCGGAAAAAAAACTTTTAAAAGCAATGCGTGGACTGTCCCGACGCATCTCCTCTGTCAGAAAAAATGCTATTGGCTAACATTCTTTCCACAAAATTACGTCATTGGCCAAGACAGACGTTATCTGACCTTGAATATCATACGTTTTCAGCTGCTGGAAACAAGGATGGAAGGTAAGTATCCAGTATAATGGTCGTTGTGCTCAAACCATACCGTTAACCAAATTAATTGGGCCTTTTTGAATCAGTATAAGTACTCTACGCTTAAGCTAAAAAGCAAGCAGAATATAAAAGAAATAAGGACTTGTTATAAGGACTAATTGGTGCACTTTTGCTATAAGTTGCACATAAGTTTGACACTGCACATTTAACAAATAGTAATGTATATTTATTCTTTCAAATGAAACATTCAAATAAATTTACCCTAAAGCACCGCCCTTCTGAATTACAGTCGTCATTTAAGCAACCGTTCACGAAATTAAACTTCAGCTCGCTTGCGGTTGCACTGTGTGTCCGAACCTCGCGGCAAAGCTGAAAATATCCGTTTGCCGCTTTGATCATGGAATCATCATCATGGAAGTCGAGTTATTAAAATAAAAAATTGCAGCACACAGTTTGCACTTCACAGTATTTTCGCTAACTTTATCACAGTCCTTCCACACGGTACCTTACTTTTGTATGAGCTGTCCATTTTTCACATAAATCACTTATGAGCATATGGGCTCCCAGAATCTCCCCGCAGCTTCAGAAAAAGCGTGGACGCACAGGCTAGTTTTAAGGTTTGATATTTCATACTTTATGATGAAAATGCAGCCGAAATGATGTATCAATTCGCTTTATTTGTTACGCAGTGATTGCCGTCGTTCGTCCGATAATTGAATGCTTGTGAAATGGCGATAGGCATCTGTTGCGTAGCCAAAATAAGATAACCATGGAGAAATTTACCCACAACGTCAATATTACAATGCACATTTTAGTTATTGCAATTTTTAGTTTATTTTTTTATCTTTGAGAAAGAATTTTCATTTGATCTTTTTGCTCTTTATTTAACTTTAATAGTGGTGATGTATGCCTATTTCTTTTCACACTGAAAAAAACATGTTAAAAGCATTTAAATATCGGCCTGAAATATCGGCTATCGTCCTCTTTTTGTCACAGATAATCATTATCGTATAGGCCCTGAAAAAACCATATCAGTCGACCCCTAGTGTGTTCCATTCATTCACTGATGAGACCCTGATTAGCAGACCTCAGGAGAGGGCATTTCCTTTTGTCCGTAATGAATGGGGAGTTTACATTTTTAATTTACAAGCACTGTGAATTCACTGTTCTGCTGCATTCCAGAGATGCTGGGTGTTCCACTGTATCCCATGCAGGCTTGGATTGTTGATGTGGGTGGGTCCTGGGCTGAGTGACATTGTCACCGAGGCATCCAGTGCCACTGAGGTGGAGAGTGCACTGAACATGAGCACCAAGACGATGCCACCAGCCCCTG
This sequence comes from Megalops atlanticus, assembly GCA_019176425.1. Taxonomy (NCBI): domain Eukaryota; kingdom Metazoa; phylum Chordata; class Actinopteri; order Elopiformes; family Megalopidae; genus Megalops; species Megalops atlanticus. The sequence continues at coordinate 39,653,523 of CM032880.1, read as the reverse complement.
AGGCAGACGGAGCGGAGAATGCGCCTAGTGCAGCCGAGGTCCTCTGCATTATTACAGCTAATTTAGCAGCATTAGATCATAGGGAAGGCCAAGGGCAACTGAAGTAAGGCTTTCCGCTCATGTTTGTGTGTTGAGGAAACGGTCCACGTCATCCCCACCTGAGGCTGTGGGAACTGTGTTTCCTGGCTTCCTAGAATGCTGATGTCAAGCTTTCAGAGCCCAACTGAAAATCTGATTTACCAGGGAGGAAACTGTGTGCTCATTAATGTCGAGGTAGAAACTGTGACTGGTCGTGAAGATTCAGAGACCTTATTCAGTAAAGAGACTGCGTTCTGCTAAGAGGTCATTGGGACTATGTTCAGTGATGAGGATGTGTGCTAAGAGAGTGTGTTTAGTAATGAATTAGAGGCTGGTCAGTAATAAGGGGTCAGAGACTCTGTTCATTGATGGCCAGTTAGAGACTGTCTAGCTGCAATGAGAGAGAGGCAGTGTGTAGTACTGCAGGAGTGGAGAGAGATTCCTTTGTGTTATCATGGAGACAGGAACCATGTAAAAGCAGTGATGAAGCAGCACCAGATAATAAGGTTCAGCTGTGTGGAGGTAGAGAACTGGCTAGTGGACCATACAAACTATCAGCACCCTGCTAATGGTCCTCTGTAAATCTGCTGATGTTTGTTTGCCTCTCACTGACCCAGGTGAGAACACAAACACGTCTCAAACTCTGCTCAAGGGGGGGCATGGGTGTAATTTCACCTGGGAGGCGTGTGTCTTAATACTGTACCGTCGCTCCACACGTCAGCCTCCACTCCTTTCAAGCTTGCACTGCACAAGAAACAAACAGATGTCCCCAAGCCTGGCGGCGGGGGCAGAGATGTTTTTATATAAATAAACAGGATAGAAACCCAGCTCCCCGGAGGAGCCGCGAGATCGGCTCCCTCTCAGGGTTACCCTCACACGCCCACACGCCTCAATGGCAACCTTTCTTCCTGCATGGGGGGGGGGGATGGTGTGTGTGCCACGTAGCACGGTGGGGGCCTGGAGAGAGGGCTGCGCAGGCTGTGAGTCTGTCGCCACTCCTCTCGCATAAACATGCACATGCACATACACACACACAAACCCAGCGAGAGTGCACGGGCCTTTCACTGCTCACAGTGAAACATCGCATGCCACTTTGACCGTCAATTAAACTTCATTTAAGGCACCGGCCCCCAAAAAGGCTATTGATTGATCTCTCTTGTTAGGACTTCTTCAAAGAGGTCTGGCCGTTAGTCTCTTAAAAAAAGAGGCTGTAATTTATTGTTTTGAGAAGTCAAATAAAAATGTACTTAAAGAGGTCTGGGGCTTGACTTGTGTGTCACTAGGTACAATGGGCTGTTGTGGGAGTCCTTCAGATGAATAGACCGCAGCTTAGCCTGTTAAGCCCAGCCCCCAGTTTGAATCAACAGGCCATCTGATCACCCCCACGTTACCCTCCTCTGTTCAACAGAGAGAGGAGAAACCCACCTACCCACTGAAAACAGAGTTTGGGACCATTTAGAACATGGAAAATAGTTGCAGCCCCACTGCTCCCCTGCTTACTTTTTGGCATTGTAAGTTTATGCTCTGGCCTGATTTTTGGATGCAGTGGAACCTGGCTCCTCACGTCTCTATATGGAGCCTTAATGCACAGCTGTCCTGGATCGTGAGGAACAGGGGAAGAAGCCCATAATGTCATAGATAAAGTTGAGTGGCACACATGTAGGTTACATGCTCAAAATGTCTGCAGTAGTATGGGGAGCAAGCTGGCTGCTGGCCAGCCATTGGAGAAGTGACAGTGCTGTAGAGTAATTTACAGTGGGGTGAGCTGAGTGGAGAGGTTCCACACATAGTGCACGGATACTATTCATTTTCATTTTGCATTCTTCCAGCCTGTTGTGGACAGTACCTCCATGCTGAGCTGTTACCCAGTCAGATTAATTTTTACAAATACATGAGTGTTGCTCTACTCCGTGAATGAATGCAATGATTTAATATCTAACACAGCACTTGCCAGCAGTACAGGTGTTAAGAGTTTTTGCCAGCGCTTGTCTCATGAGAACGGCAGTGTGCAGCATAAATCTCGGACATGGTTACCATCTGAAGCCTCCAAGAACAACGCTGGTACAGTATTTTCTGTTTCCGGCTCATGTTATTTACAATGATAATACAAAGAATGCTAATCATGTTGATTTAATACTATTAATAAATGTCAATGCTAGGCAGTTCTTAGGAATTACCACTCAAAAATGAATTTGTCAAATGCTGTTTGGGAAATGTATTTATATTTGTTGCAGATATCTCTACAGATTGCAAGCAACATCTAACTCATACCTTCCTTTATGTCTGATACAGAAGTGTCAAAGGATGGTGTTGCTGTTGGCGAGCTTTTAGGTGTTGCTAAGTTTAGGACCATGTTAGCCTTTATTTTTTCTTGATTCTATGAATAAGGATGTGGATTTGGAAGATCAAATGAAGTAGAGTTTACAGAGTAGCCATTATGTGATGGTGGCCACATGTTATATTTGGCACTGCTGATGTCTGTCAATGCTTTGCAGCTATTTGCACACCTAATTGGTTTAAAACAAGGTGCCATCCCTGAGTGAGGATGGCAGTTGTGTTTGTGTTTTTAACTGAGGGGCGATCTCTCAGTGAAACGTGTCTCAGCATGTCTCTTTGACTGGCACTGCTCACACAGATCCATATGGGCCTCACAGTCCAAACCACTGTCTGGTAGTTGGCCCATGGCCTCCCAAAGCTAACTCATCACCACAACACTCTTGAATAAATACTAACTGTACAAAAAGAATTTTAAACAGTCTATAAAGAGACCAGGGTCTGTTTCCCCTCACTCTCTTGTCCAACAATCAAATGACTCACAGACATTTCCCAGCTCTGTTTCTCATCCAGAATTACGCAAAAAGTGGAAAATTGAAATATTATCATCATTTAGGGGGAAGTTGGGTATCAGATGCAATGAGATACTACTTGCTAAATAGCTGATGAAGACATGTCTGGACAGTGAGGCATTATTGGAAAGATGGTAGAACTTCGGTCTGCCCCAGTCTAGAGTTGCCCTATAGAGGGAGACAGCTGGTTCACGTTCCTTGCTGTGAACCCCCTCCCCTGCACGGGCTCCTCTCTCAGAGGTACTAGAGCGCCTCACTCCTCCTTTCTCAAAAATCTGCAGTCAGGAGGGGGCGCGTGGGAAGTGTCCCATGAAGCCATGCAGCTGTTGGTCTGTATGAGTGTGTGTATGCATTTTTATTGTGTCCATTTGCCTGCACATAAAGGGTCTGTTCACATTCTGTGTGCATGTCCATCTCCAAGGGGAGTGGGGGGATTGCTCTGTGTCTGCTGCACATGCTAACGTGAAACCATGTTAGCAAGAAAATGGGAGGAAACTGCTCCTCTTGAAGCATTAGTTTGCCATTCAGTTTCCAGGCTCTGCACCCTTTGCAGAAAGTGCAGCCTCTTCACTCCCAGCCAGGAGATGTGACGCTCAGACATGTAAGATATATGAGTAACTAATAATAATCTGAACTCTTCCCACTTCTTTTTCCTCACTTACGAACCATCCACATCAGTACCATGTCCAGTGCACACGTCTGCACTGCTAAGACCCACAATGCATTTTGGCAGAAAGGAGAAAGGCCCACACCAGATAATAAAGTTAACTGCTTCTGTGCATGTATCTGGGCTCCCATATGGAGCGTAGGCATCTTGGATATTTCCACACGGAAAGTGAAGTGCTTTTGGAATAAATATTGTGAGTGGTGCGAACCTCTCTCAGCTGTTGACTTTGAGAGATGGTGATATTAGTATATGAGCAACAAACCGCATCTGATTCAAACAGCAGTGGTGTTAACGCTCAGGTGTAGGACAAAAACAGAGTTAAATGAGACCGCAGCCTTAAAATCCAAAGACAGGTTTAAATTTTATATGTGAACTCCAAGAGCTACTGTAAATATGCAGAATGATGGAAATGAAAGAAAGGATAAGTACGTTACCTAAGACCCCAGTTTTTTAGGGTGGCTTAATTTGAAATAATAATAAAAATATTTTATTGTGGACAGAATAGGATAGAATGTTATAAAATGTAGACAAAGCGCTTGCTTGCAGATTCAAAAATCTTGAATGAAAAGCACTTTGAATAAAGAAGCATTTGAAATCTGCCTGTGCTGACAACCTTCAGACGGTCTGTATTCAAGAAGGAGAGCATGTCAGTCTGAATACAGCTAGGAGAGCTTGATATCTGTCTGAAAAAAATAACTACAGTGAGGTTATTAAATCAGCTTGGTAAAACAATGGCAACATAAGTGAGGGGGTATTACATGTGAAGGGGGAGGGGGCATTATGAGAGAATTCAAGGACAGGGGGAAAGAGAACAAAAACCTTGCTTGCCAGGATGACAAAGCAAATCTCGAAATTAACCGCTGACACAGAGTGGTCTCAGGAGAACACTGATTATCTCACTATCTCATCTCCAGAGACCTGCTGTTAGGCTTGCCTTACATTGAATGCTGGATCACACATGCCCTGTCTTTAGTATGTGCAGGTGATGTCATTATACAGGTGGTAAGCCGTAAACGTCCTCACTCACTGTGACTCTCTCTCCTCCAGGGACCTCCGGGACCTCCTGGAAAGCCAGGTCAACCGGGGAAGAGGGGACCACGGGTGAGTCCATGCTCTGTTACACCACGCTCGCTCCTCTGTCATACAGGGCCTGGCCACTAACCAGCCTCCAAAAACCACAGCCCTTCCAAGAGTGTTACATAAAGATAACAACATTAGCTCGGCCGTGATAGAATTTGCTTTGCGCACATTATGATAAAGCACACAGAGTGAGATCCCGGGATTATGAGGCATTAGTGTCCCTGTGTTTGTTTTCTTTCTGCATGGCTGAGACTTGAGTTCGACTGGTGGCAAGGTGCACTCCCAAAGCTGCAGAGCAAACAAACACCAGATAATAATACGCTGGGGAGCAGCAAGGAAACTGTCTCAATTATTAAAGTGGTCGTCCACAGGGAAAAACCTGCACAAAGCCTTGTTACACATTTAGTTCAGTGAAAGCTGCTTCTAACCCTGCTTCCTAATGTGATGTTTAGCTTCTGCTGCTCTTTACTGGGGTTTCAATAGCTGTAAGGTGCACCTTATATGAGGAACCAACAATACAGAGCTCAGCACATGAGATATAGACAAATTATACATCCTGACAGGGACAAACATAAGGGATGAATGCATAATGTTTCTCATATGCTTATCTGGCGCTATGGCTCCTGTTTGTGGTTTTCCAAATTTTGCACTTTAGGACACAAATATGTGTATTTGCCTATTATGTGATTATTATTTATTCATTTGTCAGATGCTGTAATGCAGAGTGACTCACAAGGCTCTTATGGCAAGGTAAATGGCACATTTAGTAAGAGCTGCATATCAGTAAGAGAACATACCAGTGATGAAGCATCATTGGCTAAAATAAGCATACCAGCAATCCAATACAACTGTAAACACAGTGCTCAAAATGATCATAAGGAAAAGCTTATCTGTTTACGTTATTGCAGTAAATTGCAAGTGGAAACAGGTCCAGTGTTGTGTGGTATATATATTTCACTTGAGTATACATACTTTCCCTAGCCTTAGCAAATAGGCAGGAAAGACTAAAAGGATTAATATTGCAGGGAATGGGTTGTAATACTGTATCTTGGAGATTTCCATGTATGACTGCGGCAGTCATCTGAGGTTTTCCACTTTCTATTTCAACACTGATTCTCTGTACAGAAGTTATATACTGGTATTGTGCACACCCCCTGTCACTTTTGGTACCTATAATATTAGAATCTTGTCCATGGTAATATCTGAGAATAATCTACAGTAAGATGGATCTATCTCAGTACTCGAAGAAACATATTTCAGGATCAAGAATTGACTTTCTTAAAAGAAAATAATTTCATTTTTGCTTTTCCCACAGTGATAAGTGCATGCCTCTTCCAGATAGTGAAGTCTCTGGAGAGTGCATTGTCAAGGTCAGGACAGTTAAGCACCAGCACCAGGCACAACGCACACTGTGCAGAGCAGCGTAGAGTGACATTCAGAGCACTGAACACTGAGACACAGTGGCCTGGGTTCAGTGCTAGGAGGGGAGACTTCATTTGGCCATCTGATCAAAACTTCATATACCACTTCTGGTCCAGTTGAACTGTGGCTTTACAACTGTAGACTTTCTCAAACAAAGCAACTTTTACAGTAAATCACAATAGTGCATACTAAATAAACGGATTGCATAATGCATTCCACATTGTAATTCGTCTAGATAAAGGTTCCCACTGGACAAATAAATTGTAATTTAATAAAGACCACAGTTATGCCAAAGCTGTGGCATAAGAAGCAAGTCATACGTAGATATAACCATGCTTGATTAATTAGTTTAACTCTTTTCCACTCTCCTGTGTCACATCCCCTATGACTGGCATTTGCCTCTTGGTCTGAGATTTACCCCTTGATTCAATAAACATTTGTCCCTTGACCTACACTAAGTGCAAGAGGGATGTTTTTTCACTTCAAATTCAGTTTTTTTTTTTCAATAAGTTTGCTGAGCTTGCCAAATTGTTTTTATGAAGAAAAAAAGGAACACAAGCATTTAATTGTGAAACAAAGGACAAATGTTGACCAAAATCAGAGGTTAGTTCTGTGAAGCCTAAATATATTTTGTTTTTCCATGGTCTGCCACTATTTAACACATAATGAATTTCCATTAGCTGCTGCAGAGTGTTATTTATGAATGGTGGTTCCATTACTTCTGGTGACTACCAGGGATTTTCAAGCACTGCAGCATAAACGTTAATGTGAAATTCAGCAGTGTAACAATCCACAGATCCGTAGTGATTATAGCCACGCGTGTGTCAGAAGCTGAGAGGGGACTGAGGGGTCTTCTCGTACGAAATGGAAGAAAAGTGTAACATGCAGAGGTCTGGGTTGAGTTAATGCCATCTCAGTATAGCTCAGGGGGAAGGGTGACCTTTAGTAAGCCAAGAAGTGGAAATTTGGCCTGTATCACCTACCCGCATAACAATTGCAAATCAAAAATATGATTTGTGTGTGCATGTGTGTGCGTGTGTGTACGTGTGTGTGGTTGGGGGCTCTCTGGGAGCCCCTGAGGGGTAGGCTGGGGGAAACCAATCTCTTTAACTGAAGAAAAGGGTCTTTGTAAGTCTAATCGAAGGTATTTAAAATCTGAAGTGAGCTCACAAGCTCTGTAAATCCATATATAGACAAGGACTTGAGAGCCTGGCAGTGTAGTTCTGCATATGGTGGACTGTCATAGACAATCTGTCTGCCTGGAAGAGGTAGACGTGTTGAGCAGAAGACAGAGTGTTCAGCCTGAAGCCTCTCTCCGGAGGCTGTAGGGAGTCGCGTCAAGTGGTGAGTGTGTTAATGCATCCTTGACACAGAGGCCACCTTTGTCCGAGGACCACAGCATACACAAGTAATGAAATGGCGGGAAAAATCCATCAAGGGGGATTGAACCGACGTCGGACCGTTGGCCAAAAACAAAGAAAATGTCAGTAAAAGCAGGGGAGGGCAATGACAGTGGCTGAAAGCTGACATGATTTAGGGTCGGTGAAGACACATTTCAGACCTCTGCTGAGCTCACAAAAGCCCCAAACAAAACACAGACATCCATGGGATCACACAAAGTGCACCCCCCCCACGACTCTCGTGCAAAGGGAAGTAAATAAAACGCTACAGTTCCGCCCCTTTGGCCTCACACCACAACACATGAAAGCTGACCACTCCCATAAGAAAATGCATTTCTGAATCTTTTATGTCCAGACATATATATGTCAAGGAGCCATGTGGAAAACGGGGGTCATGTGTTTATGGTTTCCATTGTACATATATATACATAGTATATATTGCACACACACACACACACACACACACACACATATATATATATATATATATATAATATGCATTTTACTAGGAAGACATAATCAGAAGTAGCATCTTTTATGTTTCATTTTATCATCGGCATGTGTGGCAGGGTTCAGATGAAATGTGCCATCAAGCACGCTATGGACGCAGCATGGCAGCGGGGTGTTTGGAGTTTTCACTGTGTTTTTCCAGCCCCTGATTGGAGCTCGTCTGTGTGGTCAGACCACAAACCACAGCCTAGATTTCAATTTTTTATTATTTAGAAGTAACATTAGATTTTGACTAAATCATACAATGTACAGTATATGAAGCACATGACAGCATTTATAATGTTATTTATTTTGATCATCATATTAATTATCTCAGTTTAGTTCTATTCTTTTAGTTCATGAAATAGAATTAAAATGCCACTCAGCAAGCTGCAAGTTTGTTGTGCATGGCATGGATGTTGTTCTTGAGACTGATCCATTTCCATTCTCTTAAGGGTCAGATACCAGCACCTGCTAAGGGTATGTTCAAATCACCTGATAAACTTCAACTTATTAAATGTGAATGCAATTTAACTTATTGGGAAAACAAACTTCATGAAAAAGGGCACCTCCAGTCAAATGACATTGCAGCTAAATTGAATCTGAAGCAATCTACCTGCAGGCTACATGAAACCAACACTTTTCAGGTACCGGTAGCATTATGTGAGTACTGTAAACTGGTGTAGGGAATGCAGTGGTCAGCCCTGGTTGGCTCATACAGCAGGCTGTTGTGACCAATGAGTGAGGGGAAGAAATTTTACAAGGATATTGTTTATTTTCAGTATTATTAAAGTAATACACTCCCCTGTCCAGAGAATTACTTTATAAATAAATAAACATCACTATCAAAATAGACATAATTATTGTAGTAAAACAAAACATTAATGTAGACCCAATTACACAGTTATGCAATAACAAACTGTGGCACAGTCATTAAACCATAAAAAGATGAAGGGTCTCCAGTCTTCAGTCTTGCCCTTGCTTCAGTCTTGCTTCAGTCTTGCCTTCAGTGAGGGTCTTTGTTAGCTGCTCAGCAACTTTAAGGATATGTAAAACATTGCATTATCAAGTGACAGCCTATTTAATGCCCACTAATGAGTGACGGCCAATGCATCTGCAGCCATTATCACAAAATTAAGTAACAGAAATCTGAAGATACTTGTCTGCAGTGATCTCACACCAGCATAAGTAGATAAAAGTGTAGCATAGTGGTTGAAGAGCAGAACTTGTTCCTGCTGGGGCACTGCCCCTGTACCCTTGGTCAAGGTACTTAACCCACAATTGGGTCAGTAAAATATCCAGCTGTATAAATGGATAACATTGTAAAAAAAATTGTAACCAATGTAAGTCGCTCTGGATAAGAGCGTCTGCTAAATGCCAACAATGTAATATAATAATGTAATAAAAGAAGCCTGGCTTGTTTGCACCCCTGTTCTTTAGCACTCTAACCCCACAGAGCCTCTGAAGGCAGCTTTATTAGGCACAGAGAGGTGCGGTGTAATGACAAAGGAGAGGATTCTGACACCCATGAGATTTTCACACAGCCCCGGCCAGCGAAACCTAAGTCCCAGGATTCATTCAGGGGCCTGCCGTGACCTTCAACCCCGTAAGCCACCACATGTGGGTGTCAGATGTAGTTTAGCAACCGTCGTCAACACACAGGGGACACAAGTCATTTTCCAGCCGCAACCCCCGTCCAAACCCACCCCTCTCCCACCCACCCCAGTCCGTCAGACCAGCGTATCTGGTGTGGTAGGGATGACAGCACTGGTGAATGCGGGGTGCCTGTTGGGCACAGGCGGTCGAGGCCTCCTGGTATTGAGGTGTCAGGTCAGTCCAGAGTGCAGCGCCCTTGTCTCGGTACGTCCATACTCATCTGCCCCTGCCCAAAATCCAGCAGTGCCTGGCTGAAGAACTCACCCCAGGCTGAGCTCTGAAAAGGGTGGTGTCAGAGGCCTGGTTTAAAGGAGGCTCTGTCTGTGGGTCAGAGCCTTCCCTTACAATATTTACAGCAGGAAAAGCACTGCCCTTTGTGGAGGAGACTCATATATACAAAATGACAGCTACTGCTCAGTCTGTGACCATAATGAAAAGGTTACACATATTAAAATAGGAATATCCAGTCAGCTGCTGGCTCCATAATATATGTATTTTTCATGCATTTAGCTTATACACTTAGCATATTGCATTGAGCAAAATACTTAGCTGGATGATGAGTCCTACAATGTATACATAAAACCAAACATGAACAACATGTGATAAACAGTATGGTAAAAAATGACAGAGCTACAGTGCCCTCCAAAAGTATGTTGTTGTTTGATCAAAAATGACTATGAGACCAAAGTAGAGACCAGCTTTTAGCTTTTATTTCATGCACATACGTTTTTATCATTTTATAGAAAGCTATTTTAATGCTGAGTCCCCTTTTTTCAGATGCGTAAAAGTAAGTTAACAGATGAATTTCAAAACAAATCAAAGTGATTAGGTCTAATATTTGGTTGCATAGCCCTTTGATGCAATGACTGCATCAAGTCTACGACCCATTGACATTGCCAAATGTATGGTATCTTCTTTGGGAATGCTTTTCCAGGCCTTCATTGCAGCTCCTTTCAGTTGATGTTTGAAGACAGAGAGCCCCTGTAATGACCTCCTCTTCAGCAAGTAAAATGCATGCTCAACTGGATTTAGATCTGGTGACTGACTTGGCCAGTCTAAAACTTTCCACTTTTTGTCATCGATAAAAACTTTGGTTGCATGGGCAGTGTGTTTGGTGTCACTGTCTTGTTGCAGGATGAAGCGCCAACCAATGAGATTGGAGGAATTGCTTTGTACATAGCCAAACAAAATCCGTCTGTACACTTCTGAATTCATCCTGCTGCTGCCATCATCTGTTACATCATCAATAAAGGTGGAATGGTTTGGATCATGGGCAGTTACTATCTTTCTCCACACTTTTGGCTTTCCATCACTTTGGTGAAGGTTTATTTTGGTCTCATCTGTCCATGAAACTTTGCTCCAGAGCTCTTCTGGCTCTTCTCTGTATTTTTTGGTGAATTCTAATCTAGCCTTTCAATTCTTGCTGCTGATAAGAGGTTTGCATCTTACAGTATACCCTCTATAATTCTGCTGTCGAAGTCTTCTGCGAACAGTGGATTGTGATACTTTCACACCTGCACTCTGTAGACTGGTGGAGATGTCACTGACCGTTGTTTTAGGGTTTTTCTTCACAGCTCTTAGGATTTCTCTGTCATCAGCTGCACTTGTCTTCCGTGGGTGACCTGATCTGTGTTTATTTTGAAGTCCACCAGTGGTTTCTTTTTTCCAGAACTTTACAAACTGCTGTACTTGATATAGCCATTTCCTGTGCGATGGTTTAGTGACTTTTAGTTCTCTCTTCTTACAGATTAGCTGTTTTTCTGCCAGTCAGTTCTCTGGTTTTCATGCTGGTGTATGCCTTCCTGCTCCAAATGCAATCTCCACAGATGAAAAGATAGGCTGCAATCAAGGCTTTATTTTTATGTGTGAACAATCCATGCAAAAGGAAACACCTGAGCAACGAGTTACACCTGTCACTCATTCATTAATTTACTTTTGCACACCTGAAAATGGGGGCACTCAACACAAAAACAGCCATTTCTCTAAAATGGTAAAATGTATGTGCATATGAAGACCATTAAATAAAAGTTGATAATTTAATCATTTCATTTCAAATCCAAAAATGACACATTCCATTCTACCGTTCACATGCGTTTGGAGGGCACTGTATATCCCTCGCTCATGTAACATTTTAACATGTGTTGACATACATTTGTTTTTCATCAAGACTGGTACTGCAGCTCAGACAGGGTTCACAGTGTTAAGTAATGGAACTGTTGCAGTCACTCATTTATGTGGGCACTATGGCAATCGCCTGAGTGGTCCATGGAACTGTCTCCAATGGAACATAGCTGTAATGTTCTGGAGGGCATAAATGTTGTGAACACTGCAGCCTCCAAGTCAGGCTCTTGCCATTCCCCTTGGAGTAAAGTGTTACAATGGCAAGCGGCCATAAAAGTTGGCACGACCATGATGTAATGGGGCATTTCTGTTTCATAGACTGCTGCTGGACCCAGATGTGGTTTGGTAAGTGTGGCCAGGCTGTTCCCATCAGCGCTTTCCTGCACTCTTGTCAGGGGCCTGTTCTTACAGGACAAAACAATTAAACAGGAAACATTACATTTACATTATTGTCATTTAGCATTATTATGATATAACTTATTCACAACATTTATCCAGAGCAACTTATAATTTTGTTTTACATGTTATCCATTTATACAGCTATACATATACTGAGGCAATTGAGGGTTAAGTACCTTGCCCAAGAGTACAGCAGCAGTCCCCTGAATTACACTCAGTGACCACTTTATTAGGTACACCTCTCTAATACTGGGTAGGACCCCCCCTTTGCCCCCAGAACAGCCTGAATTCTTCGTGGCATGGATTCAACAAGGTGCTGGAAACATTTCTTAGAGATTCTGCTCCATGCTGACATAATAGCATCACACAGTTGCTGCAGATTTGTCGGCTGCACATTCATGTTGAGAATGTCCCATTCCACCACATCCCAAAGGTGCTCTATTGGATTGAGATCTGGTGATTGTGGAGGCTCATTGTCATGTTCCTGGAACCAGTTTGAGATGATGTGTCCTTTGTGGCATGGCACATTATCCTGCTGGAAATAGCCATTAGAAGATGGGTAGACCATGGTCATAAAGGGATGCACATGGTCAACAACAATACTCAGGTAGGCTGTGGCATTTAAACAATGCTCAATTGGTATTAAGGTGCCTAATGTGTGCCAAGAAAATGTTCCCCACACCACTACACCACCACCTCCAGCCTGGACCGTTGACACAAGGCAGGATGGATCCATGGATTCATGTTGTTTACGCCAAATTCTGACCCTACCGTCTGCATGTCGCAGCAGAAATCGAGATTTGTCAGACCAGGAGATGTTTTTCCAATCATCTACCGTCCAGTTTTGGTGAGCCTGTGCCCACTGTAGCCTCAGTTTCCTGTTCTTAGCTGACAGGAGTGGTACCCAGAGGGGTCTTTTGCTGCTGTAGCCCATCCACCTCAATGTTCATGTTGTTAGAAATGCTTTTCTGCATAGCACTGTTGTAACGTGTGGTTTATTCGGGTTACTGTCGCCTTCCTGTCAGCTTGGACCAGTCTGGCCATTCTCCTCTGACCACTGTCATTAACAAGGCATTTTCGCCCACAGAACTGCTGCTCACTGGATGTTTTTTGTTTTTTTGCACCATTCTCTATACACTCTATAGACTGTTGTGCGTGAAAATCCCAGGAGATCAGCAGTTTCTGAGATACTCAAACCACCCTGTTTGGCACCAACAATCATCCCACGGTCAAAGTCACTTAAATCAGATTTCCTACCCATTCTGATGTTTGGTCTGAACAGCAACTGAACCTCTTGACTATGTCTTCGTGATTTTATGCATTGAGTTGCTGCCAGATGATTGGCTGATTAGATATTTGTGTCAACAAGCAGGTGTACAGGTGTACCTAATAAAGTGGTCACTTAGTGTAGAATCTATAATGCAGTTTCTGTGATGGAGACCGTTTTAAAACAGCCACTCAGCTTACTTATATTTGAGATTTGAATTAGAGATAACCGTTAACTTAAAGAAAGCCTCTTTTAAAGGATATATTTTTTCCTTAAGTGCGTGGTATTTATGGGGCTAAATGTTTTTCACTTTGGAGTTAGTTAATATTATTATAGCAATATAACGCATATTATGTAATGTAACACTGGGTGGATGGACAGGATGGATTCCTCTTGACTTACATAACATAATTGTCCTATATTAAGTGTGTTAGCATTCTGAGCTGCTTTGTACAAATGGACTGCCTACCTGTCACTGTTAGTTTATTTGCAAATCAGTGATTTTCTTAGTGTCATTAAATAAAATTAAAAACAGCAGTATCCTAATGTCTCAAATGTAAATATCTATATACAGTGCGGTTCCAAGTCTCAGAGTGCAGTTGTAATAGAAAGCAGCTTATTTTCTGGAATGCACTTTCCCTGGTCCTCAAGAGTAAACCCTCATTCTCACTGCAGGACCTGATCGCTGTAAAGTGAAGGCCTCTCAGTAAACCATTTGAAGGAACAGTGACTGGCCCAGTCCTCAGCTGCAAAGACAGAGAGGATGGTTACATTCTAGGGCGGTCCTAATTAGAATGTTCTGGCCATTCAATGGCATCATCAGGTGTTTTTTCGAATGCAGGTGTAGAAGGAGGCAGGGCCATCAGAGCAGATGCTGGAGATGCAGGCTTATGCCAGACACCTGTATCAGGCCTAACACCCAGTAACATACCTTTTTTAATTATCCACACATATGATTTTTTACACAAATAATTTGTATCTGAATATTCATTAATAATCTTTATATGCTTGCCTGTGATCCTTGTGTACAAATTCGTACTTTCAAAGTATTCAAAGTTCTTTGGGTCCTCTCCCACTGCCTGACAATGTAAACAAGTTTGTCTGGATGCATATTCTCACCAGGTCTAAGAAGGAGCACTTTAAGTGTAATAATTTCTGGAGTGGAGCGTTACCCATTCCAAAAATGAAGTGGGTAGCAGAACAGTATGGGATATTATTCAATATGAGTTTGCATGAATAAGACACAATTCTAGTGTGTCTGGGCATCCAGCACGTCTAGGATTGTAGAGTGGTTCCTGGTCTGCTGGTCTGTGCTCACTAGAAGTGATAGCTACTGTAGTCAGTTACTCTGGCAGAAGAGGTACCGTGTACCCTATAATTTGGAGGGGCTGTGCAGTCTCACACATGCATAGCTCAAAACTTACTGCTTTAAGAGGAAGTAGTAATTTGGCATTGGTTCCTTCAGTCTGTGAACATATAATCCCAACATGTGCATAAATTATGAAATTTCAGCAATCATCAATGATAAGCTCAGTTGAAAAGGTAGGTTTCCGTAGTGCAGCACAAATTAACTTATTTATAAGCAAGCTATGTTACTTGTATGATGTGGAAATGAAGAACATGAGATAATTAGAAACTCTACCAGTAAATACACACTGCCACAACATGTCTGGCTTGGGAGCCTGTGTGGGCATCTGGAATAGGCGGTAACCATTTGTGGTTACCGCCTTGGTGTACTCTGCAGAGACTGTGGGTTTCCAGTCCCATATCCCATCCTCAGTCTCTAAGCCCTATCATGGCCTGCAGTGAGCCCCACCCTGGCTGTGTCTGAGGTGTGTCCTGCCCTGCTCGGAGTGGGCAACTGCGACCCCCAGTTGCTGTTTGCACACTGGGCCTCCTCGATCATCAAGGTCACTTCATTCACTGACCTGCTGTGCACCTGTAATAAAGGATGACTTCAAAGCCTTTCTGAAAGATGAAAATCATTGGGAGTCGGCAGGGAAGGGGGTGGGGGCGCGGGGGTAGAAGGTGTTTTCCATACCCTTGTCAGGGCATTCCATAAGGCCAGGGGGTCATCTGCTGTGAATCGCTGACCTGAGACAGAGGCATGCCACAGACTAACCCTGTGAAATCCCCCGACCCCACCGTAAATTTGGACGCATGTCGTCCCCCCCGGGATGACGTTGGTGGCCTTTCACCTGAGGCTGGCCAGGAGGAGGTGCTGAGTGACTCAGGATTGGGGCTGGAGAGAGTGGGGTCAGTGGTTTACCAGAACTGAGTGAGCGGATACAGGTATAGGAGTTTCCATGGTTTTCCATGGGCCGTCTCCCTAACTAGCAGCAAATGGTCACTGATGGCTGGAAGAATCATGCTGGTCCACAGCAAGCACAGAAGGATGGATCACTTGACTCATTGAGACACACTCTGCAATTCCTCCCCTAATTATCTGGGCAGACCAGAACTTTTTAAATGTTATTAATTGCCTGTCTTTGTAGCCATCAAAGACAATGCACCAAATGCAATTGAATAGGCTTACTGCCATGTCTTCACTTTTTTTCTCTTGGCTAACCATTGCCATGTGTTTAATATCCAACCAATGCTAATGGAGTGAAATGCACAGAATGGTTGGATAAAGACGAGGAAATCTGTAGATGAGCTTCTGGTAAGTGTTCCCATGTGTTCAGTATCAAGCAGATTGATGTCTGTGAGGCCCGTTGGGCGGAGCTGCACCCACACTAGGCTGATTCAGACTGCCATGGTTGATCACAGTACTCTTGTTGTAGTAGGAGGGTCTGAGTGTAAGTCTGTCATACAGCCATCCTCCCCCTCTCTTGAGCAAACAAGTGTTGAAAGCAATACAATGAATTCCTTTTTAATGGTTTAGGAATCAACTCTTCAGTGACTGATACAGGGATTTTTGTTTTGGATCTTAATTTGAATTTGAAATAAGCAAATTTGTCAGAAAGGTCACTTGTATATAAAGGAAGAGTAGTGCAATGGATCACATGCTTTCAGTGGAACCTTTTCATTCCGTGTGCAGTGTAAATACTCAGGCTGACAGCTCCAATAATTTTACCATGGGTCCTATTGAAATGAATAGGGTGATGTCCCAACATCTCCTAGGACATATAGGCCGTTGCTACCCGTCTTGTCTCTGCCTGCAGGAGCCAGAGTACAAGGTCCTTTCCCAAAGTTTGACGTGTTACCCTCCTAGAAAGGAGAAATGGAAGTGGATCAGCTTCATCTGAAGGCTGAACTTAAGTCTGAGA
The DNA here is from genome assembly GCA_019176425.1 of Megalops atlanticus. Lineage (NCBI taxonomy): Eukaryota > Metazoa > Chordata > Actinopteri > Elopiformes > Megalopidae > Megalops > Megalops atlanticus. The sequence continues at coordinate 39,636,829 of CM032880.1, read as the reverse complement.
AGACCTGCTTTTTTCTGTAGTATCAGTGCTCTGAGGGGGATACAGTCTTTTAAGCTGAATCCAGCACCTACAGCACAGTGTTAGTATGGCAGGACCCTCACCAGGAGACCCCTTAGCCCGCGGCAGTGGAGGGGGGGGTTGGTTAGCCACCGCATGGGCCCCTCGCATGGCTTCTGGGAAAGTGTGAGGTTGGAGAATGCGAGAGGATGAAGAAAATCACATCCATATGCCATAACTCAGACAGAGAGCCAGTCTCTATACGGTACACACACACAGAGGCGCAGCCGCCTGGAGCAGGCACGGTGTCGGAGCGACGTGGGAGTCGACGCTCTCCAGATCCTCCCTCACAAGCTGCAGAAACCACACTGCGCCTTGCACTGAGGGGGTGAGCGTGCAAGCCCATCTGGTGGGCTTCCCATCCCTGGTGTAGACTGCCTGCTCAGTGCAGTTCACTTGACTTTCTCAAGAAGAGGTGAAAAAATGAAATGGTGCCAATTAATCATGATGGTGTTAAGAAGCAGGTTCTGTGTGGTCTTTGTGATTTTGTGACTGTGTGCTGCTCAGTGACTGAATTTTTTTTTTTTTTTTTTTGTCATTTTTCCATTTTTCTCCCCAATTTGGAATGGCCAATTTTCCCGAATTTGGAATGTCCAATTAGTCATCGATGTTCGGTCCCATTGCACAACCCCCACTGTCAATCCGGGAGAGCATGGACAAGCACGTGCCCTCCTCCGAGACACATGATGTCAGCCGCTGCTTCTTTTCGCTCTGCGGTCCACAAGCCAAGCTAGCACAGAGATGAGTCGGAGGAAGACATTTCATATGCAGCTTTTGGCACGTGGACCACAGGCGCCTGATCGACCAGCAGGGGTCACTGTTGCTAATGGGACCGAAGCCCCTGCCGACGTACCCACCCCTATCCCCGGCGGAACGAAGCCAATGTGCTCCGCCTGTGAGCTCCCGGTCACTGTCGGCTAGTGACACGGCTGGGATCGAACCCGGGCTGTAGCATTCAGTCTACACTCAGAACGAGTGCTTTTACCGACTAAGCCACTCGGGAGCTTCAGTGACTGAATTTGGAACATTATTGGTTGGAAAGAGATTCTGACTGTCCTCAAACAGGACCTGTATGTTTTTTTTTTCTCTGTATACCTTTGGGGAAGAGTGGCTGTAATGGAGATTCCAGTGTTCTGTCACAATCTTCTACTTCTATTTTTATTTTATTTTTATTTTATTCTTTTCAGTGCTGATCCATTAACATTAATTCATTTGAAATCCAAGGTCTTGTCCTGCTTCTCTGTCAAGTTCTGTCATCTTCCCTTTCCTTTGATCTATGGCCAATTGTGTGCTCTGAAGTGACAAGACAACTACCTCAGGTAGAGAGAACAGAGGTTAAGATGTACCTGGCAAAGCCATTTCCTGTCCAAGCGTGGGTCACCCATCAAAGGCTGTGATAAACCCTTCTTTAGGAGTTCCCTTATGATTTTGGTGCCATTTTTCTGAAGTGCTAAAGTTGATTTCTCTGAAAGGATACCTTTCTTTTAGCACTCTCCTCCGTAAATGATTTGTTGTCCCTAACTGTGGCCTCTCTTGTGTTACAGGGTCCTCCTGGTCCACATGGAAATCCAGGCCGTCCAGGTCCATCTGGGCCCAAGGTGCGTACAAATATATTTCCATGTTGCTAAAACTCCATCAGGCAATGCTGAGCTCAGCTTGGTCCATTTGTATTGATACACTGATCTAAACACTAGTGGCAGCTCTCTTTTGAGGCTTGGCATTAGTGTGCCATTATGGATAAGCACTGTGTAATGTGTGTACTGTGTACTTTCCAAAATATGGCTATGAAAGTAAAACAGGGCAGGAATGAAGGGGAGCAATAAGGAGCTCATGTGAATTTTGTGATTTAGTGTGATTTAGGCATGTTTGAAGAAACCCCACCCCCGTGCTCTCGTGACAACTATAATCTGGAAGAGTGAAGAGATAAAACTGATTTTAATAAAAATAGTCTTATTTTTACTATCCAGTATCCCAGTTTTATGCACAATGCAGATTGTAATAGCATCATACTGATTTAGACTGGCATTACTGGCATGGTACAGGACTGTTACCCAGTCTTCATTGAATCCAGGTCCTCCTTCATCCGATCTGGACTTGGGGGGTTGCCATTTTGATTTAAGATCAAACCAAGATCAGGTCCTATACTGTAAGACATTCCAAAGACATGGTGCACAACACCCACACGTACAGAGCTCCTACGCAATGAAAACCAGGCCTCATCTCCATCCTGCCCTGGTCAGCTGATCCCAGGACTTTGCACAGACACATTGTATTACTTATCCTGGTTCAGCGTTGTTTTTTGAATGTGTGACCACATCTAAATAAATGAGCAATAAACTAGTCGCCTCATCTGATCTCATCCTCTCTTTCAATTCATTTTCCTACCACATGTGCACATTCATTGAGTTTATGAGAGCAGTGTCATCCTCTCTCTTGGCTGGCTGTATCAGGGATAAGACAGGAGTTCCTTTAATAACTTATGGGCCTTTCACAGTAGACTTGGTTAACACAGACAGGCCTTCACCACATTCATGTAAGGGAAACTTGCATTCACACATGGATTTAAAGCCGCAGTGCCCCATTTGTATCTGTCCCAGCACCTTTCATCCCAGGGGTGCCGCTCTGTTCATCTTTCTGAACTGCTGACAGATCGATTCTAATCCCGTCAAAGTGTATTACACAGCGGAGACGTAATCTGTCTTAGTCTCTGCTGCTGTGCTGTTTAATCCTGTTGTGCACAGGGCTGAGTTTCAGGTACGGCCTGATTTCTTTTGTCTCTGCAGTACGAGTAGCACAGGGTCTCTTTCATGTAATGCTTCATATGGACGAACGAGGCGGCCACACAGAGGCGGTGGGATTCCAGCTGTCTCTGTAGCCAGGGGAGACACCTGTTTTTGAACTTTCCTTGTGACAGAAATCACATACATCACTGCCTGTGACAGAAGTCTGTAATAAAACACAGTCAAGACATAAGTGCGATTTATCACCATTCACAGGAAAGTTGGAACCTTATTCTAAAGAAGTGAAAATGCCTCCACTATGTATACATGTGTGTGTGTGTGTGTGTGTGTGTGTGTGTGTGTGTGTGTGTGTGTGTGTGTGTGTGAGAAAGATGTGCAATCAGTCTCTTTACTTGACCTATAGTAATGGTTATGTGACCTGTGGTTGTGCATGTATAAAAGTGGTTAGTAATGCCTTATTATGTGTTTAAAATTTTCTTAAAAAGAAAAGAAAGCGTCAATCATCACAGCTGCATGTAATCATGGCCCGCCCCCCTGCACTCATTGGACAGTGTAATTGTTTGTTCCTGGGTCAGTGCAGAGCTTGATTCCTGTTGCCTCCCTGTTGTTGCCGTGTCCCACCCGGGCGCAGCTGAAATTGGGGGCAGTGCCATAGTGTGCCATTTCAGCAGCCTCTCTGTGCCAGCGCAGGTCTCTGGGTGGATACGGTGGTGGAGTGTGGTGTGGGCCCACCCAAATGTAAAGGGTTCCCTGTGAAACGGCTCCTTCACACATCACATACATCAACATCAGATAGGAAATCCCAGCAAAGAGAGGCCTTGTGTTTATAACTCAGCACCAGCGCAGCCTGACTCTATGCCAGAGCCAGATTTTTGTGGGCTCCATTAAGACTCCAGCTGTAAAAATAGAATTGTATCTGCCCATCCCCCCACCCTTCTACCTCTAGAGCAGAGAAATAATACTTCACAAATTTCTCATTTTGTTTAAATGTCCCTGGATCTCTTAAGGCTCAGCAAGCACCCTGTAACATATAAACCACAGGCTATGTCTCTGCCCATAGTGTCAGAAACCCTGTAAGTGCTGATGCATTAGACTCTGTGATGCGTTATACTTTTAACAAGCATTTTAGAGACAACAGACTTAACACTTTTTTGTCATTAATTTGAAATAATGCCCAATGTTGTTAATGCCCAATGACTCAGCTCTAAGGTTATTTATGAGAGAGAGAGCGTGAGAGAAAAACAGAGAGAGAGGGAGAAGCACAAGCAGACTGCATGTTCTTCTAGTTCATTTCTAATGAAATGAAGAATGTGGGTCTTTTCTTAACCAGAACTTTTTGTGAGATTACTCCTGTTCCATTCCGTTGTTACTCATGTGGATCTGCGCTGTGTTTCGATGCAGATGCAGTGTGTTTGTGTGCCTGTAGTATGTGTGAACTTGAGTGTACTTTTCTCTCTGATGTAACAATGGTGTCTATGGATGTGTGCTAATCACTTCAACATCTCGTTAAAGTGTATTGTTTCATTTTCCCTGTGGCAACATAAAAAATCAAGATCTTGCACTGAATATGGTTTGGATCTAGAGTAAGCTTTACTGCTCGCCCAAATAATAGTAACGTACACAGCTTGGAAATAAGTTAACATTTACAAGAGCATGGTGCTCTGTGTTGCCAATGGAAAAGTCTAAAAGTAGGTCACCTAATATCTATTTATGGGAACGCAATTTTTCATCTATCCATTTAATGCAGTTTTATACATTTTCCTTTCAAGTTTTAATTTGCTTTTGTTTCCCTGTGACCATGGCTTTTAATACTCTCGTTTGAGGTGAACAGCTATTGAAAAGGTCAAGGCAGGTGTGTGAGAACCTTTCCAGGGCATTTGATGTTCAAACCCCACTCCGAATATGCTGCTTTCATGAATCCTGAATGAGAGAAGGCTGTAAACCCACAGGGGTGCTCACAGAAATTCACAGAGCAAGTTTAATTTCCAACATGCATGATGTTCCAACGCATGCATGATGTGATTGTTTACTCCAACAATGTGGCAGTATTTTACCAGCAGGTAATGTATGCACCTGACATGCTTAGGATTCGGCTACGGAGGCTTTTCCTTTGCAAAAAAGTCTTTTTTAAATTTATGATTGGAAATAAATTGTATAATATTCAATTCTGCAATTGTGCATTTGAAGTTTAAATGCAATGTACATTTAAAGCTTAACGCGATAGGTCTTACTGTGTAAGTGAAATAGGCCTGTGGCTGACAGAAGGCTTTCCTGAAGTGCTGGGACAGACAAGGGCAGCGTTGCACAGCCCGAAAAGGGAAAAGAATGTGCCAGGTGTCTCCAGATGTCATTTTGGAGGCCTACAGTAAACTGGCTCTTGGAGCATATGTGGGACAGACCTTCTTCATTGTGTAAACAACGTAGTGGCCTGACTTCTTAGCTGTCCTCACTGTCTCAGTTATGAGGACAACATTGTAAGCACACTGTATGTAGATTAATGAAATAAAGATTTGCAGTGAAAATATCACAGTGGTGTAAATGATGTACAATGTTGGTCAACACTGGGGGGGCATCCTGTCATCCTGGGAATATTAATGAATCTCAACTGATCTTTGTGTTTATTTCAGGGAAGAAAAGGAGACCCTGGGCTTTCGCCAGGAAGAGCACCAAATGGAGAGAAAGTGAGCACTCATTTCTTAGCTGCCTCTCATGTTTCCAGCTCTGTAACTGCTTTTTTCATCAGTGGAAAGCCAATAATCATAAGTAAACTGGAAGAACTCAGACATATGACTCACACTGTGCAGTCAACCAGTCAAAGCCCTCTGTACAGTGAGATGTATCTTTCTCATCTCAGAGGTCTCATTTAATAGTCTGGTAAGAGCAATTCCTTTATTAAATAACCAAACAACACACAAAGGAATCTGAAAAAATGGATCTACTTCTGCGGAAGGCATTAAGAAAACATCAAAGAATAATACTTACATTGACAACAATCTGTAATGACAGCATTTGTTCACCTGCTCATTGTCCTTTATCTTTGGAAAAAAGACTGAAAGAATCGATATACAACACACTGCACTTTGAATATGTCCCAAGTTCCTGACGAAAGAAAGTATAGTAGCGTGTTTGTAATTAATGACAGTTGTATGTAACAAAACATTACTATGGAAACCAGTTCAGAAAATGCTCTAATCACATGGAAAGCTGCCTTTGTGAACAGGGGGTTGTAAAAACATTTTTCCAAATGTAGAGTTTAAAGACAGTTTCCTGTAAAAAATGCTGGATGTATGCAGAGGAAGTGACAATTTCTACTTTTAGCTCTCTAACAAGCATGTCCATTTGTGTTCCTGAGTATTTGTTGTTGTCGTTCTAGGGAGACCCCGGGATTATGGGCCCTCCTGGATTAGCTGGACAACCTGGCCGAAAGGTAAGAAAGGCATTACACCTCTCTTGGTCTCACTCCACTGGCTCCCTGTAGCTGCCCGCATCATGTTCAAGGCATTGATGCTTGCGGACAGGGCAGCCAACAAAATTGCATCTACCTACCTCAACTCACTGCTGCAACCTTGTGTTCCCTCCTGACCGCTACACTCTGCTCCTGAACGGCATCTGGTGGTCTCGATGCATTCGCGGCGTATAATCACTATCCAGGACTTTCTTCGCTGTTGTCCCCTGATGGTGGAATGAACTTCCACACTTCACCCATTCTGTTGAGTCCCTCTCTGTCTTCAAAAAACACCTGAAGATACAGCTCTTCCACTCTCACCTGAGCACCTGAAACACTACCCCCTAAAGGAACTTCTCATGTCTCAAACTGTCTCCTTAAACTATTAAAAAAGTTATCTAATGGTTTAACACACTTGTTAGCTTTACCTGCTAGTTTGTACCTTGCCCGGCCATTGAGACCTGGTCATGCAGTGCTTCTAATATTGTTGACTCCATATGGTTTTTCGCTTGTGTTGTATTGTACCTCAATTGTAAGTCACTTTGGATAGAAGTGTCTGCCAAATGAATAAATGTAAATGTAAAGTCATTATCGTTCATGATTAAAATGCCAATCGCTCCCCAGTAAAGCCAGATACAAAGGCCCACAAAACCTATGTAACCTCAACACACTCCAGTGACCAGCCCACCCCCTGCACATCCCGGCTTGGAATGTGGTGCATGTTAAAAAAGTATATATTTTTGCATGGCAGTCAGAGGTCAAATACACAGTATTGGAAGGATTTTTCCCACTCTTCCTTCAGAAAACTCCCCTTGGATGCTTTTCCATTGAAGAAAGCAGTTTTTGGGGATAACCCAGAGCATCTTTTTACTCAGGCCATTCCTCCTTCTCGCATTTGGAGAGGAGCCTAACATGGTCCAGACTCACTTCTGCCGCAGCCTGGTGTGTTCAGACACTCCGGCTAGAGAAATAGTTGGTTTGTGTTCCGCTCAGGAGATAATGACATCACTCTAAATACGTGTTCCGAAAAATGTACGGAGGAGAGGCTTCCTTTAAGTAGTGGGGGTAGGGCCAGTATGAATCCCTCAATTTTCAGCTGTTACATAAGCAGAAACTATTTCCCACTGGGCGTGTTCTTGTTAGAATACACAACTGCTGTCCCTGAAGAGAGGCCCTGCTTGATTGCTGGCCTCATTATCGATCCGTTTCGTACACTTGCCACCCTGCCAGTGTTTTTGATTTTCATTAACATGGTTCCATTGGAGCAGCACCCAGGCCAAACTCTGTTACACACCAGTTCTCATATGTCTCTGTGAACTGGGTCAGAGTCATATTTTCTGAGCGGTAGTGAAGTCCAGTCACTGATGTCAGCCCGAACAGGAAATGCACGGTCCTTCCAGCAATTGAGAAAGGTTCAGCTGGGCTCGTTCATCACTCTGAGATCAGATCTGGACCCAGGATGGTAATCCGTTCAGCCCAGTGCCAGCTCCTTAAAGGGGGCTTCCTGTCAGACTCTTTGTGCGAATAAAGAGAATCTGCTGTAACTTGGGACAAAGAGAAAGCCTCTTCCCTGTTGTGTTTTAGTACAAAAATGAGCCTTGAAAAAAGGAATTCTTAATAACAGGACAGAATTCTGATTTTTTCATGGATATTTTGGCTTTTCTTTTAAAAATTACTCATGCAAACGACTGAACGCCATTGTGTGCAGCGTAATCAAGCATAATGCATATATGAAAGCATGTATTTGGATAATATTGTATTGCACAGATCTTCCTTTGCTCGGTTTCACAGTCACTCAGTGCAGAATTACTCCTAAAACATTGTAAAATACTAAGCCAGAATTACCTGGCAGACTCACTCTGCCCACATGTTTTTTATTAAGGGTCTGCGGTGCTGAAAAAAGAGGCAGATTAAAAGGCGGTGGAAAAATACTCAGAGCAACTTTTTCTGCTAAATTACTGCTGGCACCAGACCCTTGAGTTATTCCATACATGTTCTGAGGCCAGAAATGAGAAAGAAAAGGTGAATTGTAGGTGTAAATCTCTTCGGTGCGAGGAATGTTTGGCTCCTGCACCAGCTGGGTCCATTGTGCTTTTTGGTAATTAAGGGTGGACCCAAATGAATGCTTGTGCGTAGCTGTACACACACAAACATGGCACACACACACACACACACACACACACACACACACCTGCATTCTGTAACACACAGACGTGTGAAAACAGCAGATGGCCACCCTGCCGAGCTGTGGTGAAAATGCATTATGTAATGGGACTAGCCTCCTGTCAAGTGCTGCCCATCAGATTCAAGGTTTCGCTTCTCCATTCACTCACAGTCAGCCTGAACCACACAGCTGAGTTGTTTTGACAAAGAGAAAGAAGTTTCCCCAGCACTTCAGGGAAGCGGCAATGGGGAGCCACTATGTTGTTTGGAAGACAAAGCAGAAATGGATACTTCAATGGCTTAAGTGCATTTTCCCTAAACACGAATTTACTAAAAGGAGCAGTCCCTTTCTCCAGGAGAGGTTAATGGAGGTTTTATCAGATTGAGCGCCTCTGATCCTGGAGGCTGACCTTGGTGCTGCAGGCTGCCACTTCATGCAGAGAGAAACGAGCAGAGGTCGGCAGCTTTCTGAGGACCAGGGGCGATTCTAGGATCAGACCTATAGGGGGGCTCAGTCCCTAATGAGAATGTGACATGCATACAGTGCCTTGCAAAAGTGTTTAACCCCCCTGCTAAATCACTAGTTTCACTGGATAACAATTAATACATTAATATTTTTCTATATATGATATTTTAATTTACAACAATACTTTTAATGAATTACTAGTAAGTAACATGAGTTTTTTTAGGGGTGCTGAGATGAAATTTAGGTGTGCTTGAGCACCCCTAAAAAGAGTCTAAAATCGCCAATGCTGAGGACCCCCCGTGGTCTGGGGCACATTGTTGTGCAATGGCAGAAATCGGTCAGTCGATGCACCGCGCTTGACCAGGCTGCTGTTTCGTGAGGGAGGAAGGTCCAAACAATAGTGGCTCAGCAGTGGGCTGCTGGTGTGACTTACAGCTCACTCTCAGTTGGGGCGCGGTGCCCCACTAAGCGGGAATGAGTTTATGCTGGTGCTGGAGCATAACACAACCCGCACAACCAACACAACCCACACAACCTGGGTAACCTGCACCCTGTGTGGAGGTTCGCTTTGGTTGCTCACTGTGATTGATTTTTTTCCTTCCTCAAAGGGGAGCCCTCTGCCATACACACCACCCTTTTCTCAGCAGCCCATTTGGTTAAATAACGACATCGATCCCGTGCCTCCGCAGCCCACAGGAACTCGTGCTTATCGCCAGACAGGACTGGCCCAGGGCCCCAAAGAAGCTGCAACCGGAGCGCAGGGGGGAAAATGTGTAAACGATGCAGCAAACGAGGTCACCCTCTAGTCATCAGCTGCAGGTCAGAAAATAAGAAGGAGCCCGGGGGGAAGTGTGGGAAAGCTGGCACTGCCTCTGGCTTTTATTATGGAGAACATGAGCAGCTCTGGGACCGGCTGCCATCCTCTGCCAAACACGCCGGCGGTTTGCTTCTCCACAGACCCCCTGTCTGCACCATGCTGCCTTTTGGTTCAGCCCGGCCCGGCGCACCGTGCCTTTAAAAGGAAAAAGAAGAAAAGGGAGATAGGGCAATATTTTCCATTTCTAATGTCTCACGCTGGTTTGGTAGCTGTTGCCATGTTTGAGTTGGACCCCGCTGCCATTTCCCTTGCACATTCTGAGGGTCATCATTTTTAGGAGAGGCTGTAAAGTAAAACTGCTTTCCTCCTGTCATCCAGCAAAAGCTTTTTTCCTCCTCACTCCTCAGGTATGTTTATGACCTCCTCTTTATTCAGTATTTTGTTAGTACCTCAGTCCCTGTGTTCCATTGTGTTGAAATATTTTTTCCCATTACATATAAACACAATAACAAGTCTCAATAACAAGTCTCTGGGCACTATGTCGCAATCATTGCTGTGGTCATCTCTTACATAACTGAACAGTGGATTTGCCTGTGGTGACCACTGCAGCACACTAGATCAATGGATGGCAGACCACTGTGGTGGCGTTGTTTCCATCAGACATATATTACTGAGAATATCAAGCAGTCTGATAGAAATCAGGCCTGGCTATTGAGAGCGGGAGCAGATCTTTCACTGTCAGCCTGCTGAGGAGAAGCAGGGCTCAGTGTTATGAAAGATCAGCCTCTCGTACCACACAGAAACACTCAAGGCATGATTCGAGCAAGCTGTGTTGGCCAGTGACTGGGAGACAGCCTAGCCTCACACAGCCAGGCAAAAACAAATGCACTTTCACTGATGTGACCCTTTAAGAGCAGCTCCAACTTGTATGTTTTCACGCCTGAGTGGATTTAGATACAAAGTGAATTGAAAGAACCTCCTGGTGCATTGGTTTTGATTGACTTTTTGTTATCATTTATACGATGACTGCTTTAAGAGGAGATTGGCTAAAAATAAAGACAAGTATAATAAAAGAGAGGAAATTATTGGTTAAATTATATTACTGCTGGACATCATTTGACGTTATCATATTGCAGGTTTACATCTCATTGGAAAGTATTGGCTATAACTAAAGGCATAAGGTGAAAATATGGCAGAGACTATTTTTAGAAGCATTTTTATGTTCCAGTCCTGGGGGAGACAGACATCATGAACCTTTGATCCTCAATTTGGTATTTTCTCAAGAAAAATGTTGACTCTCCTGTAACTGGTGCAAAATCTGAACTTGTGAGTTCTCCCTAATCTCTCTCACAGTGCATGTACTGAATGAGGCACGATGCTCAGGAGCTGGAATGCAGAGCCAGCCGCTCATTTTCCATGGAACAGTCTAATGGAAAAAGCAGAAGTCCCTCGAAAGACTGGACAGAAATGTGTGATCTTACAGCCTTGGACAAGCTGAGCGTGTTCTCCATTTTAGAAAACGTGTTCTGCCAAACTAGGTCTGCTGGAAAAAAAAGATCCCAACTGGAATTGCTTTTCAATGCAGGCTGAGTTAGAGGTAGCAGAGAGTCTGGTCAAATCGCATCCCACCCTCTTTTGGCCAGACACCTTCAAGGACCATAAAATGTGTTTGATCATGGGAGGACCATGAATGTGTTTGGTGCGGCTTCATGGGAGGAGTCTTAACACCTGCGATTTGGGCTGTGTAAACGCCCACAGTAACAGAGTCTGCAGTGCTGAGCGACCTGTGCCGGCCGATGCGGGGGCGGTGACCCACGATTTCCCTATGTGTCACCTCCTTTGACAGCGGCATGCTATGTCCGAGAACGGCCGAGGGGGTCCAGAGGAAGTGTCAGTGGACCATGACCCCCGGTCAGATGCCTCTCTCAGTGCCGTCACTGTCAACACCACCATCTGGTAGCAGCAGACCGAGATGATAGGCTGAGGTTCTGCTCTCTGCGCACCCCTCAGGAGGCAAACAAAGGCCCTTTGTCAGGCCCCTCACTCAGCCCATACAGCACACGCTGTTCCCCTGGCAAACACCTAGCCAAGATATCCTGTTCCAGCCTCAAACCTGTTGAGGGAACATGAAAAATACAAAAAAAATCATGATAATTTCTATAATGTCACTCAATTACCAATACTTTCTTTAACATGTTTTCTTCACACAGGTAACCGTATACATAAAATCAGAGATCAGACCCTCATAAATACAGTATAGATGCATTTTGCCTTGTGCAGCCCTTCACAAACATGTGGCTCAGTGAGGTTGTCTCCAACCCCATTTGGTCTCCCATGCAGACACCACGATAGCAACTACCTACATAGAGTATTCCCTCCGCAAATTACCCAATGAGTAATTCAAGTAGAAACATTGCAAAGACAATGCTTTTTTGTTGTTATGGAGAAATGTCCTCCTCTTCATCCCAGAATAGCACAATGAAAAAGTTGCTTGCAGAGCTATGGAGAGCAAGTTAATGAAGGGGATTCTTGTGGTTTCATCTGATTGAATACATATGGTCATTAACCAAGTGCCATTCTAAGTGATACATGCATAATGTTAGCTATCGCTCTTATTAGCATACTAATGATGGCAGTCTAAATGATATATGCAAATGCTAACCATTGCAGTTATTAACATAATTATAATGATAATTATAATCAGAGACTGTTTTTACTTGGTGGATATTATGTGGGATCATTGTCTCTTGGAAAATTCATGTGAACCATGTTTCATTGCCGAGGCCTGATGGCAATGTGTAAACTTGTTCATGCTGCACTGCCCCACTTTCCAGAACCCTAGTCTGATATTGGGGCGACTGCAGAGGCGTTGGGGATCCTCAGTGTTTCTCAGTGTGATTTCACATCGTAAAACCTCAGAATGAATGGAAAGATTGAAGCAACCTTAAAGGAGAGAAAAAACAGTGCGGGGAAGAATGTACGCTTGCCCTGGGGTCTGAATCAGAGACGAGCAAATTGCATCCAGAACGAGAGGGAGGGGGTCTGAGGCTCCTGGAACACAGCTCGCATGTGGAGTCACTCCTGCTCTCTGTCACACACATGCGTACAGACACACACACACAGACACACACACACAAACACACAGGCTTACACATCTTCACCCACACACTTATACACACTCACACACATGCTGATACACACACACACACACACACTTACACACATTCACACACACACAAGCACACACATCACACATGCTTCCACATCTTCCCACACACACACGCACACACACAGACATACACCACACACACAGCAGGGGGTCTGCAGAGTTTTGCACTCAGCAGTCTGTAGACAAAGCCCCTGGTGTTGATCAGTTAATAGGACCACTCGACACCGTACCTTGCCAAGAACCGAGGTTGTGCGTGCCGTGTTCCTGCTCTCTCCACCAGGCCTCAGTCTCTGGCAGCCACTCGCTGGGGCTCTTCTTTTTTCCTTTACATCCTCGCTCTCTTGGCTTTGCTGTCCAGACACACCTGTTTTCCATGGTCCTGTGTTGGCCGGTGTCTTTGCTCTTCTGCTCCAGGAATCCGAATAGTGAGAATTTTATGTAACACATTTCCACAACTTAAGGAGACATTGTTCCTGGCCCCTCAGGTGCAGTGTGAATAGACTCAGTATGAAGACTGTAACCTTGTGCAATGCAGCACAATTGCAGCACTTTCTTTCTTACTCGCCAGCCACACTCGTAACTGTCCCCCGCTTCCAACTCTCTCATTACTGTGGCTGTGCTCCATAGAGCTTTGTCTGCACTGCCATAAAGGTTTTGCATTCTTCTGCAATTAAGAAGATGGAAGAAAGGCATCGTAGCTGTGGAAGCACACTGCTTTAAAGGGAGACGGCAGCGGCTTCAGATCCCAGCAAGCACAAGCGATAGGCCGAACTTCGGAGTGAGCTAACTGTGCTTACGTGTCTGAGAACAGAATAAATAAGGCGTACCTCTCACACAACTCCAGACTCTGAAGGAAAATGGGAAGTATTTTACATCTCTCACTTTTCTGTTTTATTTGGGGTGAGCGCTGTCTCCTTGCTGGGACTTAACAGTGCCATTGGGATTTCCCATCGGCTCAGGCGATTGAGTGGAAGGTGGTCCAGAGAGGGGCGTGGTTTCAGCTGCTGTCAGAGATTTGTACATTTTCGTTTAGTAAGCACCCGGTTTGAGTCTCCAGGTGACCCCATCACCAAAAACTGCTGCTGTTTCTAGAGCTTGGCACATACTGACTGTGTCTACTCTTCTGATGAGACCTGAGTTGGCCACAAAATAGGCCTGCTTAAGACAGACGGATAACCCTGTTCCTGGAGTGCCACTATCCTGCAAATGTTTCTCTCAATGGTGACACGCTGAGTACCTTGAACATGTGGTCATCTGCGTTCATTTAACCTGATGATTGATCCAATTATATCATTAAAGGCCTGGGCAGAACAAAAACCAGAACCAGCTCTGGCATTCAGGCTAAGGGTTGCCTGGTGTTGTTTGAAGTAATTGTGTTGCACCAACAGGAATGTCTGTTTCCTTTTTCTTGTCTGTTGTCTAAATAACCAGACAGAAAATGACAAGCTCCTGTGTGACTGAGCTCACAGCCGAAGCCTCCGTGACAGAGGTCTAAAAGTCGACACAATCAGCTCAGCTCCTGCAGGGCCAACTGCGTGCGTAGGCTTTGCCCCCACTCTTAAGCACTTAACTAGCTGAATCATCGCCCAATTTCTTTTTCAGAGCTTTGTAATTTGCACAACAAATCTTAAAATGATATTTGTACCCAAGACAGATTTTAGTTCATCATGTTTTGGGTAAGGCACAGGTGAAAAGCACTACAGTTCCAAGTACTTGGACCAGTAATGTTAGCTATAGTCAAATGAATTTGATTAAAATGCACAATACATATCATCCCCAAGGGAGTTCACATTCCTACTCTACAACACGGTGCTAAGGGTATATTGTGTAAGCTAGTTTTCATTCTAGCTGACTGCTTACTTAGGAGTGATTCAGTTGTGGGTTGACGTTAGTTACACTGATCTAGGTGTGACGTTACTTGAGAGGTATCAGCTGTCTGTTTGTAGTAAAAGGAATGGGGGGTTGAAAGTGGTTTCTTGACAGAGTGCTAACAGAAAGATTTGTTTCTGTGTGTCTGTGCCCCTTAATAAAAATGCAATGTCATTTATTAAGATTAACATGTTGCTCAATAAGCTTTTTTTATGGCTTCGAAGATTAATTAACTAACAGAAATAGAGAGGATTCAGTATGAAAGAATAAATCACGGAACATGTATCGTTTATTACCAAAACACATTTCCCAGGAGATGTTTGTTGCCTATAGGTTAGGATTCTGATTATGTCCAAATCAAATCCAAGTAATTAAAAGCAGCTGGATCAAATGCCAGCATGTGTGCCTGGGACCAGGGCTGAGAAACACTGCTCTCTATGGAAGTGAGTTCTAACCCAATAAGAAGACACTCAGATTCCTCACTCTGTATGTTTTCATGGCTACCAGGTAAAGTTGATTTTCGCACTTTTCAGCACTGAATCCTGCGTGGGTCGCCCGGTCATTAAGGCATGTGGCACAGCTCCGTCTGAAGAGAGTCCCCTAGTGGTGTCTGGGAGAAGGGTTTTGTCCAAGGTGAAAGATCGACCTTTTAGCAGGGGTGCAGTGGGGACAGGCTTGCCACGCTGCGGGGTTCAGTCCATGTGAGTGGTTTTGGCGGAATCAGGTGTTGTGGGGTGACTGATGTGTCTTGGCATCTCTGCTTCAACAGGGTGGCAAGCCTTCCCCTTCAAGCATAGGCCTATATCACACATCACTCATGAGGGGACACTTTATTTTGAATGTGGAGATTGTGAAAAGGCATTTTATTAATTCAGGTATAATTCTCTCTTGAAAAAAAAAAAAAAAAAAAACAAAAAACACATAACTCAGCTCCATGTAAGCTCCTCCATTTTGCACATAATACATTTTCAGGTATGCAACACTGAGAACATCTATGATAACCACTTCCCAGCCAGATATGACACATTAGACATGACTGGCCAGGGTTTGGATGTTTACAGGAACTATCAGCCAGTTACTCAGCGGTGTGGTTTTGGAAAATGATGGCTGCTTTCCCTGTGAGAGCTGCAGTATTCGCTGTTGAGTGTGGTCTGGATCCTCATTTGTTTCTACCTTTGATTCTGTTTTTTCAACTCCTTTGTTATACTTGTCTTGCTTAAATCAGCAAAATCGAAATGTTCCCTAATCCTCTCAGAGAATTCAGGCAAGTCCACCCACCTGGATATGGAAAAGCTCTTGACTTTAATGGAAATCGTTTTTATTCCTGATGTCTACTTTTTGGTAAGGGCTGCAGGGTGAAAGGCAGTTTTTAAGTTATTGTACTTTGTTCAAGAGGAGTCTTATTCTCGTGCCATTGCGCTGTCTGATCCTCGTATGCCTTGCCTTATGTTATTTGTATTATCAATACTCCTCAAATATAAAATGAATCAAAGCAGTGTCTCTGCTACGTCATTCTCACAGACTGGGATGTATGGATGGAGCTGTACACGGCTGTGTTTGGTGGGAGTGACTGCTCGGTGTGGTGTGTGTATCACACAGCTGACTGGTTTGCACTTCTCTTCGCAGGGACAGAAAGGCCACCCTGGGCCACCTGGTCACCCAGGAGAGCCGGTGAGTATGCTTCAGACCTCTTTTAAGTATTCTTAACCTGCATGGATTTTATGGAATGCTGTAGCAGTGAAAAGACATTTTCATCCAGAAATACTAGTTCCCTCTAGTATTTGTTTAGCTGATTTCCTCATGTAGGGTGACTTACATAGTTTGCATATGCAATTACACAGCTGGATATTGACTGAGGCAATTCTGATTATCTGACTGCCTTGACCAAGGTAACACCTTCAGTTGTTCAGTGGGGATTTATACCAGTAGCATCCTGGTTACAGTGATAGACCCCAAACTGCTCCACTATGGTCCTTGCTGTGGTCCATTCCTCCTGCTGACTGTCAGTGGTGTATGGAGGCTGTTGTGAGTGTAGTGAAGACAGATGAGTCAGCACTCAGCATGTTAAAAGTCCACCTCAGCTATTCAGAGTAATTCTATCTCCCATTTCAAACCTAATGTCCCATGCAAGCTCAGAATCAATTCATCTTGCATACTTAGCAATCCCTATAAACAAAAGTTCCCTGCCAAACTTGGTCAAAAGCTCCAGTGCTGGATAAAAGAGAGCAGAAACATCTGCACGCTTTTTTGCTCCAAGATGTGACTTTGGAAGAAGATGGGGATTGCTCCACTCACTGCATCACTGAGTCACTAAGAGCCTGAGCACTGAGAGGACTGAGTGAGATGTAAATCTGACATCACAGCAGAGGCACATGGTAACCAGCAGGGAAAATCCAAGGGCTGCCTCCGGAGTGTCCACCGAAGTTTGCCTCAGCCTCTGGCGTCCTCTCTTTCTCTCTCTTTCTTTCTCTGTCTCTCTTTCTCTCCTCGCTCTCTCTCCCTCTCTTTCTCCTTTTCTCTCCTTCTTTTTCTCTCTCTCTATCTCCCTTGCTCTCTCTCCCTTTCTGTCTCAGTGTTTCTCTCTCTCTCCCTCCCTCTATCTTCCTCCCCTCCCTCTCTCTGTCTTGCTCTCTCCCTGTGTCTCTCTTCTTCTCTCTCCCTGTGTCTTTCCCTCCCTCCCTCTTTCTTGCCCTTTCTCTTGCTCTTTCTCTCTTTTGCCCTCTCTTTCTCTCTCTCTTTTCCCTTACTTTTCCCTCTCTCTCTCTCTCCCTCTCTGTCCCTCTCCTTCTCTTGCTCTCTCTCTCTCTCTCTCTCTCAAGCACGGTGATCATGATGATCCACTCTGGGTCCAGGCCTCAGAGGGTGAGTCAGAACATGGAGCATTTCCCCGCAGCTCTCGTCATCAGGCTTTCTCATTCCAGCCACTGGCTAAGGGGGTGGGCAGGATGGGGGCAGGAAAGTAGCCCCAAAATCCCTGCCAAGCGCGTCCCCGCCTGCCCGCTAAAATGCCAGCTTCACCTGTCTGATTTACTGAAAGGTGACGTTGGGTAACTGGGTTGGCACGATTCAGCAGGGGGTCGCATCTGAGGCTGGGTGCGGGGTCGGGACAGCTGGGTTAATCGGGTTCACATTACTGCTCGGGCCTGCATGGTTACAGACGCCAACAAAAACGAGCCCCTCCCTCAACCCAACTCACTTTGATCTCACTGTAATTCCTTTTACGTTGCAAAGGCAACGTTTAGCCAAGTGGGCATAAAGGACACCTTTCTGGAAGCCTGCACTTGAATCCCTCTTTATGCAGGCAGTGCTGAATGAATAGGGGGGCTGTGTATGAGCCGGGCCCATGTCAAAGGATGTTATACATGAACGCGTCTGCACTTAAAGAATTTTGGCAAGGCGCTTTCCGCGCTGAACCTGGACCATATGGCCCAAATTTAACAAGGCACATCTGAAAAACTAACAAGAAAATAACACCTTATTTCTGATGGAGGCTTGCCCTTCCAAAAACAATATTTGACCAAACAAAGGGCTTTTATGGGGACCTAAGAGAGTGACACATGGATCCTGGGGAGTGCCTCGAGCTGTATAACAGGCACCTCGTTCTCTCTCCGCGCTGGTCCTCGCAGACCCCCAAATACTTGCCTGCTGGAGGTACAGTAATTGTGATAAATCACTCCTCACCCTCTGTACCCACCCCCACCCTCTCTCTCTCTCTCTCATCCCCTTTCTTATTCCCTTCTCTCCCCAGGGGGAACAAGGGCCAGACGGAAGCCCAGGTGCCAAAGGTTATCCTGGCAGGCAGGTGCAGTAAATCTTCTGATGCTGTGCTGGCTAAACTGGCTACAATCACAAAGTAGACATTTCAGTGTGCTCGGAGAGGATTACCAAAACTGCCACATGGGGGGTTGGTGTATGAGTGTGTGAGCGTGTGTGTGTGTGTGTATATGAGGGGGGTTCTCAGCATCATAGGGTCTGGGCAGACTGGACTATGAATGGGGATTTTTTTTGGGGGGATTTAAAGGTTTTGGGAGAGCACCCTTTTACGACATTTCTGGAGCCCTGAACATCTTCAGCAGCAGCCCCTGAGGGAGGCAGAGTGATAGTCACCCGTTAAATGTGTTGCATGTGCCAAGTGTGATTCCCAGCAGCAGTGACAGACGTGCTTGGGCTTCAGTAGGCCTTGTGGGTTTCCATGTTCTGTCTTCTTTCTTTATGAGTCTGCTCCTAATATGTTTTCCCATAGATTATGCAGGGAAGTATGAGAGTGAATGGCTTCAATCCCTAAGCGATCCCTAAGCAGCAATTTAAATAAAAAACAAAACTAAGCCTCTGTACGGCTGTTGCTCTCTCATGAACTTCGCACACGCTGTTTTTTTAATGTATTCTTCTCTGTTCTGCATGACCAAGCTGTAAATTTCAGTCAGGGCTCACTGCTGTTAATGTCATTTGGAAAGGGGAAAGGTTCAAGGCTTTTTTGCCCCGTGCCTGAGTATTAGTTATGGATCTTAATGCATTGTGGGAAATGGCCTCCTCCCCCGGCTCCCCACCCCCCAACCCCCGGCCCCCCAGCCCCCACCCCCACACCCTTGCAAAAGTGTAACACAGCATATGGGGAATCACTTACAACAATGCTTTTCCAGAGCAGTGTCACTCTGGGGCTGATCTGGGGTCAGCCTCGGTCCCACAGCTCCAGTCCTAGGGGCTTGTGTAAATGGTATCACGTACGACGTATTGTCTCTTACTGACCAGCTCTTTCACTGTGTGTGTGTGTGTGTATGTGGCTTGGCACGAGTGCCGATCTCCGCACACACTCACTCGGCACTCCCCTACTGGCCACACTGTTCTGCGCTCTGATGGATTAGGCTTTAGCACCCCCTACCATCCGAAAGCCATGGAGTGCCGTTCTGGCTCTCGCCAGGGTGAGTCTGGCATAGAGATCACACAGGCGGGAGTCCAGCGCTCGCTGATACAGCGGTCTCAGCTCCTCCGGGAAGCCGGAGAGAGCTCTCCTGCTGCAGCAGGGCCCTGGGCCACCCTCATCCTGTAATCAATCACTGTCTGCTTAAAGGGTACCTGGAGGGGATTTCCCAAAAGAAATAGATCAGTAGTACTTTGCGATAATTGCCTAAAAGGTTTAAAGTGATGTGTATTGAAAAAGATATCAGTGTCTTAATAATTGATTGCCATAAAATTTATATGCACAGGTATATCTAATTTTCCTGTGGAAAGTCAACAAGCATTTGAAAACAAATTCCAGCTTAGCTGTGCATACCAGCCAGATTTGGACGCACCAAGGGAACACCAATTACCTGTAAATGGGCCTTTTAAGGCTGAGACATGCTGTGAAATGCTAAGCTAACTCTCACTGTGGTGTTGTCCTCGGGATTTTCCCCCACACAGCAACCATGGGCAGCTTTTAATTGAGGCTGTGACTCGACTTGTGTTTTTGAATGGAATGAGAAGCTGCAGTTAAGAAATCAAAGCGTGCGGCTTGTGTTTCCACTTCGGGGGATATTGCTGGATGAAGGGTTTTTAATAGGCCCTCCTGTGCTTGTGCGTGCGATAAGAGCCAATGAAGAGCTGATAAAAGCACCGAGGCCGACCTGACACAAGTATGAGGTCGCCGGGTGGGGTGAGCAGCGATTACACAAGGATATATAATAGAAAAAGAAACAATTACAGGTGTTTGAAGTATTTTGGTACTGAACGGAGTCCCATTTTAATTGTGAAATGCCATCATATGGTGAAAAAGAACCATACACAGTAAAAGATAAACCCTGTAGAAGTCACACACAGTGTGGTTGATTGCATGCCTTTCTCTGTTGAAAGAAACACTTTGTAAGAAAAGCTTGATCACTGCCATAATGCAACTCGTTAGGTATTTGATCATGCATTATATGCGAGGAACAGTCAAGTTTGTATTTTACTGGATAGCATTAAGCATTTTGGCAGCATTTACAGCCAACAATGAGGTTCGTGTTTCACACACAGTAACACAACTATTATTAAGTAAGGGCTGGAGTCCTTCCACAACAGCATAGCATTGTTCCTGTTCTGTGTTAATCGAAAGAGAATAGCTCTGCTAATCCAGAAGTAAACACAAATGTTCAGATGAAATTCAGCTGCTGGGAGAGGGTTGTCACAACTGTCATTAAAAGAACACTGGGAAGTTATCATAGCAAGTGTCATCTCCATCTCTGACTCTCAGCCAGTCATTTTCCTTAAAACAAGAGTTGACAGATATTCTCTTCAAGGGGTTTTTATCACATTTTTTTCTTTATTTTCTTACAGTGCAGAAATATTTTACAATAAGTGGCATTGTACATAATTTGAGAGAATGATATTCTTCAGTAAATTCTGTGGATTTTCTGATAAATAGTGATATAATGTGGTATATATATATATATATATATATATATAGCTGTTCAAGTACTATTTCACTTTACTATTTCACTTTTTATGTGTTGTAGGGTTTGCCGGGCCCTATAGGGGATGTGGGGCCTAAAGGAGCTCGGGTAAGTGAAGCTTCTTCTATTTGTGTGCATAAGACAAGAGATAGACTGCTGAACTTCACTTATCACCTCCATCCATGCACTCATGCTATGTTCAGTGCACTTCCTTGTTTGAGTGGTTGCACCCTCCATATGTATTATGTTGTGTTGTGATACAGTATGCATGTAAATAAAAAATAAAAGTCTCATACTGAAAACTAAAGATGTGTCCAAGTTAAGTGGTAATCAAGAGTAGGGGTCGACCGATATGGTTTTTTCAGGGCCAATACTATAATGATTATCTGTGACAAAAAGAGGACGATAACGATATTTCAGGTCGATATCTGAATGCTTTTAAAATGTTTTTTTTTTTTTCTCGGTATTTTTCATGGACTTAATTACAAACCCTCTCTACTTTGTCATATGTTTTAAGGCATACATCACCACTATGAAAGTTAAATATGCTCTTTAAAGATCAAATGAAAATTCTTTCTCAAAGATAAAAATAAACTAAAAATTGTAATATTGACGTTGTGGGTAAATTTCTCTATGGGTATCTTATTTTGGCTACGCAACAGATGCCTAGGCTATCGCTATTTCAAAAGCATTCAATTATCGGACGAACGATGGCAATCATTGCGTAACAAATAAAGCGAATTGATACATCATTTAGGTTGCATTTTCATCATAAAGTACGAAATATCAAACCTTAAAACTAGCCTGTGCATCCACGATTTTTCTGAAGCTGCGAGGAGATTCTAGGAGCCCATTTGCTCCTAAGTCATTTATGTGAAAAATGGACAGCTCATAAAAAAGTAAGGTACCGTGTGGAAGAACTGTGATAAAGTTAGCAAAAATACTGTGAAGTGCAAACTGTGTGCTGCATTTTTTTTATTTTAATATCTAGACTTCCATGATGATGAGGCCAAATTAAGAAACATCAAAGAGGCAAACGGATATTTTCAGCTTTGCTGTGAGGTTCGGACATACAGTGCAACCGCAAGCGAGCTGAAGTTTAATTTCGTGAACGGTTGCTTAAATGACGACTGCAATTCAGAAGGGCTGTGCTTTAGGGTAAATTTATTTGAATGTTTCATTTGAAGAATAAATATACATTACTATTTGTTAAATGTGCAGTGTCAAAATGTTGCAATTTATAGCATAAGACAACAATTAGTACTTATTACAAGTCCTTATTTCTTTTATATTCCAAGCTTGTTTTTTAGCTTAAGCGTAGACTACTTATACTGATTCAAAAAGGTCCAATTAGCCTAGTTGCAATTTGGTATGGTTTGAGCACAACGACCATTTTACTGAATACCCTACTTACCTTCCATCCTTGTTTCCAGCAGCTGAAAACGTATGATTTTCAAGGTCAGATAACGTCTGTCTGGGCCAATGACGGAATTTTGTGGAAAGAATGTTAGCCAATAGCATTTTTTTCTGACAGAGGAGATGTACAGGCATTGCTTTTAAAAGTTGTTTTTTTTTTAATCAGGAAATTCGATAAAAATATACCGATGAGCGATAATCAAAAATGTGCAAATATTGGCCCCGATTATCTAACAACCAGATAATCGGTCGACCCCTGATCAAGAGTTCTGTGCCTTAAATTACTTAATAGAATGTCTGTCCAACATTAGAGTAACATGGGTGTTTTCTGGATTTTCACTAGGAATCATTTTCCCCATCATTTCTATGACATATAGATAGGTCCGTAAGTAGTTGGACGGTGGCACAATTTTCATGATTTTGGCCCTGTACGCCACCACAAAGGATTTGAAATGAAGCAATCAAGATGTGATTGAAGTGCAGACTTTCAGCTTTAATTCAAGGGGTTTAACAAAAATATCATATAAGCCGTTAAGAATTACAGCAATTTTTATACATAGTCCCCCCATTTTTGGGGGCTCAAAAGTAATTGGACAATTGACTGAGAAGCTGTTTTATGACCAGGTATGGGCTGTTCCCTCATTATTTCATTAACAATTAAGCAGTTAAAAGGTCTGGAGTTGATTCCAAATGTGGAATTTGCATTTGCAAGCTGTTGCTGTGAACTCTCAATGTGGGGTCCAAAGAGCTGCCAATGCAAGTAAAGCAGGCCATCATTAGGCTGAAAAAATAAAACAAACCCATCAGAGAGATAGCAGAAACATTAGGAGTGGCCAAATCAACAATGTGGTACATTCTTAAAAAGAAGGAACGCACTGGTGACCTAAGCAACACCAAAAGGCTTGGGCAACCATGGAAGACAACTGTGGTGGATGATCGCAAAATTCTTTCCTTCGTGAAGAAAAACCCCTTCACAACATCTAGCCAAGTCAAGAACATTATCCAGGAGGTAGACGTATCATTGTCAAAGTCTACAATCAAGAGAAGACTTCATGAAAGTAAATACAGAGGGTTTACCACAAGGTGCAAACCACTGGTAAGCCTCAAGAACAGGAAGGCCAGATTAGACTTTGCCAGAAAGCATATAAAAAGCCTGCCCAGTTCTGGAACAATATTCTTTGGACAGATGAAAGTAAGATCAACCTGTACCAGAATGATGGGAAGAGAAGATTATGGAGAAGGGAAGGAAGAGCTCATGATCCAAAGCATACCACATCATCTTTGAAACATGGTGGAGGCAGTGTTATGGCATGGTGACAGAAGCAGCAGGATTAATTCCGATGTGTATAGGGCTATACTATCTGCTCAGATTCAGCCAAATGCTGTAAAACTGACAGGACTGCGCTTCACATTACAGATGGACAATGGCCTAAAACATACTGTGAAAGCAACCAAAGAGCCTTTCAAGGCAAATGCTGTAAAGGCCTGGCAAAGCATCACTAGGGAGGAAACCCAGAATTTTATTGATGTCCATGGGTTCAAGACTTCAGGCAGTCATTCAGTGCAAAGGATTTTCAACCAAGTATTAAGAATGATCATTTTATTTATGATTGTTAGTTTGTCCAATTAAATTTCAGTCCCCTGAAAATGGGGGGACTATGTATAAAAATTGCTGTAATTATATGATATTTTTGTTAAACCCCTTGAATTAAAGCTGAAAGTCTGCACTTCAATCATATCTTGATTGCTTAATCTCAAATCCGTTGCGGTGGCGTACAGAGCCAAAATCATGAAAATTGTGTCACTGTCCAAATACGGACCTAACTGTATAAGTTTCATTCAACAGCTCAGCAAATTGTGCTTCAATCTGCAGGCAATATGCAGACAAAGTAAATAACTATAAATTACACTACATACTGTGCATCTTTACTACATCAGAATTGCAGTATGTGATGAAAGCTGCCTACTCCACTTGTGCTACCAGCCGTACAGCGCTTTCTCTTCTTTTCATTCCTGTGCTGCTATTCCCTGTAAGCTGCACATTCAGCCACTGTATCCATGCCATGGCTGGGAGCTCCACGGCAGTCTCTCCAAGACTCTCTTGGACCTCGGCATACAGTGTCAGCATTCCAAAAGGGCTGGTCTGTTGATTGCCCTGCTGGTGTGTGGTTCCCACAGATGTGACCAGTTCCATATATGGCAAAATATTCTTTTTTCATTCATCCTCATGTTTTAGGATAAGACTGGGGGAAGCGGTGACAGAGAACACCGAAACCTCCTGCTACTAATTACTCTGAATAATGGAATTGGCGTGCAAAGGCAGCAAGCTCGACAAAGAGCATAAAAGCTCCATTCCCTGTATTTATTTTACTGTGGAGTTTGAATTTGCTCTTGGCTGCACTGGAGGAAATTCAGTTGTCCCGTTAGTGTTGCAGGAGATGGGCTTCCTAAATTGTGGCTGAGTCCACAGTGATTATTAGAATCTTCCCCAAGTGCTCATTTGTGAAAAGTTTTCCGTTTAACTGATCATGTGCTTGTTTATTTAACTTTAGTCTGGTCATATAAGCAGAAACTAACTCTAGTCTCTCCATTGTAAAAAAAAAGAAAGACTAAACATCTCCTAAGTCAAACATACATAGAAATTAATGGATATGTGCCTGTCAGTGAAGAGCATGTTTTTCCATAGGAGACTGCATTACTGCATCACCAGTGTGGGTTTTTGAAGAGTGTTTTCCTGCAGGGAGTAGTGCTGTCATGGAGATGGGCAGCTTTCTCCCTGCACACAAAGTATGCAGGCGGGTCAAAGCAGGAGAGGCCCAAAAAGTGTGGGTGGGATGATATGCAAGCAGGTCCATATAGAAAAAATTGGTGCTGAACAAACAGTGTCAAATGAGAGCTTTTTATAAATAAATTTTGGCAAGATTACCTTAAGGAATCGTTAGTCTTGCATATATCTCACACCATTCAGTATTCCCTCGATAGAGGCTTGTGCTTTCCGCCCCTTGTACAACACTGCTGTTGTAATGATTTTGACGTGTGCCGCTTGGAAAGCTGTTTGTGGATCATTTTGCCTTCCAGGACAACATTCCGGGCGCCATCGTTGCCAGTGGTTGTTGAATCAAAATTATCAGTGTTTGTTTCCCCTCCGTCCTACAGGAAATGCGGCCCTCTCTCTCCCTTCACAGCGGACTCATAGGTGCTCGGCACTGGTGCGTCTGAAGGCCCCGTGCCACGAGTTTAAACCGTAGCCTTTTGATCCCCATTGGTGAAACCCGCTGTTATATGGTGTGGCAGCAAACCCTCGATTATGTTTAATGAGCTTCTGTAGGTCACTGAAGTCACCTCAGCCCCCACCCAGTGGAATTTCCTGTTTAAATTTGGACCTGCTATCTTCATGAGGGGTTCCTTTCTAATCTCCCCATGTTTTAACTCCATCCTGGTATGAGTCAGAATAAGGCCTGCCTGTTTTATTAAATGTGTCATTCTGTTTGCTTGCTGCATTTCTCTTATCCCCCCCATGTTCTAACCAGTTTATGTCCCCCGTCCCGAGCAGCATGTGGACGCTTCAGTGATCCCTGGTGTGAGGGTATGTGCCCTTGGACTACATCGTGGAAGCCAGCACCATGCAGTCCATGGGCATATACACTTGCCTCAAGGCTTAGATCATCATGGAGACCCTCCCTCTGCCCCCCGTGGTCCGAGGATGAAAGCATCACCCCCCATCCCCTCCCCCCCACCCCCCACCCCCAGCGCCGGATGGAGCAATACATGAGCGAAGCCACCCCTAAGGGCTCATGCTTTCTAAAATCTCACAACTCTCCTCTTCCCCCTTCCCTCTCTCTGCAGGGCTTCATAGGCATCCCGGGGCTTTTTGGCCTACCAGGTCCTGATGGGGAGAGAGTGAGTTTATCTGCCTTGCCTACCATTCCTCGCCAGGGACAACCGTTTGCACACACCGCGGACAGCACTGTGGTGTTTACCCAATATCAGTGCCGGTTGGATTTGCTGTAGTGCATTGTGGGAGTAGTGTGACTGGGGTAATCATGTGGTCCTGTCAGCTGTGGTAGTTTGAATACCAAAATTATCAAACGCTTAACATCCAGTGTCCCACACAAAGACAATTAGCCCACTGTGCCAAACAACCAGAAGCTTTGCAAGGGACTGTTATCACACGGTTTCCGTGCTCTTATTATTCCCAGTGGACAGTGACATCCTAATGGTGGACTCATGTGCACAGTGCTCTTCACTATGGGAATGTCAGCAATCAATGGATACACTGTCTATACTGACATTTATTATACACACACACACACACACATACCCACACACACGCACGCACAAATGTTGTAGATACACTGGACCAGTATTCGGATTGCCATGCCTCATTGCCTCAGTGTTACCAATCAGGTGTATTAGTGTCTTCGTCTGCATTTCTAGCATGCTAGGCAGATTTAACCTTCTTAACTGGTGATGCTTAAACACACAGAATGACATTGTCTCTTTCTCTTTTCTTTCTTTTTTCTTTCTTTTGTCTTTCTTTCTCTTGTCTCCTTTTCCCTGCATTCTCTAGGGCATTGCTGGTGTTCCAGGGAAGAGGGGCAAGATGGGTAGGCCGGTAAAGTTTTCTCTCAACATACTTTATAGATTAACATTTGATTATTACTCCTTGACTGTTTTTGAAAATGCCTCTTTCACCTGTATGCACCGGTGTATGCGAAGGCAAACAGGGGCGGTTTGTCAGAGCTCTCCGTAATCCTGGCAGGCTCCCGGAATTGAGTTCCTCCCCTCACCTCTGTGGTTCTGTGCAGCTTTGTGTGCGGCAGGGGCCCCTCGACCATGCCGCCAAGCCATGATAAACGCAGAAGCCCCCGATATGAGTCACTTTTTGAACATTGTCCAGTGTTTCAGCCTCCTTCCATAAAGATGGCTACTCGTGTTGAGTGGAAATCAACACATTTTCCACAGCAGAGCAGAGGACCTCCGCAGGGGCGACATGCAGTGATGTTAGGGCACAAGGTGTTAACCCTTTCGCGCGTACGGCCACACCGGTGTGATTAGCCGTTTAGTGCGTATGCTAAAACCAGTGTGATTAGAACACTAGATTGAAAAAATCCTAGCTAATTTTAGCTTTGAGGAAACAGTGATCTAATGTTAAAAATATAGCAAATGCGGTGGTGAAAACTATGAGAAGCTTAATAACGCTAATGAAAACATCACAAACCATGTAATGTAACATGCGCACTACATAGCATAAATCAGTGTTTGCCTCCTGCTTTAGTGGTTGATTCACTCAACAGTGATCACACTAATATAAGATGGATAGATATAATTACAAAGTTATTCAAACAGGTTTATTGTACATTACTGCTGAAACAAATCTTTGCAAAACTTGAACACACTGGCTGTGTCTAGAATATGTTCAGAATGTGTTTCAGTTCAAATGTGAACATTATAGAATAACATATATTATTGCATATGCAAAACAAAAATTCTAAACTGAGTTTGTCGATTTCTCTTCAGCTTCAAGTTAATAGCATGTAGTAGGAGAAGAACAGTGCAATACACTGATGTAGCCTTGTCCTGTTGAAGCCAGCATTATTATTATTATTTTTTTATGGGGTGAGCTTTCCTATCAGTGTGTTTTTCCATGAAAGAGATGGTGGTTGCCTTAGTGATTCTCAGACCATGTAGTGGTGTGTGTGTGAATGACTCCAGGTTTGGCAGTGTAACTCCCAGGGTCCCAAAGAGACCAGCAGCACCTATAACAGCGAAGCAAACTCACACAATGGTCTCTTTCTCTAAGATCTGTTCCTCAAAGGGAAGGCAGAAGTGGAGCCTGATGTGGGCCAGTTGGCGGAGGGTTTGTTTAATTGACATGGCTGTTTTTTGTTGTTTTTTTTCACCCCCTCACTCTCTGACAGGGGCTGATTTAGTTTAAAATAGGAAAAAAGATGCTGTGGGCCAGGAGGGAAATTCAATCCTATTTTTGGATGAGAGCTCTGTCGGATGGAAAAATGCCAGTATTCTCTGTGTCTCTCTGGCCCTCTCTTCTCTGAGCTCTTCCTGCCAGACTGCAGCACAGCACACAGGCCATGCCCCCAATGCCCAGGCCCCGCCCACACAATACAACAGCTACTCACATAGGCCAGGAAAATTTGAGTTTCATTCACAGCCAAGCGTTTTAAAGAACCCAAACCAAAACTTAAACACATTCTTTGAAAGGATAATAATAAAACTAATGTATATTTGTAAAGCTGATAATAACATGCCTGAAGTTGAAAGCTTTAGTTATTAATGGTGCATTTGTGTGAGTCCATTTTGCAGTGTAAAAATGTTCTGAGGGTAGCAAAATCTGGGCAGGGCTGGTGTTGGCCCACTCATAACACACATGCTGCATTCTCAGAGATACTTTGGAGGTGTCAGCCAGGAGATGACTGCTTACTGCGCTCCAGGCTCTCAAGTAACAAAACTTCGCCTCTGCCACAGCCTCCAGCTCTGAAAATCACTGCAAAATGCTGAGCGGCTACTTCATACTGGCCTCTCATATAGAGTCGATTAAATTAGCAGAGGTTTGGAAAACCCAGCCCAAACCAGCTCACTAATGATTGATTGAAACAGCACCAGAGGAAATTAAATTCCTTCAATAAAGCAACCAGCAACCATTAATTACCCTGACTCTGTGATTCATATTTCATACACAGCTAATTAGTCATCTTCATGCACTTTTTGCCCTTGATTGGGCATAAATGGGAGTGTCAAATACACACAGTCCCCAATCTTTGCCACATTTCTATAATGTCCAAGAAAATATTCCAAACTCATTGTGAAACATAAAAAATCTGGGCTTGCCAAAGAGGCCTTTTCCTCAATTATTCAGAAGGTATCAAGTATAAAGTATACAGCTTGTTCATCTTGAGTGTTTCACATAAGTCATAGTCAATTCCTATATAGGTAATGGTGACAGGTGACATACTGCATGTATGTGTTCAGTACATGTCATGTCACAAACATGAAGCAGACTCTGATGATATCGATCAGTGAGAACACTGCACACCAGCAGTGGACACTGACTGCATCCCACTCTAAAGGTTGCCATGGCAACATGGTGATGTCACAGTCTAATACTTGTATTACTGATACGCGTGGTTGCCAGTAGCTGACATCGTTGTGGTCCTTTCAGGATCTGGGCTCTTTAGGTTAGTATTTCTGTCAGCGTCAGCTGACTAATACCAGTGTGTGATGGTGCAGTAGTGCATTGCAGTTTTGTCAGTGTGAGGTTATCTCAGCCTTGAAAATGAGCAGTGTTTTGTGTACCCTCAATAACTTGTCCTCAGGGGAAAGAGAAAGTCCCTAGCAACAGTTACTATGTCACAAAAAATATTGTACTTAGGGAGCACAGCACAGAGACACAAGGTGCGTGGGTGCTCTGTCTTCTAGAAGGCCTCCATAAATTTAATTAATGAGGAGATTGAACCTAAGCTCCACTGTCTTCTCAAAGGAACAAAACGAACATTTCTGTGGTCACATATGGTGGAGAAAATAAAAAGGGGATTTGCTTTTGACTAGGTAATTGTGCTTTCTGCTTTGTGTGATGTCAAGGCCAGTTTGGTCCGTGGACAGGGTGTGCATGGTCAACCCACCTGGGTTTTGGCAAACAATAAGGAAAAGACCCACAAATGCAGACGGAAGTCTTGAGTGACTGATGCTTTTGGAGGGTTTTCAATATTCGGTACCTACTCAAACTTTACCCTATAGGAGACTCACCTTTCAGTGAACCAGGTGTTCTCTGAAGGCCTGAGTTCATCTTTTTAAAGGAATGTTTGTGCAATTAAACAATGCTAAATAGTATTCTGCAAGTAAGCAAGCAAAGTAGTTACACCTGCAGTTTCATATGTATGTCCTGTACTGAACTGTGTGCTTGAATGTACAAATTGTGTCTCTCCGTGAATTGATTTGCTTGAAGGCTTGTGATCTTAAGCTTCTTGTTGGCACAACAGAAGGAATTGGCAGAGATTTTTTTCTATGGGAAAACATTCATTCTCCAGCCTCCTTGAAACTCTACACCGTACCTCACCGCACCAAGTGTTTCAGCAAAGGCGTCCTGTTTCTGGAAGGCGTGTAAAAATCAGTAGCTTTTTTTGTCTTCCTGAAAGGGCTTGTGTTAGTGTTATTCTTTGCTGTCAGATTTTCCTCACTGGATATCAAACATTTAATATTTATCCCTGGAGTGGATATGGAGCAAAACAAAAAGCCATTGCTTGAAGCGCGACAAAGTAGGAAGGAGACAATGACACTCTTCCTTGTCAATCGGGGTCCGTTGATGAAGCTTTCTGGAAAAGATGTATTTTTTTTTCACCTTCGCACTGTAACACGCCTGGACGGGCCCAACACCCTGACCGACATCCACTCGTCTCCCATCTGACTCATCAGCCAACCAGCTACCTCTGACTCATCAGCCCACCCCCTACTCGACCCCTCCCCTCACCCCCCTCCTTTCCCTTAGCACACGGTCCCCTTCCATCTGGATCTCAACTCTCCCCCAGTGCCCCCTCCCACCCTCCCCCCTCCTGACTCAGCATGAACACAGAGCCCTTGCTCGGGCAGCCAGCCAACAAGGTGACGGTCACCTCCTCCAGGCCCCTCTCTCCGGTCTTTCCGAGGAGGCAGCTGGCTGACGCGGGGGTTTTTCCCACCGGGGTCCTCCTCTTGCTCTGGATTGTAAATTACAGGGGGAGGAAAAAAAAACGGAGGAATAAATGCTGGAAGTCCTTGGGAAGCAGAGCCAGCCCTTTCTACTCATAAGCAAGCCTTGGAAGAAAGGGAATGAGTGAGGAGAGCACTGAGTGGAGACCTCCGGATCTGGATGTGGATGCAGTCTCGACTGAGTCACCCCCAAATGGAAAGAGTGAATCCTTCTACTCACGGTCATTCACCCCGTTTGCCGCCCGCTCTTTTGATTTCTAATTGTGTCTGTCAGAGCTGTCCGTCTCTGAAGAGCTGCATGAGTTGTGAAAGAGTAATAGTTAAGGGCTGTTTAGTAGAGGCTGCACCAAACACAGAACAGCATGGGTGAAAAATGAGTAAGTTTCCAATGCAGAGGTAGAGTGCAAGATGCAAAAACACGAAATGCAAGTAAAGGGGGGTTTTGTGCACCGCAGCTGGTTTGGAGGATTGACCGCAAGGGAGGGAGAGGTTAAAGGAGACATATTTATAACACAGGCTGAATCATCAGGACCTCGGAGTATTGTTTGCAAATGTGTGTGTGTGTGTGTGTGTGTCTGTGTCTGTGTCTGTGTGTCTGTCTGTGTCTGTGTGTATGTATGTGGGTGTGTATGCACGTAGGCGCACATGTGTATATGTATATGCTTATGCATGTTTGTGTTTGTGTGTGTGCACGTGTGTGTAAATGTGTATGTATGTATGTATACCTGTGTATGTGTGTGCATCTTTGCACGTGCGTGTCAGCTTATGTGTGGGTATGCACGCATGTGTGTGAGTGTATATCTACATATGCGCATGCGTGTATGTATATGTGCATGCGTCTTTGTGTGGGCATGTATACATGGAATGGTTTTTTTGGTTCTGTAACGCAGCAGTCTGCGCTAGGGAGATCTTGCGTCACACTCTGCTGGCCAGATGGAGCGCGTATGCCTGGTCATTACCGTGTAGCCAGAGGGCCTCTGAGAGCCGGGCCTGCTGTTTATTCATCTCAAAGTGTGTGACATGTGTAGGGCAGGCTGCAGCGTGATGACAGGGCGAGGGGCTCAGGTGGAGGGGCCTTTGTGTGCCAGTAATGTCCGGCCATGGTATGTAATACCCTGCTCTCAACCCAGGTGGGTTCATGAAAGCACCTGGTTCCCAGTGCTGTGGTCGCTGGCATCCCTTGTAAAAGTGGCAGGAGCACTGACCCTTGCAGGCAGGGGAGAGTGGATCCCCCCTCAATCACCACCCCTACAAAGGCCTGTGGATCAGCTGGCCAGATGAAGTGTTGGGGCACCCCTCAGTCCACAGTAAAACATGTTGCTCCGCAGAGACAGCCCTTGCTGTGAACACCTTCGCTTTGAATTCCTCTAGATTTTTTTCTCTTAGTCTTTTTTGCACTACAGCTGTTCCCTCTCTCTTTGGAACTGACCTGAGGGTCACCCTGGCTCAGAAATATCCCTTTTTATGTACAGGCAAACAAAGCCACTTCTGCCATGGCAACACGGTTTCCTTTGGAAAATGTAACTGTGAACAATAGATGGGAAACGGAGTTTGAGTGTGTCACGATCCCCACCCCCAGCCCTCTTGGCCCCCAACAACCTCCCCCCTCCACCTCCCCAGCCCCAGGGCCGCAGTCTCCCAGACCACCTTTGCCACTCCCCTGTGGTTCAGCCTGACCCAGGTGTCAGCGGTACTGCTGACGTTCCACCCCTACCAGGACGCCCCTTGTCAGTTTAGTAACATGGCTCTATAGCCCTGGGATCAGCTGCAGGCACGGCTGAGAGGTCCAGCCGAAGCGGGGACAGGTTCAGCCTTCCAGGAACCATTGTAGCTGTTTCAACATGGGCTGTTTGTGAACCTCTTGACATCCTCTGCTGGCCTGTGAATGTACTCCTGGGTAACGCGAAACAAATTGCGGAGTAATTACAACAAATCCTTCCACGTGCCACTTTTGAACTGAGCCACATACCTGACATCATTCTCAAAAAGTAAACCATTAAATGAGCCAGAGGATGTAGTGTTTTTGTTCAAAGAAGTGCATAAGCTTTGAGTAGTGCTTTTTGGCACAAGGAACCATTTTTTCCACATTTGCCCCAGTTTCATATTGCAGTCATAATAGTGAAGGATTTTTTGGGCCCTGTTCCCCAATACTGTTCCCTCACAAACATTAGTCATGAATAATTCTCACTGTCAAATTCATCTTTATTCTGTCATCTACATGTCTGATTTTCCACTGGATTTCTTGGTAGCGTGGTTTCACGCTCATTGGTCATTTAGATGTGTTTTGACCATCTGACTGCACTCACAGGAAGCTGTTTTATATGTTCTGAGCGCTATTGTAGATGCTGTGAGTGCTGTTGTATATGTTATGAGCGCTATTGTAGATGCTGTGAGCGCTGTTGTATATGTTATGAGCACTGTTGTAGATGCTGTGATTGCTGTGTATATGCTATGTATGCTGTGTATATGCTATGAGTGCTGGCTTTGGCTTAGAGACAAGCAAGTATTGAAGCTTCTACAGCATCTCCTAAGTCTTTGAAAGGATAAACCCAGGGAATCGTTTGGTTGGGCTTCTATCTGCCCACTATTTGTAAATCTATGCTGTGCAGTTTCAGCAATATCAAATTGTAATGGAAAAAGTTAAATGAATTTCAAGCCCACATGTTTCAAGAGAGATGCATTTTGACGTTGTTACTAATGGTAAATTTTGAGAGACTAGTCCTGCAGTGGGAAATGTGCAAGTGCTGTAGCTATTATGTGATTTGAGATGTCACCAAACTTGCCACCCCATCCCATCACAGTTTCATTCACGCGAGACAGGTCCTTGGAAGCTGGACATCTGGGGAAATCAGTCTCTTGTATGCCAGATATTTGTCAGGCTGTTGTAGGCTTGTCACTGCTCAGTGCAAAAAAAAAAAAAAAAAAAGACAGTTGTGCATATTGGACTTTATATAATGTAATAGTAAACCGAAGAGAAGGGACTCTGTCAGCAGATCACAGCCACTGTTTATGGCTCCTGCCAAGGCACTTGGAAAAGCTCAGCCCTGGAATTTCCTGCTGGTCTGACAGGAATGAAGATCTTGCTTGTTTCTGGGGTTTCTCCTCCACGATGTGCTCTCTCACTCTTTTCCACAAACCTCCGTAGCAAGTCCCAGCACTGCCTGCAGATTTCACCCCAGGACACACAGGGATGTTCAAGGACAAGCATTCACGCTCATGTATGTGTGACATACATGTGAAAACATGCATGCACACTCAGACAATCACAACACAAACCATGCTCAAGCGAACAAACAGAAACATTTTTATTCATGCAGAGAAAACACAGAAACAGGCAACACCAATTATGTAGGGGGTTTCATAATTGCTTTGTTGTTTGTATAACTCTTCTGGTGGGATAGTTTGAGGTTGAGAGTTTTTCACCGTTATGTAGTAGCAAACTTTTGTGGCGCATTTACAGAACTTCCAGTTTGAGATGTGACTGCAGTGTTTTAGTTCAGAAACACTTTTTGAGCTTACAAAACCATGTGTTTCTGTTTGTTATATGTGCATACATAAAAAACCACAGAAGGAGTATTCCTGTACACCCGATTCCATGCTAATACTAAACAGTATCACCTTGGACATACAGAATGGAATGAATTTCTTTTTTCACTGCAGTTTAAAAGCTAAAATTATGGTACACATTACAGATCATTTATAATACACTTCATACAAAATAGTTTCCTGAGATTTGATGGGCACTTATGTTAACTAATATTTGCCAATGTACTGTAGATGAATGTGCCTAAATGGTTAAGCCTCTAGTATTCAACGTTAATGTAAAAATGTCATTCAAAATGTATCTTCCCTTGAAATAAAAGGGAATACTCTTTTTGCACTGCAAGATTCCTCACATGGCGATAGTTTACATTTTGGTCCCACGCAACGAAAGACTTGGTTTTGGCTGAGCATCACAGATGTTTTAACACTGCAGCGTGGTATCATTGTGGTGTGAGTGGTGGCTTCTGTATGGCTAGGATACCTCTGAAATACTGACCTCACTGCCTATCTCCTGGAGACAAAAGATTCAGCACTTCTTCTGTTGTGAAAATTTTATAGGGAATTACTATTCGCACATCAAAACCTGCTAAGAGCATCATGTTGATTTTCATGTTAAAGGTAATCCTTATTCTGGCTAATTTGCAATGGATTTAGAGTTTGCACAGTGAACACCTGGAGAGTAGAGAAGAAAAGCATATACTGATGAACAAGGGATGGGTGCCGATGGGTCCTGATCTCTCCCTCCCAGTTTATCGGTCAGGTGTATTCATCTCCATGGAATTCTTACGTCTGTGCCAAGCCAGGTGGCGATGCTCAGATGTGCTGGCAGCGCAGATGAAACTGGCATGAGGGAGGCAGGGAACGTTGAAAAGCCAGCCCTCCCACTCCTGGCTGCACATGTTGCCCGGAGATCAGGGGTCAGCGTGGTTCCCTCATCAGGGCATCTCCGTCTCATCTCCATTACTGCTTAATGTGGGCACCACACCATAGAAGGTAACGGAGGGCATGATTGACTGAGACGGGTTAAAGGACTCAGCCAATCCGCGTCTTCGTCACTGCGTGTTGGTTCGGTCTGAGCAGCTGGCAGGCATTACGCCCCGGTACTTGTGTGGTGTTTCTAAAGAAACTCATTTCCCAGATGGCTGTGCATGTCAGCAACATCCTGTGGCTTGGGGAAATATGATTATTGGCCACATCTGTAATTGTAGTCTGATACTGACTGTACCACATAATTGCTACTGGTGGACACAGGTGGATGAGGGCTTGGCATAGCAGTGCTTAATCACCAGGGGGCAGCTGCACAAGACATTCACAAGTTGTCCACAACCCAAATGCAGGGTAAAGGCAAAAAAAAACACATTCTGCCATAGTATCTATGATGTGTTCAGCTACAACATTATCTATATACAATATTATGTATAGCATTATAAAGCAAACAGCTGGCTCTTAGTTCATTCTACCCCCTCAGGCCTGTTTGGCTATAAGAGTGCCCCCTACATATTTTTTATTTTTCTGAAGACCCCATGTACTAATATTATTTTGCACAACTTACATGGTAGGGTGAAAGATGGGGAAAAACCACATGTTGTTCTTAAATTTTTTTTCATTCCTAGTGAATGAATATGTACTTTTTGTTTGATCTGTCTGGTGAAGCAGATAAATTTAGATAAGTTTGATGTAATCACGACAATGGGTGTGAATACTGCTGAATATATAATGCCACACCCGCTTTTGAAGGGCACATTGGTAATGTGTATTGCAATCCACTACATACCTGCCAATATTGTCTGGAAGATTGGAAAGTAAATGCATGAAAGGCATAAATGAGTCATGTGTATGAAGCTGACAGCGTCCATCTCAAACTTAACTTAGTGCCTTCATATGATGAATGGGGTAATGGGAAATTATATGCTCTGTGCATGTTATATGTCTGTATTCTGCTATAGACGTGTATTTAGTGTAATTTTGTTGCAGCTAATATATCAATATTCCATGGACTAAAAGGAAATGGTGTGCTGGAACTTCAAAGCATCTCTCTTGTTTGTGTGTCCAGGGGTTTCCCGGGGATTTTGGTGAGAGAGGACCACCAGGGCCTGACGGGGAGCCAGTAAGTGACACAACCAGAGGCCTCCCTCCTTCCCGGTCCCACACGGTCGGGTCCACCTTCACTTCCATGCACCCCTCACGCATCCTCATATCTGCTCTCATTTATATTTATTGCTGCATTCACACCAACTCATCAGCTGGGTACCGTATCTGCAGCTCTGCACAGCCTTCTGCCCCCCTTAGTTTTCCAGCTCTTGCTCAACCTGCATGTGAAAACCATGGATCCATAAAACCCTGGTAATGAGAAAGTCATCTGCTACCACAGAGGATGTTGCTGACTGTGAAGTGTTTTCCCTGAAACGAGTGTTTTAGCCCCAAGACAATCCTTTCGATGCCTCTGAAGTTTGACAGTCATCCTGTTTTTGAATTTAGTCTGTTTTTAAAAGCCATCCCTTTTTTCCTTCCAAAGTAAGAGAAGAGTATTTAAGTTGGCACTGATGTCTTTTCCATTGAACATTTGTGTTAAATGGATAACAAATGCTAACACATTATATAATAAAGCCCTGGAGATGTTCTTTTCAGTCCCAGAAAATCTCTAGGTAAGGAAATTATAAGTGGCTTTTTTAAATGGCTGTCTTGTGCCCTTTTAGCGTATAAGCACCATGAAGGATGAAGACAGCCTCTGAGCTAGTGAGCTGCAGGTTCTTTGATAGATGGCACTGGGCACAGACAGCATGAAGCCCATTCCTGGAGTTCTTCTCAGCCAGCTCTCTGGGCAACTGCACAGCCAGGAATGTCACGTTTCCAGGCATCTTAGTGTTGTGGAGGAAAGACTGAGTCACACACACACACACACACTCATATTCTGACACACATGTACGCGTGTTCATTAATAGTCACAAAATGTGTACATACATGCGCTCACACACACACACGCACTCACGCACACGGACAACCAGATACAAATGCACACAATTTTGTCATCATACTTACTTACATACATGCACACTGACGCACACTCACACAGGCACACACATGCACATTCACACACTGAGGTGCACACACATGTACACATACCTGAACAGAGGCAACTCAGCATTGATAGTAATTGGACAACTGAAAATAGCCCCTTGCCTTCATTTTCCGTAGTTAAGACATGCTGCATTTCATCTAGTCCGTGCCTGGCAGCTCAGGCACCACAAGATTTCCTGCTCCTGAGCTCTTAATGAATCCAATCTGATTGTTATTACTTCTCAAAACAAAGGATTTGAACTTTGACAATTCATATTACACTACAGTGGGAAGCAGGACTTTGAGACCACTGGATGGAGTATGCCACATTGCAGTGGAAAATTTAAAGAGGGTATTCGATATACAAGCATTGAATTTGTTAAGTTTTGGTAGCAGAGGGTGGTCTACTTTGTGATCACATCACAGTCTTATCACACCCCATAGTCTTACATCTCTTGTAGCATAATTCCCCTTGAAAGTACATGTAATTTACATGTAATTGGTCTAAAATAGGTTCAGACAGACAGTGGGTCGGGTTACCAGAGCCTGCGTAGGACTCATCTGGTTTCTCTCTAATTTTAGTCTGAAAGTCTGTCCTCCAGGGATTTGTTTCAGTTTTGTGAGACTGCAGTTTGAATGGGCTGTGTTTTAAGCCCTCAGTGAAAATAGCTACCTGTCACTGTGTTGAATGGACGAGGCTCAGTGGCTGTGGCTGATGCTGGCAGCCACAGTGTCCTCACAGCCACTGGTTCAAGTGCAGTGCCCTGAGATGAATTAGCACAAGGTGCTCTGATGATAGGTTCAGGGTGAGGGAGGGGGCATCTTTGGACTCGGCTTATTTCAGCTCCACCTGAAGCACAATCAATGCTCTGCTAACCGCCTCTTAGGAATTTTACCAGAAAAAAAGGAAAGCAACTATTCAGAATTCCCTTACTTCCTCCAAGGTTGAGTGGGGCAGGTCATAGTGAGTACGGTAACCACTATCTCCCCTTTAAAAAAAGGGGAGGGGGGCAGAGAAAAAACGTTCTTTTCATCCCTGCCGCCAATGCAGGAGGAAGTGGGCATGGCACGTAGCAGTGGGGCGGCGGAGCTGGACAACAAGCCTCTCTCTGTGTCCCACACCAGGCCTCTTTCATTAGCTTGGCTGGGGAGATGGGAGCTCCAGATTACACAAGCTATCA
The DNA here is from genome assembly GCA_019176425.1 of Megalops atlanticus. Taxonomy (NCBI): domain Eukaryota; kingdom Metazoa; phylum Chordata; class Actinopteri; order Elopiformes; family Megalopidae; genus Megalops; species Megalops atlanticus. The sequence goes on along the minus strand of CM032880.1, from coordinate 39,597,795 downwards.
AGGGACAGAGGCCGAGGTCTTCCCCCTCCCACCGGCCTGGTGAACACTGAGCCTCTCTTCAGACTCTGTTTGTTTAAAATAGAGCCAATAACCTCAGAAATCTGCTCTCTCTCTCCTAGGGAGAAATGGGTGCCCCAGGTCCTAATGGAGTTCCTGGACTCATTGTGAGTATATCAGTATCCATTAACTCTTTCCTTGCAGTGGTTCCTCTGTGAGTTCTGCACTCTCCTTAGGTGCGTGCATGTTCTGCCTGTGGCTGTTGGAACAGACACTTGCAGTACTGTAGTGTCTCTGTCTATAGGTTTTACCTACCCCTAGGTGAGTGGGCTCTGCTCACGAGGGGATTCCTAATGGCCCTTCCTTCAGCCCGCTCCCTCAATGTAACCTCACATGTTTTGTTTTATATGGAGTGAAAGAGGAACACTGAGAAAATCCTTAAATGTCTTTGTGACAGGTTTTTTTTCCAGTATTTTTTCAGTACTTATGTAATCCAAGAGTGGGCTGAACGTGGCTTTTTGGCTCAGACCTTGGTCTGACTGATGCTACACACCCTCGAGCCTCACATTGCTCTGTCTGTAAGTGGGAGAGTGCTCTGTAATCTGACTGGACTGAGGCTTTATATATGCAAAGGGGAAAAAAATGTTGTTGTCAATCTTGGGGGCTAATGAGGGAGCTTGTGCATTTCAAACTCCTAAAATAAGCTTTCGAAGAGCTTGAAGCGTTTACAAACCAGCACCAAGCCGCATAATAACTGTAGATTACATGTTTCCCAAGTTCAGCCTTTCCTCCTACACTATTCCAGGACTTCATAATGTCAGTAATTGCGATGTTAGAGGCCCTCTGATTACAGCTGTTAAAAATGTCACACTGTGTTCAATACAGAATCTGCATCTAATCTGAGGCAGACAGAGTAAACAGTGTTTTGCATGGGAGGCAAGAGGCAGCAGAATTATACTATGTTTTCTCATTGGTAATGCTCTGAAATTTCATGACAGTTTTTAGCATTTAATTGTATTCACTGTGACACATGGTACTGTCCTGTGCCTCACTCACAGTGTTAACCAGCGGTTATGTTGGGATTCTGGAGGTGGTAAACCTCCCCCATGCATGCCCAGTAGTGTCTCACTACTTTATGTTGTCTGATGGTTACTGAGTTTTGTAAGATATTGAATCAGCTTCATTGGTCATAATAGTAAGGCATGTAACATCAAAGTGTGATTGAAATTGCATGCTTTGATCAGGTATGGTCCTGAGCCTTTGAAAAAATGCTGCTTTACAATGGTGGAAATTAAAGGACATTAAAAATGTTGAAGTATAATCAAGGAATACAGTATTTTTGCTGTTACATTTTCCAGTTGTTGTATCCAATAATTGTAATTACTATAGATGCTGACAAATGTAATTTATTGTGGATGTGGGAATTCATCCAAGAAATGTTACCAAGCTTTTGTGATTATCCCAAATTAAACATTCTGTCACACACTAAAAGCTGTTTAAATATTCTCTATCTCTATTCTGTTGCTGAGTCTTTAATGTAAACACTAGGCACAATAAGACTTTTAACATCAATATCTAGTTAAATGTAACACATTTATTAGAACAGGAGAATAACAAACCATCACATGCTAAGATATGATTAACTGACCTGAGACTAAGAGAGATTGCTTTTGTTTGAGAGATACACATTGAAATTCATGCAGAGAGGCCAGCTATAAAAAATTAACATCACTACCTCATTCTAAAATAAGTGCAAATGGTGAATGTGTTCATTCATGTATTTGGCAGATGTAAGCAAGTTAGTTGACAAAAACAGCAACACAGATTCATTTCAGTTCAAAATGCTTGAATTGACATTTAGGACATTTAGCACATTAAAGCAGAGAATCACATTTAGCCACTCTGAAGACAAGGCACCATAGTGACCATATTATTTCATCTTGCTAAACTACTATCTGGGTATTGTACATACCTAAGGACCAACTGACAGCTTCATCTCACTTGACACTTCTTGTTATAGTCATTTCAGAGTGTGACTATAATGATGAGATCAAGCTTGAAAACAGATGGAGAGTAACATGAAGCTCCTGCTGCCAAATCCCAGCTTTTCAATCAAATTGTGCTTGTAAATCAGTATCCTTCTGTATAATACAAGGCCATTTTCATTTTAATTCTTAAGCCATAATTTGTCTCTATTCTGTGACTTATGTGGGCTGGGGTTTGAAAAGCTATGTTTTTTCCTGTTTTGAAAATAGCACATTCCTGTGATATTTTGAAGCATGTTATCACTTCTGCTTGCACAAAAGTTTCAAATCAGCTTTTGGAAATGATTCAGCAATAGTTGGCTGAACAATTTAGAACCATAGACATTGTCTGATATACAGTAGAAGAAAAAAGTACAGATATATATGGGGGTGGGATAGACTGTTACATTGCATTACCACAATATCCAACACTGTGATCTCCTCCAGTGCTAACGTGCAATGCACTGACCAGCAATGGAGCCAGGCTGTCTATTGTACCAACCAGGAGAGAGCCCTGCTGTGAGAGCTGGGGAGGGAAATACAACAGGCAGACTGTAGCCCAGCAATCCAACAGGTCAGATTCCTGGAGTACTTTCAGCCTGAAGTCACCTCACTGGCAGAAGACTGACAGGAAAACGTGAGCAGTGTCATATCCTCTATTGGTCCAAGGCCACACTGCAGCACAGCCTTGGCAGAGAGAGAAAGCAATCTAACGATCAGATCATGGGGAACGGTTGGAAGCTGCATCTCGGCTGTATCTCTGTCTAACGGCCAGATTGTTTTACCAAAGCAAGCTCCTGTTTGGATATAACGGGCCTGCAGTGAATGTGTGAGGTCCATCTACAAAGCTCTCACCTCCAACCTCCTTCTATAGTGTTAAGAGACAGCCCGCCACATCTGGAAGCAGGCCTCGGGTGCCTTGTTCTGATTTTACTTTCTTTTCTTACTCTTTTACATCCCCGCCTTTCAACTGTGTCAGCCTGGGAGATTGCTTTGATACTGACACTACTGTACTGCACTGTACTGTGAACTTTCTGACCTAAACCAAGTGCTCACCACAACAGCTCCTCTGCATGGCTGCCGGAGCTCTGTCTTCAATTGATCATCCGGCATCAACTGGACTTATCATGTAGCTATACTGGCCCAAAGCCCAGCCGTGCTGGATTTCCTGCCCCATTCAAACATGCTGCTTTTAGAAGCAGGATGCTGAGGATCGAATCATCTGAGTCAAGGATTAAATGGATAATTTTTGGTCTGGTGCATTTTCAGAATGTGAACATTCTCAAAATCCTCAAAACCCAGGCCATAAATCGCTCAGATTAGTCCTAGGACAAGGTGGATGACCGTTTTTGATACACTCTGGCCCTTCGACAGCTCCATGTTATTTCTGTGAGCCAAGAGGGGCATACGGCATGGGCCATGTCTGACAGATGGCATTGGGTCTCTGATTAGCATTGGCCCTTGATTCGGTTCATTTCTGTCCAAATATTTATTCAAGTAAAAGCCAAGGATCAAGTTCCTGAATGAAAAGGCACATGAACTGCCCGGGACAGTGATCATGCATGGAATATTTCCATTGATTGGGCTGGCGTTGGACATGGTGGAACATCTTTTGATCTCTGGCCAGGAAACACTTATAATATGCCTAGGAAAGTACAGGAGGATTATTGTTATGTATTTGTGGTTTTAAGGCACATGACTGCAGCCAAGCCCGGCGCCATGTTGGAAGGCTATGATACAGTGCACCAAAGAAGCTGCATTAACAAAAGGGCTAAACAAAAGATTCCTGAACATAAGCCAGTGAAAGACAGGGAATGTCCTGACAATTGACCATTATTATATATAATAATAATAATAATAATAATTATTATTATTATTATTATTATTTGCATTCACCTAGTTCTCACTATCTTCAAATGAGATGCAGCCTGTCAGTTTTCTCTTTGCTCACAATGGACACATCCAAATGTGTCACATGATGCAGGCAGCGGTCAGAGCAAGGAGAAAATAAACTCAATGCAGAACAAAAACACACTTGTGGTACAGTATAGCAGCTACAGTAGCAGCAGCATGCAAGCTATGATATGTCCAGTTTGGTTTTATTTTGAATGTATGAAGGATCAGGGAAAGTTTTGTTAAGGTTTGCAGGTGGGATAAAATGCAGTTTTTCCAACCATGATGACAGTGATTAGACCCTGGTTAGACTCATGTTCCCACAAAACCAAGAAAACACAATGATAATCCTTAATGACACCGAAGTCACTCTCTAATATGGCTATTTACATTTGTCTTGCTGGAAATGATTTTTTTTTGTTGGCGATCATGGCGATTTTGCTTTATAATGTGGCTCTGTTTCAGGGTGTAATGGTAATTTCACTGTCTAACATTGCTCTGTTTCCCCACACTCCTGTGGGCATCAGGGTGACATGGGGCCTGCAGGGGAGATGGGTTTACCAGGACCACAAGGACTGAAGGTGATTATCCCAGCACATCTGAGCTGCTGCTAAAGGGGTTAAAGGAAGAGTTACACAAAGAGCATTCCAATGTACGATACTGCTGGTGTCCTCTTACCTCCTGCTCTCCCAATTGAAGAAGTGTGTGTCTGTTGTATAAAACTCCGCTAATTGGACTAATAATCTAGTCTTTCCCTTGGAGTTTTTTTCTAAGAACAAGGAAAATCTATGTTAGCTGCCCAAATATTACAATGAATTATACTGCCTACTGATGGTGAGGTGTAATTATTCACATACTGTGGAGATTAGACTACTTTTCCAGTGCTCTTCGGTGACTTCACACTGAATAATTCTATAGGTAAATTTTTTATGTGGTTATTTTGTAGGCCATCCAAGCAGTGGTTCATGTTGAGCTTTGTGCTTCCAGAATTTTCAATGAAACACAGAGGGTCATGGCTGCACATTGGGAATTAATTTTTATATTTGTTCCCTTCTTGTTAAAGCTCTCTTACAGTGGCCTTCAGCGGTAACTTATAGAGCATGTCTAGTTTTTACTTATTTATTTAAAATCTCTTTTTATTTATATTTATAAGCATATTTTATTTGTACATTTTATTATTTATAAAAAATAAAAATTGTAGTAAGTAAGTAGTTTGTTCCAGCTAATAATTAGTAGTTACAGTCAAATGTTGTGTCCAACTGTCCATTTCTCTAACAGGGTTTGCAAAAAAAGGGAATTAAGGGCAAACATTCATTTTGTAGTGGCTTAGCGGCTTATCTGGGAAATGTTATCTTCATGTAGGGGAAGAAATTCACTGCATATTATCTTTCTGTTACTGTCATTTGTGTCCTTGGCAGGCAAAAATGGGAGAAGCTATAGAACTGGTTCATTTAATCTTTTCGTTTTCCTCAAGAAAGTCAATGTTTTATACATTACAGGCTGGACTTATAAGGGCTTATGGGACCATATTCTTCTATTGATTTTGTGGGCCATTTGGTGTGTGTGTGTGTGTGTGTGTGTGTGTGTGTGTGTGTGTGTGTGTGTGTGTGTGTGTGTGTGTGGTGGGGGGACACTGGGGTGAGGGTGACATTTAACATCAGCTGCAGTGTTAATCTGCTTGTGGGTGTTTTTCAGGGGGTGCCAGGAAACCCTGGAGAACCAGGACTGAAAGGTGATAAGGTGATCTGAATACTCTCTTATTGGCCTGTGTTTATGAAGCATGTGATCTAAATGCTCCTCTATCCTTCACTCTTTACAAAGGTCGTGGTCTAGCTATCTGATTGGCTGCCACTTATAATGGACATAACTCAATTTCCCAGAGTTCCTATCAAGGCTCAGATGATGCTACACCATGGAGCAGATCAGAGTCTTTCCACACCACACATGTGCCATGCCTTCTAGGTCAGTGTTTCTCAATCCTGCTCCTGGAGGCCCACTGTCCTGCACGTTTTCCATCTTTCCCTGCTCTACCTACCTGACTGAATTCATCAGTGGCACTTTTGATTAGCTGAGCAAACCTGATTTAATCAAGACCATGTTAATCACACTAATCTGGTGTGTTTGGCGCAAGGATAGATAGAAGATATGCAGGACAGTGGGCCTCCAGGAATAGGATTGAGAAACACTGTTCTAGGTCACGGATCCCATACATTAGCACTTTTTAGAGCAATTCATGGACCCACCCCCTAGAACACCATGGATTCCATCTGTAAGCAGGCGAATAGGCAGGCTGTTTGAAAGAAACACAGTTGGATTAGAGGTGTGCTGCATACATCCACACCATCTCAAAGGCAGATGAATGTCAGTGAGCTGTGGCCCAGACGGAGACCTGGCCATTTCCTGCAGGCCACCTGTGTCCTTTTGGAGGGCATGCTGAGGGCACTCTTGTACACAGCTGGCTGCAATACCACCCCACAGTGCAGTCTCACACGCAGCAGCGTGGTTCACAGCCCCAGTGGAGTCTCAGAAAGTACAGCAGTCTCACACACAACAATGTAGTTTCAGACCACAGCACAGACTCACAGACCTTAGTTCAGTCTCAGTCTACATTATCATACCATATATCTGAAAGGCTACAACAGAGTATCACAGGTCTTAGAGCAGTCTCACAGACTGCACTGCAATGACATTCTCATAGTCTCCTCAGCTATATAAAAGTCCCACAGAATGAAATATACAGCAGCAGAGTTACACATCTCATCAGTTACCCATCAGACACAATTTAACAGGCGACTGAAAGATTTTTTTGTTGTTAATTATAGTGAGTCATTTTTCAATTCATGGCAGTGATTCGTCAAAGAGAAAAAAGTGCACTCCCAAGGTAGTGATATTCACCTTACTCACTGGGAAAAGGAGCTTTCATTCTTGCCTCTAATTTTCTTTGGTGATGGTTATGCTGGCTGCCATCTGCATTATACAGTACAGTTTAAAAAAGGACCTTAAGCTACAGTACAGCGGAAGCCTGTAATGAGCACAGTCTACTGTAAGTGCTGTGTTTGAGCAAGAATAAAGGTGGCAGAGGCCTCCATCCTCACTCTATCTCTCTCCTTTCTCCAGGGCGAAGTTGGTCTGCCTGGGGAGCAAGGCGAGATTGGGTTCCAAGGTGACAAGGTATTTAATTCTTCTGGCTAATTCCTTAGCCAATGAATCTCTTTGACAATTCTTGGGCTAATTCCTACATTTCCCCTCATCGATATGGCTTTATGAGAGCTCACTCATTGTAGGGTGGATTGGCCAGATCGGCTGTATTCTAACCATTTTCATGGATAGCAACATGCTCCGACGTGAACAGGGTCATGGAAAAAAAAAGATGTGTTTATAACAGGTCATTTTTAGCTCAGATGTGGTGGATGATTCGGTTTCACTTTATTCTGTAACCCTGTAGGAATTCTCAGTTTCAATATGCCATTCCCTATCTTATAAGTCAGTAGGTTGCTATGTAGAAAAGCAGGAAATGTAGGTCCCAGGTGGCTCAGCCAGTTAAGGGCCCTACACTTCACACCCAGGTTGGAGTCTGGCAGTGACTGGGTGTCAGTAGCGGATAATGTAATCAGATGAGGGAGATGCATCCGCTGTTCCCTCGCTTACTGTGAAAAATAGTCGTTGGCGTGCAAATGCATCGGAGGATCACACTGGCTGCGCCCCACACTCCAGCGCAAGTACAGATGACGTCTCATTGGCGATTCTAAAAAAAGGGTGAGGGGAAGCCTAAGAAAAGCAGGAAACTGATTCACAGCCAAGAAATCTTCATATCTTTCCACAATTTTTCCACACTGACATCAGTGTGTGGAATCCCCCTGTGTAACACACAAGCAACAGCTGATCTACAGCTCCCAGTAACCACTCAGCATTTCCTTTCCAGTCTTCCTGTGAACCTTCAAAGCATGTACAAGTGTCCCCATTTCAGCAGTTTTGGAATGTTAAAGCCTCGGTTTTTTTTTACTAAAATGTTGATATTTTCTCAAACTTCAGTTACAATTCACAGTACTGCACTCTAAGTACACACTTAGAATATAAAGAGTAGGTGATTTCTACAGCTTCGCCAGTTGTTTGCGGTCAATGCTTACATGTTAAAGTGATAAAAAAACTTCTTTAAAAAAAGAATAACAGCATGAATTGAGATATTTCAAATGAGCTCAAACAAACAAAATCATCAACAAAGTAGTTTTTCAGTATGGATACATGCTGTAGTAAAGTCAAGGAATACCATTAGATTTTAAGTCTATTGTGAAGTAAAAATGCGTGCATGAATTGTGTTTGTGCTGAGCTGCTGTAGTGTGTGTTGGGTGCATTGTTGGATGCTGAGGTTGGTCTGCAAGTGGTTGGCTATTGGTGGATGGTGTTAAAGACCCCCCGCCTGTGTTTCTCAGGGCGTGCAGGGCTTGCCAGGACTGCCCGGGCCTCGAGGGAAGGCCGGACCACAGGTGAGTCAGCTGTCCTTTGTCTACCTTTGGCAACAGGACATGTTTAGCATAGCATAACATAGTATGTCGTCTGTATGTTGGCTATATGTTGTGTGTGCTGTATGTAGAGTAAAGGCTGTACTGTTTGTTGTCACAGTTTACACATTGGCTTGGTGACCAATGAGTTGAGCTGCATACACTCCAAAAAGGCTGTGTGTGTGTTCTATTTTAAATAAGGATATCAATTCTCAAGGGATCAGAGTCACCGTGCATCCTTGGACTGAATTGTTGCGGCATTCTAAAATACAGATTTTTATATTCTTGACTCATGGCAGTGAGGATTGTGAGGTTGAATGTCTTCTAAAAGTCCTTGCTAGAGTATATGCCCCTAAAATAATGACATTGGCATTCTTTTTCCATTCATAGGGGAAAATGGGTGATAAGGGTCCTGATGGCTTACCTGGTCCTCCAGGCCCGGAGGTAAGTGCTTGGCCATGTTACATACATTGAAAGGCCTGCGCTTAAATACAGACTAAGTAATTTAAAACACTGCCATGTATTTTCTGTGACCTTGATGTGTATATCCCATTGGGCATGGGGCAGCTGAGCAGCCTGGCTGCATAGAAATATGTTGGGCCTTGTGACCTTCCCGCTGACCCCGAGCCGGAGGAAGTACTGTATTCACTGTCCAATACGCAGGAAACTTTTCTCGCACATTATTTGATAATCACTCCCCCTTATGGCCCTGGGTAGACTGCAGCTCCCTCATGCTCTCCTTTGAGCCGGCTGAGATGGGGGAGCATTCACAACCAGGGCAGCTCCTTTTTGAGCCTCAGATTCATCAGAAACAAATATTTGCTTTTCAGCAGCACAGTAACAACCAAAATGCGTAAAGACCCGTGTCTCCCAAGAAGTGGCATAAGTCCCCTCTTCCTGTGACTGCATTGTGCCATAGATTCATAGAATGCCATAGATTGACATAGAAAGTTAATGTAATAAATGTAATGTAAATGAATGTAATTAATTCATCTCTCTCTAATACACTGAAGTACTATACAAGTGTATCTGTATTTTTCACAAATTCTTAAATAAATTATTTTTCTAAATTATTTAGTTTGTTTCACAGTTTTTCCAGTATAGGTGCAATTAGACTCCTTCCCAGTTGTACAATTCCTTGATGATAAACCCCTTATGGAGTCTGTTAAGTTTGTAAGGTCAAAAAGTTCTATCTACAGTCAAAAGAATGAACCAATTAAATTATTAAGAATATTTACATATGGATCTATGAGGGGGCCCCTTCTATATTTTGGCTTCATCTTCCCTTGGCTGCTTGATATTTTTATTCAGTTCAAAAGAAGCCAGTCCCAAGCTGTCCTAGCTGTCAGGGTGATTTTTGATTTTAATTCTTTTTTTTAAAAAAAAGGATCAGCCAAATTGAAGTAATGACCATGGCTGCGTGCCCCCAATCTTTTGTCTAGGGATTTCCAGGTGACATCGGACCGCCAGGACAGAATGGCCCAGAAGGTCCAAAGGTCAGAATGGCTTTTCCCTATAGACTTCTGCTCTGTTATGTTCACACAGTGGGTGGTGTTGGTTTTAATAAGGGAACACAGTGCCCTGTTAAATTACGTATTTCTACAGTATATACTTCACCATATGCTCAAAAATAAAGATTATACCACAAGGACAGATTATGTGATGCACCATTCTGATGGAAGGGGCTCAATTTCTGAAGAAAAGCTTGCCCCTCTCATGGTCCTTTCTTTGTGAGTCACAGAGAAGAAGACCAGGGGTTCTACTTCACCCCATTGGTCTGGGGGTTATTGGGGTGGGGGGGCATTAGCATTAGGAAGAGATGAGATTTGTCTTGGTGCTGTATGGCTAGTGTTATTAACGAGTTGTTACTGCACAGGGAAAGCCAGGATCAAGGGGGTTACCAGGCCCCAGAGGTGCAGCTGGACTGGAGGTGAGACATTATTGTCATTTGCATTATTGCCATTTAGCAGATGCTGTTATCCAGAGCGACCTACATCAATTACAGTTTTTATTACAATGTTAGCCATTTATACAGCTGGGTATTTACTGAGGCAATTATGGTTTAAGTATGGGTTAAGGGTACAGCAGCAGTGCCCTCTGTGGGGAATCAAACCGGCAACCTTTCGTTTATGACTCCGTAAGTTAATGTCTGTTTTAATTTGGGATCGGGGGAGTACACAAATTCACAAGTACTAAATGTTATTACATTACATTATTGGCATCTAGCAGACACTCTTTTCCAGAGTGACTTACATCAGTTACAGTTTTTTTTACAATGTTATCCATTTATACAGCTGGATATTTATTGAGACAATTGTGGGTTAAGTACCTTGCCCAAGGGTACAACACAAGCAGACATCAATTGAATTTTAGTCACCCTGCTCATGATAAAGTGTCATATCAGTGTTTTAAGCCACAGCATTGAAGGCTGACATCGTCATTCTTTTCAGGGGGACGAAGGGCCGGTCGGACCACCTGGGGCCCCCGGACTGGAGGTGAGCTTTTTTCGCCGGGTCCTTTTCCAGATCACTTGCTGTGGGAAGTGGTAAGGATGTGTCCTACAAGTTACCGTGTCATTATATAATATCCAGAGGCCTGTTGCCCGTTCAGCGCAGCCTTGTATTCCCATGTCCTGGTCACTGGACTGTGTGAATCTGGTTTGCTTGCAGTCTGGTTGTTTGTGGAGCAAAGTGTGTGGTTGATGCAGCACAAAGCTAAATGCGAACATGTGAAAATCCCAGTTGTGAGTCAGTAAGTGTTGACGGTCTCCAGCCATTTATTTTTTGGACATGGTAGGTATTGTGTTTTCTGCTGTCGAGAAAAAAATATAGAAGTGGAGTAGCATCAAATGAAACCAGCTGGTATGCTTTGCGGTTCTTCTAAGCCCAGTTGTCATTCAGCTGGAACCCTGTGTTCCTGGAGTGAAGTTAACACTTGAAGAGTGACTTTAGATGAAAAGCATAATTAAGAGGAATAATATGTTGCATGACTTGTTCAGTTACACAGTGGAGGCACACCAAAATACTGTTGTGACAAACCACACAGGATTAACTGAGGAATCAATCTCTACTTTCTAAAAACAAAACAAAGCACACAATGCTGTTCAATGGCCACCAGGTGGTGATAATTGTTATGTCTCTTTTGAGTTTGATGAAAATAAATTGAAATGTATGAGAACTGGTTTTACCAATATTGGTGGAGGCACTTTAGCCGGTCTTGTTCATTCCACTATTTTCCAACTTTCAAGTCACCTAATTTTTCACTTTACTGAAATTAATGCAGTGTAGTATGACTTTAACGTAATGTCTCATCCTCACCTTCATTGATGCTGATTTAATTCACTCATGCTTAAACTCCTGCCATGAAATGTCAATGTGATAGTAATTTTGCAGTGATTCACAATGAAATGACCTCAGCTCTCAAATTATGAGACACTCTAAATTAGAGCAATAGAACAGACGAATTGTACTGTTAGGTTGGTTCTTTTCACCACAAATGCGTAGGGCCTATCTGGGTGATACAGGTCAATTGTTTTCAGATAGTAAGTAGTTGAAAGCCACCTGTTGCTGCTATACGCCCTAGGCTGTGGGGAGGGGAGGTGGGGGAACAGCCTGGAGTTGAGCCTTAAGACATCCTTCCTGCTTTCCATTCAAACAGCTGTCTGTTTTCCCTATTAATCTCTGCGGGAAGTGTATGGCCTTTTATGAGAGACAGATGACATTGTAACAACATATAACCGAAGAGAAAAAGACATGAGAAAAGGACATCTCTCTGAACTGTAACAAGATGCACTACAAAGCTGAAATGGAATGTGTGTGAATAAATAATTTGCCAGGCACAGCAAATTCACTCGTGTTGGAACCAGGGGTTGTCCTTCCAAAAAAAGGGGATGATTAGATAAGTTTTTTTGTTTCTCTTTCAAAATTCAGTGATGGTGTTGGAATTGATGAAGAATCGCAGAGGATGATGATATGGCACAAAAACCGCAGTCTGGTCTCACGTATGGGGCTGCGATAATTTGTAGGCCGGTTTGCGTTCCCCGGCCTGTCGTTGCCATCATGATTAAAACATAGCAGACAATGCCAGTCCCACTCTCTGGAAGAGTGACAGCATCTGGTTCTGGGAAAAAGGGCCTGCTTGAAGATCAATTACACGCCCACTAAAGTAGTGATTATCTCAGTAGCCTTGGATTTCATTTCATCCTTCTGCGTGTAAGAGAGAGGGGAAATCTCACCAGTGCCAGGAGGTGGACAGAGAGGAGCCACTGCACCCATGCAGTTAGCCAATCCAAGCTCCTCTCTGCACATCCAAACTTAAGTACGTGCTTGCCACACTTCTGTAGACAAAATCCCACCATTCAGTCAATGTGTAGCTAATGATGTACTGTAGTATCATGTCACAAACATAGATAATTATTTAGAATCTCTGAAAATAATTATGACTGAACTATGCATCAATGACTTCTGTAGAAACACAGATTACACCATGGAACATAACTATTTTAGATGGAATATTGATTAATAAGAGTCTTATAGCTGCCAAGACAGATCTTTTGTTCTGTGCCAACAAAAGCACAGGGGAAGAGGAGCTTTGTTGGCAGTAACTCTTAATAACTCTTAAGTAAGTAAGACTTAAGTAAGTCTTAATGATGCTATTCTTGATCACTTTAGCTGATGGGTTCTTCATATCTACTTTTTCAACCCTCCAGACAAGGTGTGCAATTAAAGAGAGGTAGACTGAGGGTCTTTCAGCAGGCTGTGATTGGCTGTTGGAGGGGAGGGGGCAGTCACTGGAGTGAGAGTTGATGGCTTTTTCTGTCTTCTGTTCAGGGTAGGCCTGGGAGAAAGGGTTTCCCCGGGAAGCTGGGCCCTGACGGACCAAAGGTGAGGTTCACTTTGCACCTAAGCAGTACATTCTCAATTTGTCAATCATGATGTACCTCTGAAGCAGCTCCCTCAGTTATGCTGTGTTCCATTCTCTGCACTGTGTCGTAATTGCCTCTGTTCCTAAAGCATAGGTTCATTCATACATTTATGGAACTGTGCTGTAGAGAACATTGTGATTGACTGCGTGTCAATATGCAAGTGCATTCTCAGTGATACACTAACTGAGCTTTATAACACAGGGTGAGCCTGGAATCACTGGAAAGGTTGGAATGGTTGGCGAAAGGGTAAGAGTCCTCTTCTGTTTCCTATTTGTTACTATGTATGTTTTCTGCCACACCACGCAAACCCCTTCCTCTGCTTTTCCTATGTAACCCCCAGGGCCTCCAGGGCTTCATCGGGCCCGTTGGAGAGACCGGCATAGTGGGAGAAAAGGTAAGTTCCACCGAATGGATAAGAACCTGGATGGAAAGGTGCCCCTCGTTGGGGGGGTGGGGGTGGGGGGGTACTCCACATGCGCAATGCATCACTGGGCCTGACCGCACTGTCTGTGTTTCCAGGGTGATCGGGGAGAGGTGGGTCTGCCGGGCCCCCCAGGTGAAAAGGGAGCAATGGTAAGGACTAAGTCTCGTCTCTCTGTGTTTCCACAGTGTGCAGCACTGATATGGAGTTTAATGGGGGTGAGTCTTGGGGGTAGAACTGCGCTGAGGTGTAAGGAGGAGGTGCTGACTAGGAGCGAGGGGAGGAAGTCTGGACATGCTCCTCTCCTACTGCAGCTACAGTCAGACACAGTTCATTCCCAGGGGAGGTGCAGGGCTGGGGATGCAGGGAAGGTTACCAACAACATGCACCATTTAACATGTATCAGTAAGGACCTGACCTAGAACATTGCCTCTTCCTGATCATCGGCACGGAATTCAACCCCTTATTTACTATCAACAAGTTCCAAAAGCTGTCAGCGTCGGCCCGGTAAAGTCACTTGCTGGAAGACTGATGACAGCGTTCCCAATCTGAAGTGCATCAGGAAATAGGACACAAGGGCAGTTTGTCACCTCCGTTGTTTCCTGTGGTGTACTCACCTGTGCCAGGCTGGGCCCGGCGCCACCATGAGACCAATTAGCAAGCATTGTTCTGTGGTCAAACGATCTAATCCCGTGCTGACAGGTCCACTGGGCCGTGCCAAGACCTGGGCTCCGCGGCGGCCTCTCACCTCGTGACGGCATGTGATAAGCCCATGAGCAGTTCCTAGCCCATCACCAGGGCGTCTGGGCACTCTCGGATGTGGTGAAGTGGCTCAGGTTTGTGTGGAGCAGGATCATGGAGCCAGTCCCTCAGAGCAGAGCACAGCCATTGCTAAAGGCTGTGCTGCTCTGGGGTCTGCCATCTGAAAGCCATTAAACACCCCTAATGCAAAGCAGACATTCCCATCCATTTCAGCAAGAAGGAGACCCAGTGAAACCAATGTGACGTCATTCAAAAATGAAACAAGTGGTTGCTTTGGCGTCATTCAAAAATGAAACATTTGGTTGCTTTATAAGGTACAAAAGTGCAAATAGGAGCAAACAACAGGCACAAGAGCAAGATGTAAAGGTCATATAATGCAAATAGTGCTGAAGCTGAGCGCCACAGTTGAACTGATTCATTTAAATGCAACTCAGCCACTGTTGTGTTTCACTATTACAAACCAGGAGTTTAATGGTCATGAAGGCATAATGAACCAAGGAAGGTCACTCCCTTAAGAACCATTATTCTAAAACATATCTCACCCAGACGGTAAGAGGACAGAGACCCATTTGACCCATTTGACTATATTCAGCTTGATGACTTCATAGGCCTCCCCTCCCCTGTATCTCTTAGGCTATGATCCAATAGGAATTTCCTTTCACCAGTGAGTGCCACCATCACTAAAGGCTGCTGGTGTTCATAGCCTCTCCAAAACTTAGCCTCATCACAGTTTCAAACAAAGACAAAGTGCCTTCAGAATATAGAGCTAAATCACTGCTGATAAAAGTTTACCTGGTGAGATAAAGCACTGACTTGCAACACTGAGCTGTGTACTTTATCTCAATATCTTAAGAAAAAAATCCTGCTGCATAAACGGGATACGGGTTATACTAGTAAGCTTAGCTAGATAAGATAAGTTTAGCTAGGGCCTCACACTAGAGAAGAGGAGAACTAAATCACTCTTTGATTGTGTCTTCACTCTCATGGCCCACTCAGGAATACTCACCTGAGTAGGAGAATTCAAAACTTGTAACACCTGAACAAGGAAGCCCTGTCCTGGATTCATTTCTGCTGTCTCATTTGAATCTGAATCTGTCACACTTGACAGATGGTGAATCTCCTTTAACAGTGGGAAGGGGGGTCCCCTCTCAAGCTGAGAGGAGACGGGATGTCTGGGTCCCACATTCCTGAAGTGGGGACTGTTTCTTTCTTTCATTTGCCGGGCATTGTCTGCCCCCACTGGATGCTGGTCCAGGCCATGAAATTTGTTTCATCTCAAGAGATCAAGGGAGGGCTAAGGGATGCAACGAGTCACCCTAGGTGCTTATACAATAATCACAGCAGTTTAACTGGGCTGCTACCAATGCATGCTTCAACAGTGAGTCTGGTACGGACACTGAGAAATTTCCCGGTCCATCATCATGCTTAGTAGCCTCTGCAGGATGGATGAGTATTTCATCATTGCTGTGATTGTTTCTCATTTCCCGAATATAACCAACATTCTGTGATTGATCTTCTGAAGGACTTTTAAATTACAGGGAAACTGAAAGATGTGAAACTGGACTTTTTTAGCTATTCTTTTGTAAGTACCCAACTTTTAATAATTAATGTAGGTGCTGTTGTCAGTGTCAACCTTGATAGCTTTACAGAAAGTCTGTGTTTCACCCACTCAGGTCAACTGACCAACTAGTAGTACTGAACAAATCAATTCTGTGTGCACACAAACCAACAATTATGGCCTGTTCAGCCCCTTGAAATAACAATATGGCCCCATTTTAAGACTGTAAACATGAGGAGGTAAATATTCTTGGGCCTCTGGCTGGCTCTTTGGCTTACAGTGTTGAATTCCCGAAGCACAAAGCGATCCTGCAGATGTTCAAAACCACACACCAGAGCCTGGTGTTTCTGCTCCTGCTCACTGACTTAATGTGACCAGTCATCATTAGGGTTGCCACCACAATATATTCTCTTTTATTGCCGAACACCCTCAAGCTTCCTTCCTACAGCTTTTACAGCCTCCTACACCACCCACACAGGATCGCCAGACAGAAATGTATCATTTGCCCTTATTGTAAGCAATTTTTTATGTGCCACTTGTCAGGGACACCAGGGAACTCCAGGTGAAAGCGGACCTTCTGGACCACCAGGACCACCAGTAAGTCAATGTTCCTCATACTGAAAATGCCTTGAATGCTTGGTGCTTAAAAAACCTCAGCACAAATTGTTTTATTTGATGTTTTACACAGATTAGCATAAAACTATGATTTCTCAGTCCATTTAGGTTTAGCTCAAGTGGATATGCCTTGGATTCTGAGGGAAGAAGCAACAATGAATCTGGCCAATGATTGGCTAAGTGCAGTGTGATACTCAATAGTGCACCCATTGAGTGAAAAAGGAGACTCATAGCAAGAGTATTACCAGCTGGGTATGGGTGGGATAATCAGTGTGGTTCAAGCTTGGATTTGTCTAGAGGCCCTACTTAATTAATGCTAAAATTAGCTTTTTCAACGCATTTTCCACATTAAGAGGTTTGCAATGTTAAAATTGGCTCTAGAGTGTAGATTTGAGGCTTAGCAAGTTCGACTAAATTTCCCATCTTTAATCTTTGAACCTTCTGTGTAATACAGTGTTAATTAGAGGAATCGTAAAAGAATGAGTATCGTGAATGTTTCGAATAGGCAGCCTCTTCAGGTAGAAATTTTGCAGCAGCGGTTTTGTGCCTGTGTGTCTTTGTGCATGGCTGAGTTCTGCCTTTGGAGCACCTCTTCTTGCCTCACAGTTTAGATGTGTTGAGGATCAGGTCCTGCTAGGCAATTTGGGCCAGAGCTGTTTCTAAATGCCAAAACCTTCAAGTGCTGAAAAGCGATTAAATCAAGGCAGACCGGGAGGCGGAATGCTCCCTCGTCTTTCATTAGAGGCCAAGAGGCAGCTGTGGCGTTCACATGTAAGGGGGCTGAGGAATTCCTCCTCTGTGCTGCTTTGTTGAAGGGTGCCGAAGTTGACGGGACCTGACAGCCTCCAACAGTAGCAGAATTATTGCCCTGTCAAATTAAAACTCCAACACCTTCGACTAATTAGACCTCCGGCCTCCCCCTTCCCCCCACCTCTCCGCCTGCCTCTTTGTTTTCATCACGCAGCTTGTTGATGTTGCGATTGTGACAGGAAACGCCTGGGAGTGTGGGCCAAGCGAGCCCCAGAGGAGGCTGGAACCAAAGGAGAACACAAACATAAACGCCGTACTCGGAGGGGCAGGGTTTTAGCTCTGGTGCCCTAATTGGGTTGAATGACATTGAATAACAAGCGTGAGAGTGCACTGAGGTCTGAAGTGCAGACCCGGCGATGGGAGAGTGGGGAAGAGTTGGGGGGAGCGTGGGGGGGGTTCCTGCCGTCAATCTCAATGAGCTTTCCTTTCTTTGTTCTGCAGGGGCTTCCCGGCTCTCGTGGGCCCATCGGCACCAGAGGACCAAAAGGCAGACGGGTACGAAGTGGAATATATCAACCACGTTCTGTTTCCCTGTGCTATGTAAATTAGGCTGGAATTTTTCGCCAATCAGCAGGGCTGCAGACTGAAGGAGGGCCTTAGGACAGGACAGTTAGGCTGTCAGCCTGTCTTTGTTACCCCGTGAAATATGCTTTGCCTCCCCACCCCTCTCAGAGTCAGTCAGTCTCAGGTTATGGGGTCCTCCTGCAGCCACAGTACCACCCCGGGGTGGAGAAGGTAGAGTATGCTCACTGGGAAAGGCAAGATGGATTGGGACCTGCAGCCACCTCTTTAGGAGTGCTCAGGTGCAATGCCATGCAAAAGCTTGTGAAATTCAAGCCAATGAAATTCAGGTGTCAAAAGAAAAATTCAATTGCACCATATACTTCTCAGATAATGTCTATCTTGAGATATGTTAAATTTGGGAGGCTATAGCTATAAGCTTGTAATACTTGTACAAAAATAAATTGTATGCATTATTCCAGACCAAGCAATTATTCATACAATTACACTTTCCATAGTCAGGCTAATGTACAATAACATGTATGTACAATAAGGGGTTATTAGGCAAATATATTGCATTCAAGAGTAGTGCAAATAGGTGCCTTCATTTCAGTAGCATGTTTTCCAGTACTTCCAGCTGTGTCCTGTATTGGAGGAAATGGACTCTTCCATTTCATTTGCAGTGTGGCTTTTGTACAGAATTTTAACACACACTGTTGAGTTTAAGGAAAATATTAAACCGCATAAATAACTGTTAGTGGATTTTTTGTTATGTCAGCAAATGACGCCGTGTGTTTATTGGAGGGAAATACTTTGATAATGCATTCTTTGGGTTAGTATTAAATAATGAAAGTATTTTCAACTTTAAAGAAAGAAAAGCTTATTATAGAATCTGGAGGAATTCCAGCAGTGTTAAATGGTTCTGGTCTTGTAAAAAAAAGAAGAACATAATAATGAAGAGTTCAATAGAGCCCTAGCGAAACCAAGTTGTATTTTCATGGAAAATGTTACTCAGCTGTTTTATATTTAAGATACAAACGTCTTTCAGGCCTGTTTATAGGTGACTGTAATGAATTACTCGCAGTGCTAATTTTGCTTTGGGATTCTTCAGAAGTGAAACAATCGGTTCCCATCCAACAAGAGACCTTCATTGGTGTGGAAGATCCAGCTTCCCCGCGGATGAGGGTCCTCCAGGGAAAGGGGAGGGGGAGGGAAGGACAGGCTGTTATCTCTCAGAGCGTGCGGCACAGTGCAGAAGAGGCGGCCTTTCATCAGCCTGCCTCACTCCTGTGCGCCACTCGCCGGCTCTCAACACTGGACACATCAGCCATAGAATGTGTGGTATTCCAAAGGATGCCACTGAGAGGAGGAGACCGAGGGTGTCTGTCAGTCCACGGGTACTGGTGTGCCAGGCCAGGTATTTCAGATGGCCTGTGATGGCCATGGCGGTGACGAAGGAGGCAGTGAGGAATCGTTCGCCTGTTTTCAGGCATGTTCACGTGGGGCGAGCTGAGCGGACATGTGGGCTCCCCAAACGTTTGCAGCAGCTGTCTGCAAACTGTGATCCACAGCAGTCGAGGTTATGTGGCTGATCAAAACCCACTGTGGCGATGTTCTTCACTTTTCTCATGTAGTTTCCAGTTGGTTGATTCACAGACATGCCAACTGGCAGGTAGGATGAAATAGTGCGAGGCTTGTTTAAGTATGCTGCAGATCTGAGAGGATTTTTTATTTTCATTGGACAGTAGTATACATCATGAGCTGTGTTTCCAATTAATCCTAATGGGCAGTGCTTCCTCACTCCATAAATCTCACGACTGTGGCTTGACCTGTGGCTACCGTGAGTCTCTGGTATTTAAACCACACACACAGGAGATGCTTTGATCTTTGGCGTGGAGCAGTAGGATTATGAGAAAATGTATTGTAACCACTGAGAAGCTCAAAGTCTCCAGCAAAGCAGAGGGTCTGGTTAGACTTTTGACTGTAACAGAGAAGAGGCCAGTGCATTGTGGGTATCTGGCCCTCCTTGTCCAGGAGAAACAGATTAGATGTCTCTGATTTCACCTGAGTGTCACAGGGAGATGAGCACTATCTTTTGCCGGCCCACAAGCTCCTCAGTCACACATCTCTGTTCCGTACATCCTGAGAATAAGTCCTCCCCTATGTGGTTACATTTTATCAAGGCTCAGAGCTGATGCTGATCTGTGGATCCCTGTACAGTACATAAATAAACTGAATGTTTGTTCCTCTAACTGCCCTGTTTCCTATCGGGGTTAAGTGGTAGGATCAGATGGTACTCAGGGCTCGGTGCTTGAAAGGTCAGCTATGGTCTAAATGACCTCAGGTCCTTAAGTAAGCGGAGAAGGGCATTCTGCAGGGATTCCATCATGGAAATACAGAGGGAGCAGAGGCATCGGTGGCACGGTAATGACCGGCCTTGGAGGGAAAACCACCAGCGCCTCTTAAACCATGGTGGCAACCACTGCAGTGTCTCCAAACATCACTCGTAACCAAGGAATTTACCCGTGCTGTTGTGAGAAATCGAGTAAGATGTTTTGTGTTTCAACTTGTTTAAAAGTTACCTCAATTTACAGTAAATTGGTTCCATATTGACTTGATGTCATGCGCCACGCACCTCTTCTTGTACCTGGAAGTGCTGGCGCGCGTGTGTATGTGTGTGTGAGCTGCACACGTCTGTATTTGTATGTGCAAGTGTGCCAATGTGCATTTGTGTGTGCTTGCGCATGTGTTCTGCACCGTGTCCAGGGTTTCCCTCCAAAACTTTCAGGTTGTCACTCACTGAAGTGTGTGTTCAGAGCAGAGCAGACTCAGCAGTTAAACACTGCATTCATGAGAGCAAACACACTGCGACTGACATTTGGTAAAATACGCACAGAGTGCTATGGAAGCCCGTATCCCACAGGCGGTCACGCAGTCTGAGCCCACCGCTGCTCTGGAGAAAGTCTCGCAAAGGGAACATGTTTTCAGCAAACTTCACTTTGTCAGAGGAATGCTGGTTACTGTACTTCCTGATCAACACTGTTTCTCTTTTTAGGAGACACTCTTATCCAGAGCAAACTTCATAGGTTGCAATTATGTCCAAATATATGGCTGGATATTTACTGAGGCAACTGTGGGTAAAGTACCTCACCCAAGGGTACAACAGCAGTGCCTTAGCTAGGAATTGAACCAGCAACCTTTTGGTTACAAGCCCTGCAGCTTAACACTACTCCACACTGCTGCCACAGTATGTGTACTACATATACAACCAGCACAGTGTCACTTCCTATACCGTACTCCACGTCATCTCAGGACAGGAAAGGGAGGTGTGTTGGGCATGATAACTCCTTCTGGGAGGTTTGGCTTTCACTGCACATAGGGTTCTGCTGAGAAGCCCTGGAGCCATTCAAGAATGCACCTCCAAGCAGCTGGCAATTGAGGCATCTGACCTAATCAGTTGAAAAACCAGACTCTAATGGGCTAAAAAAACTGCCACTTCTGCATGGCTAGAGCAGGGAGATCTACCTGACCCTCTGTCAAAGCCTAGCTTTGGGTCATTCACAATGCCAGGTCCCAAGCTGGACTGCAGACTTTCCCAAGCCTGTTGTCTGAAAGTGAGTCTGTGTTGTACTGTATCTGTAACAAGCTGTCAAACAGTAATTAGAGAGGAGCCAACAGAGAAGCTGGTAATGTCCCACATACATTAAAATGTACTGAAAACACCATGCTGTTAACAGAGGTCATGTTCCTTCAGTCATGTTCCTGTGAAAAATAGAGAGAGCTCCCTGATTATAATGCTTCTGTTCTGCTTCATAATCAAAAGGCAGAATTCATTATTTGTAACAGCGTTTTGTTATCACCTAACTGTCATACACCTTTTTTGGGAAGACTTCCATACTTCAGTCCATATAAAGAATATTTACCAAACAAACTACAATAACAGCAAGTAGTGACATATTTCACAAAAAGCGTAGTCAGCTTTCAAAAAAATTATTCAGCTAAAAAACAAATAACTAATGATCCAAAAGAAGGTTACCCAATCCAAGCCAATCACAGGCCTGTGTGCTTCAAAGTGCTGACTCAGTGGTTAAGTCTCGCAGTCTCCGTCAATTATGGAAAGTCTGGACAGATCCGACTTACTTCCACTTTGCAGAGCATAATTTTGGTGGTTTATAATAAGGAAATTGGAACCATAAGCCTGCTGTGTTGTAGATATCTGTGCTGGTGTTATGATGACAGAGCAGTGCAGCATGTACTGTGGTTGTGAAGTTATGTTCATAGTATGTTTGAAAGTGTGAGTCAAACTGCAGTGAATACTCAGTTTGATTTGTAGTATGGAATATATGATGCATGTTTACATCCTGTCACAGCCACAAGAGCCCTGAATCTTTGCTGCTTAGTTCATGTGGCAGTTGTCTTCCTCTGGTAATGAAGTATGTGGACGCTAAATTAAAGGAGGTACAAAGTCTGCTAATCCTCAATAACCAATAACTACTCTCACCCACGTGCAAAAACATGAAGTGGATCGGCTTTGCTAAAAAAGTGTGTGTGTGTGTGTGTGTGTGTGTGTGTGTGTGTGTGTGTGTGTGTGTGTGTTTGTGTGCTTTTAGACTTTTGTGTTTGTGTGCTTGTCTGAGAGTGTTAGTTACATTGCTTTGGGACAGTGATGACCCAGAGCTCAGAGGAGCGTCTCAGTCCTGTCTCTCTCTCAGACTGTGCAAGGGAGACCCCTGCTGTTCATACCACTGCTCTCTTTTTTCCAGGGTGCCAGAGGGCCTGACGGTCCAACAGGGGAGCCAGGGTCACCGGGAGCGAAGGTAAGGGTCAACCTAGGTTCAGAGGTTAGCCCGGGTCAGTTGAAGTCCTCTGAGCTGCAGTTGCCTTGGTCACAAGAGAGGCCTTGCATAGCGATGACGCTGAATGCAGGACATGCTGAACATACTCTCATTCAAACCAGAAATTACTGCTCTAAGCGTAGCATTTGTTACTGCAGTGATTTAAATTGCTCAAGACATTTTCCAATGAAATTAACTGTAGAATTTATCTCTCACTAATAAACCTCCCGGAATTCATTAATGGCCTCGACATGATTCTTAAAACTACCTCGGATTTCATTAATGAATGTATCTGTAAGTCAGTAGATTCTTGCTGGCAAAGCTGGACAGAAGCAGAAAGTAAGGAGATTGTGGGCTTTTTCTTTAGACATATTTCTCTTCATCAACTCTTCTCTGCAGGGTCCTGATGGTCCATCAGGAAAAATGGGCTTCCCTGGGGAGCAGGTAAAAGCTCATTTGTACTGTTTATCATTTTGTGTCAGTTTGAATTTTCTTCCCAATCTTGCAGTTGAATTACTATGAAAATGGGTCTACTTAGGAATCACAGGGCTATGTTGGAATGCTCCTGAAAGTATACTGGTTGGCCCTGTTCGATAGAATTAATGCTGCAATAACACGTCTGCTCTCCAAAGGTGCCTCATGCTTTTATGGTTGATTGAAAAGTAGGTCTTTAGGATGTAGTACCTGGAATTAACTCATCCAGAAATTCTTCCCAGTATGAATGTCATACTTGACAAATTTGAATGTTTGACTGTACAGACAAAACAAAGTCTTACATTTTGCAATGAAACAGTATCAGGATTTCCAGGGTATGTGCTGGTAACAAAAGCTAACCAGGATGAAAAACAACACTAAACAAAGAAACAAGGAAGAGGAAAAAAACGCTTTACAATCGCAGGGGGCTGAATGTGAGATGAGCTTATTGGAGAAACAGAGCTGGGACTTACTGAGCTTAGTTCAGTGGAGATCATGAGAAATATGTAATTAAAGAGGACAGCAAAGAGGGCCTTCAGCTCAGCCTGCTCTTTGCAAAGCATGAAAGAAGTGAAGGCTGAACAGTAGGCCACAGGCCGCATATAATTTTGAATTGCATTTACAGTAGGACGTGTGGTAGAGCAGACAGAGCACTATACAGGATTGTGAGTTTGACTCCCAAGTGGGACAGAGTGATTGAGTCCCTCCATCAAGGTGCTCTACTTCATTTAAGAAACATTGTTTATAAATGCATTACAGGATATGTGTGACGCAGGAATTGTTATTACATTACATCACTATCATTTAACAGATGCTGTTATCCACAGCATCTGATATAGGTTACAAATCCATTTATACAGCTAGATATATATTGAGGCAGTTCTGGGTTAGGTACCTTGTCCAAGGGTACGGCAGCAGTGCCCCAGTGGGGAATCAAACCAGTAACCTTTAAGTTACAAGACCTGCGTTTTACCATGCTGCACTTCTACCTCTGTAAATTGTTATATATTGTTATATATCTGTGTTTTTTTGCCCTTAATTTTGAATAATCGAGTAAAATGCAAAAGAGAATGCCTGTGTAAAAATGATACTGCTTTAATGATGCAGCTGACCTTGCACTCATTCCTTTGTCTCAGGGAAAGATTGGTGAACCAGGTGAAGCTGGACCTCAAGGCTTTCCAGTAAGTGTTCTGCCATCAGAAAACCAGTGCTCTATGGAAGTAGCCAAATATAAGGAATCCATTTACAGGCATGCAGAACTGGGCTCCATTTAGATAGCTATTGCTCCTGAGCATTTACTTCGGATCAGTTTCATCCAAGGATTACAGTTTTGCTAGCTGATCTGGGGTCAGTGTACTTGGGCATGAGGTTCTGAGTGTCAGGATCTGTCACTGATCTGTCACTAATAGGATAAGGACAATATATGTATATATAACTTATTGTACAGTCCATTTCTCAGTGTTGAATAAGACATACGAGTGTAGTGAGAGAGCTGAGTATGTCATCAGGTTGTATTGTTACAGGGCATCCATGGATCTTCAGGACCTCCAGGGGCGAAAGGAATTGCAGGAGAACAGGCAAGTTCCTCTCCGTCTTTATCCAGCCTCACTTTCCCCAGTGGGACACTGTCATGTGCCTAGAAAGAGACTAGGTGCTATTTCCCATTAGAATTCCTGAAAGGCTGGCACTTAACAGAACCTCAGGGTTGTGTAATATTTCAGCCCCAGAGAGGAAACAAGTCTGCCTTTGATTTAACTGTATTTTTCTTCTCCCTGTTTATTGAGATCTGTGCACAAACACATTGGTTCCCACTGCTGACAGATCTCTGTCAGACATCAACAGAAACTGTTAGAGTCTCCTACAGAAACTCCTAGAGTCCCCCACAGAAACTCCTGCAGTCTCCCACAGAAACTCCTGCAGTGTCCCCCACAAAAACTCCCACAGTCTCCCACAGAAACTCCCACAGTCTCCCACAGAAACTCCTGCAGTCTCCCACAGAAACTCCTGCAGTGTCCCCCACAGAAACCCCTACAGTCTCCCACAGAATGTCATTACTGTTCAATGCTCAGGCATTAGTACAGTATGGTCCGGTTTGTAAAATAGTTCAAATATGTGACATGGCGTACTTGCTTCAACTTGAATGTTGTACAACAGCATTAAGACAGAGGGTCTACGTCTGAGTCTCCACAGCAAATACTGCTAGAGATGTGTGACACAGGTGTCTCTCAAACAGGGAAGAGGGATCACAGAGGATTTTCAAAAACGTGGCAATTGACAATCCCCTAGATTTCCATTCAACATTGGCCTAATCATATAATTGGCATGTCCTTTAAGACAAATTCAAACAGAGGATGCACATGTACTTACAGTACATGTAAGAAAGAACATAATAAAATGCTAAAATGACACAATGTGTTAATGCATATAAATAAACATTGTATTGCAATTTATTTGCTCTCTTTAATTAGAATGTGAAATAAAATCATTCTATAGCTCAGCTTAACACCAATCAATCATGAATAAAATAATTTTAGGTAATACAGTTAAGCTGAGATGATTGAATACAATATATTAGTAATTCAAGGGTAATTGCAATAAAAGAACAGAAAATGGGATTTGTGCATTGAATGGCTTACAATTTGAATGGTGGGAAGAATGTTGAGACTAATCAGATTGCAGCAGTTGATTGAGACCGTTTTCAGATATTCATGTCTAAAGTAAGATGTCTAAATGTTGCTGCAGCTTCACACTCTGCTGAGTTTTGTTAGAATGAAATGTTGGATTAGTGGCATACACCATACAGTTGCATGGGGCTGATGTTACGCACCTCAGAGTGCATGACACTGAAGTCAAGAGCTCCCAGATGCTGTCTAGAGCGGCATCATATCTGGTACTGATGGCGGAAGTGTCTTTTAGATGTGACTTTCTCTGTACAGAAAAACAGAAGCCAGTTTGTTTTTGACACCAAGTTCCTGGATGCATAGAATGTGTGGAATGTTTGGCAATGCATCAAGGGTTTCCTCCGAAGGAACCATCGAATGCCACGTGCAATGCCAGCTGTGAGGTTTTAATGAGCACAGCTGTGACATTTTGAAAAAGCGTGTAAACTCTCAAGGTTATTTAGTTGTAGGTAATTTGTGTGCCTTTTATATGAATAGATTAATACATTCTTCCTTATAAACATTGCAATGGGCTGGAGGATGCTTGAAGCAACTGAGTGAAATATGTGTGCCACCATTCTGTCCTCATGGAAACATGTCATTTTTGGCATTGTTACAGACCAGTGGGGGTAGGAAGCTAGAGAAGTTCCTCAAGTGCCACTAACGCCTGTCTGTTTTTTCTAGAAGTGAGTGCATGAATCAGTTGGTATCCTCAGTTTCAGGACTGTGGATGTCAGTGTTTACCTGTTACATTGAGCTGAAGCCTCTTTCATGTTCTGAATGTCACACATGCCATTCTGGAACCCATCTGCAGCAGAAATCCACAGTGTGACTTTTCTGTGGCACTCTCAGTTTTTGCACATCTGTTCAAAATACTAGAGGCAATGTGCCGTGCCATTTTCTGCCTTGGTAGTCCAATTCTGCAAGCTTTACAAGGAAAGGATGGTGTTGTCAGTGGACTGTTGAAGTGAGCCAGAGCTCCACAGTGCAGCTTTAAAGCCAAAACAAGATCCAAAGTTGACACATAAAAATATTTGACTGAATTAAACGGTAAACTCTACTGGGCCCATCAGTCGCAGGACAGTTTTGTATGGCAAGAGTATACAGAAGCAGCTTTTTGGCATTATGTTTAGATGTTGTGCGTATAAAAACTATGAATTATTCATCTTAATATAAATACATTGAAAATTGCATTGTAAATTATTTATACATGTATGAATATTTTAAAAGGTTGATTAATGTAAAATGATTCTCACATCTTACATCTAAAAGTAACATTGAACTGAATATCAATGGAAGAGGGTCTCCCATGAAGGAAGACGCCTTTTTTAAATTTGACAAAATGAATTAGAGAAAGGTGGAACATATTCTTTGGGGAAATGTTGCAGCTTTCTTAGAAGGAGTAGGAAATGACATCTCACAGCTCTGAGAGTTTGATTGTATTACACAATACATGTATTGTTCTACATATCCTCTCAGGCATATCCCATCTGGTAATTATAACACCTGAAATTCAGCCTTATTACTATTATTAGCTGCTAGCTATAAGCTATTAGCTAATAGCTGTAAGATACTAGCACTTACTGTTGTAAGATGTGGGTATCAAATGTTAAAAATAGTTACGTTGATTGAATTAAAATAATTCAGTTGAACTAATCGATTTGTAATACTGGCATACAATCAACCCCCTTTAAATACATATTCAGAGTACTAATAACTGTAACAGGGAAGACAGTAATGGTTGAGGAGCTGGACATATCATTGAAAGTTTGCAGGTTCCTTGCTGATGCAGGGCTGTTGTGCCTTAGAGCAGGGTGCATAACCTGCATTACTTCAATAGTATACACCAATATAACTGTCTTACATGTAAAATGTGAGGCTACTGAACAGCTGGTGAACAGCTTGAACTGCGAGGTCTGTGGTGTTGCCTGTTAAGGGTAGATTAGCATGTATCTGGTTCCGTCTTTAGGCTGTGTGTGATTTTTATAATAGAGGTGATAAAACATGATGCATGATGGACACAGCATTATTAACCACAAACACCATCTTTCATGGGGTAGCTTAGCCGAAAATCTTAAAATTTGATATGCTGTCCCATAACTTGCAGTTAAGTAGATTTGCATATGGAAAAGCAAGAACTGGTTATGCAGCAGAGACTTACATTTCACCACATGCTGTTTTTTTCTGTTATCAGCACAGTTTTCCCCATTGATGTATGGCCTTTCAAAACATGTACAGGTAGCTGTCCTGGCTCATTTAACTGCATTAGTTTTTAGTTAAATGTTGGCAGGTGCTAAATTTATAGTTGAACTAAGAGTACTCTAAATTATTACATTCCTGTGGTTCCCAAAACACATTCCCAAAACGCATTGTGAAGCTGTTCATGCCCCTTATGCCTGTTAGCACAATGCTAACACAACACTAAAATGGAAATGAATTCAAATTCCACACAGCAAAACAGACTGATTCAGCACACAAAGACTAGATTATTTTAATCTCAGAGCAGCTAAGCATTTTGAGTCTGTATTTATAAGTGATTGAGAGCAGTTTGAAAAGAATCAGAAGAAAACATGTTGTTTGAAAAATGTCATGTTTTGCAATATACAAACTGAAGAAGAGGTGGAGCAATACATTCTGGGCAATGTATGATGGTTAGATAGTTAGTACAACAAAAGCTTGAAGACTGAAAGTAGCTTGTGTTCTCAATTATGAGAACAAGAGATGCTCAGTTTGGATACCTGTTGTAGTGAACAAACCAAACAACAAATGAAATTTGAAAAGATAGCCTGTAATATGCTTCACTTCAGAGCCAGAGCCTCCTGTTGTTCTCTCCATCTGTACATCTGCGTGGTAGTGACAAGCCCATTGTGTGGAGCAGGGCTGAGAAAGGCTCTCAGCAGTTTTCTTATCTCCCAGCGGAGCGTCAGGAAGGGAGGAAGTGTAGCAGTCAGAAGGGTTTAGGATTTAGGACATGGCGGTGGGGTGGGATCAGCTGTGTCCCGCATGAGCCACCATCCCCTCTGACCTCAGCACTGTCCCACTTCCTGGAGCCCCACGGACAGACACGCTCGCTCCTGGGCGGATCTGTGCTGAATGTGCCGGCCTGGATGGCTGAGATTGATTTGTGCTTGTTCTGCTCCTCTGTTCTTTGTTAAAGGGACCCCCAGGGCCTCCGGGGACTGTGGGTCCACTGGGAGAGATTGGCCTGAAGGTGAGAGGCGCCACACAGTCTTAGAGCGGGATAGCATGTTATTCAGCTCTCTGGACAACACATGTACACACACATGCACACACTCACACACTCACACACATAGACAGTCACTCACACAGTACACATATGTACATATACCCACACCACACACATACACACACACACGCACACACATATGCATACTCTGTCATGCAGTACAGATATGCACATGCACACATTCACACTCACTCACTTGCACGAGCATACACTCACACACACATGCACACACATACATGCATTCACGTACACACATCTGTGACCATGGCAGTGTGAGTTGGCTTGAGTCATAGTCTCTACACAAGGCCGTGTACTGTACGGTGTTGGCTTGCTCAGTGGTGTCCGCAGGCCCTTCATCAGAAAGCCCTGCCCCTCCCAGCTAGCACTCTCACATCTCTGTGGGTAGGACTGGATCACTTTCCAGCCACCTGATCCCGCGCCAGGCACACATCTGGTCCCTTCACTGCAATGAATCATTAATACTCTTTGATTAAAATAATAGGCCTTATTAACGTGAGGAGGGAGAGAGAGAAACCCTGGAAGCATTTCGATAGGCCCTCTCTCCTCCTGTCACCCTGCCAGCAGAGGTACACCTGCTGTCAGACACCCACCACCCACCCCCTGGCCCACTGCCCTGTCACACTGAGCCCCACAGATGAGCATAACACTTCGCATAACCCCTGCCTTGTGTCACACACGTTTCCCCTGGGGCATGGAGTAACAGCCGCTTTCTTCTCTCTCTGACAGGGTCCACCAGGCAAAGCGGGCGAGCCGGGACTGCCGGGTGAGCCAGGGGAGAAGGTAAGATGATCTGCGTGACCCCTGCGACCCCCTCTCTGATCTGCGTGCAGCCTGGAACATGATACCCGACTGCTAATCCTGTAACTGCTTCTCCCTAATTCCCACGAAGCACACGCAGAGTCGAGGTGGGCGAGGATACAGTGCCCCGTTACCCATTACACGCGCTAACTGCTTTCAGACAGTGAGAGAGAGACAGAGACAGGAGGGAAGGAAACAGAGAGAGAGAGTGACAGACAGGGAGAGAGAGGGAGAGAGAGAGAAGGGAAACCGTTAAATGGCGCCAGAGAGAATACACAGATCCTTTGAGCCCACTTCTCTGAGTCTGTTTGGGTCACATTACCATCGCCATCTGCTGGCACCCGCGCTGGAGACCCGGGACCCTGCAACAGGATCCCATCAGTGCACACCACTCTAACTCCCAGTCATTTCCTCTCTGAGTGCGCGTCTGGCGCTCAGCAGTCAGCACCGCCCGTAATTCTTCTGAACTTTAGGCCCCTCAAAGGAGACCTCGCACCGGGCAGGACGCAGGGAGCCTTGGAGGAGAGGCAGTCCAGGGAGTCCGCGGGTTGATTCTCCTCTGTCTGGCGGCTCTTACAAATCCCCCATTTCATAACGCTTTTTTCACTGATTAATCAGCAACAGGAGAGTAGAAACAATGGCCAGTTTGTGCTCTGACAGCAACCTCCTCCTTGAAAAAAGAATCGGGCTCATATCCCCAATGGCTCGTAAATTAAAAATGAAAGGGAATAACACAACAGTTTTTGTTGCATTGTGAAATAACAGACAGGCATATCATTCCCAGGCAAGTTGTCGTTACATTTAAATTGATACATTTCCCCTAATTGATGCTAGCCTCAGTGACTATCCTCCTACCCTCTGTGTGATAGTCTCACCCATGTGAGAGGATCAGCCGGGTAACAGTGTCACCCTTTATATATGGTTTCACCTTTTGGGACTACTATTCACCTGACAGAGATCTTTTGGATTGAAATGTTGTGTTTAACCTTTCATTTCACAATGTAATAAAAAGCAGCCCTTGGGGAGCTGCTACAGTGTGGGGGATACTATATCACTGGAGATGGTCCTTGAACTTTACAGTATGTAGGTACTGTGTTATTTCCATTCACCTTCTTTTTTGTCCTTGGTTTATTAACTAATGGATGTGCGGATGTCTCCTGTTTATCTCTGAAAATTGAAGGGGCCCAAACAAAAGGCTGCGAAACCGCTGGCCAGCTGCCAGAGAGTCAGGGCACTTCAGTCGGGACTTTCTCAAATGTCCAGATTTAGAACAATAAACAACACTTGTTTGTGGTAATCGTCCCCCTTTATATTGTGCTGCTGAGTTGACATTTTCAATTTCTAAGAGAACTGTGTATTTTTAGATGTGCACACAACAATGCTGTATTAGACCAAACATCTGTCTTTTGTTTTGTATTGTGTGTGTGTGTGTGTGTGTGTGTGTGTGTGTGTGTGTGTGTGTGTGTGTGTGTGTGTGTGTGTGTATCAGGGCACTCTTGGAGCTGCTGGAAACAGTGGAGAACAGGGCCTGGTTGGGCAAAGGGTAGGTATTCCTCGCTCTAGCTGCATGAATGTGCATTTATTATTCAAGCTCACTGCCAGCATCCTGTCTTCATAAGGTGCTGGTGGTTATCAACAGAACACAGCAAATAAGACTCCTTTCCTTTTTCAGGGGGAACCTGGCCTCGAGGGAGAGGCTGGCCCTGCTGGACCTGACGGTGCCAAGGTAAGGCAATGGGAACATGCTCGTACCCGCCCCCTCTCAAAAACACAGAGAGACTGTGACTGGTTATTCACACTGACATTTCTCTTGGTTACCAAAGCTGCCGAGTTCATGGCTTGCTGCTGGTGCCTGGCTTGCTATTTGTTGTTCGTGGGTGACTCCTTACTGTGGCAATAGTGAAAATATCTTGGTTGCTAAAAGTCATCGGCCTGCTGATCCTGCCAGTGGCAGAGCTACAGCCTCGGAAAGGCTTAGTCTGAGGTACAATTGGCACTGTGGACTCCCTTGAGGTGAAGCCACTGGCTGCATGCTTCCCGGATATGTCAGGAGAAGTCTCTGAGGGAACAAAGCCGTGTCCAACAAGCTCCAGAGAGGAGCAACCAAAGACAAAGCAAGTTCCACTTTGCTACTCCGACTCTGCCTAGCATGAGTGTGTGCTTGCGCGCACTCGGTTTTTCTGCATGTGTTTTTAACACTTTCTCTCCATATAATTTCTGTATCCCCATCTTCTTAACAGGAGATTCAGTAGGATGTTAAACTGAAGGCCAAAGGGGCTTTATAGTTTATTAGGTACTGGATCACTGAGGCAATTGAGCCAACAAAATATGATGTTTTTGCTTTTGCTGTCCTTTCTGTTAAGTCTGTAGATTAATTGACTGTTTTCGACACTCGAAAAACAGAGAACACAAAGCTGTAGACCTGCTTATGTGCTGCTATGATGCTGCCTGGTTTGGCAGTTTGCATTTCAATTGAGTCCCACCTACTGCTCAAGCGCTGCTGACCCAGGAACATCTAGAGAACTGAACTCTTCTAATGCCAGCTACAACTAGTTATATCACATTTGGTGATAAATAAAGCAATGCCACTTGCTTATGAGCTCACGATAGAGGGGTAAATCCTGATGATTATGCTTTTGTTATTCCTGATATCATCAAAAGATTTCAGCAAATGATGTTGTTTATGTACAGATCCAGTGTGTTGTATGTAAGGTGAATGTTTGACTCTACCTGGCTATGGTGCAGTATATCAGAGTATAATGCAGGATGAACATGCTTCTCTCCTGGGCTCTGAGCTGCTGTTGCATCTGGGGTTGGCCAGCATGTTGCCATGGAAGGCTGGGGTCTGTGGAAATGCAGCTACCTTGCACAAGAAAATTCAAATCTCACTCTTCTTCAGCAGGGATATGAGCCAGCACAGTAGTCCCCATCCCAGTTCTCAACAATATGGAGCAGAAACAAATATGTTGCCTTGTTTTTTTAAAAAATTTTATAGGGATTTCTTTTGTCTGTGCATGGGCATTCTGTATTTGCTGTGTGTTGAAAGTCCTATTTGGAAGAGCCAGTGGGCTGGACGTATGTCTGGGTCTTGCCAGGTAGACCGGGGATTTGTGACGGCTGTCTCTGTCTCCCCAGGGTGAGAAGGGTGACATGGGACCAGAAGGTGACAAAGGAGACAAGGGTGACATTGGGCTTAAAGGAAAGGAGGGACTGCCTGGGGATCCTGGCCTTCAGGGTGTCAGGGTAAGTGTCTTCTGCTTTCCCATAAAGATATCATGGACCCTAAAACATTCCCAGCAAACAAAAGGATTTCATATTGAGCACAGAGGGAGATTGTCTTGTGTCTGTTGTAGTGTGAATTGCTTTTCATCACATTTGTGTGCACTGAGCCTGCTTGATCGCATGACCTGCAAGATGTGTGCCTCCTACTGCTAGGAGTACTGTAGTGACTGAGAGTGTGGGGGGAGATCAGTCCTACCTTGTTTCTTCTATGCAAACCAAACTTTGAACCACTTTCCATTATGAAATGACTACTCCAGTACTTTCAAGAGGGGGACTGTTTTTTGTGGGTAGAGAGGGTTACCCAAAACATGAACAACCTAATATGTTGGCTTTGCAATTTTATTATGTTAGCCTACCACTGGTAAGGAAGATTGAAGTAAAGAAGATTGAAGACTGAAGGCCTGTGTGTGTGTATATACGTGTGTGCACATGTGTGTGTTAT
The DNA here is from genome assembly GCA_019176425.1 of Megalops atlanticus. Classification (NCBI taxonomy): domain Eukaryota; kingdom Metazoa; phylum Chordata; class Actinopteri; order Elopiformes; family Megalopidae; genus Megalops; species Megalops atlanticus. Next base: position 39,564,032 of record CM032880.1, on the reverse strand, counting down.
GAGGACACAGAGGCAGCATGCACACAGCTGTGAATTAGAGGATTCACAGCTGAGCACACGTGTGCACACGAGGACAATGAAAGTTCACTTGAATCGGAGTGTGTGCAGCTGTGTTAGGTTTTTGGATTCTGTGGTGGTGAAGCCTTAAGATCATCCATCGATGTTTGACATATCGAGGAAGCATCTGGCCTCTGGAAGAGGGACAGCAGACAAACAGGCCTGTTTGTCTCTCAGCGTCCAGAGACACTGCCAGAGCAGTCCAACTCTCTTCACACACACATACTACTGTTGCCTCTGTCATTGTACTGTATCCCCAGTGTTGGAACATTGCTAATTATTGGCAAGACTGGACAAACCTTACTGAATGGAAGTCTGCAAGTTATTTTCAGAGGTTAAGAAAGCAGGCCGTGCTGTCATAAGCAGCTTAACTCAGTAGTAGATGTACACACGCAGCAAATGACTCACCCACTAATGTATGACTCATGCCCTAAGACTCCTTTTAAAAACTGTCATTTCTGCTCTCTGTGTGGATGGCCAGCAAGGTGGACCTGTTGGCCAACCATTTCAAAAATTCATGTGAGTTCACTTGAGTGTCATTTCTGATACACGGATCATTCCCAGTTTGGCTTCTCTGTAATTCCAGGGTCCTGAAGGTAAACCTGGCAAAATGGGTGAAAGAGGCAAACCAGGATTAAAGGTATTTCAGCAGTACTTTTTACCACAGCCCTAAAGAATAACCGTTTGAGTGGTGCTGCTCTTAATCCACACATTGACATAGGCGCTATAATTGATGTAATATTCCCACTGTAAGCAACATTAGTAACATTAGTCATGTTACTGCTGCAGAGGTAATTGTGCCATGCACCCTGTGCACTGAAGGCTCATTTCAATGAGACATGCACCAGCTCCCTTCTTATCTTTACTTCTTCTTCTTTCAAGGGTGCCAAAGGTCATCAAGGTCACCTGGGCGAGACAGGGCCAATCGGCAAACAGGGACCTGTGGGCTTCATGGGGCCAAAGGGATCAAGAGGCACAATCGGACCTGTGGTAAGGCGCGCTGACGATAAACTGTTGTTCAGAGAGATAGGGGCTGGCAGGAGCCCTGTCCAATAAAACTGGAAAAAAAAGTGAAACCATGTGCGTGAGAGGACATTTTGTTTCCTCTTTGAGCAGGAGAGTTATTGTTGTGTTCTGTTGTTTTACAACAGCCAATGAAGAACTGATGTAGCACTGAGGCAGTACTTGTGGGAGTTCAAATTTGGGAAGGGTGACCCATAGTTTCCTTGTCTTACCTGCTCACAGGGGGCTCCAGGACGCATGGGACAGCAAGGGGATCCAGGCCTACCAGGATATGAGGTGAAAACATTATGTCATGATTGGACTCCTCTACTGTGATCAACTCTAAAGCTGTATTGTCTCCCAAGTTTAACATTATTTTAAAATTCAAATGAAATGAAACATAGATCCACAAGTGGTAGGAAATCTATAAAAGAATTAATTAGATGGAATTTGCTAGAGGGAGGCATGCAATCAAAGCACAGTACTTTGGATTGCTGTTGTGCCCCTTAGGAAGCTACTCCACCGTCAGTTGTGTCACTCAGCTGTCCAAGAGGCTTCCAGAGAGCCTTTGAGTTTAAATGTCATAACATTTAGTCAGCATAGATTAGGGAGTCTGGGAGAGCAAATAAAGAATGTTTTTAGGAGCCAGAACAGGAACTTGGACTGTGCACCAAGATGGCAAGCAGAAGTACTGTTCTGAGTTCCTCTTCTAGATATTACCACATTTGATTTATTTTTTCCTGTGATATGTCTTGGATAAAACGTATGCCCGTTTTGTAACAGTTTGTGTCATGTGCAGGGTTGGGAGGGTTACTTTTAATAATATTCCACTACAGATTACAGAATACTTGCCCTAAAATGTAATTTGTAAAGTATTCTGTTAGATTACTCAAGGTAAGTAATGTAATGTAAATACTTTGGATTACTTTCTAAATGTTTTTAACGGTTTTTTAAAGAATGTTCATCCGACTAAGGTTCTGAATGGTTATTTTTAGAATGTTCACTTAGCATTGTTGTGGCTAACATTTTGGCACCCCCATGTTAAGTCTATGGGCATTTCATCGCAGTTTCTTCAGAATTGTACATGTTAATTCAAAAACTGTACGTTACACGAAAACAAGAGTTAGAAAAGGCACGAGCCACCCTAAATACATTGTGAGTGAGAAAGGAGAAAGGAGTAGCTTAAATTTTAATTTAATGTATAATATGCGTAGTGTAAAATTGTTGGAGTAATCGCAGTTTTGAACATATGAAATTTCACTTTGTTTTTTCACTGTATCTACTCGTTAGCTAGTTAGCTTTAATACTATACCTACTGGCCTACTAGCTAGCTGAATAGCTAATCCAGTGCAGCCAAACTATGTAAGATAGCTAGCTAGCGATCAATATTATCTTAAATAATGAAAAAGAGAACTTACTTCAAGATGCTTCTTCAGGTTAGAGGTTGACTCTTTTGAAGCAGATAGCAGTTTGGTTGCTGGCAAACACAGCTTGCATTGTACTGTTATGTTGCAACCTTTGCCAAATGGTCCCGGTATTTCCATGACACAAACACGTTGCGCTGGTTGCTTTCTGTCTCACTCTCCATTCTACTGTCTTGTGAGTCAGGCAGGCTGCATGCTTTTTTCTTCTTTTTTTTTTGTGAGGGGCATATGGGAGATACACCCCGGAGTTGCCTGTCATTGGATAGATTTTCCAACTGAATAAACATTAAATTAAAAAAATTAATGAAATTAAGTGGAAAAAAATCCAATATAATCCCTTCAGTAATCTAAATATTTTTAAAATGTAACTGTAATTTGATTACCATCAATTTAAATGGTAACTGTAGCGGAATACAGTTAATACTCAAATTTTGTATTTTAAATACGTAACACTGTTACATGTATTCCGTTACTCCCCAACCCTGGTCATGTGAGCGTTTAGCTCGTGGTCTGTGTGTTTGAGTTCTGTCTCATGTTCAGACCTTTTGAGGAAAGGGTCCAGCAGTGCCACATAACAAAACAGTCTCCCCTCTGTGTTTGTCTTCTCTCTCTGCAGGGTCACCAAGGACCGCAGGGCCCAATGGGTCCTCCTGGACCAAAAGGTGAAAAGGTACGTTCCCCACAGTCTCCATCTAATGCCGTTGTCTGTCTGAATGAGTGCAGCTGAAGCTGTGTGTCGGCTGCGTAGCACAGTAGTGAAAGCAGGGCTTCAGAAGGCACAAGGCTGTATGCCCAGTGCAGTGCTCATATCCCACAGATTCCCATTAATGGCACTCAAATCTCTACTTTGAGCCCCTCTGGGATCACTAAAGACCTGGTTCCTGGGGCTGTTTGTCCAAGCAGCTGCTAGAAGCTATTTATCATTATTAGGTAGCTTTTTATACTTTCCAGCTCACTTTAAAGCACTAGAACTCCCAGTGTTTGTCTCAGCGTTGAGCCGGTGATTGAGTGCCTGGCTAAAATGAAAGTCCATACGTGCTAGCAGACCACAGTCAAGTGATCCTGATTTATATTAAATAGTGTTCCATCACCATTTAAAATGTGTTTGGTGAGTTGGTCTTAGTAGTTATACTGAGAAAAGAACTTAAATGAGGACAGAAAGCATTTCAAGGTCAAAATTTTGGATCTTTGCAAAAACCAAGTGTTCAGAATTAATCTTGTTGATTGACATATTGATGAAGGTAATCAAGTCATGGATAAAAGGTTTGAACAAGCAATGTAAAACTCTCATACTGACCAATACCAGCACTATGCCAGTATTGTACCGTGCTGACATCTATGTTAATATTCTAAAACGTCATTCACACTATGTGTCATGGTGTAGGAATGGAGTGCTTGACATTAACACCATTTTAGTTAACCTGCTGGCAGCAGATACATAAGTGACATAGGCTACAGGTTTAGTGCCACAGTTACGTTTGACCTTGTAGGTCGTGTACATGAAAATAATGTTCTATAACAGTGACCCAAGAGTATCTGAGTAAATATACAGTTTACTCAGAAAAATATACAGTTATTAAATAAGGGGTGCATGTAAACAAAAAGACAGAATGTGCTACTGCTTGAGCAGGAGGTAAATTTCAGGCAAAAGCCAAGCAAAAGCTACCTTGCCAATAACATGCAGTAATTTACTGATGTTCATCTGAGCAGTCTGTGTTGATGAAATATCAGTCTCATGCCAGCATTTTTTTAGGTTATTAAAAATTCCTTCCAGTATTGAACATGGGGCCTCTGTAACAATAATGTATCAGCACATCTGTGCAATACATCAAACTTCCTCTTGGACATAGTACAGCTCTTCTGTACTTTACAGTAGAATGATATTTGTGTTGCCCTTTCACACAGATGTGCATACCAGTGCTATATCAGCATTATTTTAGCATGACCCTCCTTCATACATCACATACTCGTCTCCAACTTGCCCAGCTGTTGGCAGCAACAGGTTGCTCACTGTGATAGGATGCTTAAAGGACCTTTGATTGGTTCCACCAAAACAGTTCCTGAGGGTGTACTGGCACTGACATTAGGCCCAATTAATCTGAAAATACGATTTCAATCAGAAAATTCTTGTAAAATGAAAAGACTTTATTGCTCCATGACATGCTGTTCACACACAACTGTGTGGCATTGGCCCCAGCCTTTGTGAAGGCCCTTGTAGGCAGTCTCAAGCATGTGCCGTGTATGTGGGGACAGCCAGTGCCAAAGCCCCACTAGTGGCCAGCAAGCTTATGGTAGCCAGGGAGAGGGAAAACCAAAGCAATTAAACACATAGGACTGAGGCACTCAGTTAACATCTAAACTCGAGCAACCATAATTAGTAGTCATTTTGACAAATGGTGGACTGCGGCAACGCAGCAAGGGGTCCCTGACAGAGTGCACACTGTGCTACCATTTTATGAGTTTGTCAACGCACTGATGGCTTCTTCTCTCCCCTCAGACTAGTATTTTTTAACTGATATAAATCTGCATGCTTGATCCCTGGATTAACCCAAGCACAGATCATAGATCATGATCAAGGAACAAGCTTCAGCTTTTTAACAAAGAATTTCATCCCCCACATCCATTTCTCATAAAAGATGATTTATAACATTTAATGAGAACAGGTTGAATTGGAGTCACCACATTCAAGTGTTGTTTACTAATTCCCTTTTATGGTGAGGTTGCATACTCTTTAATGAGAGCAGTGTCTTTCCAGTATCAGTTTTGCTGTCATAAATTTTGCATTGGCAGATTCTCTTATGTTTCCTCTGCTCTGCTGTGCACATGGGCAGCATGCACATTTGTGGTGAAATATTACAAATTCACTGCCTTAGTCAGTAGACCAACAAAACCATTGGCTGTTTATTTGGAACAATGATACATTAAATTATTCTCACCCACTCCTGCTATGAGATGGGGTATGCTCCTCAGCTGTCACTCAAAGCCCCCATTACTACAGACCACCACTGAGATGATCTTTCTAACAAAGACCTCTCCTGGGTTATGAGAGAGCTCCACTGTGTGACAAGAATTATAGGATACAAATAGTTTCTGCCCACTGCCATGTACCTTAGATCAGCACCCTTCTGTTATAAAATATTTGGGGTTAGGATTTAGGCTGTTTGAGCTGTTTCTGGATCAGCTGCAGAAAGTGACTTAAGCAAACTTGTCCATGCCATTTTATCACTATCAACCTGTGTCTCAAAGAAACTCAACATGCTCTCCTTGTCTGTACTAGGGGGAACAGGGGGATGATGGGAAGGTTGAAGGTCCTCCTGGTCCTCCAGGTGACAGAGTGAGTAACTAAATCTTTCTCACATTCTTGTGTTGCAGTACGTATACATGTGTAGAGTCCTACATTTTCACACTCATTTCTTTGTTTGATGTGATGGCCAGGGTCCTGTTGGAGACAGAGGAGAGAGAGGGGAACCAGGGGACCCAGGATACGAGGTGAGTAAAGCCATTAAGTAACGTGTTAATGTGCCTTGCATGAGTAGAAAATAGAACAGCTCCAGTGATGTCCGTGTTCAAGCCAGCATCCACACAAGCAGAAGTGTTGAGTGGCTTGGTGCTGTGGAAATGGGGCAGCAGTACTGAACAAATGGGGGGGCTTTTGTGCCCCTCTGTCTTGATACTATCACCTTATGTTGGTGAGTTGATTGTGAGCAATCACTGTTGTTTAGGGGCAATCAGGTGTGGATGGAGAGAGAGGCAAGGCCGGGGCCTCTGGACCACCTGTGAGTACACACACATGCACGCACATGCATACACACACACACGCACACACTCCGCTGTATCTACACCTGTCCCTGCATACTTGCTTAAATGGCCGTTGGTGATTCCTGGCTCCTAAGAATGGGCCACTGAGAATAATGAAGCTTAAATCTGTTCATTTGCATCAGGAGTGGCCCCTGTGGTATTTAGATTAGAACAGGGCAGTTTACACTGCTTCACACCTGCAGATGGGGCCTTCAGAAGTCCCATCTAAGGCTTCTCCACAGAACAGCCAGTATCTTGCCATATACGAAGCACAGACTGAAACAGGAGCTTCGTCTTTAAAACACATTAAACCATTACATATTAAATAGTGAATATTACAATAAATCACAACAATACATTCATTGTGGTTTCTAATCAAATCCACAAATGATAAAATTAACGTAAAATAAAAAAGGAGATCCACAGCTTTCTGAAGCCCAGACTCAGCTCTGCCATGCTCTAACTCCATAGTCAAGATGTGATTGGGAGACCATGTCAAAAATTATGTTACCTCTTGACCCAGCAGTAAATTAACGTGTTGCTTTTGTTAAAAAATATCCATTAGTATCCTGGAAAGCAGTTGGCGTAATTGATCAAAAGTCACCTACTGCCATTTTAGGTCAGAGGTTCCCTTAGATAAGAATGCCACCAAAGCTTCTCACAGGTTGGCAGCTGCTGACAGTGTTTCAACAAAACACATATTCTTGCTGAGTTATAAGCAATTGCTTGGACAACAGTAGGTGTCATTTTACTGACATGTACATGTATGATGTGTGGTTCCAATTTGTGTTGAAGTGAAGGAGGATTTTTCAAATCCTTGCTTACTGCTATGGTTCTGCTAGAGGCTGTTGTTTACTGTAGATAATCATTTTCCGTCTGTGTACACTGTGTTCAGATTTGCACATTAAGAATGGCCCATAGATGCAATGAAACAGGAATGCCTTTTTCTTAATGTATTGATGCACTTTTATTCCAAAGTCCTTATTACATTACCATTACAGTCTTGCATTGCTATTATTAATAGGTGTTTTTAGAGATTGCATAGTCTTTGCATTTTGTACAGCCATGTTTCTTAATCTGCTGTATTAGGGACATCCTGGACCACCTGGGCAGCAAGGACCAAAGGGATCCAAAGGGGAAGAGGTGAGAACATGAAATTCAAAAGGCTGACACCATCTATTCCATTTCATCAAATGTGATGTTCAGTGTTGAGATGGTAATGGTGGATCTGGAGTTCATTTGAGTTCATTATCTCCATCATAAAGAGAGCCGCTTGCAACATATGCAACATAGAATTGGCTTTGGAATGTATTCTGTCAGCATGTTTTTAGCCATCAAAATGCATGTTTCATCAATTATGTCAAAGAACTGGAGTGATGAAGATTGATGAGGTGTGGTATGGAGGGCATAGATGTTTTCTCTGTGTGAATCTGTCGATACTCTCTCTCTGATGAAGGGTCCAAAAGGAAAGCAAGGCAAACGCGGGGAGTCAGGCAACAGAGGACTGCCAGTGAGTGACTGTGTTCTGAAGAGTACCAGTCTAAGAGTGAAGCAAAACAGAGCCAGAAGATGAACCCATGCCTGAATTTATTAATAGAGATGTCAGGAGCATGTCTTAAACATTAATACATTACGATGTAAATAATAACAACATTTGAGAAATTGACAATATAATAGGATATTATGGAGTGAGGATGAAGCTCCATTACAATAGCTTTGCTCTCGCATGCATGTGTAGATTGTTTAAGCCACAAGGTGGTGACACTGTTGTTTGTGGTGCTCTGCACAGGGTCCTGTCGGTCCCCCTGGCCCAAGGGGGGTGGTGGGCCGAGAGGGGCTGGAGGGCAACCCTGGGGTGGATGGAGTTCCAGGCAAAGACGGGAGTAAAGGAATGCCAGTAAGCAGGCGTGTCCCACATGAGGATGTCCCACACAGCCCTGAGGGGCGAGCTGGTGGCACACTTGCTTCACTTTTTCCAGCTTCTTTCAGTGCCACTGGTCCCCACACCTTCCCTGCTATTTGTGTTACAGGGAGAGCATGGGGATGACGGGTACTTCGGTGTCCCTGGCAATGCAGGACCACGTGGCAAAGTGGGAACGCCAGGGTTGCCAGGTCCTCAGGGCTCCTTTGGGCCAAAGGTAACAGGGTGACAGGACACGCACCACCAGCAGTAATCACAGAGCAGCCCTATCAATTGCCATACTTGGCCCTGAATTGTTGGGCACCTTTGAAGGGAGTTTAGGAAAAACTGTGTCTATACAGAATTGTCTGAGTGCACACAGACCTCAGATCAGTCTGTCAGGGGCCTCCTTCAGCAGCAAGAGGAAGTCATGGCCCAGTGTCTCTGCTCGCAGTGAGCACACAGACCGACCTCCACCAATCACTCCTCACTCTCTGTCAGACTGTGTTCACTCCCTCTGTGCCTATGCCTGACTATGTAGTCTTTACATTACATTACACTTTACCGGGACGTCCTGCGTTACAGTGTGTCTCTAGCTGCAGTTACAGAGTCATCCCTTGCGTTACATTACATTACATGACATTAATTTAGCAGACACTCCTATCCAGAAGTGTATCCATTCACGTTGAATCAGAACAGGCTAACAACACTCCCAGACCAATGAGTGTGAGCATAACAATATTCATGCCCTACCACAAGTTAACTTGTCCAACCTGACTAGACAGCCTAGAAAATGAGGGAAGCCAAGTACACATGCTACCATACATTGCAGTCACTAGATTGATTTTTCTCACTGCACCTTGTCTCCATGTCCTCCCAAAAGGGCGAGAGGGGTCTCCCTGGCCAAACAGGACCCCCAGGGAAGCGAGGGTTCAAAGGAGGGATGGGACTGCCAGGAAAGCAGGGAGACCTGGGACCCAAAGGCCAGCCTGTAAGTGTGGGCGGTGACAAACATGAATGTGTGTTTCTGTCACCTCCATCACTATATTTCATACTTTAGAGCTTATCATAGTTACCACAAATTATTGATAAAGAAAAATTTGACATATTCATTACATTACTGTCATTTAGAAGGCACTCTTATCTAGAGTGACTTACATTGGTTACAATTTTTATGTTGTCCATTTATATATGCTGGATATTTACTTAGACAATTGTGGATTAAGTACCATGCCCAGGGGTACAGTAGCAGTGCCCCACTGGGGAATCAAACCAGCAACCTTTCAGTTATGAGCTCAGCTCCTTACCACTATGCTACACCGCTGGCCTTATTTGTCATGATTTATTGTGATTTCCAGCATCCATCTTTTAATATCTTTTAATTAAGATATTCTGAGGCAATGACCATTTTTTCCTAATATTAATCCTAACCCAGTCCTAGAAATTTTCACACATAGAATTTCAATTCAAACCAATTGTGCACCAACACACAGTTTATTATTTCCCTTCACAAACTTTAGTATGATTAATTTTAGTTTTTTTTATTACTGTTCGACCACAGTTGGATTGGGCATCTGTAAGGAGGGTTTGTTGCTTAAATTATAGGGAGATGTTGGAGAACCTGGCTTCCCGGGGATCCTGGGAGTGTTCGGACCAAAGGTACTCCTCTCCTCCTACCCCTCATCCACATTTATATATTGCTTGTGTAAAATTCTGCCCTCTTCCACAACCCCTATGAACCCTAATCATCCCTAACACTTCTCCTGAAGAAATAAATATGGTTCCAAGCTTGTAACAGCAATGTGGTTCTTGTAAAGTGGCTCTGAAAGCATAGCTCGTACCCAGCAGTAAATCAAACATCTACAGTAAAGTCATTTCAGGGCTTTTTAAAAATGTCACCATACCTCGAGTTATTTGAAGAAGATGTGTAGTGTCTGAGACGAATGTATTTGTCAATTAACAAGTCATTATTCTGGTCACCTGACAGCAAGATTCTTCCACAGGTGAAGTGTAGCTGTTTTTACCCTCTCAAGCCAGTAAACCAGAGCCTATCACTACTCTGCACACAGGAAGCTGACTGAGCATGGATAATAGAGCAAGGCAGGATTACCTGGTTCATTTGTCAGTTTGACTTGTGTAGGGTAGAGAATGGTCACCATACCATGAGAAGGGAGATGCTCCAGGTTTAAAAAATAGTCATTGGTGCGATATACAGTTGGTAGCCAGGACTAGAAAACTGGGTCTCAGGTAGCTGTAATCAGAAGTAGTTTATTACTCGTGTCATGAGCTAAGGAGAATTTTGTGGTTGCTGCTCATCCTTGCATTATCCTGATTGTCCATGGGGGATCATCCTAATGGAGAAAGGATACATTGGTGCCATTGTTTTGATCATTGTCATATCAGAACAGGTTTAAAATAAATGCAAAGAATACACCCTTTTGACAGCTTAAATAAACAAAAAGAGACCAATGGCACTGATGATTTTCAGATGAGATTCAGGTAGGTCAGATATAATATGTCCTCCATGTTGTATCACTGGTGAATATTGCATTGCATATGTTAAGCAGCTAATAACATTTCCCTGAAACCAGCAGCTTCTGTTTCTCCGTACAATGTACATTTATCAGTCTCTGCAGAGCCCACAGATAAACAGTGAGTGCTTGTGCACTGCTCATGTCTCCCATGCAATAGTGTTACATTGAGCCAGGGTCATGCACTTCCTGCAGTGTAAACAGAAGTGAATCCCATAATACCTCAATGACTAGAATACTGAAGATCGCAGAGGCAGTGTGCATTATCCTCCCAGCAACGGAGCTTTTCCAATGCAAATCAAATTCAGTGGGAGATAATGAGCCAAAGCTGTGGCTATGGGTTAAGTAGAGGAGACGCTGAATATGTGGTCAGTCAATTTAATATTTCAGCAAGCCAAGAAATTGCTGTATCAGAGGCTTGTTCATGACTTTCCCAAAGTGTGTGGTACAGTAGCTACTGATCCAACTGCTCTGTGCGATGATGCCATTGCCTTGGCTGGCTTCATGAGAGCATTTCTAAAAGAACATCCTCGCAAGCATTTTCCCACCAGATACTGCAAAGCAAAAGCAGCATCGTCATGTGATCTCTGTAAACACAGGTTTGTCAGAGAAAAGCAAGTGATCTAATCTCACAAACAAAAATAATCAAGGTGTTAAGATAACATATACTGAGTAATGTGCCTAGCATTCATTTGTACAAAATATCTATTCCCATAAAATTACTACATGGGGTATGTAATAAAGACTGAATTTGCGGAATAATAACTATGTTTGCATGGAAGAGTGGTGTTTTGTCATTCTATGTTTGACACTGAAAACTTCTTCCTAGGGGCCTCCAGGTGACTTGGGTCCAGTAGGTATACAGGGCCCCAAGGGACCACAAGGCTTGATGGTGAGTAGAACCAACTACCTTTCAGAATGCTAATATTTCATGACACTTATATTACCCTGCATAGTCTGACACAGGTTGCATTAGGTATCTCTGTGTGGTGTCATGCTGATTTTGTGCTGAGGGAAAGGCATTGTTGCACTTTGCTGGTTCTTTGCGTCATTCACAAGGTGAATCTGAATGAGATTACCCATATGACACATCAGATTCTTCAGCCACTGATTTTGTTTCTCTGTCTCTCCAGGGGAAAGAAGGAGCAATGGGCCCTATTGGTATAATTGGGCCCACCGGTGATCCAGTAGGTATCTCACCTAGGTGTCTTCCAACCAGGTAGCTGATTGCTTGTTTTCCATTGGTTTCGTAATGTGAATGTCCTCCTCTTTTCTTTACAGGGACCTAAAGGAGATAAGGGAAACCGAGGGGAAAATGTGAGTTTTATTTATTGTCTTGTTAAGATGTGCCAGATCTAATTATTGTTGATATGCACTGCCTTCACAGGAAAATAAAGTTATTTCATTTGAATTCATTGGTACTGGTACCTTTACCATTACACCTCAATAATCATATCACATCCTATCACTTCTGAGTTTTTTAGTCTCAGCCTCTGAGATTGTCTCCTTCTTGTGCAATATGTCTTTAAGTGTGTCCATGCTAGTTGTCCAATGATAATATAGGATAAATAGTAACAGCTCATAAATAATTATGAGCTTTGCCCAGCTTTGCCCAGCAATAGTAAGATCCTGAACACATGGGACATTCTAACCTTTCTCTGTCTTTTCTGAACAGGGGGTACAAGGACCAAGGGTATGTATTACACATTGTATGCATTCATTTTCAAAATATATCATTTTATACATTATTGTGTGGATACTATAAACAATACACTATTCTGTAAATACATCATTTAAATCCTATAACTTGTTAAACAGTGTCACTTGCATCTTTGTTGTGTTTGCTATGATTGGACTTAATATAAAGAATGATTACAGCTGAAGTCCACTATAATTATGGCATGGCATTTTTTACCAAACAAACAACAGTAATAAATGCAATCCAAGAGTACTAAAACAATGTCTCGGTGTACTATATCTCTCAGCTGTATTCAGTAGTGGATAGCAACCTGCAGAGCAGTCCTTGTAGCAGTGTGGAGTAGTGGATAGGGTAGCAGCCCAGTGAACAGAGAGTTTATGGATTTAATGTCTGTGTGATGTAGCTGAGGCACACCACCTGAATTTCACCAGTATAAATCAAACTGCAGATATGGGTAAAATGCACAGTTATACTGTGTAAAGAATAAGGTTGTGTACTAAATCAGAAGACTTATTAGAATGTAAAACATTTATCTCCAGTCTATATACTTTTTGCTGTAAACTTTTATTCATTTTTGTTTCAGGGGCCTCCTGGACCTCGTGGGCCTCCAGGACCACCAGTAAGTGTCCACTTTAGTCTACCATTTTACATGTGTAGCACATGCATGAGGCAACACATACATGCATGGCACTGGATTACATAATGTGTTTCCATGGACTGTTCTCATTGGACAGTCAGTGGTCTTAGGGGATGTGAAGTTAAATGTAGATGGATGTGTATTCCATATTGTTGTCTCGCCTTCCAGGAAGGTGACTTATCCAGAGTGTTAGATGCGTTTCTTAGTCACAGGGAATTGAAAAGCATGCCATTGCAGCTTGTGATTGACACACCGCATTTCCTCTCTTCTCTTTGACTTCAAGGGTCCTCCTGGTGTTCCTCTGTCATTCGTAAGTTGGTTTTAACACTTTAGCACCTTGTCTTGTCCTCATCATCTGAAATGTCTTTGTATACAAATGCATGAGGCACCGTCATGAGTCTGGTCTGCCAGAATAAATTGGTAGAACTACACTACCAGCTGCTGCTATCCAGTGTCTTCACACTGCAGTTTTTTCCTGACTGCAGTCAATGTCCACTCTAGCGTTGCAGCTATCTTCAGTCAAATTTGATGCACATGCACTAGTTGTGTTCTATCACCTCTCTTGTCATATTGCTGTAGGTCCTGTAATTGTCAGTGTGTACAGTGTATGATGTATTATGGTTTTTCAGCATGTGCAGTGTGCATTCCTGCATTGTAAATGGCTTCTTAACCGTACAGTTCTTTAAGGTTGATAACATGTGTCTGTAGCCATGGTATTGTTAACGACAGCATGTGTGATTATATCCAGTGTATATGAGTAGTACATGTGATTTCATTTGTTATTGTTGTTTATTCAGAAACATGACACTCCTGGTGCTGCTCTACAAGTGTTCATTGACTCGAACACTGCACTCAGGGCAGAGGTTAGTACAGTGATCTTTCTCATATTTCCAGCTCGTTACGCAGTTCTTTTTTGTGGGTCAGATGGCTGCAACACAGATTTATTGCTAAGATGTCTAAAAGCTGCAGTGCAGAGCTTACATTTGTATAATGTGTTGTGGGCAAGTGCAAGATGTTGCCGTATAGTGATGTAGGTATGAGTGTTTCATTCCATACGCTGTAGGTCTGGGGTTTGATCGTTTCCGACTGGCTGAGTGTAACTTCCCTTTGTCCCTCTTTCCAGCAGAATTACCAGGGCATGGACCTCCCTATGCTGGACCAGGGAACAGAGATCTTTAAGACCCTTCACTACCTCAGTAACCTGATCCAGAGCCTCAAAAACCCACTGGGCACCCACGACAACCCCGCCCGCATCTGCCGGGACCTCAAGGACTGTGAGCAGAGGATGAACGATGGTGGGGAGCTGCTCTGTTTTAGGTTTTAATCTGAGGCTGCCCAGTATTGCCCGACAAAACAGACATAACCCATCAAACGTATTTTTCAAAAGCAAAGTCATAGTGCCAAATTTGTCTCCGACAGGCTACGTCTGTTGAGGTCACAAGCTCTGTATGTCAGAACCCCATCTCAACTGTCTTTCTATGTCTGTAACTCAGGCACTTACTGGATCGATCCAAATTTGGGTTGTGCCTCCGACACCATAGAGGTGACCTGCAACTTCACCAGTGGAGGCCAGACCTGTCTGCGACCCATCTCAGTGTCCAAGGTAAGTGCTCCTATGCTTCACACATGTCTTTTTGCGGGCTCTGGAAAAATTATTACTGGACCCAATATTCCAGAGGAACAAATATGACAATTTACCAAGTTTTACTGTTGTTGCATCATTGTGAAATGACATGTACTGTTATGAAATTGATTGGTTGTGTAGCTGGAGATAGGTGTGGGCCGTGTCCAGATGAACTTCCTGCACCTCCTGAGCTCAGAGGCTGTCCAGCACATCACCATCCATTGCTTGAATGTACCGGTGTGGCAAGAGGGTGCCTCGGAGCTGCCTTCCCAGAAAGCCGTGAGCTTCAAGGCCTGGAACGGTCAGATCATCGAGGTGGGAGGAGCCATAGAACCCCACGTGCTACAGGACAACTGCTGGGTATGGCCGCCTCTCTCTTCTCACCCTGTGAACACCGACACTAGTCTAACATTGCTGTTGCACTGCTGGGCACAGCCTCAGTGATGTCAGCTAAAACCAGTGTTTGTCATGCTGAACACACACTGCATCTGGTTCACTGAATAACAGTGACAGACCAGGCTAACAACACCCCCAGACCAGCGAGTGCATGCACAGTAACATAGAACACCATAGAATCACCATTAGAATCTTAGTTCTGCTCCTGGCTTGGCAGAGCCTTGCAGTCACAGTGCTCTCTTGCTTTTCAGATTAAGGACGGACGCTGGCATCAGACACATTTTGTGTTCCGCACCCAGGACCCGAACCTGCTCCCCATTGTAAATATATATAACTTGCCAATCACCAAACCTGGATCGCACTACCACCTGGAGGTTGGACCTGTGTGCTTCCTGTAGGGGCATGTCCTCCCCCGCCAAACGCACACCAAAATTGCGCCCTTGCAGCAGAGCGAGTGGAGGAAACCTCCTCCTCTCTCCACCACATGCTGTCCAGACGGAGTCTCCTGCCCCTGCGTTTTTCGGCATTGGCTTGGACTGCAGAAATAAGACGAAGGGGCCAGGGAATGGGAGGGGACACGAGGAGGACTAAGGAGGAACCCGGGATTACTCGCACTAATGACACTTCGGAAGATAAGCTTGTTGTGCTTTTCAGGAACTTATTTTTTAGTTATGACAAGTCTTGAATATCCAGTTGGAGGAATTACTGCCAAATAATCGTTGTGGGACAATATAATTTATTTGTTTCATATATTTTTCAATACCAAGGTTCTACATCCTATTAAGAAAGAAGAATTAAAGTAATTGGGAACAATTATAGATGTGTGGACATATATACTTATTCCTTATTACTTTTATACATTTATATCTCATGAAAAAAATAATCTTCAAGTGCAATAGAAAATGAGAAAAGAATTTTTATATTCATTTTATGTTTGCAATTATTTTTTAGGCAATTCAGGGGTGCTATTTTATCTACAAATATGGTTTCCTCCAAGTGTTGTTGACCTTGTCTTATCCTGACCTGGAGGTATGATAGTAGGGGTCAAGGTGGAGTATGTGCTTAGTTGCTCAAATTCAGGTGAAGTGTGTACCTGCCTGTATATTTTCACAGGAAGCAAGTACCTATCAATAGGTGTACATTTCCCTGCCTGCAAGGCACGTGGTCGCAGATGCCCGCACGCAAGGGGTTAATGTGGACAGACGGCTGCGGCGTGGACCTACCTGCGGATGAGAAGCTGATGGAGACGGTTCTCGGAGAGTCCCATTCGCGTGCCTCGGCCACGCTGCCGGGTTTCTCTGCATCGGCTCGCCCCTGCCGACCCAAAGGAGAATGCGTACGGACCCAGAAGGGTGTGTCTGATCATTGGTCTACCTCCCGTCTCTCATGCATGGTGCTGGGGGGGTGAACCCTCGTCTTCACAGAGAAGCTGATCTGGTGCTCCTGCTACGCCGCCAACAAAGTTTCACACTTCTGTGGTAGGTTTGAATTTTGAAGCCAGTTTTGCCTTTTTTTCACTACGCAGCAGAAAATGGCATTCATTTAAGTGCCTACTATACTTGTAAGGGAATATTTTTATATAAACATAAAAAATAGAAAAAAGATTTGAGTCTACATATTTTTTCATGCAGCCAAACATCTTAGGGTTTCGAGGCATTTTTAAAGGAAGTACTTTCTGCTCTTTTGTACAAATCCCCCGGTAGCTGTAACTGATATTAGAAACCATTAGTAAAGATTTAGTTTTGTTAGAAAGCTTTCTTTTGTTAAAAACAAGTGTGTATAATTATGCAAGCTTTGTTGTATACAGTGGATCCCTTCTTGCTAATTTAATGTTATTTAAGTGTTGAAAACATGGTTGTCAACCAAGCAAGGTTCGCTTTGTCTAGGCAACAGGTCCTTTTTTTTCCTAATAACTTTATGTATCAGTTTCCCAACTGGTCTTGGAGTTTATAGATTTTTATTTTATGTGTAAATTTGGGACTCCAGAGAACAAATTTATTGCAATGTTTTTGTTTTTTATTTTTTATTTTTTTTTGTTTTAATTTTATTTTTTCTATATAATAATCAAAACTGTACTGTACTGGGACTGTGTTCTATGCTATTTCTCATCAAAAAATTTTTAAAGGACGTGATCGACAATATGTGAAAGTTCTGTTTTTTGTTTTTTTGTTTTTTTTGTCCATCTCAGTAGTTAAAATGAGCTCAGAATACCTCACACTTCAACACACCTAGAGCAATCATTGCTGTTCTTCGTTTTCCTTCTTTGTAAAATATGAATTCTGTGTCTGTGAAGTACCAGCCTAAAATTCATCAGCAGATATTACATTTCTTAGGGGGAAGTGCGGAGGTGTCGGTGCTTGCCCATGTTTGTTTCTGTAACTCTTGCATCTTCTCGTATACACCATTTCAAATACTTTTCACTGTCTTGCATAAACGATGTTCAGATGTTCAATAAATATTTGAAACCCTACGTAACTGACTTGGGCTGTAATGACTGCCAACTGTAAAAATGTGTCTATGTTCCCTACTCTCCACTAGGGGTCGCTGTTATTATGCCTTTCATCCAGTTCTGCTTTCAGATCAGAACGCAGTCTTCAGGACTGGCTTTTTGAGGCAGAACTTGGTCGTAATTATTTAACCTAATTTAACCTCTTTTAATTTAACCTAATTTAATCTCTGAGAAGACACAGCAAAACTGATTTAGGCTTTTTCTCAAGTCTGAAAACAGAATTGTGCCAATGTTCATATCAAGTGTACTGTCCTAACCAATATTGAAATGTATAAACATCAGTCTCAACACAGATACTTAAATTACTTTGGTGCCACATCTGGTGACATTATACACATCTCCTGACATTTCACCAAAAACATGAAAAAGTAGCCTCTCCTCCATAAGAAACAACAAGAAGGGCATTCTCAAGATTCAAGAGATTTTATTGCCATTTGCACAGGTACAGGACAGTACAGGTGCATTGGAATTCTTGTGTGTAGCTCACTGAGTCAGCTTTATTAAAAAAAAAAAACAAAGAAAGGCAATTAAAAAGAGCATACAAAAAAGGTAATAAAAACACCTGTATAAAAAATTACATACTATGAATAAATGCACATTGTACACACTATACACAAATATTATGAAGTATTGCACAGTAAATTATTGCACTATTGAGTTGAATTATTGCACAACCAAAGCAAACCAATGGAAAAGAAAACCAATGGACTTGGGAAGACACCGTATGACAGAGACCCAGAGAGTGAGAGGGGGTGAGGTAGTTGAGTAATAAAACCCAGTCCATAAGGTGCAAGTGCAAGTGTTGTGAGGTGTTAAGTGTCCATGGTGTGAGTAAGGTGGGGGGTGTGGTATTTCCTTCCTGCCTTAATGTTCTTAGCAATTATTCTGACAGTGGCTGGAAAAAGAAAAGGCTGTTGTGGAAGCATGCCTATTGAGTGGTGATGCTCTCTGGCCCGTGGTGTCTCAGGTTGTATCCTGAGTTCTTCCACCTGAGCAGAGAGTGAGCTGGGTGGTGTCGATCACTGAGGATGCTCTGTGCCTTTCTCCTACAGCGCTGTGTGTACAGTGTGTCCATGGAGGGGAGGTCAGAGCCGATGATTCTCTCTGCAGTTTTGATGACTTGTTGAAGAGATTTCCTCTCAGCCTGGGTGGTGTTTCCAAACCACACAGTGATGCCGCTGGTGAGAACGCTTTCAACGAGTCCTCTGTAGGCCTGGATGAGGGGCTGACGTCTGAGTCCGGCCTTCTTAAGCAGCCTGATGAAGTAAAGCCGCTGCTGTGCTTTCTTCACTGTTGTCACAGTGTTTATGGTCCATGGTGGTTTATTGGTTTGACTGTAAGCTCAGCAGAGATCTTATTTCCTGTCCTCACCACCTGTGGTCTGTCTGTAAGGAAATCCAAAATCCAGTTACAGGTGGGTGTTGGCACTCCAAGATCTGCCAACTTCACAGTCAGCTTCATTGGCCGGATCGTGTTGAAGGCAGAGCTGTAATCCAAAAAGAGCATACGTACATATGTTCTGTTAGTGTCCAAGTGTTCCAGTGTAGAGTGAAGCGCCAGGGCCACTGCGTTGTCCACTGATCTGTTCGGGCGGTAGGCAAACTGTAGGGGGTCCACCGTGTCTGGAACCACAGAGTTTATGGATTGGAGAACCAGCTTCTCCAGGCACTTCATGGCGACTGGTGTAAGTGCCACTGGCCTAAAGTCGTTCAGTTGGGATATGTTTGGTTTTTTAGGGACTGGTACTATAACAGAGGACTTGAAGGACCATGGGACTGTTTCCTGTGTGAGAAAGGAGTTAAAAATGTCTGTGTACACCCCTGCCAGCTGTTCAGCACAGGCCTTCTGGACTCTCAGTGACACTCCATCATGTCCTGCTGCCTTGCGGGGATACTCCTTTGTTCTACCAGTACAGCTTAAGGACATAAACAGGTAATGAGGTGACAGTGACACCATCGCAGAGGCAAGGTCCAAGCAGCTGTGCTGTTAGAACAGACATTGTGTGACATGTGTGTGACATTGTCAGCGCAGGTGGGATGGACTGCTGAAGATATAACAGCAGGTTCAGGCTGATGTACTTTGTCCCTCCTCCAGCCTGTTGGTCTATGTGCTTAAGATCACACTAGAACTGCTTGTGATCTACAGTGGCCCTCAGATTCTGTTTTACATGTCTATGAACATTATATTTAGATGGTGGGCCTAAGGCTCTTCTGCATGTTTTTTAAACCATGATCCATTTAATTAGATGACTTCATTGTAACTTTCTTCCCATTTTATTTTTCATTTTTTTCATCAAATAATTTTTATGTAAGAGTGTTAAGGCAAGTTAAGGCAATATAGCAGACTCCTAAATCAAAAATGCTTGACTGATTGACACATTAAAATGAACCAACTATGGAACATGTGCAGGCTTCCATAAACACATGCATGCTGACACGATTGCTAGGAGTACAAACAGAAAGATGAAATGTATATACTTTCCTGATGAAATTACTGGTACTTTTTCTGGCTCAAGCAGGTGTGGCTGACTTTCTTTTCAGTGCACAATGGTGGAAAGATCTTAAAGCCAAAGATAGTCAGATCACAGTGGATACAAATGAAAGATTTAATCTGAAGTCCGTAGGATTCCTCTTTGCTAAGGACCATATCAAAAATAATGTTTTAAGAATGGTGGGAATACACTAGTTGGTTCTCTGATATAAGGAAAAAAGAAAGAGCTCAAAGACACTATAAATATCTGAAAAGAAGAGAGCGCTAAATGGTATGTCATATGAATGCAGTTTTAGTTGCAGGATTGACTGTACAGATCATGTTTGCTGTCATCAAAATTTAAAACAATTGCATGACCCAGCTGATGACTTACATAACAAAATTGTATCACAAAAGGTTTTTTTTTAACCTTTCTACCATCCTTAGGCCCTTTATCTACACACATGGATGACCTGCAGAATACAGGCACACATTTAATTATACATTAATCATAACAATGTTTTTATGAAAATATGAATTCACAAATAAGGATTAAGTCCATAATAAATGAAATGGGGAAATACTTTGATGAAAAGGTGCAAAAAATATTTTAATTTAAAAATATATATCATTCCTGCCACGCGATACCATGCATTCCCATGCCTGTATGTACATGTGATTTATTTTTTATGAACTGTACTGTCTCATTTTACCCTGATATGCTGGCCCATGCTGGTCAAACTGGATTCAATTTTGAAAGTTAAAGAAAACAAATACACATTGCCATTTTACTTTTGTATGCATTTAATGCCCCCCTCTATGGTTACAGCGTAGAATGGAACTCTCATTATCATTATTATTTCATAGGGTGTTTTTTTCATACAAGTTCTCTGTAAAACAAAAAGTACATTTAATAACATAATAAGGATTGAAAACACCCATGACTGCACACATGAACTTGCAATTTCATGTGATGCTAAATGATTTGTTATATAAGGCTCATGGATAACCACCACCAGCCCTAAAAAGAAAGTGACCCTCTGAATAAAAAGTAGGTCCAAATGAAACACCGCAGATTGTCTGTAGTTTGTGCTCTGCGAGGCATCCGGATGTAGCAGAGCGACGTTGTCGAGCAGGTCTGTAGGGTAGGATGAGGCCCTGGAGGTTGGTCGGGGCAGACTTTTTTGCAGCAGAAAAGGTGAGGGTCAGGGTTTTGAAGCGGATCCTGGCTGAAACGGGAGGCCAGTGGAGGGATCTCAGTAAAGGGGTGACGCGGTAGAACTTTTGGAGGTTGTAGATCAGCCTAGCAGCTGTGTTTTGGATGAGCTGCAGCGGCTGAATGGTGCAGGCTGGGAGGCCTGCAAGGAGGGCATTGCAATAGTCCAGGCAGGAGAGCACGGTGGCCTGGACAAGCAGCTGGGTGGAGTAGGTGGTCAGGAAAGGGCGAATCCTCCTGATGTTGAAGAGAAGGAATTGACAGGAGCATGTTGTCTGCGAGATGTAGTCGTTGAAGTCCAGCCTGTTGTCGAGGGTGACACCCAGGCTCATATGTATAAAACATACGAACAGGGCATTTCCAGGGGTTTTTACTGAGCTTCATGTAATGAGTATGCTGCATGAAAATACGTGTACCTCAATGACATCACCGAGAAATGATCAGTATTGAGTATCAGAAGACCCAGTCACTGTAGAACTACTTCAATGCATGCACTACCCTGGCTTTATAGACTGACAAGTCGACACTAGTGATGTGCAGTTCGTGAACGAACGAATTCTTTTGAACGAATCTTTTAGGTGAACTGAATGTACTGAATCCCTAGTCTAAAAGATTCGTTCCTTCCTCTTTGCAAACATGCGCACTGATTAGCTGGCATAGCAGCTATAACTCTCCCTCCAGTGGATATTAGATATGCGGTCTGTCCACGAAGCAGCCTATAACAAAATTGTATCAGCAGTACGTTCATGACAACAACTAGCCAATGGCTGAAATGGTAAAACTCTCGAAGCACCTCCCACTGGCCATCTCGGCACAGCTGACGATGTGGGTCAGTGCAAAAGATCCGGTGACTACGAAGACTCTAAACTCCACCTACTGACCTGATGAACTGTTGACAAGGTCCTCACTTCACTAGTTCGTTCGGACTCAAAGGAACTGTGAGTCCTCAGTTCACCAGTTCGTTCGGACTCAGAGGAACTGTGAGCCCTCAGTTCACCAGTTCGTTCGGACTCCAAAGATTCACTTACTATGAAGACCTGGTGACTACGTGTTGCCAGAATCGCTAGTTCTCAGTATAGCAGGTTTGGGCTACATCCACCATTGACTGTGACAATGCAAAAGGAATCAGAGCGCTTCCGTGACATTATTATAGGAATTAAAAATATTATTAAATATTATTTTGCTCATCTACCTGGATTATTATTTTATATTTATATTTTTAGCAGTAGCATATTTTAGGTGCACACAATGTATCGCAGTTCTTGTTTATCACAACTGCAATTTTACATAGGCTACCATGTGTTTAATGTTGACATCACATTTCCTTTTAACGTGAATAAAGTCCTTATTAATAAATACTGACAAATCAACAGTAGGCTGCAAAACAAAACAGAAATGTGATGTCTACATTAACAACAAATAAAAATACGACATCACTGACTAGGCCTACAATTAGGCTATATTAAAATTTTTGGGCTGGGTTAGTTCAAAACTTGTAAAACGAAGTTATTCGCTTCGGATATAAGCGTGGCTCTTTTTTCCTCAGTGCTTAGTTTTAGCAAATGACATGTACTTAGGCTATTATACACGTTAAAATGTGGGGTTCTATTACCTTTTGCGGCTGCATGATTGTTTGAATAGCATGGTGCAGTTTCACGTAATGAATATTACGATTTAATTATTAATTTCATTGACATTTGGTTTCACACGTGCTTTTTGCCGCAGAGCAGCTTAGTAATGGACATGATGTTTGGAACAATGTAGAGTAACTTTTAAAATGCAATAAAACTATTTACAGATTCGTGTATGCCGCCCGACCGGATATGGAAATGAACGAATCAGTGAGTCAAAGATTCGAATCATTTTATTGAACTGAACGAAAGGAACCGAATCACTAAAAATAATCGTTTTGAACACCACTAGTCGACACTGCGCAGTAGTGGCGCTATATTTGCAACTTTGATGCAACAGCACGTTGCGCTCCAATAGCAAAAAAGATGGTTTGTTTTGCCCAATCAGGGACGTTTGTATTGAAAGCCTCGCGCTCGTCCCGTCGGGCACCACCCAGACTTCCAACGTTGCACCGACGATGACGTCACCGATACTAAAATGGCGGTAGTAACGTTTGCTTTGAATTTTGGAATTTCGATTTTGTTTTGTAAGGTTTCACACAGCACCTTCGTATAAATGGGGGGTTGAATACTAATAGACTCGACTTTTCTTCTATATAACTTTATTAACCACATATCAGTAATGGACTCTGTCGAGGGGGAAGACCAGACGCTACCTCTGGACATTAATGGAAGGTAAACGACCCAGAACAGCAAAGCAAAGAATATCAAAGTTAGATGGTATGTTAGCAAGGTGGCTAACATTAGATGCAGGCGTCGAAGCATAAAAGTACTGCTGTGACTCAGTGTAGGCAGTTCGTTAGCTACCGATAGCTGCTATTGAGAAGAGGCTGCTGTGCGGCTGGTTAGTTAGCGATAATGATGATTTAGGATTGTTTATAGCGACGTGTGCATGTAACCAGCTAAATAGCTAAGCCAGCCAGCTGACTTAGAACTGATTTAGAAACTAACTACCTAACATAACTTGGTCTGTTATATTAACGTCCTGTAACCCCTCCTTAGTTTGCTATCGTAGCTAGAAGTTAACGTTAGTTGTTCTTAATTATTGTTTTTTTATATATTAGCGAACACTAGCTAGTTTTTTGGTTAGTTTAATCTGAAAATAAACTATGGCGTAGACTATTAAGTAAAAAGCAAGGGAACTAGTTTGCTATATTTTTTAAATGACTGGTGAAGTGATAACACGCGACCGTTGAAATGTCATTCTCTGAATATAGCTGGGAAACTAGCGAAGGTATATTGCGCTACGGAATCGCCTAGAATTGAAGCTAACGTTATTTAACAAATCAGATGCGTTGTCCTGGAAGTAGCTACGTTATCTGCACTTGTTAGAATTGGCTTGGTTTCGAGAAATATTTCTCGCTGGTTAGTTAATGTACTAAATGCTGTCATCTTTAAGAGCTCCATCCCTTGCTGTAATGCCTGTAGCACGTCAGCTGTGATATGTAGCTAGCTAACTGGTTGACACAATCACATTAATTACATTATTGTCATTTAGCAGGTGGTCTTATCTATAGCAGCTTACATAGGCTACAGTTTTACATGCTATCAATTTATACAGCTGGATATTTACTGAGGTAATTCTGGGTTAAGCACCATGCCCAAGGGTACAACAGCAGTTGCCCAGCAGGGAATCGAACCGGCAACCTTTCGGATACCGGCCCTGCTCCTTACCACTATGCTATATTATATTACATTGCAATCATTTAGCAGACGCTCTTATCCAGGACGACTTCTAGCACAAAAGAACAGAAGTGTGTCCATTCAAGTTGGACATTGTTGCACCAGGCTAACAACACTCCCAGGCCAGTGAGTGTGAGCATAACAAAACTCAAGCCCTACCACAAGTTAACTTGTGCAACCTGACAAGGCAAGTGAAGCCAGCTATACTACTGCGTTCTGCACTAGACTAGATCTACACTGTTACTACACTGCCGCCCCACAATAACAGCATGTTAAATGCATAGCTCAGAGTCATCATAAACACATCATAGCACAGTTACTGTCATAGGCAAGACCAAGCCGTAGGAAAGCGGAAACTGTTTGCTGCGGCTGTTTACCTAGCTGACAGGCTCTTAAACTAACTTCGCTAACGTTTCGGTCTATTTATTGTAGCTTTCTAGCTGCAACGCATCTGTTAGTGACACAATGTTAGATAACGTTAATCAAATAAAAACGAAATGTTTTAGCTAACGTTGGCCAACAGCTTGCTCGCCACTTCGCTCTGGATTTGTAGATTTTGGTAAGTAGCTAACGGTTTACAGCACTGTTTAGCTGGATAGCTTGCTAACATCGTATTCACATTACCACCACCATCACCACATGCTCCTTATAAAATAAAGCTTGTCAACCAGGTATGTACCTATTATTTAAAAGATGAAGTTGCCAGATTTTACACAATTCTAAGATCAGGCACCTGCTCAAATATGATCGTTCGCTAGCTAGCTGTCTAGCTACCTTACCCAACATCTGGATTAGCTAAACCTAGAGGTTATCTTGGTTGGATAGTTAGCAAGTTAGCACCCTCTTTGAAATGTTCGCTGTCTCCTGGGCTAACTTTATTTGATATGTTGCTGGGTGATAAATAAGTAACGGAGCATACATGTCTGGACCAGGTCAGCCAGGTGGCTTGCTGCTGCAGTAATTCAAGTTGTAAATGATAGGAGTGGTGTGCGTTACTTCATTCTGAAACTTGACTCTTTTCACTCCGGTTAAATTTTAGTCTTAATCGTACAGATTAACGAGCAGTTAGCTAGCTAAACGTGGATACGATGTGAGTATAAACGGAGCTATATCCGTGTTTAATTTTACTCCGGGTGTGCGATCTTTGTGTTTATGTCGACAGGAGAACTTGCAAAGAGGAAGTTATTGTGTCATTTGTGCTATGATGGCTGCCCAGGGAGATTCAAGACAGTCAAGCATCCTGTCGTTGGCTATCCACCTAGCTGCTAATGTTCCGATGTCGGGTTAAAAGCAGTTAGGTACCGTTAGCTAGCTAGCAGAATACTCCCAATACTACTGGCCCATAGACATGATATTTTGTCACATACAACCTCGAATTATTGCCTAGCTACTTTTATGTAGCTAGAAAATTTGCTGTAATTTTTGGTGGCTTATAATTGCTCGATGTTAATGTTAAGAAAAAATTAAATTTTGAGTACATGACAAGCCCGTCCATCAGATGGGTCAGTTTCATTCAGGGTCCAGTCCATTTCTTGTAGATCTTTACAGTATTCTCTCAGTGTTAAATCTTGATTAGTTTACTCAGTTTAATTAAGGCCTGCTGTGGGGAGATGTATTATCTGTATTCTGTAGGCCTAGGACGTAGGAGATTTAATTGCTAGGTTATGGCCTTAATGTCAGTGCGAGTGGCATAGAAGGGGTTAAACAGGTCCTGTCTGTGTATCAGGTGTGACAGGTGGCAGTGTGAAGAAATGGGGCACAGCTGACTCTGACACTGTAGACACCTGTGTCTACTTCAGGCCACCAAGGCTGGCATCCTGAACCTGATACTGTCAAACATGCACACGTGAGTGTGTGTGTGTGCATGTGTTCGTGCACATTTGTGTGTGTTTGAGAGAGAGAGAGAGAGAGAGAGACAGCGACAGCACTTAGGCCTTCCTTCTTGTGTGTCTGTACCATCACACACATTTCATTGCAGTAGGGTGGTTTATGGACAGAAGCCAGGCTGAAAGCAAAGAGAAATGGTGAGCTCTCAGAAGAGAGGAAGGAAGTAGTTGAGAGCTGTCATGTTATTAGAGCCAAAAGTCACAGCCCTAAAGCAAAAAAAGCAGAACACAGAGCACTCCTCAGTGGTTCATCATTATGCCACTTGGAAATATTCATAGAATGGAATGGCCTGCTTAGCCTTAGTATGCCAGTGCATAACGAATGTCACCTTGTTGTATTATGTCAGTCTGGGGTATTTAGGTTGCTCTGAGTTGCACTGTGTTGTCTGTGCTGTCAGCTGACTGCATGACTTCACTTAGCTGTGTGAATGTTCCTTTGGGTGACGAAGGATGGTGACACAAAGGTCACACTTTGTTGTTTGTTGAACAGTGACACTCGCTTTTCCTTGTGAAGCATGGAAGCCATCCAGCCTGTGACTGGTACATAGTCAGCTGGGCTGGCAAGATGGATAGTGAGCACAAGCACACTAGCACACTAGTGTTTTTAAGCCTTTTGTGCTTCCAAAACCTAAACAAGGACAAGGGCAATACATCCGTAGCTCTCGACTACATTTTTCCTAGCATGCCAACCAAGGGGGAGCACTTATACACCGGTATAACTTGTACACTGGTTTTTACTGTATTGTACACAGTGGTTTTTCTTGTGGATCATATATATTGATTGAGTCATTTGTTCATGTTCTGAAACTGGATAACCTGAATGTGTTTCTCACTGAGTGAATTGTACTCTTTCAGCACCAGCATGTCCAGGCTGCCAGATGCAGAGCTGGGTGGAGACAGGGGAGGTTTTTCTGTGGAGCCTGTGACAGGTACAGATGTTCTTCTACATCTAAATCTGTATCACCTGTGTCACTTCTAGGGGCCTGTCTCTACACTCGGTCCACTCGAGGTATTAACAGATGATGGAACCGAACAAACTGATCACATTGAAGTTTTCAAAGCTTGTGAAATTAGCTGTTAAACGTAACTATTTTTGCAGATTATACCACACTAACACATATGCTTCATTGTCATCTACCTAACTATGGCCATTTCCATAATGAATTGACCTTGCTGTGTGATAGCTGTGTGGGCTTGTTGCTGTTCCTTCATCTGGCTTCATCTGTCTGGCTCTCACAGGACTATGATAAGTGCAGGGAGGCAGAAGTGGTCCAGTGTGGCCTAATTTCCGTAAATGTTAAACGCAGTCATTTCAGCAAGAATGTTGGGCATGACACCAGAGATATGTTAAAGTGAATGTCCGAGGCAGACTGTGTTGTTTTTACACATTAGTGGTCGAATGAACATACCACTAAATATATGCTGCTGTATGATTGCCTGTACTGTAGTGTTAATTTTGTCAGCTATTTTTTAATTTGGCCTTTGTCTTAGTCCTGCGTCAAATGTCCTTAAAAGTTTTTTGTCGTATATAGTCAACAATATACTATTTTTTAGTCAAATTTTAGTTGACTAAAAGTCTGGGCATTTTAGTCTTATTTTAGTCAAACGAAAACCAGAAGTATTTTAGTCTAGTTTTAGTCGATGAAAATCATTTTAGTCACATTTTAGTCTTTTCTATTTTAAACCATTAGATTAATTTTAATTAACATTTCAGTCAAACTAGTCTAACCAAAAGAGATAGTTGTTATTTTAGTCTTTCACTCATCTCCCATAAGAATTGTTTTACCATTACCTGATGAAAAACACATGTTGAATGACTGAGAATGCAACTTTGTAAAAAGTGACTGGTCTGACGCCCCTGAGATGGATGGCCTCACCTCTTTGCTGGGTTTCTTTACCACATCTGGAATCTATGATAAGAATAAATTTACAATGATGCCTGGCCAGATGCAGCATCAGGAAATACAAGTGTTGCACTATAGGTAAATAACTGCTCTGATTTCAACTTGATGACATAAGCCTACACAATCAAAACTAGGTGATGTTATTTGAGAGTAAACTGCCTGCTTTATGCAGGTTATGCCTGCTGCCTGCATGTCTCTGCAGACACCTTTCATTATTTTTGAAGGCAAGGTTATTACATATGCCATGGCTCTCAAGTCTCAAGCATTGACCGTGTGACACACGCAATTGACAGCTCTCACGCCACACATGCGCTTTCTCACGCCAACTTGCTGTCTTCGTTTTCTCCGGTGTATAATTTGTTTATTAAATAAGAGTTGAGACGACTATGGTATTCGTGAATTTTGTACATGTAGTTTACAGCCTACATACATACGCAATGCAGGCTTTGCAAGATACAATGCTCTGCATCAAAACTAGCGCACGATAGTTCAGATTCACACATCACATAGCAAAATAATCTGTGATTAACTGCGTTCATGTATTGCACCAGTAGCTGCTCAAGTGTTCACAGAGTGCCGTTATGACTGCAAGTTGTAACATGTCTTTTAACTGGTTAAACTGCTAGTTTTACAATGAAGCTGCCCCTTGCAATCTACTTTACATTTGTCTCACAAATACCAGCACTGTTATCACTGATAAAGGTCTAGCTTTAGAAATGATGTAGGCTAACGTTATTTTATATTTTACATGTAAAATAACGTTTGTGGGCAGAGAATATTAGCTAGACAAACTAATGTGAGCTACCTACAAAAACATAACAGTGTGCATAACATAGGTTTAAATAAAATGTTTGCCAGCTAAGCTGCCTGGGATTCATTTTTTCCTCAGTAGAAAAAAAAACATGATACGATACATAGCCTGTTAGCAGTGTTGCATGCTAACATCTCAGTTCAATCCTACGTTAGCTTTGTCACTCGTTTTCATCTCCTTCACAACTTGCAAGCCAATTAGCTTAATGAGTCTGGTTTGGTTATAAAGCACAGCCTGTATAATGTAGGCTAAACACAGCTAACTGGTTGGCTTATAGCTTAGAAAACCATCTTAGTTTTCATATTATGATCAAGACGTTAACTTAACATTACCTGAACTTCTTGGTGGTTAGCCTTAATATGCCGCTTAAGGTTTGTTGTGTTCTTTCCAGATATTTTAAAACCACATGGCTTCCCGTCAGATATAATTAGGCATTTGGATTTTCTATCAGTCTCATTATATTTAAAATGGGACCAAATATCCAGTCGTCTCTTTCTCCCTAGCATGTTGCTGTCATCACTGAGTACATTTGCAGAACTGTGTCTTGCACAGGTGTCGCCCTGGCATAATGTGCGCAGCACAGGAAGCAAAACAAAGTTAACATGCCATCTAATAAACACAGTATTTGGATTGTCATTTAGAGGGAGAAACCATTGCCTATATTTTTGTCTCCTCGTTTTATTGACAAAAAGAAAGAGAGGTTTTTATTCTATGACGTACATTTTAGTCTCGTCTTTTTTTGTCAACAATATCACAGTTAATACAGTCACAGTCAGTGTTCAAGGACATTGGTTCCGTCTCGTCATCGTCTCGTCTTAGTCATGGGAAAAAGGGTCGTTGACGAATATATTTCGTCTAGTTTTGTCTGACGAAATTAACACTACTGTACTGCCTATATTTTGGATTATATTTTTTTGATGGTGGTAACAACATTAATTCGTTCAAAGGTTTAGTCCATATAACAAAGTAGCTAGGGGGACAGCTTCTAGCAACAGCAACTAAATCAATGTGAATCATCAATTGCTGCATTAATATCTTTAAAAAGCTTAATCCTTATTTAAATGTCATGTTATTAGATCATAATACATTTAACAGCCCTTTGAAATTTCACCAGACAGAAAAAGATCGATAATTAAAATTGAGTGTTACATTCATTACAGTACATGCATTTAGCAGATGCTCTTATACAGAGTGACTTCTAGAACATAAGTGTGGGAATTCTGTTGGAGGTGATATTGACAGATTGGTCTTTATAGCTGGTGAAGAGGCACAGGGATGTTTCAGGTATGTATTCATTTATAATGCCAGTCTGATTCATAATCCATGTTTGTCTCTTTTGAATAAAGTAATTGTAATACAGGAATAAGGATGTCTGATGGATAAATGCAATCTAAGAAGCTTGCCGTTTCCTTTTTAGTTGGATACTAAAGTTTGCAAAGACAATATCTTGGTTCAGGTTGAAATTTGTTCTTGATGTGTGCCAAATACGTGTTTGGAACGAATAGCAGTATTGTTAAGGTAATGGTATCCCTGCTGAGAACAACACATTAAAAATGATTGGTACAGGAATAGTATCTAAATATGGTAGATCTCTTTGTAGTGTTTTTGGCTCAGCAATGCACATATGGTGGTCTAAACCCATTTATTGGTGCATGCAACATTATTCACCTACATGGGCTGTGGTGGAACAGCTGGTGTGGAAAGAATTGCTGTTTGTCATGTGAGTGTAATTGACTTGAACCACATAAAAATGTCTGTTTATCATAAAAATGTCAAAGTAAATTGCAGCAAACCCAAGGTACATGTGTTTGCTAAAGGAAAATAAATGGCTGAATGATAAAGTAAACAGTCACACTGTAGAGCTCAGTCACCGTGGCTGAAAGTTGTCCTGTTCATGTATGTGGTGTTATGTGAGCAGGGCTGTGGAGGGCATGGTAACACTGGAGTCTGTTTATTTTGGGTTCTTCCAGAGAGCAGCCATTTGAGCCAGAACCATTTATAGAAGCAAGGCCATTGCACTGTTGTGTAAATCATGTCTCAGATAAGAGCTGCATAAATGAATGTAATAATGGGTATTTGGGGAAAAAACTCACTGAAGTAGAGGTTTGTATTTCTTAAACACAAATCCTGTGGCTCCCGTTTTCCAGCATCCATGTTTCCTGGAGAGAAAATGTCGCCCATCAAAGCTCTCACCATGAAGGACTATGAAAATGTAAGTTACCTATGAAGATTCAGACCTTTCCTCTGTGTTTTGACTTTGTGTTAAAATCTTTTATAAACAATATGCTCTCATTGGGAGATGCAAATGCTGAGTTTCTGTGATTTGTGAGTTTGCACTAAAGCAGTGTTACACAGCAGCTTGCACTTAAACTTTAACTGGGCCTCGTCTCAGTGTGATACTAATTCAGCCACGTACTGAGCTGAGGGTTGCTTCAGTTAAGTGTTGCTTTCATAACAAGCTTGTTTGTAGGTTCTAATGTTGGTCTTTGTACTTCAGTCTGTCTGCCCTCTGGGAAAGTTATATATTTCCTTGGTGTCAATAGCTACTCTGGCAGCTTAATCAAATGTGACACATTGCTAACTGTGTGTGACGGGATGGAATGGGTGCAGGTGTGACTTCTGTTCAGGCTGATCTGATTGTGCGTTACATTCATTTAAGCTGAATGTACCTCATTGTGTCCTGAAACCAGATCAACAGTATAGTGTGATACTTAATTGCACAGAACATGGGATCTTTTTATTAGAGCTCCTATGCATTATTAATTCTTATGCTTTTGTGGGAAATCAGAAATGGGGGTAAAAATCGAACAGAGGATAGTACACATGCAGTCTGCCGCATCTGTAGTGGCAGCAACCAGATCCCCATAATGTTAGCTGGCATCGGGCCACAAGCCAATGAATCACAGATCCTCTATACTGGATAATAACAATTTTTAAAATGGGTTGTAATAGTTATAGCTTCAGATTTTTGCTTTCTCTACAAATTTCTTCTTAATGGGTTATCTGGGACTGACGGTGGCTGCAGAGTGTTTCAGACTCGGCAGACTTGCATCCTCCCAGACTTGTGGGGAATTAAATGCCTGGAGCACAATGATGCACAGTCTGCTGGCTCCCTGGCTCCTCCCCCACGCTGCAACCCAGCCTCTGCAGGCTGGGTCACACAGCCACATTTGGGGGTAGAAGCAGGGAGCCATGTCAGATTACTGAGCTTTATCGTAACAAAATAGTGCTCCATGAAACACACAGTGTTTATTTGTTTTCATATGTCCTCTGTGACTCATCTTTATGTATGAATGCCTTCATGAATAATACACTAATGAGACTTACTTTAAAGAAAAAGGGGAAACAAAGAACAGTTTTGTCTCTCAAAAAAGTACTGTCTCGTTCATCAAGAAAGCTTAATATAATTGGTTTCTTTCAGCAAATCACTGGTCTGAAGAAAGAAAATTTCAACCTCAAGCTCCGCATTTATTTCTTGGAAGAACGGATGCAGCAGAAGTTTGATGCCTCCACTGAGGATATATTCAAGACGGTGATTAGAACCAGCCTGCTTTTAAAGAAGCATCCAGCTCATGTTTGCACACACATCCCTCAGCTCTATGATAAGGAAGTGCTTGGATGTTGGAGTATTGAATGTAGAACAATGACCCAAGGAAAATGTGTGCTTGATCTGGGCAAACTAAATAGGCCAACCATTATAGCTATCTGTCCATTTAAATATACATTCTCTTTTAAGGTTCAAAAATGGTAGAAAATACTGTCCTTTAAGAAGAGGAAGTATGTCCGAATCACTGACATTTTTTCATGTTATTTACAGGGATCAAAATTTAACTGGTCTGGTTGATTATTATTGGTCCATACCTTGACTAGTTCTTACACTGGATGACCTGCGCTATGTCATCCAAAATAAATATTGCGCACAAGAAAAGCATGTAGAAAAACTGTCCTCTGTCCTTTGAGTTGCTCACCAGTTTATTCAGTGTCTCACAGATGTAACAGGTTTTTCCTGATGACTTTGCTTGGACAGATATAACCACTCTGCTCCTGATCTACAATGATGTATTCTCACAGATTTTAACTGCATGTGAGAGTTTGCTTGAAGTAATGTAGTTTTCCCTCATTCAGTCCAAATGATTCAGATATTTGTTTGGGTGAATACCCAATGGGCTTCTGTCTGCAGAAGAGTTTTAGTCAGATTTATCCTTCTAGTAGGTCCTTGTTATTCTCACAAGAACATAGTAAGGACTGTTCTGTTTTTTATCATAGTAGTATATGTTTTGTTTTCTGCTGTTCACATTTGGATTTTGGTTTTAACTAAGAATACATCACCCACAGATCTGTCCATATTTGACTTGGTTGTCAGTTGTCAGAAGTTGGCCTTAGCAGTAGTGTTTAGTTTATCATGCTAGGAGCGACTATTATTCAGGTACAGCCACTTTTGGTTTTTTTCTGATTGATTTCATAAGATCATTGAAACATCTCCCATGAGCCTTTGGTTACCCGGGCGATCACAGGATTTGTCACTTCACATTTAGAGCCTTGTAAAATGAACTGCTCTCCAAAAGTTCATAAGGATGTGTTAGATAGCTGTAGAATTTCGGCCACTTGCGTCATTCTTATGCAGGTTCAGAGTTTAAGGTGATCTTTGTCTACCCAGAATATTGAGCTGAAAGTGGAGGTGGAGTCGCTGAAGAGAGAACTAGCTGAGAAGCAGGAGCTGCTGGTGTCTGCTTCGTAAGTGCACACTGTTCACTCTATTCATAGTGGGAGATGAAGGCATCCTTTCAGTCAATCAGTGCTGCTTCTGCAGACCCCCTTTCTTCCTTTCCTGTGGAAAAGAGCAAAATGTGAATAGCTGTCAGTGTCTTTGTGAGCCCCTGCAATGTCCCTTTTTCCATTTTAAAATGGGCCCCGCATGTAAATGATCCATATATCAGTTCTGAAGTTCAGTATTTTGAAAGCACTTTGGTTAAAATCTGGTGTTGACATTTTTTTCCTCTGACATAGGTTTCTGTGTAAGGACTGAACAAAGCCTGTGTGGTCTGTGCGGTGTTGTTTTTGTTAGGAAAGCTCTGGAGAGCCTGGCTGGAAAGGAGTCAGGAGAGGCCTCCCGAGCAAAGGAGCAGGCCCAGAGGGAGGCCGACCAGCTCAGAGACTTCAACAAGAGGATCCAGCAGCTAGAGGAGGTAGCTGCCTCTCATTATCTCCAGGTGGAATGCCCTGGGAAATGAACAGGAGAGCCGCATGGTAGACGTGCTCTTTCGGGACCACTGCAGTTAACGATTTACTCTTTCCCAAATCCAAAACAGAAAAGAATCCATCTTGGGCTGCAAAGGGATGGAAAATTAGTTTGCTGCATATTTAGGGTTTTTTTTTTTATTTTGACAGTTTTTTTGTGAGTCATTGTACATTTTTAGTCTGACACAATTGAATCTATGTAAGGTGTACCAATAAAGTATTACAAGTTTTCTTGTATGGTCTTTTACAGATGCATTTAGGGAAAGGAATGTCCCAGTGATTGAAAAGGCTGCAGATACACAACCATATATGCATTAAGATATCTACGTCCAATGAAAAGAGGGCAATTTGTGTTATGTTATCTTAAGTTTTATGTGTTTATCCCCGGCATTGGTGTCAAAAGTGCAGTCATGTACAGTTGTACTTGTGTTCCTCTGTTCATCCTTCACACAAACATTATTGTGTATGGATTCTCATGTCTTTGGTGACCTTTCAGGAGCATCCTTACAGTACCTTTACGTTGAATCATAATAAGCATACAAATAAGTGAATAATTGAAAACTGATTTCAAATAAGTTTCATGATTAAGGCATTAACAAACAAATGTAAAAATGTTCTTGGACTGTCCACAGATGGACTCTGGAGCCTAACTCAGTCGTCAGCCATTCAGTTTGAAATCCTTTTGGTTTTAATTTTGATTTAATTTTATATTCTTCATCTGCACTGGATTTATACAATTTTTCCTGTGTCTGTAATGATTGATCCTGTTAAATACAGTGTGCTCTAATGCATATTTGAATTTTGAGTGTGTTTTTAAAGAAAAATCACTAGTAATATCAGTCCTAGACTACATCCCCTTCCCTATAGTTAGTTCTTCACATTTGTATACTCCAGATATGCCATGACTCTCAAATATCATCCTGCTGCATGGTTGAGCTCCTCTGATGATTTGTAAGCACATGAGTTGCTGTTTCCTGTCACTGCTTATCCAGAGTCTGAAGGCAGCTGAGGACGAGGCTGAGAGGATGGCAGCTATCGCAGAGCAGGCGAAGATGCGCAACATTGACATGGAGAAGCAGCTTTTGACGTTTGGCCTCTCTGGAACATTTACGCCCGCCCCCCCTCAGGACCTACACCACACCTTGCAAGAGAAGAACAGGTATGACAGACACCTGAAATGTATTTTTTTCCTTTTTTATTTATTAAAATTGGTGGCTTGTATGTCTTAACTGTGAAGGAGTCTTACTTTAAAGGAGTCACAGTCATGAGGGGTCACCCTCCCCCTTGGTCCATCTATTGAAAAGTTTTTTTTTTTCTGACTCTTTAGGAAATCCAAACACTTGTGTAATCTAAATATGAATTGGTTGTGATGCTTGAAAACCTGTGTGGTCACATTAGATTGAAACGTGGTTGGCCTCATTCCAATCTGCTGTTCTTTTGAAGTGGAGGGAAGTTGGTGTGTTTAACTCCCTTCTAATTATGTTTGGAACAGTGTTATTGAGCAGCTGAGACTTTCCCTGAAGAAACAGGATGCAGTGATTGAACAGCTGAGGAAGAACTGCCCTGACCGGGGCTCTGGTGACCTGTCCACCTCTGAACAAGTCAGGCAGCTCTCTGCTCTCATGGGGCAAAAGGATGGGGAGCTTCAGGTATGGGCTTCTCTTCGCTCTCATTGGTTCGATAGGAAAAGTAAACAGGAGTGCAGGCATCAGGTATAATCAGAGAGAATGAAGGCTTTCAGTCCAGATGTAGTTGACCACATGTATGAACCCCACTTAAACCCCAGCCATTTACCCTATAGATGGACATACTTGTTGATTTAGTTTATTTTTCGTTAACTTGCATTTTATTTGTAAATATGCCACTACACAGTGAGTATAGTAATGGATGATGTAGTGAGCTGAAATGTGGCACTTCCACTGTCCATCTGCCCTAATTTTCACAGTCATTATGGTTCTTGAGAAGGAATTTGCTTAAATCCTCTGGTTATGTTGCAGCTGAAATGTGCTTAAGTAAAAGCGGCCTGTGGCTTGTCTAAAGTATTGTGTGTTTTGTTTGTATAGGCTCTGAGGGAAGAACTTCAGTGTGAGAGGGTCAAAAATGAAAAAGAGATTCAGGTACTTATTTTAATAATCAAATTGTATAAAGAAAAATGTTTGAAGTGAAAGGACTGTCTCTGGCCATGTCAGTGGGACTTGGAAAAGGAACAGCAGTCTCTGACAGAGGGATGCATGCAGACCTTTGAGGTTATCTGAGGAGGATCTATTGTGTTACTTCACTATGCTTCTTTAGAGGTGTATCAAAATGGCAGTAACAGGCCCTCAGGGCAGGGCTCCATTGTGTTGCTCCATTGTGTGCCATTGTGTTGCAGTAATAGGTTTGTCACAACCTCCCACGCTGACATATTTTGTCCATGGCACAAAGTGGATCTATGCTAGGCTCCTGGAAGTGGTTGTTTGTAGATGACATCCGTGAAGGAAAATGCATTCTGTCCTATATAGTGATTTCAAAATGCACTTGCTGTTACTAATCACCAGAAGCCATTTTCTTTTATATAACATATGAAATTAGGTTGCCATCACGCATGGATGCCCTTGTAAAGGATATACAGCCGTATCTGAGAGGCTGAGTGAAGAAATAAAATCAGATAGCAGCAGAA
Organism: Megalops atlanticus; assembly: GCA_019176425.1. Lineage (NCBI taxonomy): Eukaryota > Metazoa > Chordata > Actinopteri > Elopiformes > Megalopidae > Megalops > Megalops atlanticus. Next base: position 39,526,958 of record CM032880.1, on the reverse strand, counting down.
GTATCAATGTTAAAAAATGAGATTCTAATATTTAAATGGATAGTTAATAAAGTGGTCAGTAGTGCTGAATCTCCATTTGATAGTTAACTGTAATGTGCTTCTTAAAGTGGTTCTCCCTGATTTCCAAGTTCATGTTTGAACTTTCACACTGATAGGGTGTTTTTTGATGTTTTTGAGTTTCATCAATGAAACCTTATTGCAGGAAATAGATGGTATCATACCATAATTCACGTTAAAATGTGACATGTAAAGGGTGACTCGTGCAGTATGTTTAATATCCTTTCCCTGCATGTCCACAAATCTTTCAAAACCACAAATAAACCAAATTTATAAAAACCACTCTTAAACTAGTACAGACTATTTTCATCGCTTTCAGAAAAATTGCTGGATATCTCCTGAGAAGTGCTACTCATAATAATTTGTATCTCACAATTATTATGCAAACCAAAACAATGATTTCCATCCCTGTCACTGGAACCACAAGTGAATGAGCTGAATCCCAGGACTCTCTTAAACGGCAGTAATGACAGTGTACATGTTCTACTTGGATAAAACCCACCATGTAGTCAGGAGGATTGTGCTTTGTCATGCAGACTGTGTGTGAGAGGGGCCTGACCCTGTGCTGCCCCCGCCTGGGATCTGAACATCAGCAGCTGCTGGCAGTGAAGGCAGGCACGGCCCTGTCTCTAATCTTCACAATCAAAGCAGATTGAGCAGCGTGGCCAAACAGAGGACTGAAAGGAGAATGGCCAAATCAGGATGACAGGGAGACAGCCACTAGCTGCCCACTGCTGGTGTCCCGCACTGTCTCTCTGTATGACTGGGACAGTTACATCTTTGCGCTCAGAAGGGTACAGGCAGGTGTAAGGCAGCTTCATTTTCAACAGGGGGGGATTAGGAGGGCATGCACGGTAATGCAGATCACATTGGCCTCAGAGGATTTGGTGCGACTGGGGATTACCGGATTTGCCTGAAAGAGTGTTTTAGCACTTCCTCCATGCACCTAGAGCAATAAGTTCTGCAGAGGCATGGCTGGCAGTCCGACTCCTTTCAGCTCTGTGTCAGAAACGTCAGTGGGCTCACCATGAAGGACCCTTGCCGCATGTGCGGGAGCAAGCTGTATGGGAGCCAGTGCCGCTGGATCTTCAGCACCGTGGGAAAGAGGAACCTGCAGGTAATCCTGTCCTATGTGCTGGGCCTGGAGATCACCCACGATGGCCGCACAGAGTTCCTCTGTGGAAAGTGCGTCGACATGCTGGAGAAGGTGGTTCAGGCCAATGTGGCCATTGGGCAGCTGAAGGAGGTGTACAGCGCCAAGATACAGAAACTGCAAGCTGAGAAGGAGAACCTGATTCTTTCCATCTCCCACATGTACAGACGCCACAATGGCGAAGGGAAGAGGGGAAAGGGGGACAGTGATCCATCCAAGGCCTGCGCTCGCAGCCTCGTCACCTGTGAGGGGGTGGTCCAAGACGAGGGGTCCTCTGAGAAGGGGAGCAGCACCATGGTTCCACAAGATAAGGATGCTTCCGCGTCCACAGAGGGTCACATTAGGAGGCGGGCCAGTCTCCAGCCCCTAGACCATCCAGAAACCCGCCCTGGTCTGGGGCGTCCTGCCATCAGAAGGGTGGCTGAGGACAGAGCCATGAGGAGCCCGACCCCGAAGGTGATATTCTGCCACTCTCAGAGCAGGTACCTGGACATTGTCCACCGAAACAGCAGCATGTCTGGAGGGTTTCGGGACCGCTCCCCCACCCTGTATCCTGTAATCCTGCAACGCCTTGAGTCCCACTTTCCCTTGAAAGCATCACCTTCTCCCAGTGCTGCAGCACAGAAGCTCAAAGGTGATGTCTTTGAGTCACCTCCAACTGACCCTACAGGCAGGGCAAAGAGAAGGGACACACAGCAGAGCTCACCAGCTCAGGCCTCCCTGATCTCTGATCTGCTGAAGCTGCTCCACAGCATCCAGTGGAAGCCTCTGCCGATTTGGCCCCGGAGCAAGATCCCCATCCTGCTGAAGTACACCTCCATCCCACTCCCCGCACCAGGTTGTGGTTACTTCCAGAGCCAGGTGGCAGCAGAGAACAGGGCACGAGAGGCTGCAGCATGGCTGTCCCTACAGGATCTGACAGATGAATTTAATGGCGAGTACAGGCCACTTAAAGTCGAGGTAATCAGATCAAATATGCCTCGTCACAGTGCAATGGGAGGATTTTAATTTTCATGTTCCTGTCAACTGCCTTGCTAAAAGAAGGTAAAGAGGAATTGTGGCCTAGTAATAGAAGAAAGAGCTGGTTTATTTGGATCGGGAGCTAATCCGTGACATTTTTAGAGACAGGTGATGTGAAATGATTGCTTGCTTATTTTTCAGAGTTTTGTAGACAAGCAGAATGAAGTGGCCAGATTGGAAGCGGCTACAAAACAGTTGAGTGAAGAGCTGAACAGCACAAAGGGTGCAATCCAGAATCTGAGCAAGACACTTGAAGATACAGAAAATCAAAACAAGGTGCTCATTTAAAAATACATGTGTGATTGTAACCTATGATTGTTCCTGTAAAGATGAACTCACTGCAGCTTTCATTAGAGATAAAATCTTGATTTCTTTTCAGATGCTGATTGGTAAACTGGAGGAAAGGGAGAGGGAACTGGCCTCAGAGAAAAAGAATGCACTGAAAAGAGACAAAACAATCCAAGGCCTGAGTCTTGCCCTGAAGGAGAAAGACAAGGAGGTAAGCTGTTCACCCTTCCCTTAAGCCAAAAACAACAAACAGGCTTTGAATTATGTTATTAGTATTGGCAGTGACCTATCCCCCTTATCTCTGTTTTAAAGATTGAGGAGCTCTGCCATGAGGTAGAGGGCAAGGATGAGGCCTTGGCCAAGGCCCGGGAGGCTGCGCGTAAGGCACAGATCCAAAAGAACCAGGCAAGTTTCTCTCTTATGTTGGTGAAACGAAGAAAACCTAAGAAATGTGGAACAAGGTAATAGTTGACCAAAATGCCTGGTCCTTCATGATACAATTATTATTACATTGTGCAGTTGCGTAGTTGATGCCCTTTTTGCAGCTGACTTACATTTTACTTATAATATTTGCTGAAACGGTTCAGGCAGAGTGTAAAAATTCCTTGAAGGTGGCAATGTCCCATCTGAAATTCAAACCTTCAACCTTTACAAATACAGGCCTAGTTCCCAGCCATTCTACACTATGCTCTCATTATGGTACTTCCTTATGCTATTAGGCAGAGATTTTTTTTCTATTGCATACCATTCCATTCTATTTATTTTTTTCCATTCCATCCATTTCTGTTTCCTTTTTCCCCCCATTAAACATGTGAAGATGGTGGTTGACTTTCTCCTCTCACATGGTATCATTTTATTCTGTTCTCCCAGGGTGTGGAGGAGCACCAGAGCCTCCTGACGGTGAGGCAGGAGGAGCTGGTGAACTTGGAGGCGGAGCTGGCCAACCTGCAGGCGGAGCACCACAAAAAAGTGCTGGAGGCGCAGAAGCTGCAGCGGGCGCTGGGACGGCAGGAGCAGGAGCAGCGCTGTCTGCAGGAGGCCAAGGAGCAGCTGCAGCAGGAGCTGGAGGACCTGTACCAGCTGAAGAGGAAGGGGGACAAGGCCATCAATGTGAGCATGCTCTACACCCTCCCTTCGGAAGTCTGGGGTGCTCTGTCTCAGCAACTGAGGACAGCTCTTCTGTTACGCATGGATTACAAACTCTGATCTTTGTGCTGACCTCACCTGGCCTTTAGCTTGGTCTAAATGTGTCATGTATTCCCAAGCGGGGGATAACTGGAATCTGTAGTGTACCATTGGTTTACAGTGTCTTGTTAAATGATCATCATGAATGAATGATTTTTCTCTCTCCCTTTGTTGTCCCTGAACCTTTTTTGTTTTGTTTTCTCTGAGGTTCAGGAGAGCTGCTGAAATTTAGACTTGTTTATTGTTGCACAGCAAGAAATGCTTATAAATGTGAGGATTTTTAAAAAAAGTGTCTCTGAAGTGACATGTTGTCGCCAGCAGCACCTGGCCAACCAGCTGAAGAAGCTGAGTGGGGGAGTAGGGGAGAGCGAGGGCGCCCTGGAGCAGCTGTACCAGGCCCTCCTGGAGGAGAGCAAGCGCAAAATCCAGGGTCATGAGCTCACCATCCAGCGCCTCACCTCCAGCCTGAGCGAGAAGGAGCAGCAGCTGCAGGTACGTACGGCCGAGCCCGCCCGCGTCTGTGAGACGCATCACCTGCGCCCGTGCCCAAAGTGCCCAACCTGTGACACACTGCCCCTCTGTCCCCAGGAGTACACGAACATGATCAATGAGAGCAGAGGCCCTGCAGACGGGGACACCATGCTGGCGAAGCTGCGTGAGCGGCTCAAAGAGAAGGAGAAGGCGCTAGAGGTGTGGGTCCTAATGCCTGCTGTGGTGGGTGGGCAGCAGTGTGGTGTAGTAGTAAGGAACAGGACTCGTAACTGAAAGGTTTCTGGTTCGATTCCCTGCTTGGGGGCTGCTGTTGTATCTTTGGGCCAGGTTCTTATCCCACAATTGCCTCAATAAATATCCAGCTGTATGAATCAGTTATATTCTTGTCATCTGCTAAATGACAATGTGATATAATGTAATGTTTTCTGATATTTGTCACTCATGTTTCCTTCTTCATATGCAGCTGATAATGGCGTCTTTCTCTTTACAGCAAGCAATAGACGAGAAGTTTGCCACCGTTGAGGAAAAAGACAATGAAATCCGCCAACTCCAACTGTCTTTGCGTGAGAAGGAGAGAGACTTGGAAAGATTGAAGAACCTTCTCTCTCACAGTGAAGAGACTATCAATGTACATTTCCTTTTGGAGCTGAGCTCGATGCTGTGCAATATGCCAAACTCTTACATGTGCACATGTTCTGAAATGCTACCATCTTGTACCACAGAGCTTGGATGCGCTGATAAAAGAGAAGGACGTGGAGCTCCAGCACCAAGTCAGCAGCTTTAAGAATCTGCAGAGGGCCAAGCAAGAACTGGAGGAGAACCTGGCGCGTGCCCTTCGGGAGAAGGACTCCATCATATCGCAGCTGCAGCACGCTCTCGAGGTCAAGACCAAGGACTTGGAGGTTAATTGTCCACACCTGTTTCAGAGAGGTCAAGATATTATAGATGAAGATATTAGAAAAGCATCAGGATATCAATGACGGGATCCTTATTTCATGGTTGCTTTGCTCCTCTTGCTCGCTCTAGGACATGGCCAACACTCTGGTCAGCCAGACGCAGAGCAACGCCAGAGACGTGGCGGACCAGCTGAACCAGCGGCTCAAGGTAGCGGAAACCAGGCTGGCCGAGGCACTGAAGGACAAAGAGAGGCTGGTGTCCGACAACCAGAGCGCCACAGAGGGACTCCTTGCCACCATCGGCAGCAAAGACCAGCTGCTCAAGGTAAAATGTCAGGCTCAACAGCTACTGCCACAGAGATATAATACTGCAATAGGGTTGACACATGAGTGAATGGCATTGCTCTAGTAGTAGTTATATCTGGGAAATGTCTGTTTTCTGCTCTGTTTAAGGAGTCTGCCGAGCATTATAACCGCATGCTGAATGAGTGCGCTCAGGAGATACTGGAGCTGAAGAGGCTGCTCTCTGAGAAGCAGCAGCAGCTGAGCAGCGCAGAGAGACAGAGCTCAATGACCACGCAGGAGAAATACCTGGAGACTACAGAACTCAAGGTCCTGCTGAGCCAAAAAGACACGGTGATCAACGTGAGAGTTCCTGCCCCACCAGCCTGGTCTCACTTAAACACCAAGTCAAATAATATTCCTGAAGAAGTTTGATGTCACACTCGCCTATGACGCACATAGCTTTACTTCCATCTGTAATCCGCAAACAGTATCCCTGCCACAGTGCAGCTGAACTTCAGTGACATAAAACTGATATACTGCAGTCAGTACTTTACATTACATTGTTGTCATTTAGCAGACTCTGTTTCTCAGAGCAATGTACATAACTTGCAATTTTATCCATTTGTACTACTGGATAATTATTGAGGTGATTGTAGGTTAAGTAGGGAATTGAACCAGCAACCTTTCAGTTAGGAGCCCTTCTCCTTACCACTATGCCACACTGCAGCCATCCTTTCATAATCTTGATTTTGTTTGGTTCGCATCAGAAGCTGGTGGAGAGCGGGCAGGAGAGGGAAAGGTTCCTGGCGGAGCTGAAGCTGATGGAAACACCGGTGCCTCAGGTGGTGGAGCTCAGGCAGACTATCCAGGTGCTGCAGGAGCGTCTGGAGGAGAAGGAAGGTGAGTGGTGAAGCACCAAGGGGAAAGCGTCAGGGTTGCCACCTTCAGGTCTTCACATGCTAATAGTGTTTTCTGTTGCTCCTTGATAGCTGAGCTCTCCAAGAAAAACAATGATGACGACGCTGGCAAAATCCCAGTAACCGAGAGGACTGCAGTGTTGCTGAAGAAAGAGTTGGAGCAGAAGACTGAGGCTATGAACCAAGCGTTGAAGAGGGAGAATGAACTGAAGGTGAGTACTGGAGGACCCTGCTCAGTCCAGGTTTATAAAGTGTTTGAACCCCCCATGAAAATCAGAATACATGTAGAATGACTCGAATGAATACACCTTAAGAGCCATTCTGATCAAGACCTGTGGGAATATTGTGTGCATCTCCTCTCCAGATTGAGCTGGCTGAGCTGCGATCCTCTGTGACGGACCTGGAGAGCCAAATTGAGGCCCAGGCTGCCAGCATTGAGTCCCTGACTGCCACACTGGAGACCAAGGACGACATCATTTGCGTAAGTAAAGGCAAAGCACTTGGGTCACATCCACTGGTCTGATATCCAAATGTTGCAGATGTGCCCAACAAAAATGCCAGCTTTTTTTTGGCTTGCTGTTTATGCCAGCGTTCCTCAGAGATTGTGTAGAGGTCATGTTCAGTCCTAGATTGTAGTTGTTCCAGTGGGTTTAAAAAAGTGGTTGTAATTGCTTTGCCCTACATTCCTACAGCAGAATTTAAATATGCATGTAGCAGTACTTGCTGCTAGGCAGTGCTTGCTTTGTTGGTAGCAGCAGTCTGAAGTCAGTCTGTGGGGTGCCTGAGAAACAGATTTGTTTTAATATAGGCATGCCTCTGGTTGTCCCATTTGTCCACTGATAGGACCTCCATGAACGCCTTGGCAAGCAGGGGGAGAGCAAGGTTTGTGATCTTCAAACTGAAGGGTCAGAAGCCACAGAGGAGAGACCCCGCCCTGGCCTCCCGCAGAGAGAGAGAACTATCATTGGGGGAAACAGCCAGCAAGAGGTATGAGCACATAATGCACACCGGTCCTGTCAAGAGTTGTAAAATCAGCATTGACCTTGTGCTCAGACAGTTTTACAGACTCTGGTATTTCATCATACCATACAGGTTTAATGAGTAAAGTGAGGTGTAAGCTTGCTGTTTGTAAGAACTGTGTAATCTGTGATCTGTACCTGAATGAGCTGGCTTTGCGCAGGCTCTGCCCACCCTGGCGGCCCTGCTCCCGGAGCAGGAGAGACTGAAGCAGGCACTGAAGGCGGAGCAGCAACTGTATGCCAGCCTGGTGCGGGCTGTCAAAGAGCAGGATAGGTGAGGAGCACCACATATCAACATTAACAGCCCTATCTGCCCTAGGGTTAGCCGTGGGACTCCTGTCTGCTAGTGTTTCCAAAGGGCAGCTAATGGCAGTGTTTGTTTCCGATGTTTTCTACTGCCAGTCACCACATAAATGCACAGGAATGAGAAATCACATTGCTATTAAGGAAGAGTACAGGAAAATCATTCATTCATGATTAATGAATACACTGCAGTCAGCCTAGCATGTGCGGATGTTTGCAAAGAGGTTGGATGATGTTGGATTGTACAAATAGTTGCTGAAAGGCATAATTACAGAAAGGCAGCATTCATTTACAAAGGAGGATTCAAAGATAAATTAAAATTAATTTCAGGAATTCAACATGTTAACAAGGAATGATATTTTCCTATAAGTAAATGTGAACAGCTTAGTTGTCCCTTTGATTATTCTATAGTCTGTAGAGACCCTGCTTCCAGTGTGATTTGATCCATGTGTTTGTTTTTTACATTTATGTTTGGCTGCTTAGCAGACACTTGTATCCACAGTGACCTACATAGATTAGTTTTTCCATGTTATCCACTTATATAGCTGGATAAAAATGGAGGGAGATGGAAGAGGGAGGAAGGTCCATGTGATATTGACATTTAGTTTGTACTGCGGTGCAGTAGAGTGTAGTGCTGCTGTGACCTCTCTCTGTTCTTTAGGGGCACAGAGGTATGCTCATATTACTCCAAAAGGGCAGAGAGGGGGTTATGTTACCATGCAGTAAATCTTTCTTCCCCATGTGGCATTAGGATGGTGGTGACATCCCTAAGTTAACCCACTCTCTATGTTGCCATGGTCGCAGTGCCCAGCGCCTGCACACCCTGCAGATGGAACTAGCAGCTGTGCAGCTCCTGCGTCAGCAGCTGGAGGAGGGTGTCCGGAGCAATGATGACCTGCGGCGGGACCTGGAGAGGGAGCTCCAGTGTGCCAAGCAAAGAGAAGGTGCGGTACACAGGGAGGGCCCTGTTTAGGGCCACACCAAGGGGGCCTACAGTACAAGAAAGGACCCCAAGGGGACCTACAGTACACGGTCAGGGACTGTTTAGGGCTCTTCACAGGGGGTCTGCAGCACTCCACTCAGGAATAAAGACAGTCAGCATGTCGCTGCTACTTACAGGTCCTCATGTATTATAATGGAGAAACATTTTGAGGTTTCTGTGGGTTTGACCCGGTACGCTCTACAAGTAGCAACAAGACTAGCATCAGATTAACACTTTGGAAGTACATTAGTTGTAAATGGTCCTCATTACATTAGTGTATTTTAAATGGTCCAGTATTCAGTGCTAACTTAAATATTTACAACTTTCAAGAGTTGTTCTATCAAGACATTTTTCTTTCATGTCATGAACACACAGCTTGAAATTGTAGCCTCTTGTTCATTGTCTCCTCTGTGCCTTGTGCTTGCATATGTACTAACACTACCAGAATAACTAAAAGCTCATTCTTTCATTCATAACATTGTCAGCTCCATGTCTGCCTGTATGTTTATTAATGTGCTTTTCCCTTTGTTTCTCCTCTTATCTGTTCTATTCTCTGCTTTTGTGATAATGCTATGTGATGTCAGTGGATTGCCTCCATTCCTTTTAATTGTTGTTGCCTATTGCTACATTTTTCTCATTCTGTGAAACAAATGTTTCTCAAGATAAAAATAAATAAAGCATGATATGTATGTGTGTGGCTCATTTGCAGCTAAACTTCCTTGTGCTTGCCTTTATCACCTCATCAATTTCCTTAGAGCTAATATGAAAATGTTGAAGAAAATTCTGCATGTGCTGCACAAAACATCTTGGTCTGTTTGCTTGCTATGCCCCCCCTTGTTCTCTTGTAATCTGTTTGCTTGGTGACAGTAAGATTGCATTATTGGCCTCTAATTTCATTTTCATTTTTAAGAATTAATCAGATGCTGCTTGGTTACCTTAATCTTTTGACTGTAATACATTATTCCACAATGTTGTTTTTGTTTTGTTACTTTTCGTTTAATGCAAATGTATGAAATGAAATGTCTGAAAGGTGAACACTGTGGGATGTTGAGAAATGGGCAGCATCACATCATGATTTAGTAAGCAAATGGCAGCATTACCTCCACAGTGATTGTGTGAGTCTCATTATGTGCTGAGCTGTATCTTTCACTCCAGATATGTTCATAAGCTAATCTCCTTCAATCCATCTTCTAAGTGCAAGTGTCACCCAGGGAACACCCTGTCCTAATCTCTCTCCCAAGCACATGCATAAGTGGGACTCAAAAAATATATTTTGCAGGTTATTTATTGTTGTAGTTTGGCAGGACAAAAAGTTTTCTCCAAGGAAAATGGGGATATTTCCATTTTATAAATCTTTTTGCTATTTCCATCAGATACTCTCTACTCTAATTAATATAACTGATAAATAGCCTGATAAATAAATCTCAAAAAATACTGACTTAACAAATCCTTATTAGACTTAATCCTTAAAATGGAATCCAATGTTTATGCCGTCATGAAAAATTGCACTTCCATATATGTTCTCTGAGCTATGAACTGTTTCATTGGGTGTTGGAAAGTCTTTTTGTACTTGATTCTCCTTAAGACATTTCCTAGTGAAAGATTCTGAAATTGGTTCAAAATCTTCAGTGTACAACAGTTTAAAGCTACATAATGGGATTCATTACTTGATATTTCAGTACATCTTTAGCCTTATTTCCAGTTATGACTTCGAAGTTCTCAAAATAATATATATATCCACCGAATGTAATGAAAAAAGCATAAAAAGAGTCATTCCCCAAACCTTGTAAAACCAGTGGATTCACATTTGGTCATTTTTGTATCATAAACTAAGTATAAATCTGTATATCTGTAAATCTGCATACAGTGTTTCACTTTTCATCAGAGCTAAAAATTTCATCAGGCACACCTGTATGCATCTAAACAGCCATTTGCAAATAAACCATTAATTGTCAGAAAATATCGATCAGGAAAATGTCATCGGTGCCTCCTTGTCCCAGGGGAAAAAAGACAAAAAAATCAAGTAACTGAAACTGAATGTGATGAAGAATCAAACCTTTCACGGAATTTGGATATGCACGTATTATCATACACACGTTATTGGTTCCATTGTGGCATTGTGAAATAGTTATTGTATTATTAGTGTGCTCAATGTGTTGTCTGCTTTTACAGGTAGGGAGTCTCAGACAGAACCAATCGACCCAAAAGAAGTAGAGAGCATGCGGCACCAGCTGGAGGACGCCCAGCGCTGGAATGCATCTCTGCAGGCCCGCCTCGGGGCCATTCAGAGTCGAGGAGGCGGGGTGGGTGGCACCAACGATACAGGTGAGGCACAGGCAGGTCTACTGTTGGCTCCTGGTCCAAACATTAATCTTCCCATTCACTTCTGTCATTAATCAATTTATAATCTTTTTTTCCCACTTTTGGATTTTGAAGCGGACACATTCAGCTTCATGGCTGATCAGACATCATACATGAGTATCTGTATGGGAGATGGTCTGGATGAGCTGGGCCTCCTATCTGCAGCAGAACTCAGACAAAAGGTTTGTAACAAGAGCTCAACTGACTTGGAACTGTAGATCTGATATTGGCTTTTAAAGATGCCCGTATATTATTGCTAGGTTATTTAACTTTGTTAGCTTGTGTACATTTTTTCATATCTTAAGCCTTATTTTATTCCTCTCAGGTTGTTGAACTTCAGGACTACATTAAGGAATTGGAGGCATTGAATGCTGAGCTCCAGAAAAGCACCTCACTGGCAGTGAGCTTTGCCAAAGATCCTACTGAGAAGGAGGAATCGGATTCAAAGCTTGCATCTGAGGAGGAGGTACGTTTATGAGGGGGTCACGCTGAGTTCAGATTGCACACCTGTCCTTCAATTTTGTCTCTAACAAAACTGTGTGTACCAGCAGCATCTGTTAACTAATATTTGTTCTCTTATTTCTTTGTTCCATTGAACAGTTTTATTATTCATGTTGCATTACGCACATGTCATTCTGCTTTTGTTGTGAAGTGTATATGGACTGCATTCCATCTGCATTTTCTTTCACAAAGCCATGTGTGTCACCCCCCATTCCATTACTGTAGCATTGTGAGAGGAAGCTGGAGGAGCCTGTGTGCTGTAATAAGGTCCACCACTCCCTGCTTGACAGAGAAAGCCAGTCTCATGCTGACCAACAGGTAGGGCATCTGGAGCATGGAAATGAATTGCTTGTATAGAAACCATGTATCAAGGTGGACCTCCCGCAAAGAGAACCTTGTGTGTTTTGAATGCCTGTATATTGCTCAAAGTCCTTTCATCCTTCCGTAGGGGAGACATCAGTGGGATGATGCAAACTCTCAGGTGTCTGATGGTGAGAAGAGTGGTGGGGAGTTGCTGGATGTGACCTCGGGTGGTACCTCATCCACGTCCCATCTCCAGAAGGGTGCAGGCCAGCTCAAACGCACCAGCAAGAACAAGCATGGATGGAGTCAGGAGGACCAGGACCGAGAGATGGGGCTGCTCTGCTTGCTCCTGTCAGACACTGGGGCATCATCTGTCACTCATCTCAGGTGGCCTATGGATGTGTATTATTACACTAAAGATCACCACCCACTTTCTTCCCATACCAAATACTAGTTTAGGAAAATCCATTCAGGCATTAAGTCCAACTGTTGAAGAGTTATTTCCAGTTTTCTAAAGCTGAATATTTTGGAAATTGTCGACTGAGAACAGCAGCTTTCATTTAAATAATATGCATTCATTTGCTTATTATAGACACATGTATCTGATAATTCTCATCTGTTAATAGTTTCAAATGAAATATGATGTTTTTCAGAGAGGAACTGCAGAGATTGCAGGCTGAGAATGTTGACTTGAAGGGCTACCTGAAGGAGAAGAAATCCACAGAGACAAAGGAGAGTGCAGATACTTCAGGAGACAGTGACAGCAGCAGAGACCTCCAGAAAGTGGTGGAAAAACTGAGGTCTGAGGCAAAGAGCTACCGCAAGATCATCAAGCTCCTGAAGGAGCAGCTGGAGCTCAACTCGTCTGCAGACGGCAAGGCTGGCTTCAACCCAGAGCTCATTGTGGGCATGGCAAAAGAGATCGAAAGACTTAAGGTGGAGGTGGAGGCCTATAGGAGACAAACAGAGAGTTTGGAGAAGCTGCTGGAGATGGAGGCTCAGGAGCAACAGCACCAGCAGCAGGAATCAGAGCACACGCTGAGGAATGCCTACGGGAAGGACACCTCGCCCAACAAGAGACAATGCCCTGACACTGAAAGACCTGTGGCAAGTACCAGATTCTACTGTTCCTACTGTTTTTGTCATGAACAAACTGAAAAGGTGAAATCTAAATCAAGTCAGATTGTGATGTTGTTAGTCACTGCTCTCCTTTTTCTCTTGTAGACTGGTGTAAGATCGCGCCTCCCAGTTCCCATAAGGGCCCATAAGATGATCAGCAGCAACAAAGCAGGTGCCAGTCAGAGCTCTTGCAGAGAGTCACAGTCACTGAGAGAAGAGACTCGTCAAATAGGCAAAAACCAGCTTCACCCTCCACCAGGACTACAGGACTTGGATCAGTGGGGACATGTGGATCCAGACAAACGAGGACCACTTTGGCCAGACTCTGAATGGTCTGCAGGAGATCTGCAGGCTGGCAGTGGGACGGTCGGACAGAGCGACCACGCAGAGCTCCACAATCAGCTGGAGCTGCTCCATGGTGAGTGCCAGGAGAAGGAGAGGGTGATAGCGCGGCTGGAGGAGCAGGCAGCGGAGTGCGAGGAGCTGAGGAAGAAGCTGCAGGAGAAGGAGGCTCTCAACCAGCAGTTGGACGAAGCCCTGCAGGCTGCGGGGACCACCATTGCGTACCTGACTGCCTGCAGCTTAGACAGTGAGGGCGGAGGAGTGCAGGGCTCTGAAGGCAAGCTCCAGCAGCAGTGCAGTGAGCTTCAGAAGGCTCTAGAGGAGAAGGAGGAGCTCTACCAGCAGCTTGTCAAATGTCTGCCCGTGGCGGAGTCTGCAGCGGCCTCTCTGGGTGCCTTTGTCTCAGACACCGCTGCCAGAGACACGCAGACTAGCTGCGCAGACCCCCAGGACCTGGTACACAAGCTGGAGAATGCCATCCAGCAGATGAATAGGTCATCTGTGAGCAAAGAGGGCACTGAAACTGTGGATCCGCAGAGCACAGACCTTGATCTGCACGGGCAGATAGATCAGCTCCAGGAAGTCCTGTGGGAGCAGAGCCGGCAGAACACTGAGCTGCAGGAGAGGCTCCGTGACGCAGAGCTGAGCACCGCGCTGAACAGCGACCGCGGTACTGCCGCTAGTCAGGACCTAGACGCTAACCAGCCCAGACAAGTGGAGGAGCCCCTGAGGGGTCGAGAGGAACAGCAACACCAGGAGCGTAAGGGCCAACTTGAAGCAGCTGGGGGAAAGAGGAAGCAACTTCAAGAGTCACCCGAAAAGCCCCATGAAGACCCGCATATGCAAGAGCAGTTAATCAGGAGGCTGGCGGAGTGTCTCCAGGCTGCAGAATGGGCTGTTGCGTCTCTCGCAGCATACTGCACCTACAGCACCGATAGAGACAGGCAGAGGGGACAGGCCGACCTTCAACAGCAGCTGGAACGTCTTCAGAAAGCTCTACAGGAGAAGAACAAGCTTCAAGACCAATACTTGGGCGAGTCAAATGAACTCAACATTAAGGGCATTGGTCATCAGAACAGAAACCTGGACTTAAAGGAAAACATAGGCCATCTTCAGAGAGCGTTGATAGAAAGCAGCCAGAAGATCTCAGATCACCAGAAAGCCGTTGAGGAGCAGAAGCGGCTGAATGGGGACTCTGAGAAGCAGCTGAAGACGGTCAGCTTGAACACAGCGAAACTGCTTAAAAGTGACGATGTTCACGAGCAGGTGGAGGCCCTGCAGAAGGCCCTGAAAGAGAAGAAGCACATGTGCAAAATGCTGGAGGAGAAGCTGGCTGCAGCACAGACCGTCATTTCTCTGCAGACGACTGCGCAGAAAACACATGGAGCAGCTCAACAAAGTAAGCACACAACAGATAGTAAATACAGAGCATTCAGAGATCCACTGCGTAGATTAGAAATGTTCTCCAGCTGAAAGTCAGTTAAAACTGGTACAATGATGAAATCATTAACAGAATCAATGGAAATTAGTTTCAAATTGCTGTTCCCCTTTTAATTGTTTGCTGCCAAGAATCCTGAATCTAAATATAGTGAATATGCAGAAAGGAGCTGGAGAACTTTTACTTCATATGGCATCCAGTTTCAGCATGTGTGAAGACTCCTGGACCCATCTGTAGTAAAAATATCTCTTGAAATAACTGTCAAGTCAAGCCTGAACGCTATCCCCAGCTAAAACTACAACCTCAGCCTTCAGATGTTTTATTTATACCAAAGTCTGTCCCTGATGTCTGCCTCACAGAGGTTCTCAAGTCCAGCATTTATGACTTGTGTACAATATTACTTAGCCAAATTCACAGGTAGATCATAAATTTGTTTTTGGGAAAAAATGTGACTTGTGTTCATTACACGCACTTTCTGAGGAGTATTTTAGAAGGGGTTTAGCAGCATCTATGAAGTGCAGCTCCTGGTTTCAGAAACTTCCTGTGGAAAAATAATCCCAGTGCAAATGCATTTCCTGTTAAGCTACTGCATGGGAAGTTGTGGTGTGGTGAGCATGATAGCCAAAGAAATTACACCCATTGGACAGAGTGTCACAGTGCAGATTAGCTGAGTAATTTGCTTGTGAGGTTCCCTCACGTTTTTATGTTTTTTTTTTTTTTTTTTTTACTCAGACTGGCTCGTGCTCATCACTACATGAATTAGAATGGCAGTGAATGGTGCTTCACACAGCTAACAAATAGCCTTACAGCCTGATGTATTTATAATGACTGGGCAGAGCTTGAGCTTGTACCAGAATGAACTGAAAGCATGTCACCAGCATTTGAAGGCTTGGAAGTTCAGGCAGGGTAGCGTGAGGGGGAATGTCTCCTCCAGTCAGACAAGCTCCATTAACCCTGATGTGTCGCCCGTAGCGACCTCCCTGGAACAGGATCACAAAGAGGTACAGGTGGATTTGCAGGACCTGGGTTACGAAACGAGTGGAAAGAGCGAGAACGAGGTGGATAGGGAGGAGAACAGTAGCACAGGTAGACAGCATGTCTGATGAGTGTCTACTAATCACGGTGTGAAACTCTGCATGAGGATGTGTACTGCTCATGATTAACTCCTGTGTGGTTCTGATCTTCAAACGGTTGGGCTCTTGAATGCTTCATACCTTATTTAAACAAACCTCTTGAATCGTGACAGTGATGTTTTGATTGCCTTCACTGTGCAGTTGTTTTTTTTTTTTCCTGCATGTGTGACCCCAGGTGTTTGGAATGGCTTAACCTCCTTTGTAGTACAATTCATAACTCTTGATCATAAAGGTCATGTCAGCTTTAAACTATCATCATATTTCTTCATCATTGTCATTATTGTCTTTATCCCAACTGTCTTTATTCACACTTTTGGCCTGTTCTCTTGCGTTGCGACAGACATTGATCGCGGCCTGCATGCCAGCGAGTTGAGCCTCCCCTCCCTGCAGAAGCAGGTGCGGGGTGCCTTCTCGTCCCTGGAGAACCTGGAGTCCACCTCCAGTGTGTCGTACCCAAGCTCACCCACGCTCAGCTCCCCAAAGGTGAGCCTGAAGAGCCTGCAGGCCTTTGAGGACTACAGCCTGACGGACGACCCAGAGCGCCTACGGCAACAGGTGGCCGAGCTGAAGGGGCAGCTGGAGAGCCACCAGAGGGCCGTGCGCCACCTACAGGACCTCCTGCGGCGCAACTCCCTGTCCAGCGAGCTGCTGATGGCCGCTGCCCAGGGGAAGAATGACACGGACCTTGGGGAGAGCCGCGGGCACGAGCCGTCCCCCGGGGCCCTCCGTGGGGACATCAGCCAGAGCTCCCCCCTCAGCCAGGAGGAGGAGGAGAGGCAGGTGATGAAGGACCAGATTACTAACCTACACTTGGAGCTGGAGAGAGAAAGGAGCCTGAACAGGAACCTGACTGAGCAGCTGCAGCAGGTTCAGTTCCGCAGCCAGTCTGCATCTCCTGCCAGGTGAATGAGCACTGCGTTATCAGTTTATACATGATTATAAGGCATACTATAGTCATTTTATAGGTGGTAGTGGGATTCTGCCCTCCCCCCAGAAGGAGGGAAGCAGAGGTGTGTATGTCAATGACAGCTGCACCATGCAAAACTGTTACGGTCTGATCCTGTGTTTGATGCATGTACAGTCTTTCCTAAGTACATTCTAATGTTAGTGCATGGGAGAATGTAGTTTTGACAAAAATGAAGTTGAAAGAATGCTGACAAAGGTGAAAAAATGGTGGTGGCTATTTTGAAAGCCAAAATTTGCTGTTTAAAAATGGAATAATAGTGGTCTTATTAAAGTGCAATGAGTTTTTGCTCACAGAACACAATTAATTTAATATATAAATTTTTGTAGGTAATATTGCTTTTATTGTTCTCTAGCAACATATAGTGAGTGCATTTCTGTCCAGCATGTTAGTCTGGCTGGCCTGGTTTGAGCTTGTTTCTGACTGGCAGCGCTGTACTCGGCAGGATCGACTCACTGGTCCAGTCCCAGGCCCGAGAGCTGTCCCAGCTCCGGCAGCAGATCAAGGAGAGCCGGGGGCTGGGCTCCCTGCAGCGGCAGCAGCTGGAGGACCTCAGCAAGGCCTTCGAGGAGCTGCTGCAGGCCAGCGACGTCGACTACTACGTGGGAGAGGTCTTCCGCGAGCAGCTGGACAAGAGCTTGACCCTGCTGGAGCGCTTGGAGGACCGGCTGGAGAATGGTATAGTACACGCACAGTACACACACACAAACCTCACCAGCCTTTCATGTTTCACTTGGCCAGCTGTGAGCTGGCCCAGATGACGCTTAGTGGTTGTCAAGCACAGAACAGATGACCGACAAAACATTACATCTGTCAGTTACACAGAAACCGTGTTTGTCCGCAATCAGTCCTGCGTAGCTGTGACTACCTCTTTGTTCCGGTGGTTGCCACGCTAATTACGCTGTACATGTCTTGAGAATCTCTGGGGAAAGGACCATGAACTGCTGTGTCTCAGAGAGAGCCTTCATAATCAGTTTTACTACTCTGTCTTTCAGGAGAGGCGCATTCGGATAACGAGGATGGCATAGTGCTGGCAGTGGCTCAAAGGTACGCCTCATCCTCAACCCCTGTACCATCCAAGTTTAATCTCATATCAAAGACTCCAGTGTGAGCTAAAACACATGCTTCTCATCTGGCTGCTGAGGTCATTCTTTTCTATGTTCTTATAAATGATTGATTCTAAATTTGAATAGGTTTCCACAACATCATGACTTTCTTGGAACTTCTAGCTGATTTGAGCTCAGATTAAATAAGTTTATGGTCATAGGTTAGTGAACAGTCCTTTTAGCATTGCTTCAGTACTCACAAAGCAGGAAGCAGAAGAGAAGAGTGTGTTTCAGGAATGGAGTGCATCATGAGGTCTTGCCTTTAATGTAAAACCATGAGTACATCAGTACCGCTTAGGCTGAGAAGCTGTACTCTGCCTGCACTCCTCATTCTAGGACTTTTCTGGCCTGAAAGGCACCTGAAGGAGGATCATGTTCGAGACGTGTACTACTTATAATATTACTTGGGCTGTGTACTTTGGACAATGCTTTATGGAAAAAAAAATTCAGATTTTTGTTTTTATTAGACTGGTTTTATTATTTGTATGGAAAATTACAGAGCAGTTGGTAGTACATTTTACTTTCTGAATAACAAATACTCCATTGGATCATTTCTCTGAACAAAACAAGCCATCGTGGTGGAAGTTGATTGGGCAGCGTTGGATAGTCCCTATATCATTTGCAGTATGATACCATATTGCTGTCATTGTATTGCCATTTCAGTACAAGTACAGCATGTTACTAGCTGACAAAATGTGCTTCTACTGCTGTCTTAATTACATTGTATGGATACAAGGAGGAGAATACACAGGGCATCAAAGAACTCTTACTGCATTTAAGTCTAAATTGTGACCTAATATACAGGTTGTCATATCACTTGCTGAAGGTAGTAAAAAAATCTCTTCTTATGGTAATGTGGTGATTTGAATTAATGTTAGCTCAAACAGCTATTACAGCTTATCAACAGCCAATTCTTCCCACTTACTCAGGTTGTCTTCATAGAACTGTCAGTGGAATATGTCTGATGTAAATTCTGTTGGTATCCTAATTGCAAATGTCCAACTATTCAGCTGGCTTGTTTTCTTTGTCCCAAAGCACTCAAGTTTCACTAATAATGCAATAACATTTTTGGTCAACTTGATCTCTATGTAGCATGAGGGATAAGTACTTGGTCTGCCTGTGATCTTTTCTTCTTGAGTGCTGCTGCACTGTGTTGTACTGCTGGAAATATTCACTCAATCTGCAGTCTCTCTCTCTGCATGCCACTGGATAGTTCCGATAGCCTCCACCAACAGATAAACTACAAGCGCTCACAGCAAGAGGGTGAGAGAGAGCAGCTGCAACAGCAGCTAAGATATCTTGTGCAGCAGAACCAGAACTTAGCAGAAGCTACTAAGGATCAGCTGAATCTGTGAGTGTCCTGACATGGTAATGACCCTGGGTGGAAGCATGCATTTGCAGTGTGACCTGTGTGTGTTTGAACAGTTTTTTGTTTTGTTTTTTTTTGCCGTAAACTTTGTTTTCTGTTGGTTTATCCCTCTGGGCTCATTATTCCCCACGTTAGATTGCGTGAAATAGCATGATGGAACCACAAGATAAATGGGGCATCTGACTGAAATGTAAATTCAATTACAAGATCTTAATGAACAATGGTATGTAAAACAGCAGCCTCGTAAGACTCAGTCTCTCTCAGCTGTACTTTTGAGGTGATTTTTTGGAATCTTATATAAATTGGTCAATATCATGTTATCAGACCTGGGTTTTTCTCAAGACTAATACTACTACAGAAAAACATGGTTGTGTTAAAAGCCTGCTCATATGCCCAAATTAAGCTTTTGTGATTGTCGTGAGATCCTAGAAAAGATCCTTATGGTGGCATAGCATGCTTAACGATAATAGTCCTCTTTCAGAGAATTGATCTAAGCTTGAAGTGAGCCTCTGGAGTGAAGATAAAGAGTTCTTTTAGTATTTCCACTGCAAGAGATCGCAGCTCTGTTTGCTGTTTGTCTTCGGCATTATTATGCTAATTTTACACTGACAACGCTGTTCTCGAGCGAACCTGAGCTGTCGAGTGTCATTAGCTAATGTTTTCAGTTGCTGCTTGGCTGGCTAATTACACAGTAGCTAGTAAAATGGCAGACATGCAGAAGAAATAATGATGTTAGTGAGGGAAACCTGCACAAGTATAAATAAGTACAGCAAGCTAATTGCATAAGTGTATGAATAAGTAGAGCTAGCTAACACTGTAGGTTTTGAACCTTATAAGAAATGCAAAATTTTGTGAATCTCATTGCAAACAGGCAGATGAAATGGACAGCCTGCTAAAGTGTATCTAATCTACTTAAACCCACATATGGCTGTTGTATCATTTTGAAATTTCAAATATTGAGTGAACAAGGTGATATGTCAGGCATTAGTTACCTTTCACTGATGAGTGTTCTTAGAAGGCTAGCATAAATTTAAACTGACCAGTGCAGGCGTTGGCAAATTCTCTCCTAGGATTGTGTCAGGTTTACTGTAAAAGGGACATTGTCCTAAGTGGTCTTCAGCATCTTGTCTATTTATGTTTATGTTCACCTCATTTTTCCATTTATGATGCTGCATAAGGTCTCAATTGAACGCTGGTGCACTCATCCTGTAAGGAAAAGCATATATTTTCACATTTCTTTGCATCAATGTGAGCATTTCTGCAAGGGTGTAGATTTCCTGTAGCTGTCATTGTAGTGTAAGTATTTGTTGGAAACTACAAGGCAATTGTTTTAAAAAAGGAAATAAAGATACAAACAGATTTCTGTAGGAAGTTTATTCAGAGAAAATTTGAGTAAACTGTTGTGAGAAAATTTAAATGAACTGTGTTGATTTAAAAATATGGCTAAAATGAAGTGTGAAACTACCCTAGGTGCAGTCTGTCTTAGTAAAACAGCTGTATGTTGTTGGGGAGATTATCTAACAAAAAGCCTTTATTTGCAGTTTGGACACTTGACTTTATCTGTGAATCTAAATTAAATTTGAAAACCATGCAAACTGTTTATTTTAGCAATGAATGGGTGTATTCTTTTCTGTGTCTATTGGAAGTACACAAAGTACACACTTAAAAAAAAATCTTGAAAAAGACTAAATGAAAAAGAATATCAACAGATGATCATCAGAGATGTGTTATTATGAGAGTTAATTTATGACATGTTACAGGTTATATGTATTACTACACCAGTATGTAGTGTTTAAGTAGAGTTGGACTCTGCTTTATTTCTCTAGCTCCCCTCTGTGTGTTGCAGGCTCTCCAGAGAGCTGCAGGATAAGAATCGCCTTGTCCAGAGCCTGCAGCAGCAGCTCCAGGCCCATTCTTCCTGCAGTCACCACAGCTCAGACTCTGACATCACCGACAGGGTGACCTCCTCCAGTAAGAGCCCCGCCTCCACTCACAAGCTCCACTACAGCCATGGGCTTCAAGGTGACCTCTTCTGGGCTGGGATGTTGTGAATGTAGGGGAGGTGGATGATCAAATGATGAGTTACTGTTGATCTGTAGTATAGGGGATGAACAGAGTTTGAACTTTTTAACAAAGCTGTTATCTTATAAAGGAACAATAGAAATAACCATGACGGATTGCTTAGCTGTCCAATCTCACTTTGAAGCAGCACTTAATAGCATAACACTTCAGCTTCCCACGACAATGTTTAACATCAAAGCACATTTCCAAAGTAAATTGCATTGTGTTCAAAAAGGGCAGACTGGTCTATGTTGTATAAAAAGATGACCGAATTTTGGGCTCTCTGTCCTTGAGTGAGGATACATCAGATAAAGGTGCGCTTCACATTTGCTACAAATCCATTAGTTGGACCAGTACTCGCATTAAATATAAATATTTTCCCGGCGTTCAGATTGCCTCAATCAATGTGGCTCCCCTCTGTAATGGCATTAGTAATGGTACTTATTTTCCACTAATACTCATTGTTGTGAAGTCAGGTGTTACGCACCACAAAGAAGCAGAGAAAAGGACAGGATGGGTGTAGGGTTTCCCCCAGCACTTAAAAATGCATTATTCATGGCCAGTATCCTGTTTAATCTCCCAAATTGTGCTCCTCAAGCTGAGACAAAGGCTGCTATGATGGGAGTGGATTATATGTGACATGCGAGCGGGCACTGTGACATTTCTGCCCAAATGCTCATTTACTGATAGCCACAGCGTGAGGGGCAAAGGTAAAAAAAAAAAAGCTTTGAGAAAATGGAAGAGCGTGAGGGGGGAAAGGTAAAAGGGGTTGGCTCTCACGGGCGATGGAAGAAAGTACTGAAAGCTGCAAAAGATGGAGGCAAAGGTATTACCCTGTTGGAATATTTGCTTGTTGATTGTTAGTCATCCAGTGTCTTGCTGGAGGTTTTTTTGGCTGCTTTCTGCTGTGTAAAATATTACTACACTTCATTCTTCTAGATCTTAATTTTTGTTTGAGAGGTTCATATAATATTAGTAATGCATATTTCCAGATGTCACATTGAAATGTATACAGGAAAGAAAAGAGGAGGTATTTGAAATATAGCTTGCAACTCAGTTTGTACAGTTAGGCTAATTGTGTAGGCTAATCTTGTGTGTGGCATCTGTTCACTTTAATGGCTAGATGCAAAGCAGGCTGAGTAAAGCCTTGTCTGTGATGTATTGTGTTACAGCAGAACTGGGGCTGCAGGGACTCTGCAGAGGTTTCTGCTGTATATCTACACCTGCTGAAATTCACTCCATGGGCTCTGTTGTTCACACAGCCACCTGCATGCTCTTTACTGTTAGCATTTCATGGTTGGGGTTCCTAAAGGTGTTACATGTGGTTCATCTGCTTATTTTGGAGTCTGCTCAGCACACATGTGGATGCCCTTTGTGCTTAGTTTGTCAGACACCACAGATGGGTGAACTTCTGCTTTCTGGTTGCTCCATACAGGGTTGAAAGGGATGAATGGTGTAGCTGCTGCAGAGGCACTGGAGCACCCTGCCACCAATGCTGCTCCAGGTATGGAACTGGAGGGGAAGCTCCTGGATGTATACTGAAAGTGGAGTGTTAGAAATATAGTGTTTCTGGCTTTATTTCAGTTATGCAAGTTAATAGCATGTGTGCACAACTCTGGTATAAATGGGCCAATATCAGTCCTTATACCTTTATCTTGTTAAGAGTTTTGTTTGAGTGAGATAAAGGGGCATGAGCACCAGCCTCCCCATGCTGGAGTTGTCCACTCCTCATCTCAACACAACATCGCAACAGATGCATTTATCATGGCCCTACATTGTACCAGGGCTCAGAAAAATGGTAACATTTGCCTGACAGTTCCTTACCTGTAATTCTACACCAATTTTAAAGCGAAGGTGAAAAAACAAGACAATTCTGTCAGGATGAATGGAGCTGCAAAAATACTAGCTTTTTTACATTCTATGAATTCATGTGAAATTCAGAGTTGATTTGAATACATTAGCCAGTCACTGAGCCTGCATGTCTAGGAGCCTGTTTTTCTTTGTTCTCATAAACCACCTGTGATGATTTTGTTTTTTGTTAAGAAGTTAAAATCTGAGTAATTTACCCATGCCCCACATGCAGAGCTTTGTATTGGGATTATGCCAGCTCTGCAGTTATTCCATTGTACACCTCACAACGTTTTTGCAGCACTGGTCATCGGTATTGCATGGGGGTCAGTTGAGATGCAAAGGTGGCAGAGCAGTAATAAGACGGAAAGCCTCATTCAGCAATGTGCTCTACACTGTCAGGAACTGGAGTGCAGGATAGCAGCATATGCCAAACGGCCACCCCGGGTGGCACTGAGAGGGACCTGCAGCTCCACAGCCTGCAGAGAGAGAACAGCCGGCTGCTGGAGCAGCTGAGGAGCAGTGAGCAGCTGAATGAGACACTCCACAGCGAGCTGGACCTGCACCGCTCCATCCTGGCCCAGAGGGATGAGGCAGACCGGACTGGGGAGCGCAAGGTGGGCCAGGAAGAGCAGGACAGCAGCTGTGCCCCGGGCAGAACCATGAACCCAGGTGAAGCCCTCCAAAGGGTCCTCAGTCTGTTCGTGTGTGTTCCTTACATGAGGCAGGGAATTCTCCAGTCTCCCACATGGTATGTCTCACAAGCCCTGAGTCCTTTGGAGAACACAGAGGCCAAACTATGACTGTTTCTGAGCTTGTTGAACTCCATGGTGCTCCCATAGTCTGAAATCACTCTCCTCTGCCTGCGCTCTTGTGTTGAGTGAAAGCTGGGTGTATTTTGAGGAGGCTCTGGAGCTGATCTTTGCTCCCTGTCCACAGATCTCTTGGCTGAGCACCTGCAGGAGATCCGCAGCCTGAGACTGCGCCTGGAGGAGAGCATCCGCACCAACGACCGACTCCGAGAGCAGCTCGAGGGCAGGCTGGCTGAGTTGGAGAAGGACCCAGGTCAGGGAGAACGTTTGAGCATTCACAGGCCCGCTCCCAGTGTGAATTCAGCCCTCCATAATACCCCTCTCCTCTCTGTCCAGCAGCTACAAACATCTTCATCCATGGGGTTGAAGAGCAGGGTCAGCTGGCTAATGAGGTTCGCTTCTTGTTGGGCCAGAACCAGGCTCTGAAGGAGCAGCTGAGCCTAGGCTCAAGAGGTAGGTCCTGCAGCCGGACTTGCCCTCACTCTGGGCTCAAACACCCAGAAGCAGCACTGGCTTCAGGCCTCAGGCCTAAGTCCGCTTTCCTTGTAGTCTCACATGTATGCATCAGCAGTCAGTTTGCACAATGGCACACTGGCATCCTGTTGCATGGCAACTGTTAAGCCTGTCTCTGGGTGTTCCTCTAGAGAATGTCTAATTCACTCTGCAGCTGCTCTTTGAAGTGGCATGCTTCTCTCATCTCTCCTACTGACACAACTCAAAACACACAGTGATCTGGTGTACAGATAAACAGAAGGAGAATGAGAAGCTGAGAGAATCCCTGGCCAGGAAGACAGCCAAGCTGGAGTATTTGAGGAATGAGTCCGAGACACTGAGGAAGGAGAATGGCCGTCTGCAGAGCCGACTCACCAACGCGATGGAGGACAACAAGCACCTACAGGACTCCCTGCACTACAGCCGAGACAAGATCCACAGGTGGGTCCTGTGTTGAGCGAGCCATACCCAAAGCATGGTGGTGGTGTTGTCTGGCATCTATATCACTGCACCCTTATGCATACAGAGCAGTCCTGTAGCTGCCATTATGAAGCAGGTATCACAGATCTGTTAACAAGTGCTGGCGATCATTTCAGGTTACAGTGTGAAATAAACGTCCAGAGACAGCAGCTCATGGAAAACCACCAGCTCCTGCAGTCACTGCGTGTGGAGCTTCAGGTGTACGAGCAGATGAAGACTGTGGGTGACAAGCAGACCGGTACGGCTTAGCAGCTCTTCTCACTGGCTGTGATCTTTGCCTCATTCTGTGGTGGTTTCATTTATGTGCGTGCATGTGTGTACTGTGTCGTTGAAATACTTCATTGCTGAATAGGTTAGGGTTCACTAAAAGACTAAAATAAGGGTTGAGATACACCAAGAGGAAGTTCTTTGGTCTGTGAATCCTTCTTTACTTAAAAATGTTCATCACAAGCTGGAGATAAAGGAGGACATAATGAATGAGAAATCACTGCAGCAGTCTCATTGATTTGAGGTCCTCTCTGTATGGCCCAGTTTGGTCTTCCTTGAGCTCTACCCCGAGTGCTAGCAGCCTTAATTAGTCCTTGTGAGGTCATCAGTGAGGGTTCAGTGAGCAGCATGAGTCAGAGTCGGTCTCTGGAGTGCATGAATGAGCACTCTGCTCAGTGTGTTCCAGGCCATCACACTTACAGCAGGATCAAACTGACACTGCAGCTACACACAATGACAATATATCACAGGAACGTAAAAAAATGACTTTAAATGAAAAATAAAATTGACATTTCTCTTAAAATAAAGATTTAGCCTCTACTATGGATGAAAATAAACTAGTGTCTTGTTAGATTTTCTGAAATGGTTTGTTTGCTGTATACTATCAGGGCTGTATTAATACTTCATCATGCCCCTGACCAACAACATGCAAGTCCCCCCAAATAAGCGCATTGTGGATGTAATCATAATCAAGTGCATTTTAATGATAAATTCTGACAACAAATCAGGCTTTGTTGAATCTATAGAACTCAGTACAGTAGCAAAATGTAAACATATTCAATCCTTCAATATCTAACAGCCATCAAGTGCATTTAACATTTAAATAAAGAGAACTTATGATGAACAGATGCACAAATGTTCAATCTGGCTTTAAATTTAACTACAAATACGCATCACGTTATGTATGAAAACTCATCAGCATTAGCATAATCTGGCAAAATAAACAGCAAACAGATCTTACACTGGCCTTTCTTGACTTTAAATATGCAAACTGGTGTACAATATCCTCAAAATCAAGACCCCTAATGAGTTCATGTTCAATGGCCAGGAGGGAAAGGGCAGAAAGCCATCTCTGTGACATTGCGGCTCTCAGCTCATTTTTAACTCGTTTTAAAACGGAAAACGACCTCTCACCCTCACAATTTGAGACAGGCAACGTTAAAAACATTAGTAGTGCAACATAAACATTCGGAAATGTTGTCATAAGTCCATTACTCTCAAGAACTTTCTCAAGAACTGCAGCAACTGTGCAGGCGAAGTCTCATTCTGTACAAAATGCCTGAACTGAATAAGTTTGTCTGCCAAGGACCTGTCCAGGTTTGTCGGATAAGTGGAGCTCAGCTTAGCAGCTCTTTCACACACATCACAATCACCACAGTCTCTCTCAAATAAAACGCCAAAGAGTTCACACACATCTGTGTAGGCATCAATCCGTTGGACAGGCACGAACTGAGCCTGTCAGTAATGACATAATAGGTTTCAACCTTAAATCTCAGACTGCCGTCAGTAAAAACTACTTCGCCGTCATCATCAGACTCGTCTGCAAATCTTTCTTTTTCTCACACGACGAATGTCGAACTGGTAGGCTTGTGTAGTACTGACAGAGCGTGCTGATTCTTCGAGCTCTGCAAACTGGTCTCGTAGAGTGCCAACATACGAGTGCAATGACCGCAAAAGACCAAGAGCAGTTACTAAATCCATGTCACTTTTTTGTAGATGATCACCGGTTGTCTTAAACCTACCCAGTACCCGGTCCCACAAAATAGTCATTATTACTTTCTCCAGTTTATCAGGTTTGAAAACTAGCGCAGCAGCTTCGTGTTTGGTTTGGGTTTTCTCATCACAGTCCGAGGCTTAGAGATGCATTTTGGCCAACGCATCTCTGATTGCCCAGTAATTGTCATTGAGAGCTTTTGTAGAGTTTGCCCGACGGCTCCATCTAGTACTACAGAGGGATTTTAGAGTTTGGCTAATGTAATTGTCGCTGTTATTGAATATTGTGTTCCAGCGATGGGTTGAGGCGCTGCTAAATGTATACAGAGACTGTAGCAGTTCAAAAAAAGAGTCGACCCCCTCACAGCAATTTTCAATGCTGTTGACACCTACAAGATTCAACGAATGGGCAGCACACTGTGTATAATGGATTAGCAGGTTTTCTTTTTTTAAGTGCGCTTGGAGCCCATTGTATTTGCCAGACATGTTGCTCACATTATCGTAACTTTGCCCACAACAGTTTGACAAGTCCAACCCCAAGTCTCACACCATTTTAAT
This sequence comes from Megalops atlanticus, assembly GCA_019176425.1. Taxonomy (NCBI): domain Eukaryota; kingdom Metazoa; phylum Chordata; class Actinopteri; order Elopiformes; family Megalopidae; genus Megalops; species Megalops atlanticus. Next base: position 39,499,494 of record CM032880.1, on the reverse strand, counting down.
GACAGCTTCAGCCAGGCTTATACCTGTGTGGTTGTGGATGGGCTCAAACCCGATGAATCTCTCCACTACTCCACTACAGTGCCATCTGCACTGACAAAGTGAAAAACGAATGTGAGCTGGTCTACGTGTGCTAAATCTGACGTTGAATCAACGATTACAGAGAAATGTCTGATTTCCTCTGCTATCGCTTGCTTAGTTTTCTCACTCATTAATGAAATGAATTCTTCACATTCATTTCAGACCCAAATAGGTCCCGTTGCGCGCCGACCCCAGCAGTTCGTTGTCGCCTCGGAATGGTAGTCCTCTCGCTCCCAAAAATTTAATGACAGCGACCACACGTCTAAGGACCTCTTTCCAATGCTGTTGTTCTGCCTCACACTGTCGGGCAAGAGAAGCGTCCACTCTGCCTATGTGTTTAGACCTGTGCAACAAAGAAAGCATGTTTTGTCTATGTTCTACACTCTTTTAGTGATCACAAATCCTCTCTGGATATTTCCAGTCAAAGAATCCGCTGATAAATGCATGCCTTCGCGATGACAGGAGTTTGCAGGCATAGCAGTAAACTGAGCCAGTAGACGGCGAGTAAAGTAGCCATTCCCTTGGCACAATTCGGTTGTTTTGGAGACGGCAATTAAGTAAATTCTAGGTGAGAGTGCGTGTTCTACACCCAATTCCAGACTCCCTCACTGATGCAGGATATTGGGTAGCCCGGTTCTGGAAGGCTGCAGGCCCTCCCGGAGCTGCTCTGTAACAGGTCCCCACAGTGCAGGATCTCCAGGAAGAGTGAAGGCGCAAAGGCTGCTCGCAGTCCCAACAGACAATCCAGCTAGCTCCCTCAATGGTCGCACTCGCAGCAGGCCCGTTGTCGCAAGCTGGGGGCTTATCACTGTCCAGGCTGCTTGCTGTCACAACGGGCGATCCATCACTAGCTCCCTCCGTGTTTGCGTTCGCCACCAATGTACTGGTGGTGTCCAGGCTGCTAACATTGCTAACTGTTACGACAGGTGAAGAAATATCATCACTAACGTTAGCTGAGCTGTCCTCGTTTCTATTAGCTGCCTTAGCAGAGCAGTTGTTAACAGAAGTGAAGAAACTACCTATTTTCGGTATATATTTTAAATTTTCCGTCTTTCTAATGTCTTTACCCTTTTTTATCTTTCGTTTGGCACTCCCACTTAACTGCCCTCCAGGCTTCTCCATTTTTGCGTCGTTTGTTTGCAGGCTACATGATTGTTGGCAAAGTCACCCGCATCAATGTCAACTTGACGTTGATTTGGCGTCACCTTTGACCTTTGGCGTCACCTCATTGAGGAGTCGCACTGTGTGAGTAAGCTTGGCACAAGCAGACAGGTTAACGTAAAACGACATCTAACCAGATATTTTGCTTCTGCGCTGGGCTCTTTAGGGAGAGCTGGGCAATTGTCCCGTTGCCCTAATGGTTAATCCGGCCTTGTATACTATCATTGAACAACAAATCCTGTTAGTGGACGTTTATCCCCTTGGAGGTTATTGTTGCGGGATTACTTTATAAATACTAAAGGGGCAGATTTGACCAATACTGATCACTTCATGCCACGGACAAAGCAGTTTCACTTGAATTAATCTGGTAACAGTCCAGACATATGGAGGGAGAAATGAGGTCAATGTTGACCTTAGTAAGTGCTCCAGCAGTGATGTTTGGCTGGCCACTTAGTTTCAGATTTGGCTCAGGATGCGTCAAACCCAGGGTCAGGAGCCCTGGACCTGAGTGAGCTCCTGTCCGAGATCCGCCACCTGAGAGTGCAGCTGGAGAGGAGCATCCACACAAACAATGCCCTGCGGCAGAAGCTGGAGGAGCAGCTGCAGAGGGGTGTGGCCAGGCCTGATGGCTCGCACTCCACCATCCTCATCAACTACCTCCCGTCCAGAGAGGCCCGCGGCAGAGGTAACCACCATCTTTCTCGTTTGAAATTTAGTTCAGTGCCATGTTACTGGAGAGCCAGGATCATGCTTTATGTTTCAGATGATGGTACGAAATCCCCCACACGCAATGGCTTTGATACCTCTCCACAAGGCAGGGAATCCTCCAGTGTCCTGCATGGTATGTCTCACAGAGGCCAAACTGTGACTGTTTCTGAGCTTGTTGAACTCCATGGTGCTTCCATAGTCTAAAATCACTGTCTTCTAGCTTTGCTCTTGGGCTGACTGAATGCTAGGCGTGTTTTGAGACAGTGTTTCTGATGTGTGGTGGTTGTTCCATTGGCTGTGGAGGTGATGTGCTGAATGTCTTGGCTGCAGAGGTGAAGAGCCAGATGAGGAGGGACCTGGACTGTGTGTCCCAGTGCAGTGGCAGCTCCGCAGACAGCACCTCCCCCATGCCCTCCCGGCTCGTCCCGGGCCACCACCTCTGGGCCAACAAGAATGGTCGCCACGTCCTGGGCCTCATCGAGGACTACAGCGCCCTCCGCAAGCAGATCTCTGAAGGGCGGAGGCTGACTAGCGGGATGGACAAACACCTGCAAGAGTGCATCCATACTCTGTCGCAGCAGGACTCTGAGTCCAAGGTAAGAACACTTGGATCCATACGGAAATGAGGAGATCCAACACCCCCATCTATGCTGTGCAAGGCACTTTGAGCCAACACTGAGATGGGTGTGAAGAGAAGTCAGCTGCTTCCACTATGTCTAGCTCTCCGGAGTACTGTTACATAACATGTTCTTGGTATTCTCAGGGGCTGGATCAGCAGATTCTCAAGGGCTTCTCCACAAACATCAACACAATGCAACAGGTACTGGAAGAAGCGAGTCGCTTGCTGAAGCTCCTGTGGAGGGTCTCTCTCCCGGCTACAACCTCTGTGGACGGCACCCAGAGCCATCAGGTGAGCACTGCTCTCCAAGGGCAGCCTTAATTAGGGCCAAGCTTCTGCCATAACCAGGAGTAACATCAACTATGTGTGAACATGTGAACTATTTAACCTTTACCTGACCCTCTTCCACCATTGTCTCTCGCCGTGAACTCAGGATGATCTGTTGAAGAATGAGATTGCAAGACTGAAGAACAGGCTGTCTCAGCAAGAGAGGATGCTTGCAGGGGCTGTGAAGCGCCTGTGCACCACCAGCCGGCTGAAGGAGGGCATGGAGAAGGTCATCATCAATCAGTGTGAGTCTCTCCTTGGAAACGCAGTTGTACGTGCTGAGTTTATGTGAGTTACATATAGTGCTGGGTGGTATACCGGTTTTAATTTCCCGTACGGTATAAATTTTTCATATACCGCCATACCGTAGCATAGCTGAAACAACAGCTGGAACACTTCAATAGGCAGCAAATTATATAATATTGTTCGCGGCTAGAAGCGCTATGGAGCACCGTGCAGAGTGTAATTGAGAGGGGACCCCTATTAACTGTGCGTACCCTTCTTACTAACGGTTATAACTTTATAACACAACAATTAATTACCCACAACTTAGGCTGTTTTCACAGTTGGTCTGTTTTGGTGGTCCAAACTCGAGTGCGATTATTCCCCCCTTCCCTTGCCCCCACTGGTCTCCTTTCACATTACATTTTTTGGTTGCGAACCCTGGTCCGTTTACGTCATCAACACGTAAGGAACGTGCAGCTTTTATTTACCAATGTCGCTAGGCAACAATGCAAAAAGGAGGCAAAATGGAAAGCCACACTAGTTTTCTGATCCATCTTTTTGTTGTGTTCTGCATTTTCACTATGCCATAAATGTGTCCCGCTGTCTGAGAGTGATGCGAGCTGCTCGGATAAGGAGGTTTTTGTGGAGACAGGCGGCAATGCGAAATTAATTTGCAGCTTTGCTTACAGAGCATACACGCATACCCTCAATGTTAGCGAACAGTGTGGCTACCTGCAATTATTTCCCGAATAGTTTTTAGATGCGACAAGCGTGAATTGCCACATAGCTGTCCTCTAGTCACTATTTTTAAGATTGTTAGCGTTTTTGAAAATTGCATGTTAATAAATAATTTCACATTTAACGGTGATTTATTTATTGTAGGCAAATTTGGATCCATCTGCGGTCTACTTACACGTCATCAACAGCGTTCACTTCATGGTTTTAGATTGGATAGCTTTCACACCAAATGCGAACCGCACTGGAGTTCAGGTGAACCATACCCCAAACCCCCGTTTTCTGGAGGACTCGGGTACGGTCCCTGGGTGCGCACCTGAGTTCGGAAAACAGCTTTCACATCAACAAAACAAACTGAACTAATGGCCCAAGAGGACTCGGGACTGCACCAAAAGCGCTAGTGTGAAAGCACTCTCTTTAACAGGGCAAAACACCATGGCACACAACAATTTGTGACACATAAACAATTTGTAACACTCATTGATTGTGTAACACTAATAATTGTACATTTACAAAATTACACCGCCAAACAGCATACTGGGTACAGCTCGCTAGCTAGCCAGGTAGCATAACAGTCTGTTAACAGCTGGGAGAGGCTCCGTCGCTACGGTAGATTAAAGAACAGAAAACAGAGATGGAAAAGAAAGTGAGACTGGAGATGCACCAGAAGATGCACAGGAGCTGTGCAGTTATAGTTTATAGAACTATCTTAAAACATTTTGTTTTGAAAAGGAAGCAATGCTAAAGTTGTTGGCATATCTATTTTTTAAGTTCTGTTTTTACTACGTTGCAGTTTGCACAATAAAAATTGTTTACATTCTGCAACTGTTTCATGCATACTGATTCCTTTGTATATTGTGTCATTTTGTGGGGCGAAGCAAACCCTATAGTAATCAAAGCCTTCATTATATACATGATGAAATTAAAATGTTTTTATATTCTATGTATTCCTGACAGGAGAATAAGCCACAAACCTGTATAGAGGCCCAGTCATGCAAAAAAAAGAAAAAAAAGTGATATACCGTGAAACTGCCAGAATCTTAAAAAATACTGTGATACAAATTTTTGGTCATACCGCCCAGCACTAATTGCATTGATTAATTACATTCACAGAACCAGAACAGTCATATTGATTGCATTTTGTCTCCACAGTATCATTGACTCATGGTGTACTCAAGAAAGCCAGAGGCAATTTAGAGGTGAGTGATAATGTTATTCTCAGTTTAAGAGAATACATCTTGAGAAATAATACAGTACCAGTGTCTATTTTGTTCAGAGTCCAAAATTACAGATACACTATATGGACAAAAGTATTCAGATGCCTGACCATTACACCAACAGTGACTGTAATGACATTGTAATCAAATACATATACTTTTATAGTTGGTCCCCCTTTTGCAGCTATAACAGCTTCCACTCTTCTTGGAAGGCTTTCTGTGGGAATTTGTGCCCATTCATTCTGCATTTATGAGGTCAGGCACTGATGTTGGACGAGAAGGCCTGGCTCGCAATCTCCGTTCCAGTTCATCCCAAAGGTGCTCGATGGTGTTACGGTCAGGGCTCTGCAGGCCAGTCAAGTTCTTCCACACCAAACTCATCAAACCATGTCTTTATAGTCCTTGCTTTGTGCACTGGGGCACAGTCATGTTGGAATAGAAAAGGGCCTTCCCCAAACTGTTGCCACAAAGTTGGAAGCATAGCATTGTCCAAAATGTCTTGGTATGCTGAAGCATTAAGATTGCCCTTCACTGGAGATAAGGGGCCTAGCCCAAACCCTGAAAAACAGCCCCATACCATTATCCCTCCTCCACCAAACTTCACAGTTGGCACAATGCAGTCAGGCAGGTAACGTTCTCCCAGCATCCGCCAAACCCAGACTCGCCCATCTGACTGCCAAACAGAGAAGTGTGATTCATCACTTCATAGAACACGTTTCCACTGCTTCACAGTCCAGTGTCGGTGTGCTTTACACCACTCCATCCGACGCTTGGCATTGGACTTGGTGATGTGAGGCTTGCATGCAGCTGCTCGGCCATGGAAACCCATTCCATGAAGCTCCTGCCGCACAGTTTTTGTGCTTACATTAATGCCAGTGGAAGCTCGGAACTCTTCAGCTATGGAATCAGCAGAGCGTTGGCGACTTTTACGCACCATGCGCCTTAGCAGTCGTTGACCCCGCTCTGTGATTTTACGTGGTCTTCCGCTTCATGGCTGAGTTGCTGTTGTTCCTAAATGCTTCCACTTTCTAATAATATCACTTACAGTTGACCGTGGAATATCCAGCAGGGATGAAATTTCACAAACCGTCTTATTGCAAAGGTGGCATCCTATCACAGTACCACGCTTGAAGTCACTGAGCTCTTCAGAATCACAAATGTTTGCAAATGGAGACTGCATGGCTAGGTGCTCGATTTTATACACCTGTGGCAACGGGTCTGATTGAAACACCTGAATTCAATAATTAACAGGTGTGGCCAAATACTTTTGTCCATATAGTGTATCTGTGAATGTTTCTCCAGTTGGAGTTTACTGTGAATATTATACAATAGTGGCATTTACATACTGTGTTTCCTCCAGTGAACACACAATAGTACTTCTGCTGTAGTAATGCGCTCTGTCTGTTCTTTTCCTCCTGTTTCATGACATCCTTTGATCTGAGCAATTGCAGACAAATTATTTTACACTTTTTGGCCTTAAAGGCTTACCAGGACCAATTGAAGGTTAGTTTGTTTCTCTGAAGGTTCTTTTCATGCATGGGTTTGTAATTTAGGTCTTGTGTTTGAATTTCAATTGTCGTTTTCACCAGACCAATAGTCTCCAGAATAAATGCATGCTGGTCGTCCCAACTTGTTGACTTAAGACCTAGTTTGCCCTCGTTTTCTCCCTTTTTGAGTGATTTTGTCAACATAATTAAATTTGCCACTTTTGCTGGTTGGTAAAACTTAAGTTCATGGCTTTAAACTTAATTTCATCCATACTTTTCACTATCTGTTGTGGAGCTTCTGGAGGACTTTTTTCTTTTGTTGCTTACCTTCCCTCATTGTCCACCTTTAAGGTCCCAGCCTATGGACAGTGACCCATGTAGTGGAGGGAACCACCATGAAATGCGTGTCCAAGAGCTCTGCCAGACACTCGGAGTCCCCTGACGATCACTGCAGTGACATGTCCGCCTCCTCCCCTTGTAGCTATTAGACCTACCCTGTCTTTTACTGTTTTCCTGCCTTTTTGCCTTTATTGCTGTCAAGGTATGTGTCCAGTAAAGAGTAAACACTCTGTACTTGCACAAATACCTATAAATTTAGACCTATTTTGATAACAAGGTTGTAAAACATTTTATCATAGCAATATTGTAAAGGTTTTACTCATGTAAATACTGAACCCATCTTAAGTTTTACACTTAAGTTTTAATTTTTAATTTTTGCAAACGAGACCTTTTAATTTCACTGCCTTTTTTCATTGTGAACCTTTAGAATGTGTTTGGAAAAACCTTTTTTTGCCATGAAATAGCCTTCCTTGTTGATTGTGAATGTTCATTTAAACCATTCACCTGAGAAACTGGTAAAAAGTTGTTAAAAGGCTAAGAAAAGAATATAGAGGCACATTAAATGACAGATTTTCTTGTAAAGTTGTCCTTTTTGACCTTATCTGTGTATGAACATGGTGAAAGGAGATTTCACTCATGAACATGAAAAAACACTGGTAATGGCTACATAGGAGTGAAAATGTATATTTGTCGCTCATAAACTTAATCTTTAAAGAACATGTTCTTAAAAAATTCTTCAAAAAACTTTTTCGAATCTTTTATTTTTCATAGTTAAGGAGTTTAAAAAGAACCTTAAAAGGTCCTTAAAATTCTGATACCACAATTAGAAGTTTCTTATACACCTATTATTGTCCATATTATGAGCCTGTGGTTTTCATGCTGTTTAGCCTTTTGGCTGACTTTGAGGACCCATCCTGTCTTTTCTGCTCTTACAGAAGTACAGCTGAAAAGCTAGGCTGCTTTATTAATGTTGCATGTGTAGTTGCTGTATGCTGCAGGTCTTCTCCATGTATTCAAGTTCTTCATAACATAAGCTGAGGTTTTGTTTAAGTTGAGTTGGCTGAATTGTCCATGCCCTTTACCCCACATACATCCAGGTCTTTATAAGGGCTTATAAAGTGCTGCTTCACTGATCACTGTAATACCAACCTTTTGTACCAACTTTTGCCCATAAAATCAAAGCAATTGGTAACTTGTAATTTTATTTCCTACAAGTGTTAATAAAAATGCAATGTTGGTACATTATTGCACTGCGGAAAAGTAAAGAATGTTTCAGTGCATATTCTGGAAAGATCCTAAGGCAGTACCAACAACTCTGATGTTAGAAAAGGTAAAAGTCCCTTTTTTGTTTCACTATACCATTGAGCAAATCCATGACATACTGTAAATTCTCAATGAATCCCTGACAGCCATTGTTTCTTTAATGTTAATATTTACCATAAATCAGGAAAGTTTTACACTACCTTTATCCTTACATTAATTTAGAGGAACATTTTCAGGTTGTCAAAATTGTGACGTGTGTGTAGCCATTGCTTCATACCAGTTAACTACATAGAAAACTCTCCACCCTGTTCCACAAGTAGCCTGTCCACAGGTACTCGTCCTGATTAGTTCTTTTATTTATGAATCTGTTTACAGTCTGTAAATAAGAATGAACTGCTTTCAAACATGAAAAAAAATTTAATGGCAGATAGCCTGCTTGGATGTACTGCTAAAAAGCTGGTATATTCACCACCCAATACTGAACGAAAAGCTTCAGTACTGAAACCACATTAATACTCATACGTTCCCCCATTAAGTAACATCATGTAAATTTGTGTAACTCATCTGCAAAGTCTGGCTCTGTCTCTATTGGATGCTATTTTCTTACGGGGCTGTATATGTGTGAGATATCAACATTTTGATCTGTATCAAACCATACTATTGTAATGCACTAAGCCTGGACAGATGACTTGAAATGTTTTTTGAGAACTTTGCTTCAGCAGGGGTTCTTCACCTCAGATGTTTAGGAATTTCTCAGTGTCCCCCACTGAAATTGCATTTATATATAAGCCCCAGGTCTACAAAAGTTTTATTGTATAAACAAAGACAAAAATAGTTTTAACATACAAATATTGGCAGTTCAAAATGTTTTTTGTTGACAGTACATTAGAGCATATAGACTTTAACAAGCAAAAGCGTCACTGCACAACAAAGCTCATTATAGTATGGTTTAAAAAAAGGATGGTTAAAAAAATGCAGATATGCAGACCACAGACAACAACCCTTGGGCCAAAGCACTACAAATGTCAATGTAGCAGAAAAAAAGCCTCTAATAGAGACCCAATTAAAGCCTTCCCTAAGCAAACTTAATTATGTATAATGAACATGCAGGTTTAAATTGTTTACATTGACCTACACATATATGTCTACTTATCCATGGGTAATAAACGCACATGTGGTTAGGACTAGTCTACCCATCAGCACAGTACTGTAACACAGGTGTGATGTCACCATTGAAGTGCATTGAGGACTGACAGCAGGTGAAAGTGAGGGTGGGAGCACCATGCTAGGCACCTTATTTCTAGTTGTTCCCTTCAGGTTCTTAGAAATTTCCTTCAAGATTATCACATACAAAACCTACAGTAACAGAAGCCCTGAGAATGAAATAGTCTTGTAAAGACATTCAGATACTTGCTCCTCCTAATAAACTTCCTAAGTCTAGCATAAGTTATTTTATACAAAAAAAAATCCTGGCAATATAGCTAGGGGCTGGCTTAATCAGAACGCAAAGGAATTTTGGCCTGTAAATTTTAGGCTGTTACTTTAGTTATCTGTAGCAAGGCCAGCACATTCAGAGCTCTGATTAGAGGGCCACCCCCCAAAGTCTGCTGTAGGTGGACATCATTCCCTATTCCATCTTACATGTCAGTCACCAAAACACCCCTATAACAAATGTTTTTCCCCATGAGAAAGGTTGACATACTTATAGGCTATTGTGTTACTTCAAGTAATGGTGGCAGTAACCATATGTGATCAGCTTTAAAAATAAACCGATGGCACTATAAGGGGATGTTTTAAGTCAACCCACAGAAGCGTTCTGAACATCTGATGGCCATCCAAATACTGTCTGTCATATGATAAATCCAAGCGCATGTTAATTGTAGATAACTGTCTTTTGGCTCTGTTCCACTGATGTCCTGAAGTGTCGTGATGCTTGGTTCTGCCTGTGTAGAGGGGAGGTGTGGGATGCTGTTAGCCACTGATGCTGGTGTGAATGACTTCGTTATCTCATCCCAGACCACTGTGAGCCACATCGCGTTTAAAGCACTGTGTCTCGAACCCAGCCGGGGGCCCCATAACTGTGGAGTTTGTGCAGAATAGGTGGCCCTGTGAGACTGCCCAGAATTCCTTAGTTCCTGAGGATCACACAGAGGAAAGGAGCTACGGTAGAGGCACCCTCCTCTATCTCTGGACATGACGGACAAAGGCCTGCACCAGCTGAATGAAGGGCTCCTGGCCCTCGGGCCCCACTTTGGACCCCGGGGTGGAGGGCTTGCCCTGGGGGGAGGGGAGCAGGCCACTGGCTGGGGAAGAAGGGGACCCACGGCGAAAGTAACGGGACAGGCTGGATAGGAGCGTGCTCTGGGGGAGGAGAGAGAGAAACCTCACACAGTGAAGCCACATCCAGCTGTTCACACATGAGCCAACCCGTTCCCAAAACCCAACGCTCATCACACATCTTACATTTACACTGTGTCACTGTGAAACTACCAGAACAACTACCAGTGGGCAAATACAAAGTGCATTTAACCAAACAGCATGAAACGCACAAACTAGGACATGATTCAACACATAAAGGAAATGCAATATCTACATTATTGTGAGAATGCTTCAGTTAAACTAAAGTCCTTCAAACATCCACCACTGACATTGTCTTCATTTAGAAGATGCTCTTATCCATAGCTTTATCCAATTGTAAAGCGTATATAATAAAGTTGCATGAAAAAATTGTACAAATAGGATACTACCATCCATACTGGAACATGCATCAGTACTAAACACAGTGCAGAGATCACAAGTGTGTACTTGGTATGCATAACTTAATCACCATTTTAATCTACCCACTATCTCCACAATAACATTACCCAGCTAATGCTTAAAAACACATGTAGGAGGTATTCGATAGTGGCACTGTGTGCTGTTAAAGAAGACCCACCAGCTCTGAGCTCAGCTCCTGCTTCATCCTCTGTTTGTCTCTCAAGTGCACAGTGGGGTCCTTCAGGTAGCGCACAGCCTGTGAGATCAGCACGTAGAAGCAGTTCTCCATGGTGAATATCAGCAGTGACCTGAGGGAAGAAACACCACCTTTAGCTGTCTGAGGGCCCTCTGCCTACCGGACGAAGCAGCCATTCTGCGTTCTTCTCACTTGAGAGCTTGAATTTCCTCAGAGGAAGCCAGAGACCCCATGCTCAGGGAGGCAGGCTCCTTCTTTTTGTCAACCTGGAAAAAAAACAGGAAAATATGAGTTTTTGGAACTCTTTGTGAACCCATGTATATGTAACCCCACCTCATCATCAGTTTCCAATAAATACTGTGATGCTGGTGCCAGCTGTCCTCATTAGGGCTGCACCATATAGCCGTCGTAATATATCGCATAGTTATTTTTAGCGCAATAACAGCTATTAACAGGGATGGCATTTATCGATTTAAATTACGTTAAATGCTCTTGACACATCACAGCTTTTGTGAGGTCTGTGTTCTAAACATTATTGTTCATTGCACTCAACCTAACCTAAAAGTTTATTCTCAGTAATTTAAATCGATTTAACTAAATTTAGCTCCGTTTTGTAATTTGAATTTTGTAACACAAGAAATCTGTAATGTGAAACATTGAAGTGAAAGCTTTGGGATTACTTGCCACTTAATTATTCAAATTGCCATCCTTGTTAATTAAACAATCTCATGTTGTAGCACTCGCAAGCACACAAACTAGACAATCTGCGCTGTTTCACAAGCATAATCATTTACTCTACGCAATGTCATCTGTTGGAGACCCGTCAGTCGACTGAGATTCTTCAAGTCGAGCAGTCTTTTTTTTTTTTTTTGGTCAGTCAGCGTGCATTACAGTAACAGGATAAAAGGATAAAACAGAGACAACATTTCACCATGTCTAAGAAGTCGTCTAAAGTATGGCAGAATTTCGAACTTTTGAAGGACAACCCTAACAAAGTTAAATGCAAACTCTGTATGCAAGAATTCGCTTATCATTCAACAACATCGAAGATGGCAAAGGCAAACCACTTGAAACGGGTAAGTTGCATAGCTAGGCCGCCATTCTGCAATTATCTGGGCAGATTTACTATACATATAATGCAGGCAGGGGTGTACTGGGGAAAGAAATTCAGCCCTGGACTGCTAGGACCGGCCCGGGGGGGCATGTGCTCGGGAATTAAAGTATATTTGACTATGATTCTCAAGTTCTGTCTACAGCTGAGACCACCTCTTAATTAGTTAATGTGCATGGACTTTACAAACGATTATATTCTTGTGAATACACGTCACATAGCAAGTTTTATATCATTGCATTTAGTGCCGCTAGCTAGCTAGCTAGGTACAACTTGGACATCAGCGGTCCAGCTAGCTAGCTTGCTTGCCTTCATAACGGCACACAGCTAACATTGAAAACTTGTCTCGTTTCATTTAGCGTTAATTAAAAAAAACAGCGGTGACAATGCAATATTTTACTTAGGTTAGATGAGCGCATTGTTGGTAAGCTTACGCAACTAAGATCTGTTTGAACTAATCGTGACGTGACTTTGTCAGTGTCAAAGTAAAGGACTAGGTTATATACAAACGTGTGTCATTGAAAACTGCTGTGCAACATGCCTTAACAGTGAAAGCATTCATGAAATTATGGTATCTTGTTATTGAAATAAACATTCATTTCTCAGTCCTGCCAATTGAACCATTTCATCAGATGACAGGCACACAGAGAGGGTCGGTAAAAATCTTATAGATTTTTTCGACAGTCCACCAGCCCACCTATGCGGAGGCCCACAGGGATTTGTCCCGGTATGCCCAATTGCCAGTACACCACTGAATGCAGGCAATAAATCTATTTACAAGGCTAATTTAACCCTTTTGTACGCATTTATTTTTTATTCTATTTTAAAGGTAGTGTTTCCGCTTCCCCTGTTTCCAGCTCACCAGCTGCCACTGAAAAACATACGGGAAGAAACCTAACGTCACATACCGGGGATAGCTGTTATTGCACTAAAAATAGCAATGCGATATATCACGACGGCTATATCGTGCAGCCCTAGTCCTCATCTCACCTCTCCCAGCATGCTCAGAGCCACGTTGATTGTGGCTAGCAGAGTTCCGAATGAAGGGGCAACGTCAGACTCAAAGGCAGGGGTTGTGAAGCTCAGCACAAACAGGGTGTGGTACTCTGCTAGGTCCATGGACTGCCCAACACAAGGGGAATGCAACAGACCAATGAGGACATAGCATTTTCATATACAGTGCTCCACTATTTCACACCAATTCATTCCTTGAGGTAAAATTTAGTTTTTGTTCGTTTTATTAGTGCATATTATTCACAAAATTTCCAACTGCTTGTCGTTCTTGCATGAACCCCTGGCCACCGAACAGTGCTAATTCACATTTATTCCCTTTCAAAACCTTCTGTGAGCTCCAGAGATCCTCCAGTCTCCTCAGTGCTCTGCATCTACTCTGCTGAGGCAGTAATTCACACATACTTATGGAGTGAGGGCTGAGGTGAACGAAGGTGAAAAGGTTTGAACTGTGTGCTATTCTCTGTGCATGCTATATTCTTCAATCTTCTCATCTAAATTAAGCCTTCCAAGGAGTTTCTTTGGATATTATTATTTAAGATACTCATTGACCCTTTTCAGTCAAGAGTATACAGTGTGGTACAGCCACTGATCACCTGATCCAGCAGTATCTGGCAACAGTCAGGGGTGAAGTGCTGCAGGGTGGCAAGGGTCTTGCTCAGGATCTTCAGGAGGCTGCACTGCACTGCCAGCAGGGCCTTCTGCTCTGCCTCCTCGCGCTCCCCAGCCCCTGCCCCCGCAGGCTGCTTCGAGGGGGTCTGAGGCCCCCGCTGGGCCCGGGGAAGGGGCCCCTGGGGCAAGGCGTCACCGTTCTTCGTCTGGACAACAGGGAAGAAGGCGCCATTGCTTTATCACTCGTAACCAAACAGCGTATGGCAAGTGTATTGATGAGGGGATCAGATCTGTATTTTTCCCTGTACACTGACTGAACCAGCATGAGGGTATGGTCTACAGAAACAAACGAACAGAAAGTAGGTGTGCCTTACCTGGAGATAGTGATGGAGCATCTTCTTACTGTGTAGAAGATATGTGCATGTCTGGCACAGATAACATAAATTCACCTGCCACAAGCACATAGGAGACAAAGGCATTCAGGATGGCAGCTTTCAGGGAGGAGAAGTAAGAGAAAATGCACCTAATCAGTATCAGGTGATGACTGACACCAATGTGATGGCTGATAATGATGGATAATTGGGGCTACAATTTCATCGAGACATTTCAGTAAAAGTCACTAGCAAGACAGATGCGGACAGTGGGCAAGAAGCCACAGAAAGATATATGCACATTCCCAAAATCAGAAATGTTTAAATTTGCAGTAATTCTTACAAAGTAAATAAGCTTGTCTGTAACTGCCTGTTAATTTAAGTGTAGTGCGCCTTTAGTGAAAACCTCTGGCCAAGAAAGTCTGTGAACAATTATGATAAAATACAAATAACTGGTTTTGCTGTAATTGGTTTTAATTAACCTGTTTCCAGGTTTGTGGATGCATGCAGTTTGATACTAACAAGGTAGAACACCTAGATGTTGTTTCCCCTATTCTGAAACAGCACATTGTTAAAATTTTGGCAATGAAACCACTTTCAAAGTCCCAACCATTTCAGTTTCAGTTTATTTATATAGCGCTTTTTACAACATGAGTTGTAAAACACGTAAAAACTCAGCTGCAATTATGGCCCCGTGGGAACAGACTCTAGATGTTTAGATAGAATACATCTTTACTAGCCTCGAGGGGAATTTGTCTTGCACATACAGGTGCAAGCTCGCTTGGTTAGCATCAAATAAACTGCACGCATCGAAAACGCTACCAGCAGGCCGATTTAAAAATTACACAGGTCGTTTCCATTTTATTCCATAGGCTTTCTTGGCTAACAGGTTGTCACTTGTGTCACTAAAGCACCCTGTCCAATCAGAAAACTATTTGTTTACTAAAACACTGCCCAGATGTATATTGCAACAGAGACATTACATTGCTCTGCAGACCACCGACCACATTGTGATGAAATGTTCCTTTTGATCATTTAGCTGGGAATCCTGTTGTTACCCACCTGGTGTTTTGTTTCCCTTTGGTGTGGATGGGCTGCAGCAGTTAGCCTTAGTCTTTTTAAATCATTTGTTATGGCCCCTGCTGTAATGTTTGATTTTTCTCTTTCATGGCTTTCTCACCTGTACATCGCGCAGGAGCTGTGGCAGGTGGAACTGCCACTCCTTACAGAAGCTGGAGAGCTGCAGCAGAAAGCCCACTGTGTGGTCTGCTTCATCCAGACAGGCCAGACTTTGCACTGTCCGCACCGCGTTCAGACACTGGAGGAGAGAGAGTCAGGGTCACGCACACTCTTGCACTGTCCGCACCACGTTCAGACACTGGAGGAGAGAGAGTGTCAGGGTCACGCTAGGGCTGCAACAATAACCCCATCATCGCCATACCGCAGTATTATGAGGTGTACCGCGGTGTTGAGCCCATCACTGCCATTACTGTCATAACAGCTTTTTTTCCCCTTATCTGAGAGTACTGCCATCCTCATGTAGCTTTTGGCTTGGTCTGTGGCTTTGTCTACACGTATCTGGATATTTTCGAAAACTCACTTTTTTCTATCAGTTTTGAAAAGGATCATGTCCACAGTGCACACGTTTTTTTAAATCTCTCCACACGAGAACGAGAAAATGATTCTAAAACACCCAGACCTCTGCACTGAGCATACAACATTTAACAAGCACATCACGTCATTGGACAGTCGACCAGAAGGTTACAATCAAATCAATCGAGAGGACTGACACTGAGGAGAAGCTGTTTGCGAGTCTGGTGTTGAAAACTAGTGAGCAACTGCAACTGTCAACAAATAATGTTATGAAGTAAAACATTCAATGTATGATAATAAACATGGGTATAGACAGGGGTTAATTATAATGCGTAACAAAACTCACATATAATGCTTTTAACCCTTTCGCGTGTACGGTCACACCGGCGTGATTAGCCATTTAGCGCATATGCTAACACCGGTGTGATTAGAAAACGAGACTGGAAAAATTCTAGCTAATTTTAGCTGTGAGGAAACAGTGATTCAGCATTAAAAAATATGGCAAATGCAGCGGTGAAAACTATGCGAAGCTTAATAACGCTAATGAAAACATAACGAACCATATAACGTAACACGCGCTACATAGCATAAAATAAGTTGTGTGTGAAAGGGTTAAATGTGTGTAATAACTATCTCTTTAGTTTTAAGTTAATCAACCAAATATTTAGCATTTTATATGGTGTTTGAAATGCACGTCATGAATAAACTAGTACAATTAGCCTAGGCGATGGCCAGAACTCAATCGATGAAATTTTGTCTTTTGAATGCGATAAAACAGTAGAAACGATGTTTGCAATGTTAAGGGACAAGTAGCGTCAAATGAGTGAATAATTAAACACAGATGGGTTTGGTTGCGGTATTACCACAAACCGCAAGGTGGCATTCTTCTTCTATACCGCTGCAGCCCTAGGTCACACACACTCTAGCACTGTCCGCACCGCGTTCAGACACTGAAGGAGAGTGAGTCAGGGTCACGCACACTCGCGCACTGCAGTCAGACACTGGAGGAGACAGTGAGTTGGGGTCATGCTGACCTGCAGGATGCGCTCTTGGTGGACTCCCACAAAGTCCAGTGCCTCATTCACAAAGTTGTAGCGCAGCGTCTTCAGCAGGCTCTCCATCAGGGACATACAGAGCCGGTACACTCCCGGCCAGGAGGGAGTGTCCTGGGACTTACGCGAGAAGCCTGAGATCTGCAGAGGAGGAGGGAGGAGGGAGGAGGGAGTAGGCTGGTGTTACACAGGGACAGCGTGCTCCATAAGGCCTTACATCGCAGCCTCCGCCTCCAGAGAGCCATGTTGAAGCGGCCCTCCAGCACTCACCTGAGAGGCTCCATTGGTGGAGATCTCATACACGCTCAACAGGGGAAGGCAGATGCTCTGAATCACGCCAGCGCCCGCCACTGTCGCTGCCCCCTGCAGAGACACACCCATCAGACACTTCACACAGAGCATCAGCCCTGGAATACACCATATTCATCTACCACAACCTTTACCATATCCTAACAGTACTGCCTACTCAGCACTCAGCACTCAGTGTAGAGCTGGAGAGAAGCTAGCTTTAGCTCTCTAAACAGGTGAACATTACAGCCCTAAAAACTCTCCACGCAGGAGATCAGGGTCTGGTGTAGAGTGTCAATGAGGGCCCATCCCCTTCTACACCTGAGTCTGTTCTGAGTATATTTAAGTAGGTGTGCCATTTCCTCCAGTCTCTCGGTTCGTGTCTGACACGCAGAGGTGTGTGTCTCTACCCGTGGGGTGCCCGCCAAGGTGAGCAGCAGATGCAGTGCAGCCTCGGTGAAGTACAGGTTCTGTTTGACCCGCAGACTCAGCTCCAGGGCACTCAGCACTGAGGGCAGCACCGGCAGCTTGCGCATCACCAGCGGCCAGTGCTCCCCGTCCTCGTCCACCCGGCACAGCTCCTTTGCCAGGTGCAGAGCCAGCACACACACCTGTGGGGAAAGAGGGGGAGAGGTCTCAACAGCTGCAAAGATACCCATATATACCTGAAGAAAATGGCAAAGCAGCTGCAAATATACCCATATATACCTGGGGAAAACGGCAAAGAGCACAATCAGCCATGTAAATACATACACCTACACACAAATACACACGCATACACACACACACACCATTCTGCAAATACCTGTCGTCCTGCAGAGGTATCCCTGTTGCCCGAGAGCCTAAACCCTGACAGATTCCACAATATGCTTCCTCACAGAATACCTTCAAGGTTTTATCAACCTTAATGGACGAGCCAAGAACTACCACAAAAACATCATCATGAAGTGTTGAAACTAAGGGAGTCTGATGTGAGAGAACTCCTTTAGCTGGTCTGGTCATACAGGCACAGCAAGCTGATGGCCCCTTGCAAGCTCCTCACCCCATCTCTCTGGTCGTGATGCAGGTTCCGGGGAGCAGAGTCCGTCTCCATGCTGTCTTTGTCCTCGGGGATGTCCCCAATCAGAGCGGTGTGGCGTGTGCTGTCCATCAAGGCCAGAGCCTCATCCTGCACCGTCTCACACACGCACAGCAGGAGCTGAGGCAGCTGAGAAATCTCACCACCTGGCAATCATTAGCACACCATGGTTACACTACATACACCACATTAGGAGTTGCACAGCCTAGTCGACTAGTCCGCAAGTCGACTTTACTGCTCTGAGATGACGCTTTAAGCTTGACGTCGACTAGTCGCTGATTATGACACTAAAGCTGCTTACACATGACTAGCTTCAAAACCTCCCAACGCTCGCTTTGCCATTGTTTTCCTATTAAGAGAGCATCATGCCTCAGCATAGCGTAGTGTTCAAAACAGGCGTTGTAACGCTCTGCTCAAAGTTCAAATTATTTGAACTTCAACCCCGTCTGCCGCTGACCTTTCCGAGTGTAACCAATTACAGTGTTACAGTGTGACATACTGGAACATGGGCGGCGCGACACTGGCGCGAAATATAAACATTGAATTTAAAGATCCAATCAAAGTCAAAATGGAGGACAAACTGGAGAAGCTTATACTGTGTGTGTCAGGGTTTTCAGAGTTGTATGACATCACTTCGAAGTGGTACCACGACCTCGCTAAAAAAAAAAAAAAAAAAAAAAAAACGATGCATGGCGCAAAGTTAGCATAGAGATGGGGCTACCAGGTTTGTAGATTCGGCTGTAATAATTTATAGTTATTAACTACATACCCGGCATACTCAGAAGCTTGCTACGTCCCTGGTTATTAGCTAGCTTAGTTGTTTTGTCAAAGTGACAAATCCAAACGTGAGTTTATAGTATTAACATCAGAGAGATACAAAAAACTAAATAGCTAGCTAGTGTATTTGTATCCCGGTAAGCACACATATATCTCCGAGACATCTATGCGATGTATGCCGATAGATCTGGAAGAGGTATTTAAAAGAGCGTTTGTTCATCTGGAAGATGTCTCTGAGTCATCAAATTTGAATGTCTACGGTTTAACAACAAATTACAGGTAAAAGTAAAACATCCGAAACATTTTAAACATTGTAGGGAGTCAATAACACCTTGATATTTCAGTATTATTTAATATTATCAGCGGCCATACATAACATGGGCTAGTTTCATGCCTTTCATGCTTAAAGTCTGTTGTCATCATAAGTCTGTGTTGATATCATACAGTGAGTCATTTCGCAGTACATTTGAAGTACACATTTTAAACCTTAGCTACGTAAGCAATGTTGATGCAACCGGTATTGTTAACAATTTTTTTTTTTTTTTACCAGCACATCATACATGGCCAAGAGCTCACATAGACTTTACTTAGCTGGAGAAAATAATGATAAATGACATTAAATGTGGCATTAAATATATACGATGGCACATACAGCTACACCGGTTGACATGTTTGTTTCGACACGTTTGTTTGTTCTACGTCAGAACGTCCCCTTCTTCGACAGCATTGTTGGCAGGGCAGCCAGAGCAAATTTTGACGCTCTTGCCGCTCCCGGTGTGAACGTACGTCATTGGCAATTAGTCGACGTTGACTTGACTTTCATCACATAACTGTCCACTTTAAAAAAATCTGAAGTCGTGCAACCCCTACACCACATGCGTACACATACATACGCATGTGCACACGTATATGCACACGCATGCACACATACACACAGCCATTGCTGGGTGATCTTTAAGCCTGATCAGTAATGAGTGAAATACAGTCTCTCTCTCACACACACACACACACACACACACACACACACACACTCACTGCTGAGGCCCTGGATCTGCAGGACGGAGATGAGCGCAGAGAACACTTTGGCCTTGGTCCTCTCCATCAGCTGCTGGTCTGCCTGCAGGATGTTCTCCAGGATCAGGGAAAGAGGGGGCAGCACATCCGGGGCTGATGCCACCACACTGAGGAGGAGGAAGAGAGGAATAATATAGCCTTCAGCATAGAGGGACACATGGTACCTTCACAATGCTGAAGCCAGGTACCTCCATCACAGTCACCACAGCCTACCCTTCCACACGGCGACATTAAAACACCAACCTTTTCCAGTGTTTGAGCAGGATCAGCAGCAGCGTAGCCATCATGGAGCCCAGGCGCAGACAGGGCACCGACATGGGCACCATCAGCTGCAGACAAGGGCAGAACAGAGGTAAGGAAGACTAAGGGACAGCTCATTCCTCCCCCTACAGGTCAGAATGGTAACTACAACTCACAGCAGCCTTGGTCCCATCCAGCACGTCCATGAAAAGCTTCAGACGGGTCGAGTCATCAGTCAGCTGCATCACATCAGACTGGGCAGAGGAGACAAATGCATAGACCAATCAGAGTCTGACCAAGCTTGATGCAGGAAGTGACACTGGGGTACTGTTTCAACACTATGGCCACTGGAGAATACACTGGTGTATTTCCATATTGTGACCTGTGTACCACAAAAAGGAAGTGACATCAGAGCACACAGGAAGTGACTCACATGGCTGGTGGAGAGGATCAGCAGCATCCTCCATGCAGATATGAGCATCTGACACTCAGAGAAGGAGCGAATTCCGTCCTCCTCAGTCTCAGCCATGTGGCACACCAGTGACTTCACATACTGGGACCAGTACTCATAGCGCTTCCCAGTGGACAGCTTCTTCAGGGTGTCCTTCAGAGACTGCTCTAGGGAACCGCTAAAGACACATAAAAAGCACTGGCAATGAAATGAATGTGTTTTTATAACACACACACAAGTCACAGAATTGTTAACTAGAGGCAACAGTGCTTTGAGTTTCATTTCACTGTCATCAATACATTGATGAATGAATGAAATTACCTGACAACGTAGTAAATTTCAAGGCCAATGATTTTCATGACGAAGGCACATGTTTCAAGAATGCAAGGCTGGAAATTCAGATATAAGAATAATTGGTCAGTGTGTTGGGAGTGAGAAAACCATCATCCCTCTTTCAGTAGCAATGTCAACACCCACAGGGCCAGAACATGAAGCCTTGGGGCAAAGCTCCTACCTCTGTTATGTCAGAGGGGGATGGAAGAGTTCCAAAGAGGGTTGTTGTCAGATTCTCCCAAAATTTCTCTCTGCGCAGGAGGAACATTGATACATTTAAAAAGTTTTAAGATTTAAGCAGCAGTCACAGTGCAGAATGATTAGCTACACATCAAAACCCATTCCTTCTTACAGGTTAGGTTCTGGGTAACCCCTGCACCAGGACACATCCCCTGAGGCGTTATCAAGCCTGTGATTCCTGGTGTAGATGAACAGTGACGTGAGTGAAACCTGGGCAGGGCGTGGCACTCACTTGGTTCGCAGCACTGAGATGGCGCTCTCCCGTCGGTCCTGCCACAGGGCGTGGAGGAAGGCCAGAGCGGCCCGGTGCAGAAGAGGGGGGCACCAGTACTTCCCCTGTTGCCTGGAGTCGATTAGGTCCAGCACCACCTGCAGACAGCTCCACTCCCCCAGCAGGAACTCCTGCATACAGAGCAGGGTAAGGGCATTACCACGCAGCACACAAATGCCACATACAGCCACAGACATACACACCATGGTCAAGCTCATATACACTCATAACACACTCACACCATTGTGGCCGCAAACATCCACCAACCAGGCTGACACAGAGATTTACTTCACACTCTACTGTAAAGTGCAACTAAGTCATTCACTGAGAGACTAGGGGAGCTAACCTTTGACCCCTCAGACCCATCCTTCACTTCAAGATTGAGAAAGAGCTCAATCAGGCCAGGCTGCGTTTCCACGGCGACCGTCAGGAACTCCAGTGTCATGACCTTGATCCTGACATCCTCAGTCTTGCTCTGCAGCCGAATCAGGAAGGCATCTCGGATTGCAGCCGCATCACTGCCCAAACATGCGTACACTGACATGGGGGCCACCTGGAAACCAGCGGGGATCATTAAAGACAGCATCATCTGTCCAAATGTTAACAATAAGTTTTCCATTTGTGAAAATGGCTTTCTGCTTACTGTGACTGTTCAAAGCATGGGAAAAACTGCATCTGAGGAATACCCTTATTAGCTAACTTAAGCAGTAAGAAAATTTGTCTTCATCAGGCTATGCCTAGCATCAGACGTGTTACATTAAGTCTTGCTTGATGTGATGAATAAATATTTGTTAATCAGGACAGTAGGATGCCGGGTGAGGACAGTTACCGTGGCCAGACGCTTAAGGAGCTGTATGGCGAGGCGTGGCAGCGCCGGGTCATGCTTATGGTAGATGTACTTCGCCAGGACCGCAATGAGGTTGTTGCCATGGCCACCTGAAAATTCCAAAAAGTATCAGGTGTGGGCCTGCATTCTATGAGCAGATCAAACACAATCTGGAACATCATTATACCTTTAAGATCAGTGTAAGTCAGTAAAAATGTATAAAAGTCCAAGAATGTTTCAATTGTTAAAGGTTTATGGGAGCAGCAGAAATCACACTAGCTGTGTTTTTATTCCAGGGGTTGCAAAGGGTAAGCCTACTGTGATGAATGCCTTCTCTTTAAAAACATGCACTGCATCATGCTGGAAGACTACAACTGTCACCAGCAACTTATGATGTTGTAACTGATGTTAAAATAAAAGTATGTAATGCATACTGTCTTTGCATGTTTCTTTCAACACACAGAAGCTGTGCTATTTTGCATGTGCCAGGGCAGAATGGCATCAAATGGATTACAATATAGCTTTGAATATTAACACACACTACAGGAATCTCAATTTTATACAGCATAGCAAAACATGCCATAGCACAATGTAGCATAGTACAATATAAAGCTCAGCAGCATTGTTCCACTTAGATTAATGGTTCTATTCTGAAATATGGAGCTGAGAAACACACAGCTTGTCCACCAGGGGGGCGCCAGCCTCACCGTGTTGTGTCAGTGCCTGCTCCAGCGGAGACACCATGTCGGATGGGGGTTTGAGCCGGATCACGTTGTTGGTGACGGAGAAGGCCAGCTTCACCGTCTGGATGAGGATCTGCCCCGGACCCTCGGACCCACCGCTGCAGACAATACAACACACTCAGTCACGAACGACACACCACCACCACCCAACGCCTTCCACTCCACCCTCTGCCATGCTCCAGAACGGTGCTTGCCTGCTGGGCTGGGCTGCCAGGACCATGTCTATGGTGTCCACCCCAATGCCCATGATGTTGACGATGGCCTGGCCAGCGTCAGTGTTGGCCAGACTGTAGATGCAGAGGGACTGGAGACTGAGGGTGCTGTGCAGGTGGGAACATCGGTGAGGAGTTAAAAGAGCAGAGGTGTACTGGGACCAGGCATTTAATGCAATGCCACACAGTGTGCTCCAGCTGTACCTGCCCTGCGACTCTCCCTCAGGACTCAGGTTCAGAATGGCATGGATCAGCTCCAGGATCAGGCAGCCTGGACACAGGGAACAGAGGGAGGGTTAACCTGTGACTTCAGCACACAGAAATACAGTACTGACTCTTATCTCACAAGACACCACAAAAGAGTTAACTCATCTGGGTTTAAATGCTAACATAATGAAGAACCTGTCACATAGGGGTTGCTAGCTCTTGCTTAGCCCATACTGAAACAGTAAATGATAGACTGAAAATAACTGGCGCAGACCTACGGCTATCCCAGCATACCTATCCTCTCCCTCACTCCATAGGTGTTGTAACGCCACTTGTGGTATGTGGGTAGCATCTCCTTTAGCACCAGCAGAACACAGGGGATCAGCCCTTTGTTTTGGGTGCTTCCCAGCTGACCCTGAGGGGAACACATGTATACATCATGCAACATCACTGAAGATCAATTACAAGTTGAAATTTCAATCTAAATGAAATGCATTCTGAAAACTGATATGTATATCCCTAGAATTGCTTTTATACAATTTATGTTGTAAAATGACTATGAAAACTATCACTATTCACAGCTAGTATATAATGCACACTACGCATAAAAGAGGCTAACCTAGTAAAGCAGCTGTGTATAACTAAGAATGCCTAATGTTGTTACCTTGACAAGGGTGGTGATGAGGCGAAGGAAAGCAATAGTTACGGCGTACTCGCCCCTTGGCTGCTCAATCAGAACCAGGAGGTTGCCATAGTTACCCGCCTTCATGCCCTCAGCACTTGAGAGATACCAAAAGGGAAAAAAACAAGATATATCACATGTATTAATCTAGTAACAGCATGAATACCTCTCTAAATTGCCAATGGTTTAAGTTCATTTTCCAAAACTAACACATAGCCCACATGGTTTTTAAGCAAGTCTACGTGTGTCCTTACGCATACTGAAAAAGAGGATCAGGCCAGTCAGTTGATGCAGACTCACCTGATGGACTGTGCAATGTTAGTTAGGGGGGTGGAGGCGAAAGGAAGGAAGCCGGTATGCTGCAAGCTTGACCAAACCTACGAGGGGAGGAAAAAAAAAAGGACGTGTACTCATAATGTGACTAGAGTAGGACAACTTGCCTCGATTCTCTTGACTGAACCCGTCCCCTTCCTCATACCTTCCCAGGCATCCTTGCAGCCAGCACTGTCAGGCAGTTCACACAGGATGCGATCACGTCCACAGGTGGGTTAATCACCGACGTCAGCCTACACAGGAGGTGGCACAGAATCAGCATGGAGGTCATGTGCTGGGAGAGCTCAGAATCAAGACCACTGACCTGTCTGAGCTGCACACATTACTCATTCACTGTGAAACTGCCCTAGATTGACATACATTTTAGCACTCACCGTGATGTTCATCCACACATCTGTAAGTGAGATACATGCTAGGCTTCACCAGTGTACAGCAGCTCTGCTCTACTTGGGATCTGAACTCACAGCCTCACCTCTGCAGCAGCATGTAGATGCGGGAGGTGATGGGGAGCAGGCAGTCGGACACAGTCCAGTCGGTGCTGATCACCTTGTGCACCAGGTCTAGGATGGGCTTCACCCTTTCGCAGTGCACAATCACATCTGGCAGGAATGACAACACAGCAGTCCAGCTATAGGATGCTACCTGATTGTGTATGTGGGTTCAGCGGAGTGATGCCCAATCAAAACCAGAATTTCAGATCCTCTTTAACCCTTTCAAGCGTACGGTCACACCGGTGTGATTAGCCATTTCACACGTATTGTCAAACCTGACAGCAGCAGAGTTCAGCAGAGAGCGGTTACTGCTACCGCTGTGTGGCTTGGCTCACCTGCAGTGGACACCACATGCAGCAGCATTTCGATCTCGCAGGTAAAGAGAGTCCAGGAGCTGTAGGAGTAATCCCAGCGCACCATGTAGCCCTGGTCCCCTGGGACAACCTGCCCCAGACACCCCTGAGGCATGCGCAGGTTGGTCTGGCCAACACCTGGGGAGAAAACACAATCAGTAACAACACTTACATTAACCCAGCAAGTTTACACATACTCAATAACAATACTTTCATTAACACTGCAATTTTACTGAACTCAGAACAACTGAGATACAAACAATGTACAATTACAAAAGACAACAGCACATAGAAACAAAGAGAAGACAGTCATACCGACCACAAAGAGCAACCAACTATGAAAAGTTAAAATGGCAAGCTAGTGATGCTGACCAGTGGCAGTCAAAACAGATATCTGCTGAGACAATAAATATCTGAACTATTTATGATAACTTATCTGACACTGTCTACCCTGTGTTCTTACATGCATATGCTAAGAAGTGCCTCTTACCAAGAGGGTAGAGGAGTTTGGGAGTTTGTCTTCTCCACAGAGTCTCATCTTCCCGGGACACAATGTCATTGGGCTTGTGTTTGTACACCTCTGTGTAAAAGGACATCTTGTCCAGAAAGCTGTAAACCTAGTGGACAGACAGACAGACATGCTTCCTGTTACTCAGACAGGCAGGAAGATGTGGTTAACGGCAAGGTCTGTGGGTGTAGGAGCTGGGCTGCACCTTCTTGGCGGTGGACTTATCCGAGAGCAATGCAGTCAGAAGCTGCAGGAGAGGCCCGGTCTTGTGAGGAAAGACCCCCACTGCGCTGTCCAGGATCATCCCCAAGCCCATGTTTGGCTTCTTGAGAGAAAATCCAGCAGGGGAAAGCACACACCATCAGAACGTATGATTAAATGACTAATCATTTCACATTACTGTAAACCTACACCAGGGACCAGTGCAGACTTGACCTCCCAAAATCAAACACTAGTTTAGGCAAAATTACTACTGAAAACCCAAATGAACGTGTGATTTATATGAAACTGTAACTCCAGACAATCTTACTTACAAAACAAAAGCATCAACTCAGATGGGTGAATGCTTTGAGAAAGCCCTTATCAGCAGTCAACTTATATTAAATGAGTTCCTGATCTTCACCTCCATGTTACCCACACTAATGGGTAGCCATCTTGTTAATATGTTCTATTTGAATAGAAGGACCCTGGATTTCCACATTATTTCCCACAATCGATCTGAGTCTCACCGTCTCCCAGAAGAGCTCGGCCAGGTTGGGAGCTGCAAGGACCTCGCATGCCACGTTTATCAAGTGCTGTGGAAACAAAAGGGCTTCCTTACAAACAACTGACAGTCAAAGCAGGAATCCACACAAAGCAGGAATGCATACGCACAATCTCACTATTTGTGTACGGAGGTTTTTCATCAGTTATCAAACACCACGTACACCTGATTGTCTTCATAAATCTGAGCGCAAATCAAATCAGCGTGAGATTATGTGCACATGAACGTGCTTAACGTCCACTCCCACAATTATATGGACCGAGACATGCCTTTTATTCGTCAAATTAGCATATTAAAGATCCCAGGTAAATCTGAGTGAAATGCAGAGATTGATGTTGAGGATCAATGGCGGGACGTAAGAAAAGAAATTATTCAGACACGGAGATAGAGCTGATGGTTGATGAGGTGGAGAGGAAAAAAATGTCCTTTTTGGAGGCCAGAGTAGCGGCATTTCAAATCCACGGAAAAATGGCTAAAAGTGGTGACTGCTATGAATGCAGTTTCCCCAGAGGTGCGTACGGTGGAGGAAAAGAAAAAGTGGTCGGATTTTAAACCTGAGTGTCCTCGCACCATTTAGCAGAAAATACAACTGAGGGGGTAAAGTCCCCTCTTGGCGCCGGGTGCGGATACACTGGTCCTGTGTGCGCTTATTCATTTTTTGGCCTCTCTTTTAACACTGCCTTCACCACTGCTGTGAAATAAATGTATTATTTGAGTTTGAAACGGTAGTCTTGTGTTGTTGTTATTTAGCTTTTCAGAGGCTATTGCATGGTTAAATCAATGAATTTCATTAAACCTACCACAAGACAAATTTTAGGTGGTGACCTGGCAATGTGCCTCAAATATTCCTATTTCATATAATGGCCATGACGCACAAACACATGGAAAAGGTAAGGTAGGAAATTGTTCACATCTAGTCAAAACGCCACTATATTGCCACCCACAGGATGAAAAAAAAATGCAGAAATAGGCAATAGCAGGATGATAATCTACTGTTTTACTATATAAAAAGATTTGCCCCCTCGCCATTTTTAGCTGCCCCCTCAGTCACTTCATCCTGGCGCCGGGACCTGGCACGATAACACTCATCAATGATTGACACAAGACCCGTTTACTTGCATCACCATTAGTTCCTCTTGGTGTCGCCAATCTGCAAATTACAAATTTTGTGTGTATGCCACCTCGAGACAAGTGCACAGAGGTACACATGTTTTCCCATTAAGTATCTTTTCATAAATACCACTTTATGTGTAGTAAAGTGCACAGCATGATTTTAGTGTGTACGCACCGTTGATACATGTGGCCCATTACCTGCCGTACTGTCTAACTTGAGCTCTTACCTGCTGGCTTCCTAGAGTTTCCTCTTCAAACGAGGTGATGACAAAGGAGATGAGGCCATAGATACACATCCGTGCAGTGCTGGCAGTGCACTGAAAGATAGCAGTCACACAAAGGGTTAACAGTAGTGACAGGAGGCACATATGGACTTGTTTGCATTGGAAATGGGGCACTCTGTAAGACTGCCACGCTCTAAGCCGGCATCACTGCAGAATTTTGTTGTGGTGGGCTGCTTCAGCAGAATTACTGCTTCAGTATTAGGTTCTTCTGTAAAGGGGTGGCGTGTATTAAAACTTACTGGCAATTTTACTGGCAAGAAAAAGTGTGGTCATAAAAAGGACAAAGTAAAGATACACACTGAGGCAGATGGGGAGTAAGAGAAAGAAAGCCAGTGAAAGCTTGGGTGATGCCCTGCAGAGAGCATACTGCACTGTATCCTTACATTGTTGGCACCGCTGCCCAGAGCCTGGAGCATGTGGGTCAGGTACTGGAAAACCCCCAGCTGCAGCGTGGTGTTGCCGATGCGCCGCACCACGGGGCTTGACTCGTCTGGGTTCAGAGTGTGCCGCAACAGAACCCAGGCCAACAGAACCGGGGCGTGGTGTGAGATGTCTCCAAAGGTCAACAAAATCTGGTCCATCTCCTCCACAGAGATAAAAAATATATCTAAGTTACATTACTAATAGGACTTTAATACCCTTAACAGTAGAAGGGTATAATATTTGGTCAATATTCAGTGCAGTGACTCAAGTATCTGTATCCTACTTTTAAGGCCATTGAATACATGACATTTACCACTCACACATAAGCTGTCACCCAGTTAGATGACCTTACTTTGCAGATTTCAGGGACACTGAAAAACTGATGTTGCTCTGTGTGGTCCTCAAGGGCACACTTGTGCAGGAAATCGATGTCCATTCCCTCTACCAAGATGAGAGAGCTGAGGTACCTGAAAGACAAGAGAGCCAGAGGTTGCAAAATAAAGGAGAGGCAGTCAAATAAACAGGGAAAAGTAGCATATCCAATGATCTGTCCTGAAGATGTCACCTAACTGCCCCCCATGGTTGGGGACAGTGGGGCAATTGAAGTGGGATGCTCGGAAATGAAGGTGTGGGAAGCATGCCCGGCTGTTTGTATAACAGAATGTGGACCTATAAAACAACGCGCTGAAGTAATTCTTGGTGCTTCCTTCAAAGGAAGGTTCCAGTGAAAAAACCTTAAGAAAACTTAACACAGTCATTTTGTGGACTGGATATGCAGAGCGAGAACTGCAGTGAATCTCACCCAATGCGTTCCACCAATGCGTCCATGCTCTTGTCCACCAGGTGTCTGTTCGTCTGCCTGTGCCCGAAGCCCTGCTCCTTAAAGATCTTGGTGAAGGAGAGCAGGTCCGTGGGCACCATCTCGAAGTAGGCATAGTACAGGAACAGGATTTCCAAGAGAAGGGACTGCTCCCTGAGGCACTGTAGGAACCAGCGGGACACCTGTCTCTCCGTCTCCACAGGGAAACAAGAGATACTCTACTATTAGTCATAGAGACAATCTTAATCCACTGCTTATGAGCCCTGAAGGACCACAGAGACTGAGCTAAACATTCATTTACAGAATGAATGACATCTAATGCATTCAATATTTCAAAACGACAACAGACTATCTACAACACCAGCAAGGGTATGAGACAGTGAGAGAACAGTCTGATCATGCCTTAGACTTGGTTTTATACACACAAAGCAGGGGGAGGGATCTGAAGTGCTGGAGATGTTGAAACTCACCATGAGGTTTCCATGAGTCTCCCATGTGGGTGCTTCAGCTTTGAACAGGCTCTCAAACTGCTTCTGGTACTGAGTCACAAGGTCCTTCTCCAGCTTGTTCACACAGTTGGAGTATTCCGCCTGAATCGATAATGAAAAAAATCACCACGATAGACAATCAATGGCTGCACATGCCGACTTTTCTGGAATTTTTTTGCAAAGTCACATGAAACATGCAACATCTGAATGAGGTTAAAGGTCTGACTAGTTACACAGGGCTTTTCCCAAGAGACACTCCTTGTATTGGGCTGCCCCATAATCCCCAGACAGAAATGAAAACTGCACCCTGAATGGATGTCTCTCGTCTTGGAAGAATGTCAGGAGCAGTAGGACACAACGTAGCAGGCAGATCCGCTCCTCGTAGTAATAATCGGCAATCTGCACAGAGTGACAGGGAGCAGTTGGGGAGGGCAGGAGAAAAACAGACACATAAGAGTCAGTGGCCTCACAGAAGAGTAAAAACAATGCACCGTGTATTTATTCATGCCACACACAAAACACCTAAGAACAAATTATGCACAAAATTATATCTTAGAAAAAGGAAATGATACAATCTGAATGACCACACACTTAGATAATGTAAACAGTCACAGAAAATTTGCATGAAAACCTCTCTCATGTGGGCAAACTTGACAGTTTTAATAGGCTGAGGTTAACACACAATAGCTTTCATGCCGAAGAGCAGAGTGTTGTAGGTGGTTTTAACTCAGCAAGCTTCAGTATTTATTACATGATTGTTTTGTTCAGATGAGCACATGTGCCTGGCACACAACTGCACCCACCTTCAACAACAGGGCCTGGTTCTGCCTCTCATCCTGCAGGACAAACTGAGGAGAGAAGAGGTCAAATTACTGCCACATCCCAAAACCATTTCAGCTCCTACCTGACAAACCCTGTGTGGCTTTGCAAAAACACCCTGTACCTTCATAGTGTTGCGGGTCCCTCTGTAATCTTCCTGTAAGTAGCATTCTAATATCTGTACACTCTGCAGCTCATCAAGGCCCTGAAAGAAACAGCAACGTGCAAAGTTCAGACATGTCACTAACATGGTTACCTTAAAAATGGTTAAAAATCAAGCTACTCATCCAGAGACACTTACCAGCAGTTTACTGATTTTCAGGCTGAAGTCTTTCATTGGCTGGGTGACATCTTTATCAGCCTTCAATTTTTCTGCAGATGATGGACTATAACAAAGAGCACTATTGTATCACAAACAATTTTCAAAGTAGAACTAGTTGTTCTGCTGTTAATTTTAAAATCTTACACAGATCTTGTAATTGGAAGTAGATAGGCACTATTGCACTAGAACAGTGCAAGCATTGATCTGCAGAACATGCTGACCCTCATCATACCTGGGTGGCTTGTAGTAACACAACCCCAAGTGTAACCGCTCCCAATTTCTGTCCAGCTCCGCTTTGATCTGGGCCTTTATCCAATGAAGGACAAAATATAAGAGACAAATATCACTACATTGCAACACATCCCCCTAATTCCATATACATATTTCTGTATGCACTTTTTACATTTCTGACACTAGTCAATTAATGCACCATTTCAAATATTCTAAATTAAATTTTTGTCAAAAATTTTAAAACCAGCGGCCATATAAGTTTAATGCACATGAATATCACCCAACTCTACAGCTGCATCAGTGTAGGTTTATTAAATCACAACACAACAGAATCTATTTAATTCAATACGCACCGGTTCCCTCAGTGCGGATCTTCCAAGCAAGATGGTCCATAATTCCCTACTGCTCCTTCAAAAACACACATACTCATCAGAAAGATTCCGCGTTTGTTTTATACGCAGGTCCACAGTATTCAAGGATAACAAACCGTCGGGCCGATTCTGAAATACAGGATTCGTCTCTGTATGTATATATATATATATATATATATATGTAACTGCAACTGTAATGTAAAGTATCAAGATAAATTAGCCATGATCAGTGTAGGTAACTATCTTGCTGTCAATCTAGCGTCAAAGCAGCAAAGGAATTGGCTAACTTGCCTACCAAGCAATGCTAGATGTGACATGTGTGGCATAACATTTACGCAGCAAGTTTACATACGCTAAACAGTCTTTATGCGTTCATGTACCTACTTATGAGAACAGACATCGCTCATTCATTTCACGCAGCTGCTAGCTTGCTCACTATCTGATGTTGTCAGTTCAAGGCCAGCTAACGTCTCCCGTTTATACTGTGCTCTAGCACAAGTTCGACTGTCAGTCAGACACGTTGTGCTAATGTTAGCTAGCTAGCAAACTTGCTTTTGAGGCGTGTTTGTCTTAAAACCGTAACTACGATCCGTCCAGAATGGAACAGGCATCATTTCAATATCCCCACAGAAATCGTAGCTAGCCAGCTCGTTTGCTCGACCGCTTTGGATAACTAACGTGAGCTAAACGGCCAGGTGCCTTCCATCCATAGTAGCTAACTAGCTGCAACTAGATAACGTTAGCTAGTTAGCTAACCATTTACCCAGCTACTTCGGGGAATTTACTTTTTGGATAAAAGTTGAACGTGTACAAACTTTCGCATATAATTGTACAAGAAAATAGCACCCCAAATATATAAATAGCATTCGGTACAAGTAAAGGTGTGTACTACATTATTCAAAAGAAAACAACCATTCCCTTTTTTCTTTCAAATACCTTCCATACATCCCCGAGTTCGCCATCTTCTCCCCCTACACGTGACCATCATCGCGCGCACCTGCGTCATATGACCAATCAGTGACGTGAGCCGTGAATAGTAATTACATTGTTCGTCTGAATCTGAAAGATATCTGGTTCGGGTAGTAAACCCAATCGCATATGCACTGTGAAAATACATAGCCTGACAATCGGCAGCGGCACTCGATCATTAGCACTGGCAGTGATTGTCACATGCGTTTAATACATCACGTGGTTTGTTGTAAATATGGCTACTTCCTAGAGTTCGCCCGTCTGCTATGACTGGAAAAATACCGATCGGACATCATCATAGAAAGATAGGGTTACCATTGTTTTAACAAGCTTGCGCGACACCTGAAGGGTAAGTGAAAGTACATCTCTTTTCCATCCAGGTAGCAAGCCATGTGTTAAGTGCTTTATGTCATATATGTCATTCACTGCAGTGTAACTGGCTATCTATTCTAGTTAGCTACGCTGGGTACCTTTGTGGTTTTTTTTCCAGTGGCCGCCTTGGTAGCGGCATCTTTCTCTGTTGAAATTTCATTGAGTTAGTTCACTCAGGTTGTAGATCGTTTTTCTCTGTAGATGCATGGTAAGCCGTTTCCAGCATCGGTTGACTGAACAAAGAGTAGTCTTAAGTAGATTGTTAGTATTTTGTACTTCGGTTACTGTGCGGTTATGTTTCACCCATGTTGCTAACGTCAGCTAACTGCCTGGATTTTGGACAGTTACTGTCACTTGCAAAGAATTAAAAAAACAATAACAATTTTAAGTAAAACTTCAAGTGTGGAGACAAATAGAACTGTTGCTAAACGAGTAGGCTCGATTGCTTGATGGTATTCGGTAACGTTAGTACAAATCAAAGACGGTTTGTCTGGTAAAATTGATTAAACGTTCCGTCATCAATCAAAGTGAGTTGGTCAATAACCTACAGACGGAATAACCTTAAGAAGCTTGCAACGGTATGGGTAGCTGGGTGGCTGAATATCTAACCGCTAATTAGGGGAAATTAGTCACTTTAGTCTTAAGAATGTAAAGCGCCTCAAGAATCTCTCGCTCTACTGTCAAAATGATAATACAGAGACAAGTTCTTGCTAATTTTAAGTGCTAACGGAAAGCAATTTCTAACACGAATGCAAGCAAAATTAGTTTAAACGGGAATGCGGTTAAACGCAATAACTAGATTTATTACTCTGGTTCCTTCTCTTTCGTGATGAAGAAGTGCAACCGTTTTATTGATCCTTGTTGAGCAGGGAACTAAATCGAGACTGAAACCTCTTTGGCTAAACAAAGCAACCGTGCTTAAGTATGCAAATATAGATATGTCGAATCACGTCTGCAAGGCCTACAGAGCTGAGTAGGTTACCCTCCGCCAGAAGCAGCCGTTGCTGGTATTTGGAAATGATTTTGCAACAAACTGCAGGACTGCCATAAACACATGGTTTAATTCATCCAAGTGTCTGTGTTCTCCCTAGCGGCATAGAAGAAATTAGGTACTGACCAAAGACAGATTTGTCATCAGAGAAACTGAGATTGAATGTTGAAAGAACTGACATGTAGCCAAAACATCCCGGACTCGCAGCTATGAGGCCTACTTTGTTACATTACTTTTGTATTACATTACTGGCATTTAGCAGACGCTCTTTTACTACGTTACTTTACGTTACTTTTTAAAAATACAATGTTATCCATTTACACAGCTGGATATTTACTGAGGCAATTATCGGTTAAGTACCTTGCCCAAGGCTACAGCAGCAGTGTCCCAGCGGGGAATCGAGTCCTGCTGGGTAACCACTATGCTACACTGCCGCTCCCGTTCACGTTCCATTTTTAGTGTTATTGAGGTTAGTTGTCATCGTTTCAAGATGTGGGAAAAGAATATTTTTTTTGTTTAGCCAAGACTTGTGCTTGAAATTAATTTCCCATTCTCTTCTTTTTTAAATGATGTTTTTGTGAAGATAATGTATAAGAAACAAACACACTTTATGTCTTAACTGATGGCACAATGCAGATACATTTTGTCATGCTCATTTCATATGATTGTTCCATTTATTTTTATTTACTTTTAGGTGACAGAGTGGGCCAGAGCAATGTACAGACAATGGTAAAGTGTGAAAGAGAAAGAAACTGACACCTCTGGAGGGTTGCTTTTGTATGTGAGGTTATCCATCTGGAAGCGGGGCCCTGCCCTGCAGCAGCCATGTTGACCAATCCTGTGATCATGGAGTCGCTGGTAGTGTTCTCCATTGTACTCTGTGTCCACTTTGTGGTGTGGAACCAGCTGTCGTGGTGCTCCATCGCCCTGGCCATCCAGGCATTCTACGTGCAATACAAGTGGGACCGGCTGCTGAAGTCGGGCGGAGCCGTGTTCCAGTTCCGCCCAGCGGCCAACAGTGGCATCGTGCCGGCCTCCATGGTGATGCCTCTGCTGGGCCTGGCCCTGCGGGAGCGCTGCGAGGCCTCAGGGAATGTCTACTTCGAGCGTTTCTCCATGGTGGTGACGGTGACGGGCATGATGCTGGCGCTTTTCCTGTCGCTCATCGCCCTGGGCATCACGCGGCCTGTGCCCACCAACACCTGTGTGGTGGCAGGCCTCGCCGGCAGCGCTGTCATGTACACCACCAAGCAGGCACTTACGGTTTCGGAGGTGATCGAGGTGCTGGAGGTGCTGCTGATCTTCGTCTACCTCAGCCTGATCGTGCTGTACCTGCTGCCACGCTGCTTCACGCCGGGTGAGGCACTGCTCATCGTGGGTGGAGTCAGCTTCATCATCAACCAGCTCATCAAGCGCTCCCTCAACCTGGCAGAGGTGAAGGGTGACCCCGCCAACTACCTGCTGCCGGTCGTGGTGGTGGGCTCCCTGCTGCTGGGCATCTTCTTTGCCCTGCTCTTCTGCTTCATGGAGTCGGAGACCTGGGTGTCGTCGCTCTTCTTCCACACTATGACAGCTGTGCTGGGCCTGGGGATCATCATGCCCTGGCTCTCACTGCTCATCCGCCGCCACCCGCTCGTCTGGCTGCTGGAGTTCGTCACACTCAGCCCAAGGCGGCTCTACCTGCTGGCCTACTGGCTCCTCCTGGCGGCGCTGGCCTCAGCAGTGGTGCTCCACCAGAACTACAAGCGGGCCTCTGGCTCCAAGAAGCACCAAGCCTCCACAGTGGTGCGCAAGTACTTCCACGTGATTGTGGTGGCCACCTTTGTGCCAGGGCTGGTGTACGACCGGCAGCTGCTGCACGTGGCAGCAGTGGCGTGCCTGGCCGCATTTCTCCTGCTGGAGTATGTGCGCTACTTCCGGATCCAGCCACTGGGGCAGCTCCTGCGGCAGCTGCTCACACTCTTCCTTGACGAGCGGGACTCGGGGCCCCTCATCCTCACCCACATCTACCTACTGATGGGCATGTCGCTGCCCGTCTGGCTCTTCCCGGGCCCCTGTGCCCCAAAGGGGAGCCTGTCTGGCGCGGGGGGGCTCGTGCCCTATGCCGGGGTGCTGGCGGTGGGCGTTGGAGATACCGTGGCCTCGGTGTTCGGCAGCAGTATGGGCGAGATTCGTTGGCCTGGGACAAAGAAGACCATGGAGGGCACCGCCACATCCATCTTCGCCCAGATCATCGCTGTAGCACTCTTTCTCATCTTCGACGGGGCCATCAACCTGAATGCCAGTTATGCGTGGGTGGTGGGCTCCATCGCCCTGGTCTCCCTGCTGGAGGCCTACACCTCTCAGATAGACAACCTGCTCCTCCCCCTCTACCTCTTCATCCTCCTCATGCTGTGATCATGGCTGCAGACCTTACAGTGCAGCAGTGGATTGTGAGGATTATGAAGGAAACTTCATAATTGTAATGAATTGAAGGCCCGGCCTCCAGACATTTTACAAGGGATTGGAGGTCCCAATTCTTACGGGGTAAACCATACAGGAGAGAGGCCTGACCCAATAACAACCACACAAAAGACAGCTGTCCAGTAATACCTGTTTTTGTACTGTGCTGAGACTTGTGTGTGTATAACGAAATATATCTGAGGTATGCATTTCATGGGGTAATATTTTTGTACAAGAAATAAATTACAATTATAGCAATTGTATCATGTATAAATAACAAGGGAACTCGCTATGGATAGTACAGTCATTAATCAGGATGCATTGAAAATGATGGTACTTTGGATGTGGAAAAAACCCTTTTCGTAGCACAAAATATAAGCATGAGCCCAAGTACATATCATGGCACCATCTTTAAAATTGACAGCTGCGGAACAAAAACGTGTTTATTGAGCTGTAACGTTGATTAATCCTTATACAATATTGAAAGCAATTATTACCTTCAGCAGACTGGTTAAAAAATTAAAAGCGTATCATTTTTGTCGGCTTGCCAGACATTCTTATCCAGTATCACTCACAACCACAGTCTTATGCTCTACGTGTTCTGTTATACATTTGTATAGCCTGATTTTTAGCTCACTGCTCGAGGGTACATCAGCAGCGTCTCTCCCCTGACGGAGTCCCTCGGCTGTTTAAGCGCGGGGCGCCTTACTGTAGCTGTTAGGCCCCCTGCTGCTGTGCTGCGCTCTAGAGCAGAGCATCTTTGTTTTTCATGTGTATTGTGATAGCTCGCTCTTTGGAGACGCACTGGCCCCAGGGGTGTTGTTGCACTCAGAACCCATGAATTATGAAACAGGAGATTGAATTTCGCCAAGTGACGCTTGATTGTCAGTTCAGCAGCTTCAGCCGCTGAAACCGTCAAACATATGAGGGATTTGAGATGAAGGAAACCTGCTTTTTAATGTAATTGGCAGCTAATATGTGGCCATTTTGTTGCAAATGTGCTGTTTTTTGTTGTATGCAGGCTTTCAAAAATATTTCACAGGTGTACCAGCGTTTTTAATTGCCTCCTGTAAATCTGGAATGATTTCTCTGGCTTGTTGCCTTTGTCTTAGGCTTTGATATGAAGGATCAGTTGCTTGACTTTTGTATCACAAATAAATGAAATCTGCCCTTGTGTTTTTGAAGGTCCAGGCTGGCTTTCTCTGTATGATGGAGACACGTCTTTATGGAAAATGGCTGTGAATTGTCATTAATATTACATCAATCAATAGGAGGTACTTGAATCCATAGAAAGGTGTGAAATGTGTCTGGACTCATTTACTGATACAGCCAGCAGTGCTTGCCCTGTTTCCTGAAGCTTTCCTCATTGCCTGTGCCCTTTTTTGAAAAAGAAGGACATGTATAGTACTTTCCTTTGGACCCATTGCTGATTGCCTGAAGTCTTACAGCAGACAGATTTTGCAATGGTTAATCATGTGCTGCAACCATCCTGGCATAGTGTCTTCGTCCTTCCACCCCATCACTTACTCCCCATTCCCTAATATACTAAAGTAACTAGGTTTCTTCCCTCACCCTCCTCATGGAACACAGTCTCATTGTACAGAATCGTCATGGAGTCTTCCTTTGTGTTCCTAGCATGCTATCGTACATCTGAAATGGTTGGTCATGAAACCAAATTTGATGCTGTGAATTTTGTGTGATATACAGTGACGTTGGAGACTGGTCTTTGTATATTCAAATGATGTGTAAAGTAATATACTGTTTTCCACTAATACGCAGCGCATTCTGTTCCCTGTCCATGCCTTTGGCTGCCCAGTATGTGTGCTTACCAAATATGTGTAATGAAACATAGTTTAGAAGTTGCATGTTAACCATTATTTACATAGTTTGATTTATGGACTGTAGTGCTCACTGATTCACTGTATGCCAGATCTCGACTGATGAAGAAAACGGGTGGGGGTCCCA
Organism: Megalops atlanticus; assembly: GCA_019176425.1. Classification (NCBI taxonomy): domain Eukaryota; kingdom Metazoa; phylum Chordata; class Actinopteri; order Elopiformes; family Megalopidae; genus Megalops; species Megalops atlanticus. Next base: position 39,461,152 of record CM032880.1, on the reverse strand, counting down.
GTGCCCCTGAGCAACTAAGCAATCCCAGTCATCCCTTAGTTTGCCAGGCACCTTGATGTCATAGTTTTGCATGACACTAAAACCATATTAAAACGAAATTCAAAATGATGCTAGTGTAATATATCACCTAGCTGTTTGCCATGTGGAATTCCCATTCTGGTATGAAACAATGAAAGATCCATTTCACCAACTGAAATGCCCTATCCTTAATGCTAAGTCAGTACTGCTTTCCCAGGTCCTTCAGCTCTGACAGTATGAGAATTATGGTCTCTGAAGAAAGTCGTCTCACTCATAAACGTAAAACAGAAGAAGGGTTAAATGCATGTCATGAGGTGATGAGGTTCCCCCGCTAATTCCTCTATACACTATGCTTTCAGCATGCAGAGGCAGACACAAAGAGAACAGCTTCAAAACTAGACCAAGACTTAAGGAATGTATAGTCATGTAACTGTCGCCAAGGTAATTAATCCTATCTGGCTGCATTTTGTTTTGATTTGATTTTGCATATGATAAGATACTGGTGGTGTAACATCTGCTATGCGTGATTATTCCATTTCTTTTCACTTTGTCTACAGATAGTGTTAGCTCTGCATCTGCACAGAGCAAATGGATCACGCGTTTGAAGTTCAGCATGTTCAGCTCAGTCTGTTGTGTGTCCTTTTTATATGCCCAGTATTTATGAAATGACTGGTTAAAACTACATTACCTCCACGTTGTGGGACGTGTTTGTGAGTTTTAACCATAAATGCTAAATCAGTTTAAACCAGCTGGTTGGGTTAAAAGCGGTGGTATAACCAACCATGAAATGTTGAATTTTGTGCATGAAGACATTCTTTCTTTTTTTGTCCTTACGCTCCCTTTTAGATGGGTGCATTCTCTGATTGCCTTGTGATCTGTGAACACACTTTGCTTTGGCTTTTTGTTCACTCTGCTCTGCACCAAAATGGAATCGGTGATCAGACACCTGTACAGCACTGTGGGGCAGATTGTCTCATGCTGAGGAACTTGTTCACTTTCACATGTATTCATAGTTACACTAAGTATTATAGGACAGTCATCCTAAGGAAATTGCAATAATGTCTATAATAGAACAAATGCACAGTAAAGAATAATAAATCAATAAGCTGACATTTTTCTCCACTTCCTTGAGAGCAGAGTAGGCAAGGGCACAAACCCATGGTGCCCCCGACAAGTCTCTGAGCCAACCAGGAAAGGTGGAACATATCTGTCTGTGCTGTGTTAACTAACAGCACAATGAGTGATGTGTGCTTACTGTCTCAGGCTTTGCTTTCTGTCATGGGCAGCTGTGTGGAACTGTTTGGGTTCAGGCCTGGTGCCTCTTACCACTACCTGTGGGACCTGAGCTTAAATACCAGGGGGAACACTTAGGATACCTGGCCTTATCTGATCAGACAATATCCCACTGTACACATGGGTTATCCAGTGTAGGCAGTGCAGCTTACCCATGAGTGAGGTCCCTGATTCAGGGGTAGAAATAACTGTTAGTATAGACTACAAATATGAAGAGGAGTGAAGACCTCATCAAAGATGGTGCCAGCTGCATTTCCCCATTCTTTGAATATAATTGCACTATGAAGCTGAAAGCCATAATTACCCTCTAAAGTTGCTGCATGATTACTCAAGTTAAAACACCATGTGAAATTCCATGCCTTTTAGTCTGAGCTGGTTACTAACATGATACAATCTGCCCTATTTATAAATAATATTTGCGTGCTATTGTATCAAGTAATCAAATGCTTAGACTCTGACATTGTATATTCAGTGTTGACTGAAAATATCAATTTTTAGCAGTGTTGCTGTATGTGTATATCGTGTACCAGAATTTGCTTTCTTAATAGCATGCACTTCTTTCCAACACCTGTGTGTTGCCTCTGTCTCTGATTGGTTAATGTTGGGTTTAAAGGGAATGGACATCAGAATAGGACACAACAATAAACAGTGGGATTTGTACAACCTGGCCTCTGTGTAGAAGAATGTTTGTTTTTTTTTTGTTCTCTTCTGAAAACAGCCACACACTGAGTCCAGGGCTTAAAGCAACACATTTTTCTGAGCCTGATTTTTTTTTGGGGGATTTAGCTTTAATTCAAAATTGTAAAACAAACAAAAAAAAAAAAACATTAACACAATTTTGTATTACCGTGCTCAAATTAAAAGTGCTCCCTTTTTTTCTTCAATGCTGTTCAAAATGAAAAGTGCAACTTCAATAAAAGTTGGTCGAGTACGTCAAGATGCTGTGTTACAACTTTGTCCAAGTCATCATCATAGAATCGGACCAATACATTGAAAATTCTGCCCATGGACTGAATAATCGACACCAATCGTAATTAGAATAAATCATTATGCTCGCGAATTAAACCATCTCACGTTGTAGTTTTCGCAAGCACACAAACTACAGACAATCTGCGGTGTTTCGCGTGCATAATGATTTATTCTAATTACGCGATTGGTGTCCATTATCCTGTGAATTATTTGTTTTATTGTTAATCAAGGAGGAAAAAGGGGAACAGGATGAAAGTAATAATAGATTTAAGGGTAATATTCGGGCTTCCCCTGTTTCCAGCTCACCCGCCGCCACTGCAATATACGCCAAATGTTTGTCCGTCATTACCGTTTTCATTTAACCAAGCCATTTATTTTTCACCCCCGTTCTATTGTTTGTGTCTGCGCCAACCTTCACAGGTTTCGCTTCCATGCTCTATTTGAATGGATGCTAGCCTATTGAGCAGTACTCAACTGATACACTCCCCGCAAATACTTCCTGGCACCGCCTCGCAAAGTTGAAACTAGTTGCCGACTGGATAAGAACAGTGCTCTCGTGCCAGTACATCGCCTAAACAGGCTTGGTTAAAACTCATCCGAAAAAACACCACGTCAGTGATTGTTTATAATAAAACTGTGTTCCGGTCTGGTAATATCAGAGCCCGTATACGCTAGTAATAATTTATTGCCTGATCTAAAATCTCTGGACGCCGGATTTCCGGCTTGGGGCCGGAGATCTTTAACCCATGTGAGTCCTATAGGAGTGTCTGTCTGATGGCGCCCAACGTATAATTACATATTTGGCTCAATCAAATTCAATTTGGCCATTCATGAAAAAGACAGAGCCCTAACATAAGAAAAGCTCATGTTCTTTGTACACTACTAATCATAGTTCCATGTTTGTACATAGTGACGTCACTAATGAGACCCACCCATATTAAGTGAGAAAAGTATGCAATACAAAGTAGCCAGTTTTAAGAGTAGACCAGGCTTGTAATTGAACATTGTGGGTAGGTTCAGTTCTGTTAACTTAAACTACAAATGTTCGATTCCTGCCTGTATTCGCCTAATAGCAGAGGAGCAACAAACATCTCAACACTGAAATGTTTGTTTTATTATTATTTCTGTTGCTTGATCCCATGGTTACATTGATACAATTCATATATGTGAGGAAAATGTGTTTTAACTGTATGCAAATTAAAGCAAAATTGTTTTTTTAAAAAAAAACAATGTTATTTAAAAACAACATTGGTATATTATAATAATTTCATTTATGCTCCCTTTGATAGTGGATGCTTCATTTCAGTGCATCAAATGTGTTGTTTTTCCTATGAGTTACGACCTATGTCATCATGATTCAGTTAGAATGTAGTCCCTCTGGAACACTGACGAGCTTGAGGCTGCCTTCTCATTCAGAACTCGGCTGTGCTGGGGCAGGGACCCTGTGACCGTTCAGGTGTAGAGAGGAGGGAAGGGTAGCTCCTGGGTGGGCTGTAGCCTGAAAGCAGCAGAGGAGTACACCACACATTCTCCAGTGACCATCGGCAGCCCCACAAGGCACACTGAGCGGATCTGTCACACATCTGTGTTCACATCTGGCCAGCACACCACTGGGGAATCAGAGGCTGAGCACTGCTCTTTAACCAATATGTTTCACCATATGAAGTTCAGAGCCTAGCAATGAGTCAATATACAATCTTTATGCAATGTTTGCAGTGATGCTTATGGAAAGTCCAAAGGTGAAAGGTTGTGGATTACTCTTAATGGCGCTCCTGATGCAACCTCCCATAAGCACGTCTATAAATTGTTATCGTAACATTTGGCCTACTGAAATCCCTATTTCCTCATCTTTCCGTGAGACTTGGATCTCATTAGATGCCCCCCATATTTCCCACAATGCCTTGCACTCACCAGTTCTCAGGGCTCCAGTGGGTGTCCTGGGATTCCATGATGTGGAAGGTGTAGACATGACGCGATTGGTCGGACATGTTGTGGGCACTGCGATGGACCACCTCCCCATGGATCAGAACCACCCCTCCTGTGCAGGTACATCTCCTGGTCATAGGTCAACCCCAATATTTCATAACCTGACTTCAGACCTGCCCTCCTTTGACAACACTGACCCCAGCTCAGCTCTAACCTCCTAACATCACCCCAGATGTGCCATCCTTTGCAAATACTGACCTTGGTGCAGCTCTGCATTCTGCCTCTCACACAGTAATTTCAGTAACGCTGCTGGATTTCATTGATTAACCAGCCCCTAAGAGTTCACTGTCCCCAGTTGCCTAAACATGACTCAGCTCATTTTTACTAAGTAGATAATTTTCCACTCCTCTGCTTTTTCATTAACTAGGGAAACTGAGAGAGACTGTATGTCCTTAGATAAGTCTCTTCCCTCTCCCTCTGCCGCTGGTGTGCGTGCAGGCCGGCCCTCACCTTTCTTGACTGGAGCAGGAATGAACAGATTATCGTCGTAGTCCCGCTCTCTTCCCACAAAGTCCGTCAGGGGGAAGGTCCCCTTTGGGGTGCGGACCATTCGCCTAGTGATTCCATCTGGGGTTGAGAAAGGAGATGGAAAACCTGTCATAACCTGCAGTGTATCATGCAAACCACCCTGTGAGATGCACGGAACACATCCTGTGTACAAAACTGGTGACAGGCTAATCTATAACCATAGTTGTAATATCAATATTAATGATACAAAGGAAAATTATTTAATAGTTTGACATTAACTTTATCTTTAAGCAATTAATATACAGAGCTAAGGGATTCTACCGCAGTTTATTAAAGCTCCTATATATTGACACTATATTGCTACAGTCCAATTACCTGTAGCTAGTAATATTGCGTTGGCTGTTATGATATGATCAATATGATTTTCATAACTTCAAAAAAATTAAGGCAAGAAAAATGAGCTAAGAACTATGGCATGTTATTTGTCCAGCTTACAATAATAAGTGGCTGATGCTAGTGCAATGTTTAAGGAGACTATATAGAACACCATATGTATTTGCTGGCTAAGGGAATTAAGTTAAATGTCAACGTCTGTCTAGCCAATATGACAGATAGAGGTTTTATGTCTCAAAGGTCCTCATCTCCTCAGCGTGAGCTCTTTGTGCTGATAGAATGAGGGGGCTTCAGGCAGATAAGACCTGGGCCAAGATCAACAGGAAACGTTGAGTGGGAGGGCTTTCTAGCATATGACCCTAAGGTGGGGTAATGCGGTTTGTGGGGGTTTCTGTGAGGGTGTCCTACTTTTGTGGGACCCAGGGATGAACCACAGGCAGCCATTCTCCAGCATGGCATCCTCCAGTGCTATCCACACGCCCATCACCCGACCCAGTGGCTCCGTGTGCAGAAAGGTGGCGTCCTGGTGCGGTGTCACTATGGGACAGCGTGACAAGGAGTACCGTTCCTCACTGTCATGGTAACGGCCTAGTATAACATCAGGTTTTATTCTTAACATTACACTAAATTAGTCATTTAGCAGCTGCTCTTATCCAGAGCAAGTTACATAGGTTATCATTTTTACAATGTTTTAAATTTACACAGACGGAGGTGATTCTGGGTTAGGTACCTTGCCCAAGGATAAAGCAGCAGTGCCCCATCAGATAATCAAACCAACCTTTTGCTAAAAAGCCCTACTCCTTACCTCAATGCCACGCTGCCATCTTGCTCTCTCCACATTATACTTCAACTACTAACCCCGACAAACCAAATAGAGACTGTTTACAATGGAGCTGATGGAGTTCTGACTAACATGTCACAGAAAAACTTTTCCAGCTATTTTCAAGTGCTGTTCAATTATCTTGAGGGGCATCTTACAAACCATGACTGTCACATGAGAGAACCCCATACTTCTGTAAACCTTTATTTTACAATAAATGGGCCTTTCAGTTGAAGCTAAGATATTCATTATAGTGCTCTTTCATATACAATTCATGTTTGAAGTACTGAAGCAACAAGCAATTTCAGCAGCTTCACCTGTCTTTAATATACAAAGGCCCCATGAATTCAGTGTTCTGTGGACATATCAAATGTTTCCTACCTTCTCCACCAATTCCAGGTTGCTGTAAAACACAATCAGTGATGAGAGAGAATTAGCAGAGTGACAAGATTTCCAAGTGTTGCACTTTCAGTGTCGTTATATCAAACAAAGAGCACAGAGTTTCTGTAGGTCCACAGGGATCCTTATGGCCATTCAGGTGATTTAGGAGTGTCTGCAGAACAGTTTTCTCTGATACAGCTAACAGGCCTGCTGTATCGCATCTGATCAGCTCCCACATAGACTTCAGAGCACACAGAAAAGCATCTACTGTACCTTAAATATGTACATGCTCTGCAAAATCACAGGACACTGTAAGCCCAGCTTCCTAGCCATGTTCTGAGGAAAGACAAAAATCATTTATTCAGTTCAGTCACATTAATACTGCTTTGAAAACAGGTTTCGGTTCAATTTAATCATACACTGCTATTATAAAAAGGCGAACTATTTAAAATAAAACAGGCAAGTCTGATGTTATTTACAGCAAGATACAATCAGCCAAATCAAAAGCTGTTTAACTGAAAATTTACTCATTTCAAAGGAGACGACCAATCGCAGGCAACTACTTTCATGACTCACAACATTTTCAGGTTCAAACCATACACAAAATTGCTAAATGAGTACAGCTGTAGTTGTTATGTCCCCTCATGGCTCCTTTCCTGTGTTATGCCAGAAAACAATGAATAAAAAGTGTAAGAGAGGGGTAGCTCTTCACTCAGTCATGTCTCACCTGGACCTTTTGGGAATGTGTGACATTTTTATACAGGGGCTCATAAGCATGCAACGCTGTAATGTGACAAAACAAGAATATATCAAGAGACAACAGGGACAATATTTCCATTTATACATAAAACCAAAATTTGATTACACTGATTGTGTAACATTTACCACAGAAAACAATAACTTACAACATCAGACTAACATATAAAACAAAGTCCCTAAAGCATAAAAAATATACAAAATACCACCACTCACCATGTCCAACTTTGTTCAGAGCGCGCTCTCTTGGTATGATAAATTCCCCTAAACATTAAGAAAGACACCTGCATGGAATTTCTTTGACTTTAAAATCCTGTTTCAAATATTTAATTTCAATTTTCTGTGAAGTCCCAATCGTAACAATCACACACACACACACACACACACACACACACACACACACACACACAAACACACACACACACACACCTTGATTACCTTTCTCATCAAAAACACCTTTTTCAAAGAAGAAGCGAATCTTGTCCCCACTGGTAATAAAATAGTCAGCATTCCCCTGGAGAAGCAAATGGTGGCTTACATGAAACGCCTTCGTTAAAGGTGCAACGAATTCTAAAATAATGGCAGGTTGCCTTTTAACTACTTTTTAAAGCTAAGACATTTTCTAAAAATGAAGACACTTTGGCACTCAGGTAAGAGTTAGTCACTTGTGTCATATGGGCTGGGTTATCATTTCAAAACTAACAGAAAAGTGCTTTGTCTATGAAAATAACTATTCTACTTCCGTTATAATGGTATATTCAAGAGGGAGATGACTGGGAGGGAGGGAACAAACAACATACCTGCATCTTTAATGCATACAGCAGGGTGCATGCAAAACAAAGTCCAATACACATTAAAACAAGGAATTGAGAACAGACCTAATACTTGGGTATTACACAGCAAGGAAGCCAAAATCTAAAATTAAGAAAAAATATTATTTTAAACGGGGTACCTGTTCCTTCAGCTGCTCCTCATGATTGGTGGAGAACTGGATCCTACAATGTTCTGGGATATCCATCCTCTCCATGATCTCGCTCATTCTGGCCTTGAGCATATCACATTCCTCTGGGTCCAGGAACCCCTCCAGAACCAGGTACCCATCTTTCTGGTACTGCCACACAAACCCATATATCCTCACACTCCCAGTATAACCATCCAGACCGGCATAATCACAGTTTTAACGACACCCAATTGGGCACACCACCCTGTTTCACACCCACTTTCGTTTCGAAAGTTGTTTTAATTACTTACGGGCGTATGCACAATTTGTTTACATTTAAAACTACATGCACCGTGCAAAGTAACCATTAAGACCCTTTATTTAAGTTTCAGTAGTTGTTTATTTATTCACTTAATTCGCTAGTTAGTGACTGTCATGTGCTCCGTTTCAGAAATCGGAGCACTTCCTTTCACGAACATATTTCAGGATGTCTGCTCTTTCAGCTTTTAGGATTCTACGTGACTGCACTGGTCTATCGAGGATTTCAGGCAGTCAATTTACTTAATACAGCGCCACCATTTCCTAAAATAATTACCTCAACGTGCATTACATACAATCAATGCATTTTCCGATAATTTATCCAACTGATTGTCCGACTCATTCAATATATTCAGATAATCATTCTTAATTTTTCAGATCTGTGAAGCGAAAAAGAACATACACATGTAACAGTCTTAGAACTGCTTTTGGAAAGCCATGGTAACGGCTGGCAAAGTGAAGCCAGAGTTATTTAACGTGCCAGTAGTAAGCACAGAATGCTTTCGAGTGGATACACACCGGTTATCTTTTTCCACTAAAGCAGTTTAGCCTGTTTTCATGACCTAGCATGCAGGAACATCTGAAGTTACAGTTACAAAAATTCTCTCTCACTCTGAAGCTCCCTCATTCTCTACAATTCACTAAAATACAACCGCAAGCCGCGTGCGCAGACAACGACCGCACTAATCTGTATCTTAGTTCGTCATGGTACAGAATTCAGTCTAGTCAAATAAAGTTGTTGGTCTTGCAATGATCACTGCTGAACGGTAACGTGTGCATATTCTCCTTGCTTCAGCTATACTTAAGGCCCAAAGGAAACACCGTACAGCAATAGTAGGTTGGTATGTCATGTTAGTATGTTACACCAATTTAACGTCATACAGATTTAATTTGGAAAAATAATTCTAACACAACCACGGACACCAACCTTTTTGACCTCCTCATCCGTTAAAACGTCCATGCTATATATGTAACTTTTTCACGAGAAAATGCTGTCATCCGGGAACCTGAACACTTGACCGATCCTGAGACACCATGTGATTTAAAACCCATGTCAAACAAGATTAAACTGTAACTTCCAAAAGCCAATAATAGGCTTTTGGACTTTAACTCTTTCATGAATAGCTAGGCAATGGTTTGCTTACTCATTCATTCTTTTTACATTTTCTGTTTACGCTTTCGAAATATATTCACCATTTCGACAACATCGTATAACAACAAATGCAAAATGAGTGTAAAATTCTGTGTAGGCCTATCATTGTATTTATTGAGTGCGCCTCCCTGTGGAATTAAAACGATGCACGCATACTATCCAGTACATAAGAGTTCTATTTTGTTCATACTATCCACAAACATTTTAGTGACGTCCTGCGAGAGAAAATGACCCGACTTTTCAGACGTCCCAACCCCGACTTTAACAGAACACAATGATTACGGACCGAAAAAAAACACAGGTTGGCATTTATAAATTTTACTTTATTGTCTTTTAATGTCAGAACTGTGTAAAAAAGTAAGAGAAAGGAATGACAACCTTAGGGCACAAAAATGTTAATACTGAAAATGACAGATGATGTTATAAGTGTACTACACAGCAAAGTCATCCCAATTCATTCATATTCAACCTGTCAATAATATAACAGTTTTGGCAACTTAAAGGAAAATATGTTGTAATTTATTAATGACCAAAAATAAAACAGAACAATAAGAAGCTTATGAGTAATGAACAGTACGTTTGCGAATTGTCAGTTTATAATTCTGCTGTCACCACTGGCCATGTCTCACAAGCACTACTTAACACATTTATCAATATCATTTGTATCTTCGTGCAATGTAATCTATACCAAAGCATACAGAACTGGATGACACTCAACAAGATACTAACAAATGCAGTAGGGATGTGTAAGGAAAAAAGGTCTAGAGCACAATTTCTCAACCCTGGCAATTAAAGGCAAGGCATTAATAAGAGCTGAGGAAACATCTTTTCTTTTATTAGTCCAAACACACCTCAAACAACATTAAGAATAACCTCCATTAAGAATTTAAAGCTGATAACAGTTTGAAAAGATCAAATCCAGCTCAATGTTCAGTTACGGATTCAATAAAACCTACTTAACAGAGATCAAACAGTGAAAAGTAGCCTTTACATACCCAGAACCAGGGTTGAGAAACTGTGGTCTACAACAAATAATGTGTGAACACAAAGCACAAAGGAAAGCTTACAAGCTTAACATATATGTCACTATCTTAATTAGAAACAGATTAATGTATTGATTTGCCATTGTTGCCAGCTGATACAATTTTGGAACTCTGTCACTACGATAATACTTACATACAAATTAGTGAATGCCCTGTCCAGCCACTTAAATCTGGAGGCGTTTACATATGGATTTTATCTAATTTCTAACTGTCATCCAACAACCTTGTCTGGCTCAGCAATGCTGCCTTGGGCACTTTTGTTTTGAATAATGGAAGTTCCGATTTATTTTTAAATAGTACAAGTGAATACTGTTAAATGGATCAACAAAATTGTATAGGTATAAAGCAGATATTGACCAATTTCTGAGCAATCTACTTGTCTGGAAAAAATGGTCTGAGTTGGCATGCAAACAGGGGAAAAAAAATCAACACTGAAGTGGAAGCAAAACAGATGAGTAACAAAAGGCTATGGTGGGAATACTGACACAAAAGTTCAATCTCCCCTGTGCAGCTTGCACACATAGGCAGCACCAGCTGAGGCTATTCTGTATGCCAGGACAGAGTCTCATGCCTCTTACCAGGCTATGCCTCCTCAGAGAGAATTCCATTTGTCACCCATTGGCATAATTCAGTGCAGCTGCATTCACTGTCATGTACACCGTGGCCCTCAGCAGTTGCTGGGTTTCAGCAGCACGAGGCACACTCATCCAACATACGGCAAATAAGTGCAGTGGATCACAGACTGTTAATCTCGCTAGAAACAAAGGGACAGCTAGAGCTTCACATAGACTGGTAAAGCAGCGCAGACCAGAAGTGAGATTAATACAATGCGAATATTACATAGTGAAAATATATAACAGGAACCATTCTTAGATGTCCTTATATGTACAACCTTACTCTGGCAAACACTACGCAATGTCAACAACAAAGCATAATAAAGATTATTGAAATTACATATTGCCAATAAAATGAGATGCTAAGATAAATAATATATTAAAAGAAGTACAAATAAACCTTGGCAGTGAAAAAAAAATACTGCAAGGATTACAGCTGGAATTAAGTTTCCTGAGAAAGGCTTTGTGCACTGTTGGCTGTCAACGGATAACACAAGGCAACTCTTTGATCACTACTTAAGAAGGAAAATTTTCTCATCCTTTTAAGGAAATCCACCTTCAGTAATCTAGAGTTCACAACAAATGCAAAACTGTTAAAAAACTGTACACCATGGCAACAGCAAATAAGTACAGTCTTATGCTTTTATTTCATATAAAATATGGATTTTAAAAAGAGACAACCTGTAATGTACTACTTGTAATGTACTTAAGATTAAAAACAAAAGTAGGACTATCAAACCACATTTAGACATAATGAAAGTATTTGCAGAGATTTCCCACACTGACTAAAACTGAACAGCTGGAATATTGTCAACAGCAGACTTTCAAACTAGTCACCAAGTCTCACACAAGGGGGTGCTATAAACACGCAAGGTAAAATGCACACTCTGCACATATGTGAGCAGTGCATTGCTGTACAGATCCATATCAAAATAAATCACTTTTTAAAAGAAAATGTGCAAAATGCTATGTCCCTTTTTCTGTTGCATTTTTTGTTTGACAACTTTAAGCTCCTCCAACAAACATTTTGCTGAGAAGAAAATATATTAAATAAACACTGAATACAAGAAATTTCATCATGGGAAGACAGCTAACTCATTTGCTTGTAGTGTTTAGTTTTCAAAAGGAACATGCAAAGCTAGGTCTTGGCATAATGTTGCAATGTTTTATGCAATTCAGTGTAGCTCTCAGTGTGCACTCAACACAGTACAGAGCCAAGTTAGTGATTCTCTAACAGGCATTACACTGAAAGAACCACAACTAAGCAACGAAGATTCCATTTCTGTAGAGGAACGAGTCAGTCTTGATCAACAGACAGAATTTGTTACTTACATTTCCCCATTTGTTATACTGTAGAGTAAACACGTTACTGGTCTTGTATGTGTCTATGGGCCAAAGTTTATCAAAGAGAGAGCAGTTGAACATCTGATTGACTTTCCTTCATTGTTTGCTCTTTGCTCTGTTGTCCCATTTCACTGCTACTAGGGGCAATGGTCTCTTGATGACTTTTGAAGGAGAGAAGTGACCTTTTGCAAAGCAGTCCACCCATTTCCTAAGGTGCTCACACTGCCTCAGAGGTCAGAGAGGCCAGGCCTCTGTCCTTTTGAGAAAAAAAAAACCACTTTATTTTAGTCTGCACAAGAGAAGGTCAGATCGCCTATCTTTAGGTTGTGAGAGGATACCAGGAAAGGTATCTAAAACAAGAAGGGGGAACTGGAGATATGGTTGTGATAATAAAAATCGATCTTGTTTTAAATATTTTGATAATACAAGATAACTATGTATTAAATACAACCTACAAAGCAAAGTGATACATTTGATGCGAATTCTGACAGGACAGCTGATCTCTGTGTTCTGCCAGATATCAGAAATGATCAAGGACTGAAGGGTGGCTCGACAGAGCATTTCTGGTTAAGAGAGTGATGTGTGAAAGCACCACATATTCCAGGTTGATTGGATGGCTGTAATCCACTTGAATCAGTCGGCGGGCTCCCATAACTGGCTGATCTGAGCACCGACTAAGTTTTCAAACCAGTCCTCGATGCCTTGAAATAATGCCTCTTCCAGCTAAGGTTGGACTGGTCAAGACTAGACTAAATGATACTGGATGACACACCGGCATGTTTGGGGTGTGACACAGCACAATCCTTCAAGGCCACGACTGTTTTTAATGCAAAGGTCTCATTTGAATATGCTCTCAGGCAAGGCCTCAGCCCCCCAGCACAGATCAGAGAGGAACATGTAATGTCCTGTTCCCTCTGTGATTGCCACCCATGCCTGGACCAGCGGGGAGACCATTGTTCCTTTGCTCTGTGATCGATACCCACGCCTTATTCACAAGCGGGTGCCTTGTTCGGTGCCTATTGGTGTAAACATGTTCCTGGTGCAGGGCCTGCCTGACTCCTTCCCATTGACAATGCAGGACTGAATGAAGCCTTTTGATCTTTTTTCATAAAACTACAACAGTCAGTCATATACAGCCATTTCAGCGTGAGGACCAGGGGCCCCTTCAGGCTCGTAAACAGATTTATGCTTAGAAACGCATTGACATAATCAATGAAAAAAAGAAATGTAAATGCAATCCATTATTGTATTATAAAAAGGTCATCAAAGTCTGTGATTACTTGAACAAATCTGCAACATCAAACACATGAGTAGCATGTAAAGGGGTCCCTGCTTTTGCTCTACCCAGAGAGGTCGAGGCTCACCATCCAAATGATTGTGTGCAGCATCCAACTGTGCTATGCAGGATCCAAGAGACATGCTCACTACAACAGGGGTTTGATTAGTTGCGTACCAATTTTTTTTTATTTCAAGAGGGTGTTAATCTAACATTAGCCTCCAAAAGTAATTTCCTACTTTCATTCTAAGGCTGAAACTATGAGCATGTTAAGTGTTGGTTTACCAGGATAACACTATGATTACTGAATGGCTAAATATATGCATTTGGTATTAATTCAATTATTTTAAAAAATACCAACAGAAACTTCCCAGTCCCTATAACAACCCAAGACATGCAGCAAATGCAAGTTAAGGCCAATATTAGTATCTAGACTTATTAGCTGTTCTTCAGCTAAGTCACCTGTACCTATTCCCTTTTAAACCTAAGACAAGGTTACGCACCCGAGTCACAACAAGGGGAGCTCTTTCAACACCAATGAGGAATACACTGTATAAACAGTCAGACATTCGTATGAAACATTTCCTAAAGAAATTGCTTATAGAATCCTGCCGTTTAGATAATTGCTGATTAGAATATTTTTAACGTACATAAATGCAGCAGGCTCTCCAGTTGTTCCATGGTGTGTGCGTACTGTAATCAGCACCTCAAACATCAGTGACGTCACATTTCCTCTAAATCTGGAACTATACTGTCAGGGTCACTGCATGTTGGTAATGTGATATATCCTGCAAGTAGTGCTGGAAACCACATCCAACGCACATATTGCTTGTTGCTGTACATGTCTCTCCCACTTACAGTGTTTCAGAGAAACTGGAGGATACTGTAGAGATGACAAAGAGACGTTTCCTTCTTGGCATGTGGTGTAGGGCTGGCACAACGTCTTTTTAAATGCACTGAAAGAGCCCCTGCTACTTCTATGTGCAGCTATGCAATCTCACTCATGATGCTCTGCAACACAGACTGGCACACCCCACTCTCCTAATGTTACCATAGTGACAGCTATGGAGCTGTGACTCCCTTCACAGCAACAGTGCCAGTGACAGAGTATGGGAATGTACTGCCCCCTCCCCAAAAATGTTCTCCTCAGTATGTCTGTTACTTCACCTCTCAGTGTAAAGACGTGATGCATGGCAGAGGTGAGACTCCTTCTCCAGCTCCAGCCTGCCCTCCTATGTGAGGCTCCTAGACAGGCATGGCAGACCTGATGTGTGCCAGGATCTCTGGGCATTCCAAAACCCATCCTGCTTTCATGCGTCTTGCTTTCATAAGGAATTTAAAAAAAAAGACTAAGAAGTGCCGTCCCAGTAGCAATATTAATTTTTCCTCTTTCCATCGCCACTCGGGTGCTTAAATCTGTCCATCAAGGATAGTCTTGCCTTTTTTTAAAGTTGTGAGCTCTCTGGTTA
Organism: Megalops atlanticus; assembly: GCA_019176425.1. Lineage (NCBI taxonomy): Eukaryota > Metazoa > Chordata > Actinopteri > Elopiformes > Megalopidae > Megalops > Megalops atlanticus. Next base: position 39,445,911 of record CM032880.1, on the reverse strand, counting down.
GTTTAATATAAAATTCCTGACCTCCTCAACCCCCAGGTTTTTGGTAGATCAGTGTCCCGGTGGGGGTGGTGGGGGGTTGGGGCAGGGAGCCAGGGTCGGGGATGGGGGCTCGTCTACATGCGTGGCGGACAGCTGCAGCCCAGGGGTCCTGCATGGGCGTGGCTCTCTCAGGCCTGCTCCTTGTCTGCCCTCCACAGCTGCTCCTTGACCTCGGAAGGCAGTGTGTTGAAGAGGTCCTCCTCCACGATGATGCCACTCCTTTTCAGCAGGCGGCACTCGCCCAGCTCCACAGGCAGACACTCCAGCCGGTTCCCCCGCAGCTCCAGCTGCGTCAGGCATGTCAGCTCGCTGAAGCGCGATGGCAGCGACTGCAGGCAGTTGTTCCCCAGGTTCAGCGTGCGCAGCTTCTTACACTGGAACAGCTCCGGGGGAAGGGTCTCAATCTGTGGGGAGAAAAAAAGGCAGTTTCACTTCAACCGCTCTAAAAAAGGTAGCATAGTGGTAAGGAGCAGGGCGTGTAACCGAAAGGTTACTGGTTCGATTCCCTGCAGGGCTGCTGTACACTTAGGGAAGGTACTTAACCCAGAATTGCCTCAGTAAATATCCAGCTGTAACCTATGTAAGTCACTCATAAGAGCCAATAATGTAATAAAGAAAGCCATGAAATCACCTCAAGAGGCAAGCTACATCACTAAGACACTTCTGTGGCACTTTTAAGCTTGCACGCTGTCCATGACTAAATCCATCTTGCAAAAAATTTCATTTTGCACACATAGGGGTTTGTTTATAGACCGTACACCGTACCTTCTCAGATGTGTCCAATTTATCTGTTGATTAATAAAAGCTGAATAACAAGTTTGTCCTTTTGCGCTTGTTATTGTTTTTCAAATCGTCTAACCTCAATGTTATGCATCTGTCTGCAGGTTTTGCTTTGCATATGGTCATCAGTGCTTATCCCAATGCAGGGACAAGTAAATGTACTGAGAATAGGTGGGTGGGGGAATGTAGAAGACTGAAAGAACAAAGATCTCAAAGAACAATAGAAGGAAAGAATGACGGATGAGAGTATCGCCATTTTTTCTCTAATGATTGAACTCTGGTTGAATCATGCTCATTGCTCATCACAGCCGACTCACCACTGTGTCACAACGGAGAGCTGTATAGACAACTGGGCCACAGAGGAGCTGCAAAGCTCTCTCACAGGAGACGAGAATAGGACTTCAAGGACACACCACCGCAGTTTGAGAGACTGCCATCTAATTAACAACAACACGGAGGAGCGTTTCGACCAAGACGTGTCGGCGATGAGGACATGCATCTCAATCACCGCACTGGCTAATGCAGCGTTCAGCTGCACTTGGGTGAGTGTGCTTTGAAACATGGATGAGGACAGTCTTGGGTTCACTGCACAGGACAGGGCCGGAGCTGGTAGTGAGTCAGGCCAAAGCCGGCCCTTCCGGACGCCCTCCGGGTCACGGATGTTCACAATCAAACCTCAAATGCATGGCTGCGCAAACACGTGCCACGAGTGGATTAGCTGCAGGAGCTGCAAGGAGCACAGATATGACATGCCGGCAGATGGCTGCTCCTGCTATCACGCATGTGAATGCAGAGAGCTTGGGCCCATTCTTTAAACCAGCCCTAATTGTCCTTCCATTGTTATGCCCCACACCCTCCTCCTAGTGTGAGCATCCATCCCTTGCACGGCTGCAATTACTGTTGTGAACTTCCTGTTCAAATCCATGTTAATCCATGTTAATTTATTGAAATTACAACCATTTCCATACTATACAAGCATTATTTGGGCTATTACCATGAAGAATGAATAACACACGTTTAAAAAATACTGAAAAACTGATTTGAAAATATATTTCCATTAAACAACCAGGCATAGCACTGGCATGTGCTTTTATTGTCCTGTCAACCCAACAGGCTTTGGTGTAAAAGCTTAATGTTATATAACTACATTTGACAGCTGGCTAGATTTTATATCACACACTTCCCTGGGTAACAGGACATTAGCATGAAACATAAATTGATTACAAAGAATAACCTTTCTAGCATGGATTGACTACTTTTGTGTATTTTCACCTCAATCCTTACCTGTATTTCACACTTACATAATTATGACCACTACAGCCAAAGAGTATAAACTGTTAATCATTTAGGAAGTTAAAAAAGTCCATTATTTCTAAGAAAAATGACTTGGACCCTGCTCCTGGAATGGCCAGGATAAGTACTGTGAGTACTATGAGGCAGGAAAGACAGGAATTTCCCATAATTGTGGGTGAATCAATATCTTCAGAGACTAATGCCACTGCTGGATGGACACTGCTCATCCACATCCTGGTACAGATGATTACATCACTCGTCACATGTTCAGTCACAGATAAATCCATGAAAAAACAGGCCTTGCAAGAAGAAAACAACATCCAGCCTTGAATGTTTCACATTCAGTTCTCAAAAATAGTTCTTTGCCGGCAACAACCAGACATTTCTGCTAATTATTGTTGGTAATTCCACACTTTGGAGGGCTTTGGGAAACTGTTTCAGAGCTACGCTACAGGGGGTAAAACCACTTCTGGCAGCTGGTGTTTGTAGAGAGGGAACCACCCCCTACCCAGCAGAGGGAGGGGGAGGTGGGGAAATCTCTCCTCACAGCTGGAGGTGGGTGGAAAATGTGGCTAAAGGGTGATAGAGGGCAGGGCCCTGGTTGGAATTCAAGCACTGCTTGCATGCAGCTGATGGGACCCCTTTCCAATCAACAGAAACAGACCCCCCCCACCACCACCACCCATACCCAAGCGAAGAGCGAGGATACACGCACACTAGCTGCAGCTCAACACTCTTAACACCATGGTAACAGCCTCCCCATTACACTGTAACACTCGAGAGTTGGACAGGAAAGCAGTGAGGAATAACCCTGTTCTAGGTTTTGCTTTGCCAGTTACCCCCTTTGTTTTCTCACAGTAGTGTTTCTTGAAAGGAAAGCACTCAGCTGAAAGAACTCTGTGCTACAAATCAGCTTTTATAAGGGCTCTGGCTGGCCACAAAGTGACCTGATAGTGAGCAAGTAACAAACCGATTAATACGACAGCCTCTTATGCAAATCCGTAGTCCGATGCCCAGTCTTTTTTTCTGATAAATCATGCCTGTGACCACTTGGGAAAATGACCAATGGTGGCTCTTAATGCCACTGTTATTCATATATACAGCCTAGAAGGATTTTTGTATTTCATCGTACAGCTTCTTCTCAAAAAAGAGTGTAGCTCATAATTGAAAATTCTCAGAAAGATGTTATCCTGATTTTTACAGTACCATTAAAGAATCTTCACATAGCTGGCCTTTTGTTACCGTCCCTCTCAACACCACTTCCCTGATTAGGTCTCATGCAGTGCAAGGGCTCTGACATGTTTACGGTAGCTGGAGTCAAACTCCACTGTGTGCCCACCCTGAATAATAAATTAACCATTAGAATCCAGAACTGTGGCCCTGTGTCTTAGAGACCTACTAATAATTTTCATGTTGAGGTGGCTCCTTTAACATTCTAAAGACATTCTAAAAGGTGCCATATTATTTTAAACATTAGGTGGATCAAACAAGAGATTAAGGGCATACACGCACTAGGCCCGGTTGCCTTGTACCGTGCCCGAGCACGATTGTCCCCCCTTCCCGACTCCCCCGCTGGCCTGCGCTCACACTGCGCTTAATGTTCCGGGCCCGAGCACACTTGCGTCATCACGATGCAACTTTTTGTGTTGAGGGAAAGCGCTCTCCCACAGCACAATGGAGTTCATGATTGTACTTAATTTGTGGCATATTTGGGGTCGTTTTGGGCGCGGTGACACACGGCCCTCACACATGCCTTCTGGATGTATTGATTATGCAACACAGCAATTTTCAATTAATCGTGCTGTGCGTATAAGAAGATTTTTACGGAGGCAGCTGACGTTTCAGTCATTACACTAAGGGACAGACCAATATTTTGTGTCAGATTACAGTAGCCTAATCACAATAATGTTAGCTAATGTTAACCAGTTAGGGTTAGTACTTGTTTGTGCGCTACTGTCATCATTACAACAACAAACTTCTTCTATTACTACTTGGACAGTACACTTTTCAATTCATTTGAGAACATTTGGGTTAATAATGGGTCTGGTTCTCACCTTATTGTAGTCGGTGAGTAAAGCTCCAAATTCCTCCCTTAATGTCAGCTACCTCTGTAAAAATCTGATACGTGCAGCACGATTAACTGACAACAGCAATGCATACATCGCCACGTAAAGTATGGTTAGTTTTATTTTGCTTGCTAGTAATCAAGCTAATGTGGGGATCCACAGAGTTATTTTTAGGTCTAGATCTACAGAACTAAATCAAAGATCATTTTGGAGGTAGCCAGCTTGTTATATTTAAGGAAATCAGCTAGCTAATCAAATGAAGGTTTAAAGGATTTATTATGACTGGGAGTGTAACTAACAGATATCCCGCTAACTGTTGCTATAATGGATATATTTGTTAAATGGGACAGTCGCATCATTGACATCATGTTCGTGTTCCGTGCTCGGGCAGGGTTTGCGATCACACTGATGCGTACCGTGCCCACGGTACGGAGCAATCACACTAGTCAAACGAACTGGACTTGGGGGTCAAACGTGTTCGGGCACAGTACGGATCGCCTAGTGTGAGTTCACGCTAAATGTGCTGTCAAAGCTGAATAATTCCTTTAGAGTGGAAATCTGGAAATGGAATCACAAGAATTATTAGTTATTTAACTAAGCGTGAATAAAACTGGAATTATTTTAAAAGTGTGTGTAGCCTGTACACCTGGTTGTTTTGGTTTAAAGCCCAACTAACACATAAACACACTAAACAATGAAATAGTCTTAACAAGCCCCTCCGGGTGCTATCCAAAGTGTTTTTTTTTAATCTGCACTCTCTTCTAAAAACTTGAGTGAGAAGGAACGTGGCCCTTCAGGGATACAAAGCCTGACATGCACAGACGAGAGCTCACCCTATTGGCAGTCACCGCAAAGTACTGCAGGTTCTGGAGGAAACCGACATCCGCCGGAATGTATGTGAGGTTGTTGTGACTCAGATCAAGGAAACGCAGCTTGCGGCAGAAGAAGAGCTGGCTGGGGATCTTCTCGATCTTGTTGCGGTTCAGGTAGAGCCTCTCCAGGTTGGTGAGTGTGCCAATCTGGATGGGAATGTAGGCGATCTGGTTGTACCAGAGCTTGAGGCAGACGAGGCGGTGCAGGTGCTGGAAGCTGATGATCTCCTCGATGGTCTTGAGGTTGTTGTCCTTGAGGTCAATCTCCTGCAGGTTGTGTAGGCTGAAGATGGAGTGCGGGATGCGCTCCAGGTCGCAGCGGATCAGCTCCAGCTCTGTCAGGTTCACCATCTTCTTCAGGCTGTTGAGCACCATCAGCTTGGTGCCCTCGTTGTTGATGGACAGCTTCTGCAGGTGCACGCCCACATCAGTCACCACCTGCGGCAGCTTGGTCAGGTTGCTCTTGAGCCGCAGCACCTTGAGCCTCTTCAGCTCCCGCAGGCCATCAATGACGATGTAGCGGTTGTTCTCGGCGCTCAGGTTGCCCGTCAGGTGCAGCTCGCTCAGGTTCTTCAGGCTGTAGATCCACAGGGGGATCTCCTTGATGTCGGTGAACTTGATGTGCAGGGACTTGAGGTTCTCACGCAGGAAGGCCAGGGCCGGGGCCTCGATTTTGGCCGGCGTGTGGTAGAGCCACATCTCCTTCAGGTTGGAGAGCTGGGCAATGATGGGCGGGATGGTGACATCGGGGATAAGCTCCAGCTTCAGTACCTCCAACTCCAGCAGGTCGAACACAGTGTCCGGGATGCCGCTCAGCATGAAGAGGTGAAGTTCCAGCTTCTCTTGCGAGTTCTTGGTGATCCTCTGCCTCAGCTTGTCCAGCGTCCACTCATTGTTCAAGTTGAGCTGCCGCAGCTTGTTCTCGCTCACCTCGGAGAGGAAGACGGCGAAGCGCTTGGAGTAGAGTGGGTCATACTGGTCGATCATGTGCAGCATGAAGGCGAAGTCGTTCTTCACATCGGGGATGTCACTGTAGCTGCTCTCCTCTCGGATCGACTCAAACGAGTACTTCTTCAGGGAGCGGCTCAGCATCCAGCAGAGGGTGTACATGCAGATGAGGCCATAGACCACCACCAGACTGATGTAGAAACATGCCAAGATCTTAAAGAGGGTTGCTAGGGGATGGGCACAACGGTACATGCGGTAACCCGTGAGGTTTTCGATGTCCACACTGCAGTCCACGCTGAACTGAATGTTGCGAACATAGTATCCTGTATAGCATATGATCAGGATGAAGTTGATGACTTTGATAATGGTCTGCCGGATGTAGAGCCGGTAGACGATGTCCCCCTCTTCCACGTGTATGCGGAATTTCTTCACCTTCTCAAACAGGGCCTTGGCCTGCTCCCCTTCCTTTTTGTCCAGGACCCCGGTCTCTGAACGGTCCACAATGCCCTGCTCGATGCGGGACTTGGTTCTCTGGAGCATGGGTATGCTAGCCTCTACATCTTCACTGACAGAGGATGCCTTCTTGTCCATGGACCCGTTCATCTTACCTGGTGGCTTCGGGTCACTCTCCTCCACCACTGTCTCTGACAGAGCCCTTGTCGTCCAGGGGGAGTCAAAGCACTTAAGCAGAATGGATACAAAATGTTCTAGTTTTGAACTGGTGCGGGGAAATTTGAACCAGAAGTTACTACAGGCCAGAAAGATAAGCGTGTGAAGCAGCACCAGGTAAGGAAAGTACTTAGCAAACCAGTGCAGCTTGTTCTCGTAGCACACAGCGTCCACGTAATTGTACTGGTGCCGGTCCAGGTCGTACTGGATCCCCCTGGGCTCCAGGAGTAGCGGAGTTGAGGAGAGGGTGGCGTTGAAGTATTTCCTGGACGAGTAAGTGTCGCAGGTCTTGTTGACCACCCACTTGCAGGGCAAGCAGATCATCTTGTCCTGTGTCACCTGCAGCGTTCCCCCGAACACCGCAATCATCAGCATGATGATGGAGATGTAGTCTGTGAACACATCCCACCATGGCTTTAGGATGCGGTACGCCGGCTGGGTGTCTGCAAAGTAGCGCAGCTCAGTGATGGGAATCATGGCTTATCTGCGGAGAGAGAAGCACACCTGTCAGGGCAGAGGAAGCACACCTTGTACACCCCTGTTTATTAGTCTGTCACTATGTCACTGGCAGGATTGCCAAACAGTAATATGTTGTTACCATTCCATCCGGCCCCTGCATTCAAACCACTTTCTACTCTTCAATTTTCGGCATTTCCTTTAAAACGCTAAATGGCAGGAAGCACAGAATTCTGATTCCATACAAACATTGCATCAATATTTTACCTCAAAGAAAAACAATCCAACAGCGTAAAATTCAAAATGTTAAAAATATTAAAATTCTGTCAAATATTACTGCATACTCTACCAGATTTTAAGTGCTTGGACAGGAACTTTCAGTGTATTATAGAGAAGCTAAGCAAAACCATAATTGATAAAAAAGGAAATGATACACTGACATACACATGAACTACACAATACATAAACCAGCAACAACAAAACAATGTGATATACCCAGAATAAACAATTAAAAAGACAACAATTATTATTATAAGTTTAAAACAAGCTCTAAAATGGTATTACAAGACACTGACATTGTCAAGAGAAAACACTTATGATTGAACTAATGTAGTGTAGTTCGCTTTGTGGTGCAGCATACAGGTGTATCTCGATGATTCAGTTGGAACTGGAGCTGATAAAATTCACATTATTTAGTCCAGTCTGGCACAAATGTAGAAACTGTCTTCTGAGGATGACACCCGCCATGGCTGAAACCTCGGACCCAGGCTCACCGGAGAGGCCCACGCCCTGAGGGGCACCAGCTAATCTAGGATCTGTACGCGTCAGATTACCGGAATATTGTCTTGTGGAGATCTGTCATAAACTGTGTCATCAGCTGTGACTGGTTCCAAGAGCCAATTAGCAGAAATGAAAGAAGCTGTGCTGACTAGCACAGAACTGTCTTACACAGAGGAGCAGTAAGACAAACCCCCTGTGCTGGTAAGTGCTGAAATTAGTATGGGATCTCAATGGCATCCGGCATTAAGAGATGGGAAGGAGAACAAAGGGAAAAGGCACCCTCAGGCCCCCATGCAGTAACTATTTGCAATACAGGCTTGTGTGATACTATTTCAGTGCCTCATATGTCAGCCCCACGTGTAGATGACATGTAGGTTCCTGTCCGAGTGCCAGTGTCACAGCCTGATGCCGGCAAAATCCTGAGGGAATAAAGTGCAGGATCGAACTGTCAGATTCCCGGTAAAAGGAAGAAGCTGAAGTAAAATAAAAAATAATACAGATGACATAAGATAAAAAATCTCATCTGACACTGTCTGGGGAGAGCAGAGGCCAAGGACTAAGTGGGCCTTCTCATTCAGTCTCCTCAATCTCCTATCAACACTAATCCCAGAACATACAATGTCAGATGACGTCACACACAGACCACCACACAAGACAGCAGCTAAACCGCAACAGGACAGCTGTGGATAAATACAGAGCATACTTTAGGCCAGGAGGTGATTAACCATAGAGCAAAGGCCAAAGGGAAGGGTTTTCAGTCTGGATTTTAACAGGAACAAATCATCCTGTCATTTAGGAGCCCTACAACCAAAAGCCCAGGCATTTTTTAACCACTGTTTTAACCTCTGTTCATGAATTTTGGGAATGAAACAGGGTGCCAAACTTATTATAAGGATCTAACAGGATTACAAGGAATAATGAGCTCATTAATGAAAAAAAGTAAAAACAAAACCCATAGCACAGCAGAGTTCAGAATTGATCATAAGACAGCAACAGAGGATGACATAACCACTTGCAGTAAGGACATGAGTATGATTGGTCCCCTAGGCTGAGGGCCTGACTGTTTAGATCAGTGAGCTAATCATGTCACTTGTCAGGAGCTGAGCTGTATGGTTCTGAGGGCTGAGGGCAGTGGTTCAGTTTGCTGCTTGTACTACACAGGTTACGTCATGGTATGTTAGCAATATCTGTAATTGCACTCCATATCAAACAGACACACTCCATATAGTGGTCTTTAGGGGAAGGCCTCTTAAAAACACGTCCTTACCTCTTGTTACAAGTCCATTTAGAATTGATGGTAAGAACACTGTGTAAATGCAATTTAAATAAATCTGTCTTGACAAAAGCCTCCACTCCAGAACATAAAATACCTAAACATGTTTTATGATACCCATCAATCAAATCACATGCTTTTTGCAACTCAACACAGATTCCCTCAAGATTTGTCAATGTTTTTAAACTTAATTTGATTTAACTGAAATGACATTCTTCTTACTACCCAGAGTCGAGAGTGAAGTTAGCTGCTCTCATATGTTAGTCATTTTTGCAACTCAGAATGAATCCTGCACATTTTTATCATTTGGCACAAAAACTGTTTTGAAAAAGACAGCTGGCTGGCTGGCTGGTTTGTTGATTGGTTCATTAGCCTGCTGACTTGAGGTTTGTTGGTAGGTTGGCTTGCTGGCTGGCTCGCTAGCTGGTTTGTTTGTTGATTGGTTGGTTGGTTGCTTGACTGGCTCAATAGCTGGTTTGCTGGTTGGTTGGTTGGTTGACTGGCTGGCTGGGTCACTAGGTGGATTGTTTGTTACTTGGTTGGTTGGTTGGTTGACTGGCTCACTAGCTGGTTTGCTGGTTGGTTGCTTGGCTGGCTGGCTGGCTAGTTGGTTGTTGGTTGGTTGCTTGGCAGGCTGGCTGGCTAGCTGGTTTGCTGATTGGTTGGTTGGCTGGATGGCTGGCTCGCTGGTCTACTGGTTGGTTGGCTCGCTAGCTATTGTGTTTTTTGGTTGGTTGGTTTGTTGGCTTGCTGGTTTGTTGGTTGGTTGGCTGGCTGGCTAGCTGATTTGCTGGTTGGTTAGTTGGCTGGTTGGCCAGGCATAGTTGCTCACAGCTCTTAAGCGTCTGGCATGCAGTAGTGACATCCCAGGCATGCTGTGCTTATTACAGGACAGAATGAACAGCTGGAAGCAATGAAATAAGGACCTACACATTGCATTACAAACTAAAAATAGAGCAATCTGATCTTTCTAAATAAAGCTTTCCTGAAAAACATTCAGAAAAGAACACCGAGTTACCCCTTGATATAAAAACCTTAAATCTTGATAAATACTCTATTATAGACATGTTGACATACTATGGGTATGCATATCTGATAAAGCTAATGTCTGATAAAAGACCAAGGTCACACAAACAGCTAAGAACATACACTCAGATTAAACATTATATATAGACAAAACTTCACCAAATTCATCAAATGTGTGATGAAATGATTATTTACTCAAGGTGCATAAATTTGTGGAAAGCTACTTTGCATTGTGGCTTCAAAATGCAAGTGTTTGCAGCTCTTCTGCAAGCTTCAGACCACTGAATCCCTTAGAAAGAAGATTTCTCAATTTACCGCACAAGCTGACATCTTAGTTTTGCTTTCCCCTTTCGCTTCCTGGAGTTTTTGTGAGGGGCTTATGCAACAGTTTCTCTGTTCTGAGCGCTTGTGGCAAACAAAAGAACAGGAGGATTGCCTGAGCGTTGTCCCGCTGAGTACCAAGCCTGCTCTAAAGGTCTCTGCCGTTGTATTACGATGTCCAGCCAGGACCTTGTGTCCAAATAACAGCACCTCTCTGAAAAAGATCACATGCAGAAGTATAAACAGTCAGCACATTGAGAAATGTCTGCCTGCATTTTAACAAAGCATAGAAGCACCTTAAAAAATTTGGACTTGTGGTTGCTGGTTACCCAAGGCAATGAGGATATGGGGGCACCTTGGAGATTTAAGTCTACATGGTTCTAAACTATTAAACTAACAGTAAAACCTTTTGAAACTTTCTCATAAAGGTTATTGATTCATTCTAAGCTTATTTCAAGTCCCTGTGAGAAATAAGAGTTGTTGCTTGCAAAAAATGTTGTACCCAGAGAAGCCAAAAACTGAGCTCTCTCCCTCCCAAACATACAAGTGCAATACTGTCGGTATGATACATGTGCAATACTGATGTATGATTGCGTTAAAACAAGACAATGACTGGCACAGCTCCACCTTAAAACATCCAGCACATTTTTAGATCGCATGTGGATCTGACTACCCGACTCCATTCCTTCTGAAGTCTCTGTTGCCTTTGATCTGTGGCACTACACACGAGAAGACACGACACCTCCCTTGGAAAAATACATTCCTAAGGGAATTTGTCTTCCCTCATACACTGAACAGTTAAAGAGCCATTCTCCCCTTCTAATGTACACTGACCACATCAGTTTCCCAGTTTACTATAGCTCCAAATTTCCACAGACTTTCTTTTCAGGGTCCCCACTCATGGATATACTGACTAAGCCTGCAAGATAGCTTACCTTAGCAAAATCCACACCCTCATATTGCTAGACTTGATTGCTAATGACATTAAGCTAGTGAGACAGCAAAAAAGATGGATGTATTTCACCCACTGGGAAAGAAAAAAGTACAAATGTAAACCATCTTCTAATGTATTAACCTAGATTTGGGCTATTTACCATGAGTTTGAAAGAACAGTAGGAAATCTGACCACTTTCCATGGATTTCCCCAGACTTTCTGGGGAAAAAAATCAAATAAAATGATATAATATAATAAAATAAATAAAATATTTTAAAAGGTTTTACAGGACTGTCTTTTTGTCCTTCATTCAGCTCTCTACAAGGGATGTCCACCAATTGCAAAATGTACTGGATTTTATGTGACATGAAAAGATGAACACCAGAAAATCTGCATTAAACAAACAAAAAAAGCTGTACAAAAAGGCACAGCTTCAGACACCTCAAGCGACAAAGTCCAGTCTCATCACTCCGTGATCTCTGACCTCTTGACCTTGGATGAAGGGCTGGACAATTATGAAAGGGGACAATAACATCTATCACGTTGGTTCCTGTGTCAGAACAGAACACTCTGCTACCTTGACTTCCATGTTTTTTCCTACAAGTGCGTCAGTGCCAGATGCGAACGCCTTGACACTCTTTTGTGTATGAACATGGTTTTCACTGCAATTAAGCCGTTTCTGTAATTAGCAATGCTGTTGTTAGTGTGTAGCATTTACACAATTGCCTGTTTTCAAAAGTTTTCCATCTATGGTGACATGAATATCATGCATATTAAATTACTGTTACAAACCTTGTAGAAAACCTACAGCGAAGCGGCAAGTGGCACAAAGACGTGCTGCTCCTATTAAGTTACTGTTTTCCTGGCTCCTTCTGGGGCAGTCTGCCACTTTGCATAACAGACCCATGACTGGGGCCACAGTGGTCTCAAACCTCACCTAAAATGGCTGCTGTTAAGCACCAAGTACGAAGGCGGTCGCAGACAACATACTATAACATTGCAGCTCATGGTTTTATGTCTGGTGTCACTGTTAAACTAAATGCATCAAAGTTGCAATCAACATTACATCCCCTCACTCTTTAAATGTGAGAGTCTGCGTAAGAAATGACAAATGAGCTACATTTGTAAATATGTGCTCTAACTAATTTCACACACATTCTGTGTATAACACACTATTGCTCATAACACAAAAGTTGCGCATTTGAACATTTCTGCGCTGTACCCAACAATGATGACCTGATCAATGAAAGTATGCTCAATAATCAGGGCTAAATTTATCTCATGTAATTTTCATGCAATTTTTTTGGTTATCAAGTAATAATGCAAGACATAACCACATAAGTAACAAATGAGATGCACAAACTGATTTGCTCCTTTAACACCTTGTTTATATACATGTTTTGTAGTAAACAGTAGTGTGTTATCAATTGAACATTTTTTTAATATTCAGGCCTAAAAGTACAGCACTGCCTTGATGCACAGGCACACCATTTAACTGTAGTCAAGGCACACAGGGAACTCACGGGGTGGCAGCCTGAACAGCTCTGCTCCTTTTCTGAGAGGTCAAGTGCAGCCAATCAGAACGCCTGGGTGTGTCTGATCACCATCAGGGTTGTTCTGCAAACAATGAGAGTAATACTACCCACAGCAACACTCATTAAGGACAGTGGAATAAATAAATAAATTTAGACCATTTCATACAAACAACCAAGCGAATGCACACTTCTGATGCAATTCCGATCCCCCAGCCCACACAGTCCTCAAGGCAGGTTTGCATAACTTTAAGCATTACTGCACGCATTCCATTTGCATACGCTGCAATATGAATGCTCATATTGTTTTTCCAAGTTCACAGTCCCAGCATACTAAAGCGGGGGCACCGAGTGGCATTTGGATGAGGTCACTCTTGAAATATTATTTGCTAACATGGCATTAACATTAAAACACTGTTGGTGTTTTTATTTTTACATGCAGCTGCCAAGGGGAGGAAAAAAACCCTAATGAGCATTGATTTTCAAACAACAGATGATGTTCATGCAGGTCTATAACAGTGTCACACAAAAATAACATTTTCAAAAGCAACTACAGTTGCTGTACATTGTGAGATAAGACAGACACTTTCTTTGTGCCAAACGCAACCCATCTGACACGGACAGTTTTGCTGTGTATTACATATTGGAAGTATTGATATTTTATAGAGCAATCTATAAACCATTTCTGCAAAAAAAAAACATACACACACATACACACACACACAGAAACACACCCACACACATCCCTAAACCCACTAGCTGAAGTGCTAACCACGAGCTTGACTGCTGACAGCTCTTGCACATGCCACACTGTAAGAGTAACTTCCCCAATGCCAACCAGCAAAGCGGTCAGCTATACCAAATTCAATTGAAGTTTGGGGTGTTACCAGCAACCTCTTCACCCCTGGGATCAGCCTAGCCACAAACACTTGCTTTCAATACCCATTCATTTAAAGATGTGGGCAAAAGACACAGAGCCATATCTTGCAACAAAAATTAAGACCATCTTTTGTCACATCTGTGGGGACAATCTCATTTTGCAATCAATCATATTATAATAAAGAACAAAGGAATAATGAAAGTAATATGCCACAACAATCATCTTCAGAATATATTTTTCACCAAGCAACAACCAAGGTCACTCAAAGACAATTACTGAACCTCTACATGAGTGACATCAGCATCTCCAATGTTCCCTAATTTAAAGCTGGTTTGGAGCTGTTTATCTTTTCAACAGAAATATCAAATGACATCACTGTGCATATAAAGAGCCAGCATGTATCTATGGGAGTGGAAATTTTCAGTTTACAGCACAAGGAGTAACACCATGTTTATGGTGATCATTTAAACTTGCATTTCAGCTGGTATGCGTAAAACCATACCCATGCCAACAGTAGTAGGAAATAATTCACATCAATTAGGCTATATTTAGCCCACTTTATGTAAGTGCTGTTTACCACAAGCTGTGCTGTAGGAGTTAGCCTCCTGGAAGAACAGGGTTTGTTTGTGACTGTAACAATGTGCTCATTACAACTACAAAACATTCTCTTTTCAATCCACAAAACAATGCATCAGCACATGTACTTCATAAACTATGAACAGTACCAGATCCCTTTGATTCATGGTTAAAGGTACAGTATAAATACACACTATAAATATGCATTATATGTTATGTTAAAAACCTAGGAGAAAGAATGTAAACTCTCCACTGACTAAGAAACAGAGTGGTGGGAGGGAGAACTCAGGGCAGAGTGACAGACATTAGACAATAGAGACGCCACTGCGGCCAGAACACAATTACAGGGTCAAAGCACTTGGGAAGCGATGGCGTAACATTAAAACCGCAGATATGAGTGCCACCTTGATCTCAGTCCTGGCTTTTTTCTGACATCTAGCCCCTCCTGCTCCCTATTCTTAGCCGTTTCCAATAACACCATTTCCTGTGGCCTGCATGAGTGACTCAACCTTCAGTATCAGATCCTGTTTATCTGCGTGAGGATGGGCCTTCCGTGCTTCGTCAGGATGACGGACACTTTTTGCTTTCCTGTGGAGGTGATGTGACAGACGGGCCCTGATGCTGTGTGACCATGTCATGCTTCAAAAACCACACATTCACCACACAGTGGGGGTTTTTTGTTGTTTCATTTTTTTTTCTTTTCAGAATGTGGAAGGTTGCAGTTTTCACAGTCCTTTGATTCAATACTTCCCGCAACTGGTGACTGACGCACAAAAAATGCTCGGGCCAATGGAAACGCTGTAAGACCACGGTCTCTCAGTGCACTGTCACTGTCCTTGTTTATGAGAGATATAAACAGCACTCAATTAAGACAAGCAAAGAGACAGAGCCATGTGTGTTTATTCAGTGTCCTTCCTGTCACTGATGTGCCTCACGATCTCCAAGGGCAGAGCTGTACTCTCTAGGCTGTGGGAAATGACAGGTGGGTCAACCCAGGTCTGCTATCTGCCGTTCCAGCTACACTTAGTTATAGATCATCCTGACAGAGTCACTATGTACCTTATGCATGTTATTGCAGGTTTCCAACACATGAAGACCAGTGGCTGAGTTTAGGCAGTGAAGGGTTAAATGTCCCCCGGCCAGTGGAAATGCTTTTTAAAAATGTTTGGAGCTAACTTTGGAGCTAAGAATCACATATTTACAAATTTCACTTTGGATTCATACCACTAAATTTGACTACCAAGAATCTTCTTCACAGGTGAACAGCAACATAAAACAGAACTGTTATGTAAGTTTTGTATGTAGGGTTAAAATATTGCACGAGGGTGAGGACAAAGCCTATTCAAGAAACCAGATTTTCAGAGAATAATCATTCCTTTCAGTCCTTTTCTTTCAGGTTTATTTTTTCTGCCATGTTCCTTGTCAGAGTTGGATTTTTAAGTGTCCGAATTGTTGGAACACTACAAACTGACACCGCTAATCCTGTCTCACCCCAACTGCTTCGCCCTTCTTTTCAGCATCAAAAACGCCAAGATGAATGTCACATGCTTGCTCTAACTCCTTTGGATGTTTTTTCTTCTTTAGCAGGGCACATGAAATAATGACCAGCATTTTGACACACGTGTCGCAGCAGAGCACATGCCACGGCACACCCAGTCCTGCCGCCTCCACGGACAATGTTTCCGATTCCGCCGTCGAGCCCACGCCCCACCCAGACACTTTCCCCTCACATGTAAAACTGCGGCTTATGCCCGGCAGTGGAAAAACGATCTGTGTCATCAACAAAAACAAGTTCCTTCTCCTCCCTCTCGGACGATGCTAAAATCGGAAATGTGCCCAGCTAGCGGTAACTCAGTGGCTACCTACCTTCAAGAAAATGACCTCTTTGTGCGAGGAAACCTTTAAGAAGCTCCCAGAGTTTGTACAAATGTTTTTTTCTCTCTCTCTCCCTCTTCCTCTCCTCTATCTCAGTACTGCAGAATTACCCCCCGCCCCCCGCCCTCCTCCCCTAACCCCTCCCTCCCCCTCCCAACAACAGAAACAGGAAAAGAGACTCCAGTCACTTACACAAAAAATCCGGTCCAAACCAGAACGGTTAAGCTCATTGTCTGCCCATCTCTGTTCCTCCCTCTGGATAAGCGACCTTCCCACAAACACTCCCTGTAGACTTTGATATGAGTCTCCATGTCAGCGTGAGCCGGACACTTCCTCCCACCGGCCCCCACCACTCCCTGCACCAGGTCCCACAGCCGTCTTCGGTACACATTCTCAGAGTTTCAAATCCAAATACAGCCACCAAACAACCGTCTGCTTCAGGTTTCTCAATGGAAAGCCTTTCACTGCAGGCATCTTCCAGACTGTTCAGTCTGTTATTTGCCTCGTTTCAATTCTACAAAGCTAGGACTAAGTTTACTTTTAACCCCATTTAACAACACATTCTAATCTAGCAGTCAGATTTCTATTACCAAGCTACACTGGTGAAACCACATGTGATATAAAGAAAGATTTCAGGAAAATCTCATTCTAGTAAATTAAGAAACATCTAGTTTTAAAGTTCTAGTCATATTTACACACCTGCTTTAATATATTTTATGAAAAAAGTTATCTCCCATTTTCTGGATCGATCTTCTGAAGTTTGGGTTTATGGCATATTCCTTCATTTTTATAGGGATCTTTGTAGAGGATATACTCTAACAGTGAACCAAGGAAACAGAAGCGCTCTGCTGGTTACAGCCACATCTTAAATATGTAATATCAGGAAGGTTCTCTGGCAATAGAAGCTCGTTGGTTGACGGTAAAATCATTTACCAAAATGGAACAAGTATAGCTCTTTAGGCTCTAGATTCTTCACAATACTACTCAGTCTTTTTATCACAAAATTTGTTTTCAGTGTGAATGTTTTTAACTAACTTCTCCACTGCCCAAAAACAGTCAGTGATCTACTCCCCTCATGTGCTGCAACATAGTGGTCCATACAGAGTACCGTGCAGCAGACCAGATTAATTATTCCCAATACACTGGTGTGTCAATCTATTCCTGATATATCCAGTTTACAGGATCAGACACCAGACTATATCTTGTGCAATCTTTTCACTAAAAGCTGTACATTTTTCAAAAGTTAGATCACCCAGACCCCCACCCTCAATTGTTGCCCAAGGGATTCAGGAAACCTTTTAAAGACATTTCTGAGAAAAATAATCCCTTAACTGGGAATCAAAACATTATATACCTCCAACATGGCAAAGAATGTTTAAAGGTGTGTTTTAACCGAACGCGACGCGAAATTTTCGTGCGACGTAAATGTATGAAAAGTCAACGGCAGGAGGCGAAGGGGGCGGAGTTAATCGCGGCGGAACCGCAAGCAACACGAAATGGGCGAAACGAGTGTTTGCTTGAGTTAAAAAATGTTCAACTCGAGCGAAAGTTTCGCCTGGCGAAAGCCAATCACCTTCAAGTAGGACTAGAAGCCACGCCCCCTTTCCAGAACACTCAGGCTGATTGTATTGTCCGTTAGCTGACGTTTCAAAACGTGGACCCATCGTTGTGTTGACCGTTAGCTTTGAAACTTTAGAGAAACATTACTTCTTAAAAAAGAGAGTTCACAAGAAATGACAAACTGCGTGTGTGCGGTATTTATATATGCTAATTAACTAGCTAGCTAGCAACGCAAGATAATTTAGCTGTCTTCTATTGTGTCTAGCAAACTTGCTAACAGCGTTGGTGTAATCAAAAATGCTTGCTGTGACGTGACGCGAAATTCGCTTGTTCATTTTTCAGGCAAGCGATCAAACCCGTGTGAGGAAAGCGAGGCGAAATTTCCCGTCGCGTTTGGTTAAAACACAGCTTAACAGTTACCTGTTGCAAGAGTCTGCCGGTATTTAGCTTGACAGGGCCATGCTCACCTTGTATGACTCTTAATTAACAGCTCCTCTTTCAATGGGAAACTTGAGAGGGCAGACCGAGTCAGATCAATGACTTGACAATGTACCCCAGCACACTTTCATTAACATTAACAGAAGGTCCTTTTGTACAAATAATGAGCAGCGACAGCAAGAACACCTCAGCTGGCCAGCTTCTCCCAGGTACACCAAAATGTTCCCCCTCAGTCAACACAAAGCAGCCATTGTGCTGGCAGGCCTTTGACAACAGTCCCAGTCACTCTCAGAGATGCTGGTGAGGGCCCACATTTGAAAAAGCCCCTAACAACGCTCCCAAAGTCAAGGCCAAGTCAGCCCCCAGGACACTCTCTCTTTACCTGGAACTCAATGCAGTCATACCCTGAGGAGAAGCAGGAGATTCCATTATGAGTCACATATCCTGAGTCACATACAGTAAGAGATTAAAGCTTGAAGAAAATCACTGTGAATGATTTCCCATACCACGACAACTTAAATAACAGTCTTATTATTTCACCTTCATTCACTGGGGAACATACAATATGCCTATTTCACGGTTGCTATTAATCAGGAAACATTCAAAATGACTAGAAAGCACCGCTAGACACACAATCTTAGAAACTGAACACAAGAATATGTAAATATTTTATGTGCTCTTAATGGTCTTATCACTAAACATACAATGTGTCAGACCAACATCGGTTAAAGAGCACTAATGTGTGACACACACAGATAAGGAACAGCGACAGTACTCCAAGATCAATAAAGCAGCATGCCAGCGGCCCTGTTCACACCTGGTATTAACACGCGTCTTGGGTGATCCGATCACAAGTGGACAGCTCTAAATACGGCTGTTCACACTTGGCATTAAAATGCGTCCCCACATGAGTCTTGAGTGACCACTTGTGATTGAATCTCACTTCCCCGCTCTATATGCAAATAAACACGTACATCATGTCAGTTTGCAAATGTAAGTTTACGCATCATTTAAAGGTCTGTTTGAACGAATCTTGTTATGACTGTCACTATGAAATAATGCGTGTTATATCTGTAAATGAAAACATAGTTGACTAGCAAACTAGATTCCGTTCATCACTGAAATTAAATACCCTTAACTCAGCTACAGCTGATCTTTTGTTAAATTATGTTTATCGTTGGAAAAAGCAGAAACGCTGGATTAGAGCATTTTGAACTTCACCGACTTTGGCACCTTGCCAGTATGGTTGAATTAAATAGGCTAAACAAGACATTATGTTTCCAAAGTTTCTTACGTTATTCACTGTAATGAAAATGTTTCATAATGTAGTTTAATATCAAAGGGTGTTTGCTGGTTTGCTAGGCCTACATCTATGAATTTTCTAAAACCGAAGCGCGCTTGTTATGGAAGAAAGGACATTCGAAAACGCTTAACGTGAAACGTCTTAACATGGCTTAATGTTCCAAAACAGCGATCAATGATCACCAAATTTCTCTCGGACATCTCTTGTCATTAACACTTCCACCTGTCAAAAATCGAAACCGAAATCCTATGAGTATGGATGCTTTTTTGACAGGAGATAGTGTTTATGACATGTGAGATGTCAAACAAATTTGGTGATCACTGATCGCTGTTTTGGGACATTAAGCCACGTTAAGCTTTTTTCTTATAATGGGCGTCAATGGAGAGTAAAACGTACTGAGATAACGACCATACTTCTAGGATTTCAGTTTTGATTTTTGACAGGAGGAACCGTTTCTAACAAGAGATGTCTGGGAGAAATTTGGTTATCATTGATCGCAGTTTTGGAACATTCGCCACGTTAAGCGTTTTAGAATGTCCCCTTGATATTCATGATATCGTAAATCTTGACTCCCACAATATTCTACTTACATTTATTTGTAGAACTACAACACTTCACGTATTATTCATAATACCATTTTTCCATGTAATATATTGCATTACACCTTTGGGGCTTAGAAGCATTTGATGTAGCTTGCGAACTTGCACATTAAATCCCTTTCACACGTAACTTATTGTTCATGCTATGTAGCACATGGTTCGTTATGTTTTCATTAGCATTATTAAGCTTCTCATAGTTTTCAGTTAGCATTTGCTATATTTTTTTATGTTAAATCGCTGTTACCTCAATGCTAAAATTAGCTAGAATTTTTCCAATCTCGTGTTCTAATCACACCGGTTTTATCTTACATGCTAAACAGCTAATCACATCGGTGTGACTGCCCCCCGCACGCGAATGAGTATGTACTTCCACTACGCAGAGGACGTCAGTTGAGTAGGCGGTCCTTCAATGTGGCCCATGACGCATTTGCATTCACACTGTTAAAAGAATGTGGCCAAATGCGGCCCAGACCACCTCCTAATGTGGTCTGAAATATCGGATCTCAAACGCGTATTTGGTGCGTTCACACCTGTACTTAGCGCTGTCCACTTGTGATCCGATCACCAAAGACGCATGTTAATACCAGGTGTGAACAGGGCCAGAGAGTGGTGGGGTTGGGGTCTCTCCTATAGTACCACAGCAAACCCATACAGCAGCTGATTGGCTTGAGTGCCATTCACATCTGCAGAAACCCAATCCCCATGTTTCCTGCTAAGAGGAAGTAAATACAAGCATGCAGGACATTTTTACCTTTTCTTATTACATCCCAAGGGATCAAGGCATGGTATTTTAATATGACTAATGAGGGTAGGGAAAATGCCATTTGTCTCAAAGTTTTACAACAACACAATTATACACAATTGGCAGAGCAAATAAAACTCTGTTGTCCACTGTTTGATATTAAAAGCATACCAGGGTCCAAAGGAGGAAAGACCAAAATGGAGCAGCAGCAGAGAGGGCCACTAACATCAGCCAAAAACGTCTAAATAAAACCATTAATCTGTGACACACCAATTCACCTAATGACAGATGAACAATAAATATTGTTTTAGATGTTCAACCTTCCTTACTTCACATGACCCACTTTCAAATGCTGGCATTTTGAGATTTCACACCATACCATTCCATTGTGTGGAAATTTGCAGCTGGGCTAATTGGACCTTTTTGAATCAGTATAAGTCTATGCTTAAGCTAAAAAACAAGCTTGGGATATAAAACAAATAAAGACTTGTAGTAAGGACTAATTGGTGCACTTTTGCTATAAGTTGCAACAGTTTGACACTGCACATTTAACAAATAGCAATGTATATTTATTCTTCAAATGAAACATTCAAATAAATTTACCCTGAAGCACAGCCCTTCTGAATTGCAGTCGTCATTTAAGCAACCGTTCACGGAATTAAACTTCAGCTCGCTTGCGGTTGCACTGTATGTCGGAACCTCGCGGCAAAGCTGAAAATATCCGTCATCATCATCATGGAAGTCGAGATATTAAAATAAAAAAATTGCAGCACACGGTTTGCACTTCACAGTATTTTCGCTAACTTTCCTTCCACAGTCCTTCCACACGGTACCTTACTTTTGTATGAGCTGTCCATTTTTCACACAAATGACTTATGAGCACATAGGCTCCTAGAATCTCCTCGCAGCTTCAGAAAAAGCGTGGATGCACAGGCTAGTTTTAAGGTTTGATATTTCATACTTTCTGATGACAATGCAGCCTAAATGATGTATCAATTCTCTTTACTTCTTACGCAATGATTGCCATCGTTCGTCCGATAATTGAATGCTTTTGAAATAGCCATAGGCATCTGTTGCGTAGCCAAAATAAAATAACCATAAAGAAATTTAACCACAACGTCAATATTACAATTTTTAGTTCATTTTTACCTTTGATAAAGAATATTCATTTGATCTTTTTGCTCTTTATTTAACTCTCATAGTGGTGATGTATGCCTGAAAACATATGACTAAGTAAAGAGGGTTTGTAATTAAGTCCATGTTGTCACAGCCTATTTCTTTTCACACCGAGAAAAAAAACATGTTAAGCATTCAGATATCGGCCTGAAATATCAGTTATCACCCTTTTTTGTCACGGATAATCACTATCGTATCGGCCCTGAAAAAACCATATCGGTCGACCCCTAATTGTTACATGTATTTTTTTTTTTTTTCTTTAAATGTAAACAAGGAACAGATCCTCAGTCTTTCTGCAAACTTTAATGACTTGCAATCAGGATGGAGGATGCCAGGGTTTATTTTAGACTTGAGATTACATTTACTTTTTCCAAAAATAAAACCAGCAAGATCAGTTCATAAGGAAGAGGATATATAGTGATAGTCCAAAGAAAAAAACTAGTTAGTTTATGATGTGTAGGTTACAAACTACAGAATAACCTAGCTCTGGTGCAGGGGCAGATGCTGAAAGATAGCCGAGTTATTACCCTTTTCAGAATATTTTGAGGGGTTTCTCTCTTTCTTGAGGGTTAAACCTTCAACAGAGCCATTTGTGAGCTTCAGGTACATGGTGACCAGGGTAGCTAGCTAATGGTATATGTGAAAAATATACAATTGTCCAACTGAGTATTTTTTGTCACAGCAGACCCATTTTACCATGACCACGCCAGACTCTCAAGAAATCTTAAGTTGTCTTTTTTTCCAGTTTTTACTAACCAAGGCTTTTAAGACTTTGTAACTTGCTGTATACACATGACTCAGATCAAACATCAGTTAAAATACCATGTCTACAGTGTCTCAACACCCCAAACCTCATAATGCCACAGCAAAACAACTTATCTGATCACAGGAGAATGAGTAAAATAACAGAATGTGTAAAATGCTCTGAAGGCAACCTGTGAATGCAAACACCTTTATTTCTTTGGAGTCTGTTGATCTCTCAGTACATGAAATTGGTTCACTATGAACCACTATGAACTATGAACCACTATGTGAACACTCTGTTCACTTTCTCCAGATGTTGAACTATATACACAGAGGTGACGAAATCCCAATCTGTGTGGCTGAAAATCTTAGAATTCTTTCAAAATTACACATAGGTGTGAATTCCTTTAGGGTTTCAGGTGTAGCCCGAGACACTGACTACCCAGGAGGCAGCTGAGATGGTCACATTGCATCTGCAGGGATTTTCTCCAAGACTCCCAGAATTGACTCCCTTACTCCCTAATATTTTTTGGCCTGGGGCTACACTAATTCATAAGTTTACAGAACAAAGGTTCAAACCAATAAAAACTTACAGATTTGCAGGATTGTATGGTATCAATGTCACTATTAGCAACATCATCTTACATATGCTACATCATGTTTTCAGGAAATCAGCACATCAATGGAAATTATGTCTTGATACAGAAGGTGCCCATGTGGAACTTCACTGATAACAAACAAAGGCAGAAAAATGATTTGTTGAGGTCATCCTTGGACCTGTGAAATAAATATTATACTGTGGACATGTAGCAGAGCTGAAGTAGTAGCTTGTGCGAGCCCTGCGTAAAAGCCTTAGGTAGCAGGTAGCAGGTAGCTGAGGTTACGTCACTGCCTGAGAGACCTGGTTAACTAGCGTTGTTGCCGACAGGCTAGGGGCAATTTGCCTTTAGCTCAACTGGCAACAACGCTGGCCATAAGGGGTTGGCAGCGTGCAGTGAGAACCCCAGTTCGAAACTCCCTCGCTCGCTGACCCCCATAACATCTAATTAAACACAACGCAGTCTGACCATTACACCGCAGGGACAAAGAAATATTTCAAAGTGGTGCCACACCACCTGTTCTCTCGTTAGCTAGGACAGGCAGCTGGCTATCAATATGGTGTTTTTCATCCAGCCCTTCTATTCACGACATCACATACATTAAGAGTATTTCCTTGTTATTTAATAATATTTCATGTCATATGACTTCTGTTGTGTTATGGGTGTGTCAGACAGCTGGTGGTCATCTAAAAAGATGCAGAGTCATTTACGTCCAAGACATCCCAGCATTATGGCATATGGCCATATGCTCCAATGAGAAGAGCTCACCAGACCTGAATCAGTGTAATCACAGCGCTATGCTCTTTTTTGTTAAAGGATGAGCAAAACTCTATTTTCAGTAACTCCACAACACTGTCAACCACTTCCTGGCAATCCAGAATGTCTGCCGTGTCATTTCATATTCAGATTGAACTACAACAGAGCTTAGCAAAAGTCACATCTATTTTTCTGGCCAATGAGTTCCACCGATATCTTACTTTCTTATGCCAATGACAGTGTATGGGAGAGTTTCCTACCATCGGAACTGGAACCAAGTGGAGGTACATAGTTCTAGTTCCAAGACCTTTCCCACTGCCTTTTCTGTTGGGAGGACCTACAACCACATAATGTGGAACTGTCCTTCCACAAAGAAGTCAACACTAACTAAAAGGAGCAGGGACCCCTGGGAGACAGAAAGGGAATTACCAGCTTTCTTTAAAAAGGTGCAAACAGTGCAAGTTAAAGTTGCACACAACAGTTTCTGGAGAAAAATCTGCTCTTAGGTTAAGATATTGCAATATTTGATGCATCATCTGATGAGTCAGCTGAAATATGCACCCATAGCTTGCTAAAATCTTAAAATATCCACTTGACCTAAAGTTCAGCGTTGCTTGCTATGAGCACTTATTTGGTGTCCAGCCGTCCAATGGCTAAAGCATTTATCTCACCACTAATCACTGTTCAGGAAGCAGTAAAGATGGTGGGGTCTACACACAGGTCCATAGTACACTATAGTAAACTTCACCATGAGCCGTTCTATGATTCTAGAAAGCTAAGAGTACAAATTTCATCTGAATAATCTGAAAGACATAGGTACATACTTGCTTCTCTCTACAAACTAATAGCAGACATTTTCAAGAACAATTAACTATATTTCTACTTTTGCAGTCATTTTACATCTTTCCCTGACATTTCAATGACATTTAAAAGATAAATGCAGGATTTTCAAAGATTTTTTGCTGCTATTTCACTCCCTGTAACCTAAAAAGGAAACAATGAACTTCAGTTTTATATTTGGGCAATTCCATGTTTGCCATGACTCTTCAAGGACAGTGGGATACTTGAATACCAACTTTCGTCCTGGAAGGTCATGGAAGAAAATTTTAAGGAATTTTCACAGACCATTGGAGCCCTGTTACACTGTACCTTATTAACTTGCGGACTGTTGAGACCTGTCTGGGGTTTTAAACCACAACTACACATAAGCCCAATTCCCAACATGGCTTCCCTACTATGGTAACATACATTTTTTTAAATCCACATGCTCAGATATGCCTCTTTTCCACCAACGCAAACTAGGTGCTAGTGCCATTTCAGAGTTGGTTCAACTTGCAAACCTTCGAAAAACCAGTTTGCTTTTCCACGGGCTAGAGAGCCACCATAGAGCCACGTCATTACGTCCCTGTATATGTCTTCGCTTCGTGTAAATACAGTAAATGATTATGCTCGCGAAACAGCAGTCTGTGTTCTAAACGTTATTGTTCGTTGCAATCAACCTAACCTAAAAGCTCAGTAATTTAAATCAATTTAACTAAAGTTAGCTCCGTTTTGTAATTTGAATTTTGTAACACAAGAAAGCTATAATATGAAACATAAAGCTTTGGGATTACTTGCCACTTAATTATTAAAATTGCCATCCTTGTTAATTAAACTATCTCATGCTGTATCTTTCGCAATAGCACACAAATTACAATCTGCGGTGTTTCGCGAGCATAATCATTTATTCTAACTGCGCGATTGGTGTCGTTTATTCCGTGAATTATTATTTGTTTTGTTAATCAAGGAGGATAATGGGGAACACATTGAAAGTAATGATAGATTTAAAGGTAGTGTTTGGGCTTCCCCTGTTTCCAGCTCGCCAGCAGTCACTACAAGCTAGTGGGAACAAAAACAACAACAAAAACAAGAGAACAGTGCTTTAAAAAACAAACGTGTCCACTACACTTTATACAATGTTAGCCTTTTGTGAAGCCAAATGTTAAGTGACGATGGTAGGTGAATCAATGCCAATGTTAGAAAGTAGAATGCTAACGTTATCTATTGTTACCAAGGTTACGGTAGCTGGCTAGCTGGCTGGCTGGCTGGTCAGCTAGCATTAGGCTACCCAAGCAAGCATAGCTACTAATTTCTCACATCAATGATACGAACGTTGATGTGAAAAATTAGTAGCTCGCTAAACAGCTAAGAAATACATAGCTGGCTGGCAACAAGGCGAAACATTTGAAAAATAAAACTCAGATTTTTCTTCTTCTTTTTAGGCAGACTAGACGCTACACTAGCTCTGGCTTTTTTTTTTAATGGCGGTCACAAAGTTTTAGTTGGTGGTCTCGTTGGTCACTATAATCCCGCCCCCAGCCCCTGACGTAACGGTTCTTGGTTCTAGACCAGCAAAGTTTTAGTGCCGCTCTCGAACGAGTTTTCCTGGCTGAGAGCCGGTTCTTTGGCTGTGGAAACGCGAAGAACTGGTTCGAGGTTAGGCACTGGCTCCGAACCGGCCCTCGAACTGCCTTGGTGGAAAAGAGGCAATAGGTGCCCTTGCTGAGGGCAATTTACCCACATGCCAGCAGGCAATGCAAACAGAAAAGATGGTTCTGTTAGCTCTCTGTAAATGTGTGAACACTGTTGGGTTGCAGGTGTGAAAAGGCAGGAGGGAGTGCTTACCCCAGCGGTGGTGTTATCTGTACTCCAGGGCCCGTAGCTGTGTGTAGGGACCATCCCAGTGTTTGTAAACGAAGAAATAGCCAGGCACCCAGGTCTCCCTTAGCGCCATGTGAGCTGCTATACCTGCTCTGGACAGAAAAAAATGAATCGATGTGCTTGGTTTTACAAAGCCCCTCATGCAGAAAAGCATGAACTGTACATCAAAAATTTGGAGGCTAAGCCAGTCCCAATGCCAATGCAGGAATGCTTGTGTTTAGCCAAAATAGAAGATGGCCGGTCAATTTTAAAAACATACAGTATTTACCCAATAAACAAGCCCTCGCTCAAGACAAAACACCAAAACCGTATGACGGTCTTCACATATAGTCAGGACTCAAGATAAGCATTAAATGCAAGAGCAGGTCTAGAAGCGGGAAACCCATCGCGCTTCACAAGTGAGAAATGATTACTGTCGAATCGAAAGGCGCTGCTCTTCGCAATTAACTCGAAGCAGTGCAACTCAGCTACTGTTATTTCTGCATGCTTCTTTTTCTAAAGCCATTGAAGTTCACTCTATTGTTCTGCTTTAAGTGAAAATAACATGTTAATGTGAATAAAATTGTAAAATATATAAAAATATAGTAAAGTCGTTTGATTTAAGAGTGCTGTTTAATGTGTTGGCATCCAATAATACTTATTTAATTTTTCAGGCCTTAAGGAGACTGTAATTTATTGTTCAATATTTCTGTCAGCATGGCAGCGAATTCGAATCCAGAACGTTCAGATTTTCATTCTTTGTCAGCTTTTGAGATGTGCTAGTACAGTATATTCTCTACGAATTTGGTAATCCACGTTAACAGCTGCACTATTATATCAAAAATCAGAATTATTACTTGCCACAAAATGTTCAGGCTTTCGACATTTGAACAAACTTGAAACAACAACGAATTCTTAGCTCATGTAAAAAATACTTATACTAGTTAGTTACGGACAATTTAACAGAAGACTAATGTTCTGACCAGATAATCATAAAACAAACAATACCAAAAGCCAACAACAAACAATATGCTTGCTAACAATTCACAAGATTAACCTAATTGGTTCATTTGGAATAGACGGATAGCAGTAGTATTAAAAAGCTGAAATAAAGGCAAAGAAAACAGCTAGTAAGCAACACTGCAATTTACAGTACCTGGTTGTTATTGCGGGAATCCAGCACCACCCTTTAGATTTTAATGATTGAATACAATATGACGCGACCAAGACGCGATTATCCTTCTTCAGCGTTACTGTTACAGTACAAACATAAATCCGACAAAAGGAAACTTACCCCTTTTGTTAGAGCTGCTGTATTTCTTCAACACCAGCTGATTAGATACATTTCTTTTTGTTACACGGTGGTGCAACGTACAGTGCCGACTCCTCAGTATTGCTCTTTTCTCCACCCAGGAAGTTGAGTCATAAAAGCGTTAGACAAAACAGCCCAATGCCTTGACGCGGCGTTCCTTCCTGTAACATTTTTGCATTGCGACGCAGAGTAACGCAGATGGATGTGATTTAAAGAAAACACCTCCAAACTAGCTCAAAAACGCATTGAAATTAGACACACGGGTAAAAGTTCCCAAAGCGTTTGTTTTTTTTCCTGTTAGTACAGCGATGGCCGTGGGCCGCAACATGATTGTGGGCGCAGACATATTGCTTAAGGGCTTTTTCATTACTAGCATTTAGGAGGGCCTTCTAACACCATCTTTGTTTGTGGCATATTCGGAATAGTAGGCCAGGTTGACTGAGAATGGCCTCTTCTTAAAGGAAAACAAACACAAGTGTTAAAACACTTGTCGAAACGTTTGGTTTTTTCGTTTTAAACTTTTTAGGGTATTGATTTGGAAATAGTAATTATAGTCTTCTCAAGTGGAGAATCCTGTTATACAGGGTGGTCTACTAATTTGAAGCCAGCAAACATACTGAAACCGTTTACTACTGTCATGCATTTTAAATGGTAGTTAAATGCAGTGTCTTTGACTTGCTTTGTCCTAGTGATGACACCTTGGGATTTGTATTAAATATGATTGAACTATAGGATGAAATACATTTTATTTTTTGTTTTTGTCTCGTGTATGTAGTAGAGCCCCAGTATGTCCTATCCCTGTGCTGGTCATTAACAGTTGTACAGAATCCCATCCTTACTTTATTGTTGCTTTTAATAGAGTATAGGAAGTGCATCTGTGTAAAGTACATCTGTACTCTTTGCTACAAGCCTGCAGACAATGTCAGCGCGTAAAAATAATTAAATTATGTGATGCGGTCTGCCTACATGCACAGGGGTAATATGACTTCATAAAAGCACAAATGATAAGGTTTTATAAATGTTTCATCTATAGTTTGAAAGTTACTGAATAATGCATTAGACCACCCCCTGTTGATGTATGTGTGTATTGTCACTGTACTTCAAAATACCTCAGAATATCCTGAAGAAATCCAATGCATGAAATATTCACTGCACTACAAATATACATTTCACATTAATATCAATACATTATCACATTGATATACTATTACCTTAACTACATGTCATTAAAAATAAACGTTACACTTTTGCCCTGCTTTTGACATTTTACTAAAAGAGATTTCACACGTGCAATTCACGAACTTTGGGCAGTGTGGCAAACCACCTGAAGAGAGAAGCCACAGATTAAACAGCTCTCTACATTCCATAAAGGTGAGGCAAAAAGTGGGTCTGTCTGCTCCTCTTCTACAGTATGATCAAGGTCAAAACAGCATGTACCAAACCGCAAATGACTAGCCTACTTTTCCCAGAGAAGCAGATAAATCCAGCACTACAATAACTGCATGATGGTGAGTGGCTCCAGCTCACTGTGGCATACAATCCAACAGGGCATGGGCTGTTTTAATTCTCGTGGATTAACACAACATTTAAACAAGATAAATTAGAGAGCCTTCTGTCTTCTTTGCGGAATGGTCCGCTAAGTAACGCACACATCAGCGTCCACTTTTATGCAAAAATGTGCTAAGCATTTTACATTTCATGTTTGACTGAGCAGACAGCTGTCGGACCGATAACGGAAAAACTTTATAGAAGCCTGTACGTGCAAAATTCACGTTCAGTCCCTCAAGTGGTTAAGATGCACCCTGTGGTGACTCCTCCCTTCTCCGAAGAACCAATCAGTGTTCGCATTCGTCATAAGGTCGCGACCACGAAAATGAGGAACGCCAGTCGCTGAGCTTGATAGAATTGAATCGAGATCACTGTAAAATTTGTAGTAAAATTATAGAGGTGGATTGAAACCAGATAAACATTTCAATAGAATCGCTATCCAAACTTTGCCACGGAAAATGTATTCTACTTTGTGCCATATCAGGAGTCTACAAAGACAGGCTCTGCTACATTCATGGGCTCAGCGGTGGAGTGGATGTCAGTGCTGCCTTTTATCTCAGTACGCCTTTGTAAGTGTCAACAACAAATGTAATAATAAAAAGACAATCTTTCTGCCTACAAGATATCGTTCACCACCACAGCAGAGGCTCGTTTATGGTTGGCCAACAGTGGCAGTGTTGACTAAATTTAAGCGTGCTAACGTTCAGCTGTGCAAAGATTTCTCAACTTCAGCCCATCTCAGCAGCGACGCAGTCGGAAAGCTACAGTCCAGCCATTATCATCTGGTGTACACGTGCAAGGTGAGCGATGACTCATTTGATAAGAGGTTAAAACGGAAAACAGTAAAGATGAAATTTAATGAATGACTGGGCGTTCGATTTTTAAAATGTAAATGAAAGGTCTTAATGTTGCAATGGACGTTAAGATAGTTTGAGCTGATTACATTATTGGCCACGTAGCTGGCAACCTTCATCTGTAACCCCACATATAATTTCTTATGTACTTCTGTATGTACCGTACGTGTGGGGGAATTATTTTCCTCAAAGGATAAATACATTTTTTGGTTTGGAGTGTGGATGAGCACTGTACGACCCTACACAAGGGTAACGGCTACAAATACACGTGAAAAGAATTAGGGATGCATGGTTTTACCTACTGTGTGATTAGATTTAACTCCGTTATCCGGAATATTAGTTTTGTGTACGGTTGTGATGTTACTGGCGTTTTTCATCTTGACAAGGTTATTTGCTGATGTGAGGGAAATACACGTGACTTAACTCTACTTGCAGGTGTGCTTCACGAGATCAATGAAGAGAATATCCAAAATGGCCTATCACAAGGGCGTTGTCATAGTAACATGTCCTGGATGCAAAAATCACCACATTATTGCTGATAACCTGGGATGGTTTTCTGACCTGGAAGGAAAGAGGTGAGTTTGTAAATCTGAACCAGCCCTGCCCACCAAGTACTTTCTTCCTCATCTAGTTTATGCTTGCTAACACTTGAGGGAGAGCAACAAAACCAACACATTTAGCTCACTAAAGATGGCCTTAGTTTTATGTTAATGTAAACTTCAATTTCACTTACAGAATTACTATGGCTATTGAGTTATTCCGAATATCATGACTTTTAGCAACAGAGGTCTCCAGGTACCGCCTTCAGAATAACTGGACGTTGTGTCTGTTACAGACTTTATCTCAGTAGATCCTACAAATGAGTGTGGCTGTAAGTCATGTGGATTTTCATAGTGAGTGTGGGTGGTTTTACTGCATGTAGATTTACATTCTCCAAACTAGCAGCGGAGGAACATGCTACAGTGGATTGACAAGTATATGGAAAAACCACCTGCTTATTTTCCCCCTTGCAAGCATGGAGGCAGCACTGCGATATCTGGACACGACAACATGAAACTTTCATATGCCATAGTGAACGCAGTTTGATGTTAGTTGAGTTAGTCATCAAATTGCATTTCAAAGGCAGATGGGAAAGCTAAGGCTGTCAGCTCTATTAAAAACAGAAGATACCACTAGGGGAAAGAACAAACCATTAGGCTAAATGACTATGGTCAGTACCACAAATAAGCTTGTAAATTACCCATGTTGGTAGATGTCCCAAATACCAAAACGAGTTTTATTCCGATGAAGAAGCAGATGTTCGTAGCAAAGTCAGGAAGGTTTATTTGCACAGCCGGCCGTGGGAACAACAGCATGGAGCAGAAGTTCAACAGGTATAGGATGTAATTCTTTTTTTTTATACAGTTAC
This sequence comes from Megalops atlanticus, assembly GCA_019176425.1. NCBI lineage: Eukaryota > Metazoa > Chordata > Actinopteri > Elopiformes > Megalopidae > Megalops > Megalops atlanticus. The sequence goes on along the minus strand of CM032880.1, from coordinate 39,413,873 downwards.
AGTAGGTACATTTACATATGACTTACATTGACCAAAGGGGGTGCTGTTTTTGATTGGTTCTGTGGAGTTGTGCATTGCTAAACAGCTTCCTCTCTAATTGGGTCTCTCCTGAACCTCGTTACCTAATTGGCTCCGTAGGGTTAAAACTACGGAAGTGAGGTCCATGTATGGTCATGGGGAACCCCGTGTTCCCCAGACTGTTATCATCAAGAGGCACCTTTTGGTTCCAGTCAGATATAGCGGCATCCCTTTGTATTCTAATACACATCGCTTGTCTCCAGATCAAACGCCATGCCGCTCCACAGAACTGTCTCCTAACACTCATATGCAACAAATGACCGACATTTTACAGCAATTTCTATTAACTTATTAGGTTTGCATTGTATTGATTTTAAATATGTGAGGTATCCCTATTTAAGCTGCAAAAATAATTTGCACAAATTGAAAGTACACACTGCTAGGTTCTGTTAAATTTGGATGTTTGGATATTTGACTTGTCCTGATATTAGGTAATAGCCTTTGTTCTGTCACATTAAAATGCCTGGCTGTCCTCCTCTGCAGGAACATAGAAGAGATCTTGGCCACGAAAGGAGAGAAGGTGCAAAGGATTGAAGGTGATGAGGCCATACAAATTGTTGTGGAAGAATCTACAAAGAAGGACACAAAGGACACTGCAGAGAAACCAAAGGCATTGCCAACAGGTGAAGGGTTGGAGAAAACATGAGTCCAGCTGATATTACTGTCCGTCATCACTGAGGAAAACCTGATTTTGATTATTTTTATATTTTATTAAATAAATACACTGTTGCTTAAGCCATTACATTACATGCATTTAGCAGATGCTCTTATCCAGGGCAACTTCCAGCACAATAAGTGTATCCATTCAAGTTAGATGAGCAACAGTGTCAGACCAGGCTAACACTACCACATCAGTGAGTGTGAGCATAACACCATTCAAGCCCTACCACAAGTTAACTTGTGCAACCTGACAGCCAAATATACTATAACACGGAATCCAAAATGCATCACAATACTACAGGTAAAATAAACATAAATACCTGAGGTAGCAGGTGTAATGGGATGGGGATTGAGGTGAAACCGAGATGCAGTCTGAAGAGGTGGGTCCTCAGTCTGCGACGGAAGATGGCCAGGGATTCCGCTGTCCTAACTCCTGTGGGGAGTTCATTCCATCACTGATGGAACTTTACAGACAGAGATCATGTTTGAGAGGAACAACCCCATCGGGACGGGACAGTCAGTTGCCCCATAGAGGCATAACATAGCGATTTTGACAAGCCTTGTGTTTCTCATTGAATGAAACTTTCTTTTGTGTTTTTTTGCAACCAATGTAATACATTGTCACTGAAGACAAATAAATCATTTAACAATGCAGTTGTCTGCCAGATTTAAAATTTGAAATGGATATTGACTTTAAGGATAAAATATAATTGCAAGACTCATTTTTCAGTTTAATTGTACTTTGAGGCTTTAAGGGAATCCATTTTCCTGAGAGCGTTTCATGCTTCTAACACAGAAAGGCAGTGTTTTGTCTCCCTCTTGTGTTTAGTTATTGTATTTGTGCAGTTTCCATAAGACAGCCACTGTCATTCAATGAGAAATGAATAATGTTGAAATTATCATCCGACAGGTACATCCCATTAGAAGGCCAATAGGGAACACTTTGAAATCTGAATTTGTAAATGGCCCTTATAAAAGGTTAAAGTTAAACGTTCATGCTAGCTATAATTTTACTCCATGTGCTATAAAGACAAAAATCAAGTGATTTACCTTGTTGAAAAGGGTATTGCCTTTGCTGTGCATATAAACACAGGCAAAAGTCAATGCTGGTATCCTAGAATGAAGTAATTCAACATTGGATTTGAAGCTTTAGTGGAGCAGGACCATTATAATAAATGTTTAATATTAACCAACCATATGTTTTGTTCCGTGCTATTTATGGGTTCTGTCTGTGCTATGAATACCTTTCTTGCCCATTAGATTCACATCCTTATTTCTCCTCTTGGATCAGTTTTTGGTTGTCTTTATAATTAAAATGAATTGTTTTATTCCCTGAATCTTATGAAGATGTTGGCGAAAAGTCATTGTTTCACTTACCTGGTATTTGAGAGGTGGTACGCTCCTTCACTTCAGTTTGCACTGAAGAGCTTTTGAAATTATGCAGGATATAGTGTTGAGATCGTTTTACCATTCAAACAAGCTATCACTAGGACACCCTCAAAACTCAGCCTCCAATTTATTAGTTTAGCACTTAAGCAACCCAAATAATTGTCTAGAAACTGCATGTGCACTGCAGCACGTAGTGCGTGTCTGTATACAGATTTTCTGGAGGGCAGTGACTCAAAAAAAGTGTATGGCTTAGCAATGGTCAATCTGGCAGGAAAGTCCACATTTAACTAACTTTCTATCACACAAAGGAGGGCAAAACTAGAACTTTCCATGCAGACTTGAGTCAATTCAAATTTTTTTAAAGGGGGGTGTGGGGCATTGAGACTGGAGGCGTACAGGTCACAGTTCACATTTGTGTAGAGAGCGGAGTAAAGAGGCTGCTTTCAGAGAGCAAGACTCAGACATCCAGCCTTTCCTCCTGAACAATGGCAAATGCCAAGAGACAGAGGAAGTTCCGCCTTTGTGCAGAACAGTAAAAGGCAATTATGAGCAGAGCCTTGTACAGATGTTCTGGAGGGCAGGAGCTCAAATTTTTAAAAGGGTGTGGCTTTATCAGCTGCCAGGGTGATACAAAATGTGTTTTTGACTTTAAATCGGTTGATAAACCCAGCTCATGTACAGGATTGCACAATTGGAGTTACTGCTTGATCTTGGGGGAGCCTGTATTCAGTTTTTTACATACAGTCCATGCATGCAATCTACCCAGCCCGTGAGGAAACCTTTTTGTTGTTTTTGGCCTTAGTGAGAGCAGGGTTTCTCTGAGAACAGGGCTGTACTGTGTCTCTTCAGCCAATACCTCTCACATTGAGCTGAGACAAGCACAAACACTCAAAACTTGCTCACTGTATTACACTGGCAGACCTCCCAGCAGAAAAGGGCCTGTCCCTACTTCATTGTACTGACTTTTAACAAGAGAAACTCATGCTAAAATTCCCATTAACAAAGTGTGGAACAGAGCAACATACTACCCATTCATACCAATGAAATCTAGAGGGCATATCCAATTTACTACATTGGATTGGTGATACACACCCAAGAATACATTGGTAAAACAAATGCTTGCACCATTGCTTTTGTCAACAACATGGTTTTGTTAACTTATTCACTTATTTGTTATACCTAACACAATCAATGTTATGGTGCACACAATTTAAACACACCCATCCTCTTCTCGATTACTGGTTACGTGCCCCTGGTTACCGACAAAACAAATAGGTAGCACTTCAAATACCAAGATGCATTTCGTTCGCTTGCTGAGCAATTTGAACAAGGCAGGCGTGAAAAGATCTCTGGGACTTGTCGTCCCTTCACATTGCGCTACACTGCGCGACACTGGACAGGGCTGTACGGCTTGCTTTGCGGAAAGCCGTAAGGTTCATTTAGCTTGCACTTGGTATGAGTCGTAATAGCACAATTATGGCGTCCGCCGGACCGCTTTCAGAGACCGAACGGCCGCGACACCGACCTTTTTTGATAGGAGTGAGCGGAGGGACAGCAAGTGGTAAGGTAAGAATATACAGAGGAAACATCGTGAACATTTTAGCTTCTTACTTGATGCTTAGATAGCTAGCCGAACTGATGTCTAGCTAGCTAGCTAATCCACAGTACACCGTGATGATCTGTCCGGTGGATTTATTTTCTGTTGTGGACAGGATTAAATGAAACAACACAGGACATGTCAGAGTAGTCAGAGTGTCTGGTTTAAAGTTTGCAAGCGATCTAACGTTAGCTACGTTGCTACCGTGCTAAACCCATGTCATTGTTTTGGACTCTGCGACTGACATACGAACCAGGCTGCCCAATGGCGCGTTAAGATACAAGATAACAGTGACAAATGACATGTGGCAAATTTGAGGGTGGACACTCATACGATGGAGCTAGGTATCTAGCCAGTTATGAGCTTGTCCTAGTCATTTACTCGTATAGTAAATGCTAGCTCTCCAGTATCAATTATGACGTAAGCTTATGCATTTTCGATGTAACGTTGTATGGTATTAAGACGGCCCGTCGAAAAACTGGTGCAAATCAGCTAAGTTAGCAGGGAAGTAAAGTTGGTTTTATGTTGGACATTCGTCACACATTCGCGTTTTGATTGTCATCACACTTTTAAGAACAGTTGCTATAGTCTAAGTGATCAAACGTTCCTATTCGGAGGAAGACACAGTCTTAACTACATCAGGGATCATTTTCTGATTTGTGCGGTGATTAAGTATCATTCAACTATGACAACGCCACCGTTTCCTTCAAAAATTTTAGGGACTATCGTAAAAGTGCTGCTCATTTAAATTGGGCTGGCGATAACATTGGGCATACATGTATTACGGATAATAATCTCAACCGAAGTTAATGGGTGTATTTTAAAGAACACAATATGGCTAATACAATGGCTAGATAGAGATAGAGATCTGAAATTAGGTGTATTTTAAGTAACATTTTGAAACCTAATTTTTCATACCATTACTAAGACAAGCGAGCTAGATAAGAGGTAGTCGTCTGCAGAATGTCATGTTTCAGAGTAGTAGGACACTACATATTTGGCTTTGGATGGAAGATGGACAGCGCTTTTTTATTTCTTAAGTCTGATTGCTTTCAACAGTCCACAGTGTGTGCTAAAATTATGGAGTTGCTGGGACAGAACAAAGTGGACCATCGGCAGAGGAAAGTCGTCATTGTCAGTCAGGACAGTTTCTATCGAGTCCTGACTTCTGAGCAGAAAAGCAAGGCACTCAAGGGCCAGTACAACTTTGACCATCCAGGTACGAAGACGCGCAGACATAACAGGGGTGGGCAACTCCGGTCCTGGAGGGCCAGTGTCCTGCTGGTTTTTGTTTTCATCTCTTAGTTACCTGTTGATTTTCACCTTGAAAACAGGTGTGCTTGCTCTTCAGCCAATCAGAGATTGTATTTAGTTGGTCAACAAGAAAAACAGCAGGACCATGGCCCTCCAGGACTGGAGTTGCCCACCCTGTATGTATGGGACAGGAAGACACACCAAAGCATTTTTGGGGCAAAGCAAACACTAGACAAATTTGGCTGCTTTAGCTATATTTCTCAAGCTCCTTTTTCCTTGCTACTGCACAAGAAAACATGACAGGTGTAATGGTTGTGTTAGAAATTCAGATTCTTCAGATGCATTTATGAGGATGTAGTGGGATTGGAATGCATTTGGTTTTTAAGCATGAAAGCAGTCATATGTACTTGTAATGTACTTATAAATTTGGTGGTACAACCCATATTTTGGGAGTGCAGGCCTTCCATTCATGTCTGTTGTTCTTAATGTCATTGGTCTATGTCTAGGTATACACATTAGGCAATTGCTGAAAATCCAGACATTTCAAACTGCTGGCCAGTCACAAATCTCTACCCTGGTACAAACAGTAGATTTTGCAGAAAGGGCTTAGGTGTATCAACAGCATGATTAGATCATAACCACATTGTGTTATTGATACTCACATTATAATGTTATTATAACATTTTCAGATGCTTTTGACAATGAACTGATGTACAAAACTCTCAAGGATATTGTGGAAGGGAAGGTGGTTGAGGTTCCAACTTACGATTTCGTCACTCATTCCAGGTGAGAAAGCAAAGAAGGTAATATCAGACATCTACACAGGTCATCCTAATATCGAAACACTTTGCTAAATGTGCCATTCTGCCATGAAGCCCACAAGCCTGTGGCATTGTTCCTTATGAGTGAGAAAGCCCTAATTGAGCTCCATCTGTGTGCGTGTGTGTGGGCAGACTGCAGGAGCGGATCACCGTGTACCCGGCTGACGTTGTGCTGTTTGAGGGCATCCTGGTCTTCTACTCCCAGGAGGTCCGCGACATGTTCCACATGAAGCTGTTTGTGGACACGGACTCTGACGTGCGGCTGTCACGCAGAGGTGACGGCCCTCTGCTTCTGTGTGAAACACACGGCATGCTTTGAACGACCTCTCAAATGTTGTGCAACAGAGGCAGCTGCTTTCCAGGACTGACCCATCTTCTCGCTCTCGTCCGCAGTTCTAAGGGACATGAAGAGAGGCCGTGACCTGGAGCAGATCCTCTCCCAGTACACCACCTTCGTCAAGCCTGCCTTTGAGGAGTTCTGTCTGCCGGTAATCAGAAACATGCATTACTGTGTGGATGCAATTACAGACTGCTCACTGCTCATGGCATTTATAATTAACTCCCTGGCAGGCTTCAACATCTACAGAACATGATATTTTGAATCTAATCAGAGTTTTCTCCACTGTTGTTGAATTGGAAGTTGATTAATTTGGGAAACACTTTTTTGCACATTAATGAGCCTGCAAGGAGGCAACAGTCGGTCTTGTCTCCCTCTGGGAAATAAAATAAGACCATTTAAAGTCCATTAATGTAACCAATTAATGGATAAATTCACTCTCACAACACACAACTAAAACAACTGAAAATATAATGTGTGGCTGTGTACATATTTTGCATGTTAAGAGCATTCATCCTGAGGTTTGTTCAACTACAATGTAAAATGGAAAATCTGAAGTTGTAGGAACACAGTGATAAACATAAGGGTATATGAATGTAGTTTGGGAGCTGCAGTTTCCACGCTTTTTATGAATTGCTGTTTGTGTACTACAGTAGTAACTGCACTTTAGTATTTGATGTATTTAGATTTATTGAGATGTATTTAGAATTAATTGCATTTTTGTAACATTTCCATATGTAAGGCTCACTGAATATTATTCTCCTTTGAAAGAGTTGCATAGCTGCATGTTAACAATGAATTGACTCTTGGTTGCAGCCTAATTATCACTCTGCCTAGCAGGTGTTCTTATGCATGATGATGTGGGTTCACATTTGGGTAAATATTTACTTAATGTCAGAGCAGAGTCGCTTTATGAATACAGCAAAAGAAACAGGGTGGATAACTCTTATTTACGCAGATGACATCACACAGCAGGTATTTGGTGAATGTTACCTAATAGAGGTCATTTATACCCATTTCTCATTAGCAACTTTATTACCATTATTAGCATCATTGTTACAATTTATTATAACTGTATGCTTAGCAGATGTCCATGCCTGAAAGATACATATCTTACATGTTATTCATACAGCTCAATATTTACTGAAGAGTTCAATAGCAGTGTAACCGCTCAGGATTTGAATCTGGTAACGGAATCTGGTAACGGGTCAAGATCCCCAACCACTACTGCAGGCTACTGCTCTGGTTTAGGAATCAGAGCCATATGTTGATCTGTTTTACGTAAGAAACAGAACTTGAATTTTGGTAAAATGAGGTGAAACTAAGCTTCATTTGTGTAGAGACACAAATTTCTTCCTTTTATGTGCAGACCAAGAAATATGCAGATGTTATTATACCTCGAGGGGTTGACAACATGGGTAAGTAATTTTAAAACTAAAATACCATTACAAGGAATGAAAGAATGAACATATTGGTATGAATAATGGACAAGCAGTCCTCTTCAGGGACAGAAATGTTTCTCAAGATGACCTTTTGAACTAGGTGAAGTTTTAGACTGAATTCTTGTATTTAAGTTGATACTGACAGGACTTCTAAAAGCCCCAAAAATGAGTATACTATATGACCTAAAGACAGTCGTAGTTTTCACCGTGCTGAGTAGTTAATAACCAAATATTCTGATATATGAGTAAGTTCCACAGGGAGAGCAGCCTCATTGTATGAAGTCTCATTGGAGAGAATGACAGGGAGTTTAGCTGAATTTGATGAGGAGAAAGTGTTTCTGTTTGAATCATGTCTCCCCAGTGCACCTGTGGTGTTCACTCAGTTTGCAACCTTTCTTTATATTACATTACATTATTGGTGTTTAGCAGATGCTCTTACCCAGAGCGACTTACATCAGTTACAATGTTACCCATTTATACAGCTGGATATTTACTGAGGCGATTGGGGGTTTAGTACCTTGCCCAAGGGCACAACAGCAGTGCCCCAGCGGGGAATTGAACTGGCAACCTTTTGGTCCTGCTCCTTAACCGCTATGCTACACTGCTACTCTTGTGTTATCTTTCGCCCCACCCCACCCCGCCTGTGTGCCCATGCAGTGGCCATCAACCTGATCGTGCAGCACATCCAGGACATCCTAAACGGGGACATCTGCAAGTGGCAGCGGGGCTCGGTCAGCGGGCATGGCCGGGGCTTTAAGAGGGCCATCTCTGAGCAGGGCGACATGCCTAACGGGGCCGCCAACCCCCCGGGGAAGAGGGTCCTCTTGGAGCCCAGCAGCCGACCCCATTGAGGCAGTTCTCCCAGGGGGGCTCCAACATCCCCTGACCCACCCCAGTGTTCTATGCCTGGTCAGTATTAGTACAGGCTGGGGTTGCGGTGGTGGGAGGAAGGGAGGAAGAGGTTGAAATTATATAATCCAAATCAGAGCTACTAATAATACCCGATCTTCCAGCAACAGCTTCAGATGGAACCTGTACAGGGCCTTGACACCAGCTGACAGCTACCTAACATCTTCATGGAAAACAAAATGGCAACCAGCAATCTGTCTTACACATCATGAACAAATGTGGTAGCTGGAGCTGCTGTTCAGTAGCAAGCTGGCCTGGCAGAAGAACTAGTTGGGGGTGTCTGAGTATAATCATACACACGCACTGACACTCCCACTATGACTGAAACAAAAAAGGTTATTATCAGTGAACTTTGCACATACTGTATCACCAGAGACTGTTAAACAGGACACTGTCAGCTCTGTATTCCGTCCATTGTGTACTTCCATATCTTGGAGGTTCTCGCGCTATCTGTGCTCTATCTGTTCTGGCCTTGCCCATGCCCCTCCATAAATATTCATAATGAACCAGCCAGTTAGACCACTTTTAGCTTCAGCAAGGGCAGGGACAAAATTTAAGTGAAGCACATTGAGCTGAATTTCACAGGTACTCAACAGATAATGAAGCTCTGTGTGCAAATCAATATATGACATTGAAAATTATGCTGCTCTTTCTGTGCTGATGTTGAAGCTAAATGTGACTTTTGGCTCAGTAAATACAGAGTTGTATATCTGTTCAATAAATATAATGTATGTAGCCCCGTCTTTACATTACATATTACATTACATTCATTCAGCAAACATGCTTATCCAGAGCGACTTCAAGCACAAAAGAACAGAAATGTATCCATTAAAGTCTCCACTTTACCTTTGAAATTACTGTGAACGTCCACTGTGACTCAGTCCACACTATACATGCGAACTTGACTATATTCTAAAACTTATACAGAATGTTGCATCACCAGGTTAATACATCCAATTTTCTGGCAAATGATTTTGGATAATTGTTCTATTAATATAATATTAATATAATTTTCTATTCTGTAACATTGACTTAAAATCCCACAATTCTTCACCGTGAAGCAGAAGTATTAGAATACAAAGCGAGAAGTATCTGTAGAATACTAGCTGGTCTAGTTAGCTAGCAGACATGATTTTTTTTTACTGCCATGCTAGTTCTGTAATGTTATGATTTCATTGTTAGCTACTTAAAATTAGCTAGCATTGTAACAGATTCCACTGTTAATGTCAACATTACTGATAAATAAATGCATAGTTACCTAGTTGTCAAACCCTTTGGTAATGTTAGCTAGTGTCAAGTAAAATTTTACTAGCTAACAGCATTTATTGTTATTTGACTGTTAAGTGACTTTAGTAGCAGCAGCAGAGACTATTAAACAGAAGACCTACAGCTCTGCATTATTTCTGTCCTCAGTACTTCCATCTCCAGGAGCCTTCTGTGCATTTAGCACTGGTTTGTAGCAAATAGGTCACATTTGATGAAATATTGCTTCTGTGGATGCTTACTTTGGCCACACCCCTTCACAAACATACATAATGAAGCAGTAAATTAGAAGACTTTTATTCAGTAAATAGGATATCTGCACAAAGGTAACCTGATGTCAGCTGGACTTGGCTCTAGGCTGAGTATTATAATGTAGCCAATAGTTCTACAGGTCTTCAGTACATTTGGTCAATATAGTTCCATCTGGTTAAATTGTTTTATGAAACAACCTCCAGAACAGGATCCAGTTACTGGTTGATGACATGGTTGTGAAGGGTTTCAGCTTGAACACACATACAGTTAGAGACATGATTACAAAGCACTAGTGTAGTCCTGAGATGCTTGTGTTCCACTTTTCTGCCTGAAAGCCTGAAAGAGTTGGTCTTGAAATGTTGCTCCAAAGCTTTTTTTAATGATGCTGAACAAGGGATGGGGGTTCTGCCTGGTCTGAGTTTCAGGAAGAACCTGAGTGATGTGGAAACCAGGCAGAGCCTTGTCACATCAGTTCTAATTCACAACAAGCCTTCCCTGTTAGCTACTCCCTTTTAACTGAAAGCACACAAAATGGAACATGTCTGATTGCCTTTGTTTTACCACCTCCTCTGTGTATATTTGAGTTTGCCATGTACAGTAGGTTTGCTCACTGAGTGCAATGCAGAGAGTATGTCTCTGAATGTTTTTAACTGTGCTGCACTTAATGTGATTCTGCTTGTTTAGGAATGTGAATGAAATTGGTCTCAAGGGCTGAGTTCATGCTTTTATTATTGTATTAATCTTCATTAAAGTTATAGTGGTAAGATTTGTAATTCAATATATTTACATAATTCTACACAATAAATAGTGGTATGAAAAAAATGAAGCTTGGATAAATTGTGCTTTTTTGCACTCAGGGGAATAGACTCAATGTCACCTAGGCAATTGCCATAAGCAATAATAAAAAGGCTGGATTGTTAATATTTTTCTTTGTGGGGAAATGCCCATATGTTTGGCCTGAATGATGATGATATTCATACATCAGTGAAGCAAATTTGTGGATTTGTCCATATACAGAGTTTTGAGTTCACAGCACTGTTAAACACAACGGACCAATCCCAGAGATCCCGTGAAACAATTAAAAAAAAAAAAAAAACCTTTTAACCCCCAGACAACAAAGAGATGAGGCTCTGAAAGCATTAATTGGACTTTTATATAGTGAAAGGTTTCAGTACTTCAATAGTTAAGTTTGCTGATTTGCTGACAGGCTGTCCTCGAGGGCCAATCATTGACAAATACATTATGCTGAATACTAAAAATCCGGGATTCCACACAATTTAACACTGAACTAAACTCATGTCACCATAATTAGTTCGGAGCTGGTCCCAGGTCACCTAGAAACTTTAAAAAGTACAAATAGTTTTGCATTTTGTTTGTGTTAGTTTGCTTTTCCCCCCATTAAGGAAGCACATCTGAACAGAGCACTTGTGTGTATGTGTTTTAATAAAAGGAAAAAAAAACTTTCCAGACAATATCCACATCACACACTGGCAGGGGAAAGGCCATTCTCATACACTGCAGCCTCACCCCTTGCCCAGGGCATTCAGTGTCTCTTCAGTGTCTGCCAGAGAAACAGGCAGCATAGTATAAAAATACACTACGTTAGTATTCAGACTCAAATGCAAAAGATGCCTATTACACATCAAAACTATCCTGTATTTGTGACATGGGGGCAGGGAAAGCTTTGCTATACAGTGCATTCATGATGGTTCAGCATTTCCTACACAATGAAATTCTATTATTTTCTTTATTTATGACCCATGGGAAATGGCACAGCTGAAATTAGAGCTGCCCAATTGCAAAAACAAGACTATGTACAGTGGACAAATATCTCAGCTACTGGAGATGTATTTTTGAAATAGCTCGGCAGATACTGTTGCTACCTGTTAGGTTTGCAGCGCTACTGTCTGAAGAAAAAATGGAAAGTACTTGAAGCCATGAGGCTCGCCTTTTAGCTGTATGTTCAAGCTATATGTCCATTAGACTTGGTAGGTAGCAACTTATTAGGGGGCAAAAAACAGTTAATCAGTGGTTTGCTCTCAACATTTCTCATAGTGCTTAGTGGACATTCATATAAATACCATGATAAGCAAGAGGCTAACTATCTAATTGACATGTCTGTCATTGAGCTAGATAGGTAGCAAAAACACATCACCTTTCTAAACTGAACAGATCTGGCTGAAAGAAATGGCCATTAAATTATAACAATCTTTTGGCAGTTTTCATGGCAATATGGGAACTAACAAAGTGCCACCAAAATTACAAAGGAAATATAACAAGTTACCAAATTATTCTTAGGTAAATTTTTCCTGAGAAAAAGAGCACAATTTTCTGGGCATACTTGTATTCAATAGCTACTTTAATAAATGTTAATAAACAAGTGTCTCACTATTTGTTTAGTTTATTACTTGGCAGTCTAGGGTTGACATAGCTTGCTCATGCTCTATTCTTTTTCATTTCAACCCCCGGTTGGTCAGATAATGCAGTGTCACTGTACCAAAGGGTGCCCCTTTAAAAACAAGTGTACTCTTTTCTAGCTTTACTTCAGAAATGCAAAGCATTATACTTTACAGTTTGTGTGAACTGTCATTTTAAAGAAAGCTTACATTCATTGACTATGGCCTGTGTTGTCTATGATCACTACCCACACAAAGTGTGTACTCACATACACCATTCAGACATACAGCAGAGATCAAAATTTTAGATTTTTTCTCAAATGTTGGTAACCTTCATCGCTCAAAATATGAAGAAATATTAGCTGTGGGTATACCACTGTTCTACTAGCATGTTTTTCAAAATAACCAAGGCAATTCAACAAAAACCTTTATATTGTGGAAAATACAGCGATCAAAATTAGAGAACAGTAACCATTGTAGCAGAAAAGAAGCTTACAAATGAAATTTTTGATGGTTCCAGCTTTCAAAAATTAGAAGGAAGTGTAGAGGCCCTTGCTTTGAATGACTTCAGCACATCTGTGCCCGCAGGACATCACCAATTTCTCACACTGCTCTGGTTTGATCCACTATTCTTCCAGTCTCTTCCACAGTTCGGTAACTAGTGGGTTTCTTAGCCATAACTTTGTCGCCAATGATCTTCCAGAGATTCTCGATCGAGGTCAGATCAGGACTCTGGGCTGGCCATTTCATTATTTCAATGTTCTTAGCTTCAAGGAAGTGCTTTACCCATTTTGTAGTGTGGGCATTGTCTTGCATAATTGCGGGCTGATTGGGAGATGCTCGCAGGGAAGGAACTGCGTGTTGCTGAAGGAGGTTCTGATAAACATTAGCATTCACCTTGCCATGTAGCTGTATAAGAGGCCCAACTCCTGCTGCAGAAAACATCCCCCAAACCATGATGCTTCCTCCTCCAAACTTAACTTTTTCCACACACTTTTGGTTCAGTCTTTCCCCAGTTTGATGCCGAACATAATGTTTCCCATCTGACCCAACTAAATTAAACTTGCTCTCATCACTAAAGTGAACTTTGGACCAGTTCTCCTCCGTCCACACAACATGCTCCTCAGCAAAGGTTAGTCTAGCCTTTTAATTCTTTCTGCTGACGGGAGGATTGTCATTGCGCTGTCACCTTGCCCCGTTCAGCGCTGAATTGGCGAGTAATTCCTGCTGCAGTATTGAACCGATTCCCCATCGAGAGTCTCTGTATCATTCTGCTCTCTCGTGCAGTTGTCTTACATGGACGACCAGCATTTTTTGGGGACTTGAATGAATTAGTGTCATTGTAAAGCTTCAATATTCTAGAAATCACGCTCTTGGAATGACCAACTTCACTTGCAATGGCTGAAAGGGTCATCCTTTCGGCCTTCATCTGAACAACCTGCTGTTGCAGGGTTTCAGTCACCTTGGAGTGGCTTGCCAGATAAATAGGATTTGTCAGATAATTAAGGAAATTAGCACCAATAACTGTGAAGTATCCCAAAGTGTTCTCTAATTTTGATCACAGTTCTTTTTCAAATTTCTCATTTAAGTTTTTTATATTGTGATATAGAATATTTTTGAATTATTAAATACGCTACAACTACATCCCTTCTGTTCATGTTGGGATAAGCAGTGACTTTAAAATTTAGGAAAATGTAGGTTGTTCTCTAATTTTGATCTCTACTGTATTTACAATATGTAGTTTTACATGCTCAGGTTTTTGGCATGCACCTGAGAGATCAATTTATTTCTTTTTTATACATAATTATCAAGGGCTTTGTGGTTTTTGCTTTTCGCAATCTCCAGTTACCAGATTCCATATGGATTTAGCCAAAAGTGAAATGTGCTACGCCAAACTTGGGCTTGGTCTAAATAAAATCCCTTCCTGAAACAAGTGTCCATATTGCCATCATCTGCACGGCCACTGATGGAGGCTTGTGACTTTTTATGCATGTGACCAAACGGGGGCACAGACCAGCGAGAAGAATACATTCCACCCCACCACACAATACAGTATGCACGATATATCCTTGAGCTGAAGCTGCAATCACTGGCTGTACTTCAGAGCTGCAGATAACACATTTCATGGGTCAGAGACTGCACATGGAATCAGTTAACACACATGACCCAGGTATGTAGAAATACTGCAGAGCATTTTATTGGATTGCACAGGGTGACGTGTGTAATGGCAGAGCTGAATTCCAAAGGAGAAACAGGAAATAGTTGTACTGTATGCTACAGGGTGGTGAAAGATGTTCCACTTCAATGGTTCTCCGGTTTTGAATCTTTGAGCCCCGTAATCACCTACGCAACCACCCACCCTCCCCCCACCGGCAGGAAAGCCCTGGTCCCACTTTGTGTGACATGGCAATTAATAGAGCATTAGGGTGGCCCCTCACCCCCCCAAAACAAAATAGGGCCAAAACATGAAGACCTGGAACATGCTTCTGACTCCTTTTCCACACACTGCTGCAAACAGCCCTCTCACACCTCACTCTACTGGGCCAGTCGAACATTGATCACAGCATTTTTTGTTAATTTATTTTCTTTTTTGCTTTGCTTTTTTAAGTGCACATTTGTATGGCACTTAAGAGAAGATGAGATCTTCTTCTTACTGTTAAACACCCTTTTAAAGAACAAAAGGAGAACTGTACTATACATTAACCATATATAATTGATACATAAAATGCTCCAAACAAAACCTTTCCTCAAAACTTGTCTCGCATAATTATTCTAGGATACTGTCTCCACCCCCTCTCCCCTCACCTCCCCCTCACTCATTTCACAATTCTCGCTGTGCTGTCCATTTCAGTATATCAACATATTCAACACCATCAATGAAAGTCCCCTTTCCTTGAAGGCATTGTGACATCACAGTCTGCGGCAGAAGGCTGTCCATTCTGGAACTCTGAAATGAATGGATTGGAGTGGGGATTCTCCCAGGATGGCACATACAAAGGGCAAAGGGTTATCCATGGGAAAGAGAGCACCTTGGGCTGTGAGCGAGCACACGTCTAGGTGCCTCTTGAAATGCACAGACCAGACGCGCACTGAAATGGACAGGATGGGATGGCCACACAAATCTCGCCAGGGTCGACCTCTGGCTTTTTTTTTGTTCTCCGCACCATTCCAGCCTCCCCTCCAGCGATCTGAGTCCAAGTCCGGGGCCTTGACCCAGAACGATTCCAAACCAATACAATAAAAAAAAGAGTTCCTGTAAACTGTAACAGACAAAGGTTTCCCAGTCTTTTAGCTGCCGTCACAGTTGTGTTAGATTCCATTGATTGTGTATGTCTAGCTCTCGTCTTGCATGCCGCGGGGGCTGTGGGATGCACTGGCTGCTCCTAGGTCTTCTCCTCGCGCTCTGTTTTGCGGCGCGTGATGTTGCGTGGTTTGATTTTCAGGGACAGTTCCCACAGTGCTTCCTCTGCGAGGTGGTCGCTGAAGTCATTGAAGAAGGAGACAATGTCATCATTGCGTTTCAGCTCGTAATGCCTGGATGGGGGAAAAAAAAAAACACAAAGAAAGGAAAGATGACATGACACCTTCCCAGTATCCAGAGACAAATGATAATACTGAATTCTGTCCAAGTGTGACTGTAAGAGCCTTCTCGCTGGGGCTGACAGAGCCGAGAAGTCTGCATACGCACACTTGCTGGAAGCGCCTCATGCTGTCCAGGATGTTGAACTGCTGCCACCGTTTGGAAAAGTTGACCTTCCCATCGATGAGGTCAGGGTTCCCGAGGTGGACAAACGTCAAGTCCTGCAGAATGAGACCTCTGGAAAAGAAAGGGGGGGGGGGCACTGATTAAAAAAAAAACACCAACTTTAACCTTCCCTAAACAAATACCTTGTGTGACACTGCAGGATTAACCACTATATGTTAGATATAAAGCATATGAACAACTGTAGACAAAAATAAAATAAACACTGTTCAAATCACATTTATCAGAACACAATTACCATTACACATTGAAGTCTGGCAAACTGTGAGCAAGAAATCACTTAAACTAGCTTTGTTGGCCTGAGTGTGACTGCTTTGGGGTTATCTGTGTGAACTGTGGTCAAGGACAACAGAGTCCAAGGACACCATGTTGCAGCAGTTGAGCACAGAGGCAGGTCAGGAAACACGCTCTCTCACAGGTAAGGTATACAGGGGGGCTCCACGTCTGCCAATGCCGCCCGATACGCTCGGAAAGAGGAGGAGCTGTCAATCAAGGTGCAGTATTCCTCCAATCCCTGGAGACGGAACATTGGCAACAGAATGAGGAACAGGGTCAGGTGACACAATCGTCACACTAACAGCATATTCGCCGATTATGAGAAGCCACGCTGGTTATCACTCAGAGGCATTCAGCAGGGATGACTAAAGATCCCGGACAGAGTGACACTCTGTAGCACTGCGTTTCACATCTGTGAGAGAGAAAGCGCACTATCCACCTCACCTCTGAGGTTTGCTTTTGCCATTCCAGTCTTCGAATGGGAGCAGAGTCCAGCGCTGACAGTATTGCCAAGTAGGAGTTAAAATTATTCAGCTTCCTTAAGTGCTGGAGACACAAAGAACAGCAGAAAAAAGCATTAGCTATTCATCACATTTCTAGGTCTTACTACCACCAACATTACTGTTAGCATCCTTCATCCCACATACAATTTACAGGTCACCTGAAAAGGTACATTGTTATCATAGCTTTGGCTCATTTTCCCAGTGGTTTCAGTGCTTAGCCTAATGCGTTAGTGTTAATGAAAGTCTAAGTACCACTGTGAGCACAGTTCTGCTCTCCTTTCAGAGGCTCCTGTAAGGCACATTACCTTCATAATCTTAATGAATTTCAGGAGCAGCTTTTCCCGATCCTGGGCTTTCTCCTGCTGGATTATTATTGAGCGCACCCTGAGGAAAGACCAGATACAGGGGTTAGGGGTTACTGGGGTGAACTTGTGTAAGTGTTCTGTGTTGGGTAGTGTGTACAGCAGTGTGTAAGCATACTGTGTTAGGTGGTGTGTACAGCAGTGTGTACGTGTACTGTGTTTGGTGGTGTGTACTGTAGTGGGTAAGCTTGTTATGTTAGCAGGTGTGTACAGCAGATTGTAAGGATGCTGCTGTAAGAGGTGTGCTCTGTAGCATGCAAGAATGCTGTATTGCATGATGTATAAGTATGTCATGTTGGGTAGTATGTATAGTAGTGTGTAAGAGTGCTGTGTGAGGTGGTGTCTACTGTACAGTGTAAATGTACTGTGTTGTGCTGGGTGGTGCGTTGTCCAGAAGAGTGTGTACTTAATTTAGGCATGAAGCTCACCAGTAGGACATGTTGTTAAAGTGCTCTGTGAACTGTGTCAGATTGGGGCTCTTCTCTTCATTCTGCTCCTTGGCCCAGAGCAGCACCTCTGGGATCTGTGCAGACAGGAGAGGTCAGAACACCACTCCCCCACAGGAGGGATCACAGCTATCCACAGAGCTGAGAAGAAGGAAATACCGTACCTCTATTTTGTAGAAGAGCTCAGCATCCAGGAGCGTCAGCTGGTCGGCGATCTCATGGCTGCGGAAGTCGTGCAGAGTGCCTGGCCTGCAGTCACACCAGTGAAACAGGATTAAGCGCCTCACGGGGTGGTGCCGTACAGTGCCCAGGAGCTTAGTCACAGATTTAGTGTCACTGTGCACTCCAAATCCCAAAGTGCATTATCCCTGGATTTTACAACCTTACAAGTTAGTTAATGGAATGAAAAAGGAGGAATTTAAACTCTGCATCATCAGCTCAGTCTCACCAGTCAAACTACATCAACACCCAATGGACGCCCCAGACCAAAGCCTGGTCCAGACTCTGCTGACATCATACCAGGCTCCATCCACATTTATGCAAAGGACACACCCCTATCCTACCATGCTCTGCCCCCACCCCAGGCTACATATTGGTTCCATTCAAAGTGCACCCAGGCCCCACCTGGCAGCCACCCCACGGGCGGCCAGCGGCTTCAGGGAGTTGGTGTAGCGCAGCAGCTTCTTCTGCTCCACTTTATCCAGGATGTTCTTGCGCAGCACCCGGGCCAGGCTCAGCTCCCCGTTGCACACGAGTCGAAACACCAAGTCCATCAGCTGCTTCAGGATGTCATCTGTCAGCTCCACCAAACTGGACAAGAGGGACGAGGAGGAGAGGGTAGACGGGAAGAGGGTCACTTCAACAACAGCTCCCACCAGGCCCACATTAAGAGGACCGACATTCCAACTGGTTCTGGTTTCACAGAACGAGGATAATCCCTCCGCTTAGATGACTTTGGTAACACTTAGCAAGGCTGACCTGCCAAGTGCTTCCATGTGGCCCATTAACCTAAGCATCTGGATTTTACAAGACCAGGCTAGATTAGGTACCTCCAGCTCAGTGTTCAAATTCCCAAACTCTGAAGGAATGAGATCAGGGCTGCTACCTGCCTCACAGGAGACACGGAAGACCAATGCTTTTCAACACTAGGGTTTCAGGGTGTGGGCTTTAAAGGTTCTGGAAGTTACAAACACATGGGATGTTGTCTAGTGGCGATTCCACTTCTACACATACTCCACACAAGCTTTCCACCAGTCACCATGATGGAGAGGACATGTGATGGCTGTGTGTACATGTCACCGCTGCTGACAACTACAACCACATTATGACTACTCTGCAGCGACCGGAGACACCATGCTGTCCCTCTGGGGTAAAGCTGTGCCATTCCCACAGCAGAACGAAAAAAAGACTCACACATGACCAAAGCTGAACAGAATGGACTGGCTCCTAATGACTAGCTCTGAGCAGTGCCCCAAGATGTTCTCATGAGCGAGGGCTGAGAGATAGAGAGAGAGCTGAACGAAAACCACACTCACCACAGCTCGTCCACCACACGCACCAGCACGAAGAAGGTGTTCTTACTGACTCGCTTCTTGAACGTGTCCGGGCTGTGACAGAATGTTGTGTATGTGCGCTGGGGTTAAGGAGAACGTTTTCACACCTCGCATTTTATACAAACCCTCTACCTTCACACATCACCTTCAAGATCTTCAGGCTGCTCCATCTAACTTTATACAATCATTATAATCATACACAGTGTTCACAAGAATTTTGGTGACAGTTTATATTAAGGTTACATCAGTTAACATGACTCATGCTTGATCTATTATGAATAAATGATCAATTGATACATTTGTTGAACATAGTTGGGGCTTATGTTAATTTAGCAAACAGCTAACAAATACATTAACCTGAATACTGCACACTTGATGCCAAATGTTCCAAAACTAGTTTGATGCTTTACACCATTATAATGCATTAGAAGCTGTCATGGCACATTTATTAGACATTGGTGTAAACCCAAACTTCCTTAGACATAAAAATGAGGATGGTTGCCACTTTACTATGGGTGACCAAATAGGATGAGTTCATAATGAAGTACAATGAGGTAATGCTTGACAGACTGTCATCACACTGTACTTAGCCATTGGTAAAGGTGTGAATGATCTCACACAGTAGTTCATGCTGATCACAATTAGCATGCTGGCTTTCTTTTGCAATAATATCTGGTTCCCCCTCGTCTTTATGAAGCCATACATAAAGCCGATAGATGATTTAGTCTCTTCAAAGGTGACTCCCCAAGTCAGATCAGTGCTGTTCAGAGACGCAGTGGAAAAGCAATTTGAGCGTCATAGTATTTAAATGTTCCTGCGTCTGCTGTGAGTCAGACAGTAGCCTTGAGGCTACCCAGTCTCCCTTTCAAACGTTTTCATTTCTTACTTGTGCACATGCATGCTTTGTTCATTTCAGAGATTGGTTAGAGCAACACCCACACTGCACTGCTAAAGACGGCTCTGCTCTGATAAGGATATCTATAGTGTAGCTTTTTTATAAGGTCCTCTGGGGTTATGAACGTCCTGTAGGTTGTCAGGAAGGCCTCACAGTATAATACGAGATCTGTAAAGACAAGAATGCATCCTATTAGAAAGAACCAATGAATGTAAGGCTTCAAAAAACATTAGGGAATTTCCAGGGTGTTTATATGATTTATCATTTGAACTTGTGAAACCCAGTTTTAACAGTGGTATGCTATAACGTCCCCTCTGGTCAAATACAGTGGGTTTACTTTAAGATTTAAGGACAGATCTGGTTATTTCACTGCTGTCAAAATTACACATGAAGCAAGGAATCTCAGCTGACAACATTGGTACTATGACTAATTGATCTGCAATGGCGCAACAGCAGAAAGATACTCTACAAAAAAACTCTTCATTTCTTATTCATGCAAAGTGCTCTCACATCAGAGATGAAAAATAGCAATTATCAAAGTAAAGCATGCACAAAGTAGAGCTGCATTCTGTCTGATGGCATTTTTATACATATGAGCTGCGTCTAAGAGCAAGGCTGCTCCGCCTGTCTATGTTTTAATATTAATCCCGCTGTGATCGGAGACACACTTAGACCCGTGCGCGCATGCACACACACACACACACACACACACACACACACACACACATGCATGCGCGCACACACACACACGCACACGCGCACACACACAATCCTTATTTTGTAAGAGGTGCGCAGAGGTCGTAAATACCTTTGCGGTCCGTTTCTGTGGCGTGGACTAATAGAATATCCCCTGATCCTGCTCGGACATCTGGACCGTCATCATTCTAAGAAAGGGAGGGATGGTAGAGAAAGAGAGAAAAGGAGGGAGAGGGAGAGGGAGAGAGAGGGTCAGAGAGAGGGGGAAAGTGAGAGGACAACAGATGAGGAGGCATATACAGAAAGAGGGGGCAGCGAAAGAAGGGGAAAGAGCGATGGTTAGAATGTGACAGGAGTGTGACTAGACGCAGCATGCTACTCTCTCTGCATATTTCCCCAGCTGACAGCCCTTGCGCAGTCCTCTCCTGCCTCTCCAGGCCCTCTCTCTCACCCTAGCGAGCTCCACGCCGACACTCCCTCCTCCCCCTGCACCACCTGAATAAATTACTGGAGCCCCTCACTGCCCGAGTGGCATCTGCCACCGCAGGCAGCAGGCAGAAATCCAAACCAAAAAACCCTTCAACAGAGTCATTGCTTTCCCCTGTCTTTGTTCATGGATGTGTATGTGTGCTCATCTACCTTGTACACAGAGCTATACATCTTTCTCAGCCAAATGCTCCAGAGAAGCTAGTTTTGACCTTGAGGAGCATGAAGCAGCGTTTTATGCATAATCACCCGTCTGTCAGACTGCACCAAACAGAAAAAAATTAAAACATGAGGGGAAGTGCAGTTGCGGAGGACTGCAGACAGAGAGCAGCAGTGGACCTGCAGAGGGAGACAGAAAGGAAGGAACAGTCTTGGGTGTAGCCTCCCGCAGCAACATGTTCCATTGTTTTGCGGGGTTACCAACGCAGGGGAACTCCCTCTAAGGAAACAGGGCATTCTGAGCAGACAACGTAACTCCTCAGTAACGCCTGCTCATTTCTTTCCAGAAAAAGTTTCAGTTAACCATCTATGTGAGGCAAATGTTTTAACAGGAGCTGGCAAAGAATCGGAAACAAACACTATGTCACTGACACTAGAGGAACATGAGAAAATTTGTTCATGTGATTTTCGCATGCTGAATTAACTGCTAAGGCAACACAGCTAGCGAATTTAGCTGCGCCCCCTCACACGGCTGAATGCATCTTTGTGTTCTGAGTGACAAACCGAACCCCTCCCAGCGGAGTGACCACCAGAGGCTGCCTTTCACACGGAGGAGCCGTGGGTCGTGCTGCATCCGGGCAAAGAGACAGGCAGTCTGGCAGCCCAGGAACTCACCTCCTGCTTTAGTGTTATGCGGGCCATGATCTCCTTGTGATCGATGAGCGATAGCTCATCCACCTCCTCTTCACTCTGTCCGGAATCGGAGGACTTCTGTCTCCTGCTGGACAAAGGACAGGACATGACGTCAATGCCAATCATTCACTCATTTTCAGTCTAGACAGTGTAAGGCACATGTTTCTCTGCTGTTTAGTTTCATTAGAATAGTAGTTATCTCACCTTTCCAAGTCTGACGTCTCCTTGCTATTGGACGAGGGGTTCTGAGGGGCTGGGTCTTGGATTGCATCATCACTGCTAACCATGACATCCTGGCAATAGAGAGAGGCACTGTAAAGATGGGGACTGGGCAGCCTGCACCCACAGCGCCCCCGGTGGATGGGTCAGGAGTGAGCAGGTGGGCTTTAGTGGGTCTGTGGGTTTAGGTCAGGCAGGAGGAAAAGGGAGAACAAAGACACAGTTTCACAACAGGAGACAGCAGGAAATCATTCACCCGGTCAGGCAGCCAGGAAGGCAAACAGGCAGTGGTAGTTCACAGGACATACTCCCCGAGTATGCGCGACAGATGACCGTGGGGAGCAGAGCACAGTGGTCACATTCAGACTGTTATTTGGGGGGAAAGTGAATGAGAGACACCACACAAACCTATTCACATCGCACAGGGCACCATCGGAGGAAAGGCACAGGATACACTGTACGTGGAGCCAGCTTGGAGGTTTATCGCTGCATACAGGAAATTAACTTCTCCAACATACAGTGGTCTGCTGAATAACCTTTGTACACCTCCCTCTATCACAAGAGATTGCAAAGCCTAAAATCCATGGAATTCCAATGGTATTAGAGCTGGGGATTTCTTAGGAGGATCAGGATTAAAATATGAATATTAAACCTTGTGATTTCAGCCAACTGCCGTTAATAAATTGATAAAAAAATTTGAATGGGATGTGAAAAAGCCTCACCACAATGTTACAACTGTGCAGTCTTTGCAAGGCACCCATGCAACCTAATTTAAAATGATACTGATGCCAGTGCTGTAGAGAACCAGGCATCATGCTCTTTATTACCTCTTTTTACAGTATTCAGGAATCAGTGTTGGGTGCCTTCCTGTCCCTTACTGCACTCTGCTCAGTATTCTGTTCCTCTGAATCCTGTCACATTGTGCTTATCCTGGTACTCACACAGTACTCTGTTCCTCTGCTGATTTCTGACTACCCTGTTCCTCTATGAACCCTAGTGAATTCTGAGTATCCTGCTCCTGAGAGTATCCTGTTCCTCTGCTGAGCTGAGTATCATGTTCCTCAAAGACTATTCCTTTTCTCTGCTGAGTTCTAAATATCCTGTTCCTAATACAGTATTTTGCTCCTCTCCAAGTATCCTGTTCCCTTGAGTGCTACTGAGATCTGAGTATGCTGTTCCACAGAGTACCCTATTCCTCTGCTGAGTTTGAATATCCTGTTCTTCAGTTTCCTGTTCCTCTGCTGAGTTCTGAATATCCTGTTCCACAGAGCACCCTATTCCTCTGCTGAGTTCTGAACATCCTGTGCCTCAGAGTATCCTGTTCCTCTGCTGAATTAAGATTATCCTGTCCCTTGCAGGCTATTCCTTTCCTCTGCTGAGCTCTCAGTATCCTGCTCCTAATAGAGTATTCTGTTCTTTGTGTATCCTGTTCCTCTATAAACCCTACTGAGTTCTGAGTATCCCATATCTCACGACCCCCTGCACCAGGCTACTCTGTATCCACCTGTTCCTCACAGCTGAGTACTGAGTATCCTGTTCCTCACAGGCAGTGAGTACACAGTCACGTCAATGTCAGCGCAGTCTTAAAGAGACAGGCACTCTGTTAGTTGTAGCACCAGTATGATCATAATCAACAGTAGATCATAATGTCATTTTCCTCTCCACTGAGGACCCTTGTCTCCTCACCATGCTGCTCCTGGTGGTGTATCCAGCATGTCATGTTAGAGGGGAAGGAAACCCACAGGTAACCCAAACATCCACGGCACAAGCACAGGGTAGCATGCCAAGTAGCGCAGAAGCACACAGCAGCCTCGCCCAGCCACAGCCCCCGATCGGCGCACGCCAGAACGGCACGGCATGCTCCCGGCAGCCGCCGGTCTGCTGTGGCACACGCCCCGCTTACTTACTCCATGGGAGAGCAGCATCTCCCCGTTGGCCTGGTTGGATGAATACAGATTGACGTACTCCCCCTCCCCGCCCTCCTCGTTAGCGCTCTCGCTCTATGGGAAGAAAAGGGGGGAAGAGCAGAGGGCGTGACAGACGCGCGGGGGAAGCAGGAGTGTGGCAGAGTCACACTTGCGTGCACTCCAGAGCTGCAGACCACTACAGGCTCCTCCGAGAGCCGTTGAGCAGTGGAAAGCCAGCCTGGCAGATGGCTGACTCTGGCTGAAGCCTTGAAGGAAGAAGCTCTGCGTCTTTAATGGCCTACAGCTCAGTAATGGTCACCAGGTGGTGATGGCCTACATACTGTTCTTGTTATACAGTGTGCGAGCGGTTCAGATTAAATCCTGCAAGATGCCAAAGCCTGAACCAGTGGTGAACAGTGAGCAATCCTTCAGGGCCACAGTCCTGCAGATTTTAGCGAGCTAACATTTAAATCACATTTCCCTACCCCCCCCTTCCCCCCTACCCATGGCCTGGGGATTTGTGCTCCTGTTCAAACACTGGCTTAAATCACATAACTAAGACCTGAAATGGACTGAAAACCAGGAAGTCATATAGCCTTCACACCACTTTGGTTGCCCATTAGCCAGTCCTCGTCCTGCCGAGTCCTTGGTGTCCACAGACTTCCGAACCAACATGAAATCCCTTCCCAGTCTTGTTACACTAGCAGAAAATGACTTTCAGATTATACAAAAAAGCTTACTCTTATTTTTCCAAGGTTTTTTGGACATCAGCAGACAGCTTTGTCTTCACACAGCCTGAACTGAGAATCATAAAATTCCATCAGTGTGGACAAAAAAGCCTGTGGTTTCACCTGTACAGTTCTCCACTAGTCCAAATAAGGCTTAAGCGGCTCTTTAAAGAGTGCTAAAATACTTGAAAAAAACTGCAGCTCTTGAGGAATCCTGAGCAGTTGCACATAAAAATTCTAAGCACTGTAAATTTTTAAGGACTCAAGAGAGCTGATAGGCACACCCAGGTTAAACCATTGGAGATAACCGCTTCATTAATGAATGCAAAGAGCTCTTGCTGCTTCAAGTCTAGCATTCAAAAAGAAATTAGGTCAAATCATTAGCACTTTGCAAAGCCCAGGTTTTCCCATCATTATTTAAGCATGCTTTTAAAACAACAAAAGCCCCTCAAACAATAAACTGTTTTGGAGGTCAACAGCGTAACCCCTTGAGGCAGGTTAATTACCATTATTTCTAAGAGGCAATACTTTTTTCGCATTTAATGTTTATATTCACATAAGTCACATATATTCAACACATCATTTTGTACCATTTAGTATTTTTTATCATCTGTGTCCTGCTTCTGTGAACAGATCACAGAGGACAACTGACTTCTGACCTCCATTCATATGAAAAAAGCACTGACACGGTCTAAAATTAGTTTTAAGATAGTGCCCTTTTCCTTGGAAAATGCTTAAAACATATGGCTTTAGTGGTTTGTGTGCTTGCTGTTAATTCATTCTTAATATCATTCTTAAAAGTTTTGAGCTGGTCCTGGTTTAGCAGCTCAAAAGGGCAGACACTGCCCAAAGAGAACTTTCAGCCAAACAGCACCTTTCAACTGTGACCCAAGCCTGCCTTTTACTTTAGCAGAGCCCCCATCTGTCCTCATTACTTATGCAATATTAAAGCTGCCTTGGACCAGTGCATATACTAAATGACCTCATAATAGTAATATTCTGACACCCCACCCCGCCATTTTCAAAGAGTGTCCCCTATCTGTCACTACACACAACTGGAGCTCACCACAGAGGGTTGAAGAGAGTCAGTGAGAGAAGATTCAGAAGGAAGGCAGACAGCAAAAGAGCCACCAGAGCTTTCCAGGGAACCGTTGGTCACGCCCCCGGGATCTGCTAACTGGCCGGCACTGGCTGGCACCACTAGGTCCGAGCTCTGCGATTGGTGGACAGTAGGAAAGTGGGAAGAGACAGATGAGAGGAAATGCGGAATGGGACCCTGGCTGTGAGACGGAAAGTCCTGCGAGTAGGACCTGAAAATAGTCTTGTACTGGAAGAGCAAGGGCAGGGGGGAGAGAGGTGAGAGGTAACGAGAGAGAAACAGAAAGAGAAACAGGAAGTGAAAAGGTCTGCAAAGGAAAGGCAGCATTAGATTGAAGGCACATTTGCAAGGTCAAGATCCACCGCTCTCTGTGGGACAGACTCCTTTTCTGAGCTACAACAAACCCGGGAATGAATGTTTTTAAGTCATCCATCCTCCACCAACACCACTAATGGTTCTGTACATGAAATCAACAGGATCATCACTGGCAAAACAGTTCTAACAGATGACCCTCACCTGACCCCCTTTCAGTCACAACCCCTTCAACAATCAATCACAAAAAGCAGCATTACAACATGTCCTGCACACACTGCCATATTGGGCCTTGAGAAGTCAGGTGACATAGAGCACCCTCTGAGGGGGGTTACTGGGCAGTGGGCACAGGGCCACCTCGTTGGCAACGTTCTCCTCCTCTTTGCCACCCTCCTCAGGGACAGTCCTGAGCGGGCTGCGGTGCTGGGGGGGGATTCTGCAAAGTCACGGCTCACCGCTTCCCCACACGCTGAGAGGAATCCCTAACCAAAATAGCACCCCTCACCCCTGGCCCCTGTAAAAGCCAGAGACTCCTGCCTCAGACTCCCTAGCCAAGTATGGCCATAAAAGCCAAACAGATCCTCTCAGCTCTGCTCACTGTATCACAGGCAGCCCCCCAAGATCCCTTCTCAACACACAACTGCGACGCCTATTCTGAACAAGGACAGATAATGTTTATCAACCAGGAAATCTCATATACACTAATTATATACATAAACATTTTATGTGTCTATTTATTACAATACTTTAAATCTCAATTGCACCTACATACATGCACATACCTGCACATGAACACAGGAACACACTTGTAAGTCAGTAGAGAGAGATAAAACAAACAAGGTAACCCATGTGGATCAATACGCCTATGTGTGTAAACAATGGTTTCCTCTGCCCTTTTTTAAGACAATGCTGGCTCTCGTCACCCCATGGGCATGCACTGGAGGGACTGGCGGCCAGAGGCACAGGGTGTGTGATAGGACGGGAGGGCAGGCCTGCTTTTATGGCGATGAGGTCATCCCAGTTACTAGATATGATCATTCCTGGCAGCAGAGCGTAAGGCACAGGTGACCTGTTGGGACAAGCCCTGCCACTCCCACCTTCTTGTGTGGAGCTGAGGATAAGGAAGCACAGATCACAGGAGGATACCACAAGACTCGCTCAGATTGCACAAGCGCACTGTTGTGTGCAAGAAACGGAAATGCACCAGACATAGGTTAAAAAAAAAATCGCAAATAACATTTCTGCCTTAAATGAGGAATAGGTTCCTGAGAAGTCCCCCCTGCCCCCCACTGACAAAACCCTTTCACAGCTCCCTCGAAATATCACACCCTGAGGATTTAAAGAATGTGAAAATTCCACATGTATTCCAGGGGGTAAGAGTCAAGCATGAAATGCACTGGGAGGAAAAAAAAAAAAAAGAGAGAAGTGAGAAAATCTGTTTTGCATTAAATCCATATGGCCCGCATTCCATACAATCCATGGAAGAGTGCAGATTAAGGATTTCCATTCAGAGTGGCAGGTCAGTTATCTCTGTCCTCCCTACCCCAGGCTCTCTGGACTCCTCATAGAGACTGCTCCCCACCTGCTTTCTTAGCCGCAATTCAGGCTGTCTGCATTTAAACTAACTAGAAGGTAATCTGTGCCATCACAAACCACAAATGTATTAGCGATCCAAGCCCAAGCTTTCTGCTTCATGGGACGCTACGTCATGCTAGATGTGAGGCTAGTCACCTCCAGTGGTACAATCATGCAGGGACTGATCAGCTGCATGAACCAGAAATGGGAACACCTACGCTTGCATTCCAGAGGACAGCAGATAGGTCGGGACGACTCTGCGGTAGAGTTACACACTCCGCTTTAGAGTTTCAGAGCGGAACGCTGTGTCCCGAGTTTCCAAATAACTGCAATCGGTGCTCAGACAAATAAGCCGGGGCATTAGTTCCATTCAGAGGGTTTTAGCTCCACAGACCGTGCCTGTGGTAATGCCTTCTGCTGTGTGCTGCGCTGCTGGGCTCGGCTATTGTTGCGGACAAAGGGTTTGTCTGCGGCTCGTTTCTCTGCAGTGCTTCCCTTCAGTAGCATTTGTGTTGACAAAACAAAAAAACGCCTGGCTGTCACTGTCCCTTTGGACGTGACCGGCACGTAGTTGGCCTCTCGGGCCAAACCATCTTGAAGCCACTCGGCCTGAGATCACTCTCCCAGGGCTCTTCACAGAGAGAGAAAGGTTCTGACTGGGTCTCCCTCTGGCAGAATTGTGTCCAAGCGCTCTGGATAGAGCAGATAAACCTTCAGCCCAGACTATCTTACCCTTTTCTCTCCATTGGAACGTTCTTCTACAGCCCCTAAATGTATAGCATTATCCAAAAGACGTGTTCAAAAATGTGCACCGTTTGATATTATCAGGTTCTGCGGACCCCAGAAAGTGAGCAGCAGTGATTCTCTGCCTCCTTACTGATAAAGGCCGTGTGAGGAAGATTCTCATTAGACCGTGTGTAAATATTTGGAGGACGTGGCTTCCTTTCCACCATGATGGCCACACCGCGTGGCCCTCCAATCTAGGCTGTTAGTTACATGGTTGAAGCGTATGAACTCTGACAGCCCACAACCCACTGGCAGCGGAAATGTATCCCCGATAAAGCTGCATTCGAGAACTGCCAGCTCCTGTGTTCAGGAACAACTGAGCTGTTGCGTGTGTTTTCATATTTCATGGTGGCGGAGTTTTCAGAGGGCGCACAGAGGCATGCAGCTGTGGCATCACCTTATACCAGATGCAAAGAGAGTGAGGGGGACATCTTTGGCTCACCCACATGGAGTGTAAGCTTTTCCTTGTTACGACTTGCAGAAGGTATGAAAAACAACCCTTATTCGACATGGCAACGGGAGAGGGCCACACACCCACAGAGAACCACTCCCCAGAAAGCCATAAGTGGCAAATAAGGGGAAGAGACTCGAAAAACCAAACCAAGATGTCCGAAACCCTGATTGGCTATGAACGGACTGAGCTGTAGAATAAGCGAGCCACCATTGGCTGAGGAGGGTGAGGTCAAACATAGGCAGGCTTAACACTTTCGTTGCCATGTCAATGGAGAGACAGGGAAGGGAAGGGTGGGGGGCCAAGAGGGAAGACATTCTTGAAAGATGCTGACATGAAGACGGCAGACTTCAGCTTTTGAGAAATCCCTGAAACTCAAGGCGTGATAACACAAGTTCAGAACTGTTTTTCACAAAGAGTGTTGAGGGCATGTCTACAGCAAGCTCTTTGAAATGTCCAACCTGTACATTTGTCTTCTTCTGTGCCACTGGAAAAATGCTCCCTCAGATAAAAACATTATTTATAAGGGGTCTTAGGTTGAAAGAAAGAGAAGCAGCAAAGGGGGAAGGCACTGACACACAGCTCCCATTCTGAGACTATCTGCTGCTGCTGAATTAAAGACACAGTTTAGTGAGTTCAGCACAGTATAATGAAAGCCAACAAACTCAGGACTTTTAGGAGACAAGCACAAACACAGACCTCTGGCTGCACACCACGTCAACAACTGCACAAGACAACACCACAAAAATACTCCCATTTGTGAGTATGATCTCTAGTCCTTTATCTAACCTGCTTCATCGACAATGTTTAGGTCCCTTTCTTGCATGCCGTTGGCTTAAGGCTACTAGGGCTTGTCCCTCAGTGTTATGATGTACTTCTACAACTGTATGGACCTACATTCAGAAACTGGAAAAGACAAACATGCAGTGACTGACCCTGGTCAACCACCTTGAGGGCTACTTATTTATTTAGGAAAACTGGGATGTGGGACTTTAAAACCAGGCCTAGGAAACAGGGGAGAACTGAGGGTTAAACATTTAGAAACAGACATGACCCACGACCGTAACCACACAGGACCACAGGGAAGGAAGCAGACAGGGACCGACAGACTGGGGTGGGTGACCCACTGGGCCAGAGGGACCAGGACTCACCATGGGCGTGGCCAGGGAGGCGTGGCCGCTGAGGAAGGAATTAGAGATGGACAGGCTGAGGCTGAGTGCAGCGCTGGCCTCCTCCGCTGCCACCACAGAGTGCTGGAGGTGGCAGGAGAGGGAGGAGGAGGAGGAGGAAGAAGGGGAAGCAGAGTGCGAGGCCTGCAAGAAGAGAAGAGAAAAGAGGAGGAAAGAGGAGAGGAGGAGGGGAGAAAGAGAGAGAGGAGAGCAACGAAGATTTTGTTTAACTAAGCAGTAGGCCCAAGCCAGAGTCACAAGAAGGTCTAAGCGAGTAAGTAGTAGGACCCAAAAAGAAGAAAATCAGAGGAGCAGCTAGGAGATGTTAATGATTTAGCAGATTCAGAGTTCCATTCACTAAAGAGTGTACTGTGTAAACCCTCATCAGGTTGAAATTCTGTAAGACCAAGTGCTTTCCTCACACCCTCAGCATGACACTAATAATAAGGGAATCGGTCCCAGCCATGCAGAACAAGCTCTCTTTATTTACGATGGCAAGTCACTGCAGGTTGGGAACAAAAGCAATTTCAAAAAAACAGTGATTTTGCCCCACATTTTTTTCAATTGTCATATGTTATTAAAGGTGTTCTAGCAGTGTTTTGTGTTTGGTATTTTATTTTAAAGCATATGCTTTTGTGCAACAAAACTAAATATATACTGAATTGAACCTAAATAGCAAGGATAGCTGTATCACTCTGCTTTGCTCTTTCCAAATTTTGAGTGATTTTTGATTAACTGGAAAATGAAAGAATTTCTAAGTTTGTTATTCATTTGTGTGAAATTTGCTACAAAGCACAGAACCATGTCAACTACTAGAACTGTGTTTGGAAGCTATTTCCTCATTGCTGTACCAGAAGCAAAGAAGTTGGTGCAACTGCGATGTTGCGCTATCTGAGTGTGTTATTGCCAAAACCCTCAGAAATCCTACTTGGCCATTCAGCACTGCACTAGGGAGATGCAAACCAGTGAAGAAGGCAAGCTGGCTACACTCTGTGTCACACTAAACCATGCCGCGACACGCACAGCGACAACATTGGGTGCAAACCCCAATGCAGCATATTAAACATATTTAAGTAAACACAGTGAAAGAATGCACAAAGAAAATCACGTCACTAACATGTCCTTGGTGTGCAATCAGGGTGTGCAGAGAGCACAAGTCGCTCTAAGATTAACAGGATTTACTGAAAATTACCTTCATACTGTGGCATTAGCCAGACTGTAATTTAGCCCACTGTGCCTAAAGCCCTCGAATGGGCAGTCCTCCAAATGGCTGTTGAGGGTCAAGTGATTTCAACAGTCATGTGACAGGGTGGCCACATGGAAGCATCATCACCAGTTTCCGATTGCAATGTGTGATGGTGTGGTATCGCTACATTGCATACAACACAGGGTATGACCACATTCTTTTCACTGGTATCCTGTCTGATGTGGACCAAGTAGGGTCCATGCATACAGAAGCCAATCAGGATGGATCTCTGAGGCGAACAGAGCGCTTACGCATCTCACATCAGCCCACTATGGACCTCCCAAATCTTCCTGAATATCTGCAACCAATCAGGAGACTTGCGCTCCAAACAAATGGTTTAAAACTCCACCTGTTCGTACTGCATTTCAGAAACAAAGTGCCTTGTCCTTTATTTAGTAGGTGAATTATAAGCTACTTACAATCAGAACAACCTTTTGCTAAGTTAATGAGTTTTTCTGTGAATATCTTTGAACTCATGGTTAAATGAAGAGAAAACAGACAGGGAAGTTCTTTGTTTTATTTTTTGTTTCTTGACCTCCTGCCCCTAGAGATCATGGCTATTAAACTTCGTAAGGACGTGACAGCCGCAAACAACAAATATGGATAGTATTTTTTTCCTTTCATTTTTTTCATGCTTCAGGCAGATTAATTTACTTCTCTAAAGCATGTAAGACTTTAAAGCCTGTAAGTCCTTGTATGGGCTTATGGCTTCGGGTTCTGAGATGCGATACACAAGCCGCGTTCTCCAAAAACACCACTGGATTAAACCTCATCAAATGAAGAACTGAAAAAAAAAAACATACTGACAAAGATTACAGTGGGAAATAAATAAATGTTGAAACTATTTCATCCCCCGCAAGTAAGGCATAGTTCTCAAGAGAGCACTGCTGATATTAGAGGCTGACTAAGGAACTTGTGTTCGTTAAGAAGCCACAAAGTAACAAATAAATTCTTTGCTGTTAACATCAATTAATTTTCAGGCAGGGGGAAATTAACTTAATTAAATTAACAATATTGTACTATTCCCTGGACACACTTGCCCATGGAATGCATATAAGTGTGTGTGTGTGTGTGTGTGTGTGTGTGTGTGTGTGTGTGTGTGTGTGTGTGTGTGTGTGTGTGTGTGTGTGTAAGATTACTCACACACCATTACGGTTGGGATGAATAATGTTACAATATATATTTTACAATATCTATGTTTACCAAAACAACCCAATAAAATTTTCAGACCGGGCAACTCACCAGGCCCATACATATGCCTCTACTAAAGTTACAAAATGTGAAGAAAATGACATCGTAACAAAAGAAGGGATCAAAATGAGGAGTGAAGTTTTAGCTAAGGCTTAACAACACTGCCACATCATGTGCTGCAAGACAAACACTGTAAGCATGTAGAGTCATTTCCATAAAGGCTCCTGCGTGTTGGGTATGCGAATGTAAACATGTGTACAGTTAAAAATGATACGGAGCATTTAAATGGACACCCGCACCCTGCTCAATGGAATAACACACACTAACAACTGTGGTGGAGGGCAGAGAGGGCTGGCCTTCTCTTTCTGATGGGTAAAAGCAGCATTTTTAAGATGAGATACGCTTAGCCTGTTCCAACCTCCCTTGCTCTCTCTCTCTGTAATCTACTGATTGCATGCAAATGAGCTGCCTGAGTCTGATAACAATAGCCCGATGCAGCTCTGATAAATGCTCCCATATCTGTAAATACCTGTAGGGATGCACGATATTGGATTTTTGCCGATATCCGATGTGCCAATATTTTAACTCATTTTGGCCCATTGCCGATGCCGATACCGATATAGTGTGTGTGTGTATGTATATATATGAAATATATTTATATATATATATATATATATATATATATATATATATATATATATATATATATATATATATATATATATATATATATGTGCTGCGTAATTTAAAAATGGTGTCACTCCCCTCCGGAAGTAGACAGAAGCTTATCTGTCTTATTATGACCGCTGTCTTATTTCCCATCGCATTCTCTCCTTATGGAGCCGCAATATTTATTTTGCATGAGCAGAGACACAATAAAGTTAGACTTTATTCGCTGTACAAACACAAAGTGTACAAACACAAATTTACGCCCTCTGTTCGAGTCCCAAAGCAGCAACCAGGCGATTGCGGGTTGTCTTACTTTCCATTGCTGTCTCTGCTTCTGGAGCTACGTACAGGGTCAGAAACGTAGCTAGGGGTCGATCGAAACCATGAGGACCTCCGTTCGAGTCCCAAAGCACGAGCTTGGCAATCGCGGACGGTCTTGTTTCATTTCAAATTGCATTCTCTACTTACTGAGCCATGATACAACAGCCTCACGCCCCTCCGGAAGCAAATAGAAGGTTAGCAGCACACAGCCAGCATCCTCCCAGGGTGAGAAATCTAGCTAGGGGGTCGGTCGAAACCATTAGGACCTCCATTCGAGTCCCAAAGCACGAGCTCGGCGATCGCGGGCAGTCTTGTTTCATTTCAAATCGCATTCTCTCCTTACAGAGCCACGTTATTTAAAAATGGTCTCACGCCCCTCCAGAAACAGAGAAAAGCTTAGCAGCACGCAGCTAGGTTCCTCCCAGAGTGAGAAACTTAGTTATATACCTCCTCGCATCACTGGTGCTTTACAAGCATTGCAAATAGCAATTTTGTTATCTGTTTCAGATATTTTGAAATACTTCCATACAGCTGACATGTTGAAGCTTGTTGCTGGCGCTCATAATAAACATTTAGCGTCATCGCGTGCTCATAGTTAAGGCGTCACCTTATTGGCCAGGCACATCGGCAGAAATTTTCATACCTGCCGATGCCGATAATTAACTTCTTAAGTTTTTATTGGCCGATACCGACGTCGTCCCGATATCATCGTGCATCCCTAAATACCTGAGAAGTTTCATTCTGGCTGTACCTGTTTGTTACTGAGGTCGATGCAGAGTTTTTCTGTATAGCAACAGGGACCTTTCAGAACTGGCAGGTTGTGGACTCTGAGTGTCAGCGGAAGCCTGTGTGTCATGCTCTCTGACTCAGCACAGCTACCTGCGGTTCCATGCATGCCATGGCAGAGCGGGGGGGCACTCTGGGTCACTCACCAGCTGTCTCTGCTTGGGTGGCAGGGCAGGGGGCGGCAGGGGTTCATGCACGGAGTCGGTGCTGCTGAAGGAGTCGTTGAAGCCGTAGACCTCCTGGAAGCGCTTGTTGCGCTGCTCGTAGATGCTCTCACTCTGTGGCGTCTGGTAGAAGACTGATGGCTGCGGCTCCGAGTAGTCCTCAACAAACTGCATGTACTGCAGGACTGCGGACAACACAGCACAGTCAGCACAGGCTCTCAAAGACACGGCACAGTCAATATAGGCTGTCGGACACAACAGTCAGTGCAGGCTCTGAGACACACAGCACAGCACAGTCAACGCAAGTCACAGAAGTCACCACAGTCAGAACAGCTCTTGGGAGCACATCACAGTCTACACAGATTCTCAAAATACTGAAAAAATGTCAATGCACTTCTAAAACCCACACACAACAGCAAACATACACTCTTTGAAGAACAACATGACACAGACTAAGGGTCAACAACAATTATTCACAGTTGACTCAGTCTCTAAAATGAAATAACACAATATTGAGACACAACACACAGTAAGTCAGCACAATGTCTTCAGGAAAGACTGGACAGTCTGCACCGTCTCTGCATAAGCAACATAGCATAAGACCACAGTCTTTCTGAGACTCTGACAAAATAATTATGTCAGCACAGGCACTCCACAATACAAACAGCCACACAGTCCAGACTCTCAGAAACACAATGATACAGTCGACTGTTTCTCAAGAACAGCACAATCAACCAATGACAACTTGGCCTCAGCTGCTGAAGATCCTACTGATGAACACACTTCCAGACCCTTAATAGCATAAATCCTACTTTTCAGACATTGAGAAATCTTATGTATGGTTTGCAGCTTTTCAAAGATAGCTTTCCTCACATTATTTTTTTAAATTACGACTGAATTGCAACACCAAGCATGCACTTATTAGATTAAAAAAGTCTATTTGCTGTTTCCCTGTCGCCTTGGTAGCCTGCGTGATAGGAATGTGTGCCCGATCCTTTCACAGTGTGTCGTAAGAGCGTTTTTACCCTCTCAGACAGTAAAGCAAGCTTTAGGCCAGCTGACATTAATCTGTATAACCTTCAATCTTGCCAATGACACTGAAGTTAGAGCACTGTTGAGAGAAAAGTGAAAGTGAAGGAGAGCGAAAGATAAAAACAGATAATCTGCGCTTGAATGCATTTTGAACACTTCAGGACCAGTAGGTGAGGCCTCCTGCAGTCGGTCCTGCAGAGGCCATGTGCCGGGCGGCTCCAGACAAGCCCCATCTGCACTCCTCTCCGCGCTGCATTTTGTTAGAGGCAGTAAGTTTGACAGCACGTTACATCACGGCCCCCTCCCTCCCCCTGGCTCAGCTATTCTGCATGCTCCGAGGTTCATTTCCTGTGTGGCTGGGAGAGACTTCTGTTCTATTCACTTGCGAGATTTCCCATACCTCACCCACAAAGGCAAAATTCCACATGACGTAACTGTGCTGATAGCGTTTCCCCCCACCAGTGGCCCCCACCCTGGGAGTTATGGCAGACGACCCAGCTGCAGATCAGGATAAGGCCTCTCTCAGTCCCAGACACCACCCACTGTCTGTTCCCCCTCCGCCCGCCCCAAACTGCTTCCCTTCCCTACCCTACTACCCTTTGTTTTTAATCAGTGCCAATTACCATTCTGCTCCAAGCCAACACCCCTTTTCAACACCCAAAACAACTCCCCTCCTATCTAACCCCCCTCCAGTCCAAAACAACTCCCCTCCTTTTCACCCCTCCTGCTCAAAACAATCCCCCCACCAGCAGTTCCCAGACACTCACTATGCCGGCTCTTCTTCTCAGGCAGTGGCGGGGGGCTCTCGGGGATGTCAGCGCTGTCGCTGGCGATGAAATCGGCCACGAAGGCCCCGCCATTGCTCTGGGGCATGGGTGAGATGGGGGTGAAGAGTGGGAAGGGGGGCACGGGCTGCAGGTCCTCCTCTGAGATGTTGTCATAGTGGGAGGGGTGGCGCTCATAGGGCACGGGAAAGAAGGGGGCCTGCGAGGCAGCACTGCGTCGCTTCTTCTGCGGTAGTGCGGGGGGCGCGCTCACTCGGGAGAGCTGTGGGGGCCCCATGGGCCCCTGGGAGCCCCAGTACTCCGCGGGCTGCTGGGGGCAGGGCGCGCTGAAGCGCGGGTGCGTGGGGTGCTGGCCAGGGCACGGGGATGGGGAGGATGACTCGCTGTACGACTCTGGCAGGGGGCTCAGGCATCCGCCAACCTGCACCGGAGGCACGTGCTCAATGCTGGACAGGTCCTGGTGCAGGAAGTCGTAGTCGGGGTCGTAGCTCTCTGTGTTGTCTGCAAAGAGAAAGGCAGCCATGTTATTTGACTAGAAACACAGGCACAACCAGCTCACGGGAGTCAAACAAGCAAATGGGAGTCCAATTCCTGTGAACATCTCCTGCAGAAGACGCACTCTCCGTCACTGTTCTTCCTTGGTCTCACTCCATCTCCAACCTGATATATCCCTCGGTTTACCCCCACAAATAACCCGCCTGTTGCTGGAGTCCTGTAGAACTATCAGTCTGCAAGCCGAAAGGCTGACTTCATCACAGCATATGCCCCCCTCCTGTTACTCACCCGCACAGAAACGTGGCTCAATCCTGACACCACCACAACCCTGGCAGCCCTCTCTGCTGCATACTCCCTTCTCCCACACTCCCCAACCTGGCCGGGGTGGTGGGACTGTGCTGCTCATATCAGAGTCCGGGAAATTCTTTGTTCTCCCTCTCTCATTTCTCTGTCTCCTCTTTTCAGTTTCATGCTGTTAATATCACTAACCCCTCTAGAGTGTGCATTGTTGTTGTTTACAGATCATATGGCCCCCTGGGAGACCTCCGTGAGGAAGTGTTCTCCTCTGCTCCTTCTCAGAGGATGGAACCCCCCTGATCCTACTGGGGGACTTCAACATTCACCGAGAAACCCCTCAAGCTTCTGGATTCCTCCGCCTGCTCCACTCCTTTGACTTCACCCTAAAACAGTCACCTCTAATACACAAGGCAGAAAAGCAGCTGGATCTGGTCTTCCTGAGGGACTGCTCCATGAAAGTTAGCCTCCTCAGCCTCTCCTTTTCCCCCCTTTTCCCCCCTTTTCTCTACCTCCTCCACGACCCACTTCTGTGCCTACCTCTGTCTCTTCTCACTGTAACATATGCAACCTCTCAACTTCAGCTTTCTCTTCTGCAGTTCTCGCTTCTCTCCCGCCCCTTAATTCTTTCACCAAACTTTCTATAGACTCAGTTGCATCCACCTCTTACTTCCAGGTCTGTGGGACCCACTCCGCCTTGTCTATGTCTAACGGATTCACTATGCAAGAACAGGGCCAAGCTTCATGCTGCAGAACAGTAGTGGGGAAAATACAGCTGTTCTGCCGATCTGCTGAACTATCAAGCACTCTTCACTGCATTCTCTTTAAGTGTGACTTCTGCTAACTTTTCCTTTTATGAATCCAAGATTCAACTCACTCATCTAACCCATGTAAGACTGTTTTCTACCTTCTCTTCCCTCCTCAATCCTCCCTCTCTGCCACCCCACTGTGATCTCTGCAGATGACTTTGCACATAACTTCAACCAGAAGATTACAGACATTCCAACCTCCCGCCCTCCTCTTTTTCTTTTTCCTCCCTCCCACTCAGCACTCCTCCTTTCTCTAAATTCTCTCCACTTTCAGGAGTTAATGTCTCTCAACTCCTCACATCACACCAACCTACCACCTGTGCCCTGGATCCCATCCCCTCACCTCTCCTGCAGACCATCATTCCCAGCCTTCTACCATTTGTCTCCAGTCTGACGAATCTGCACTCCTTACAGGTTGTGTGCCTGCTGAGGAAAATGACTCTGGACCCATCTGCTGTCTACAATTATCAACCGATCTCCCTCCTTCCCTTTCTCTCCAAAATACTTGAACGAGCAGTGGCTAACCAATTATTCTCCTTTCCCAGAAAAAGCTCCCTGACCCCTTTTGGTCTGGCTTCAGGGATGGTCATTCCACAGAAAAGACCCTGTCCCTACTCTTCATTACTGAGGCTCTTCAATCAGCGAGTGCATCCTCCCACTCCTCAGACTTAATTTGTTTGGACCTCTCTGTAGCCTTTTATACAGTGGACCACAGTCTACGTTTGTCTACCCTGGCTACATTAGGGACTGCCGAAATCGCTCTTCTTTGGCTCTGGCTCTGTATTTGGCCCCCTCCCCTTCTTTGTCTACATGCAATCTCTTGGCTCTGTCATCTGCTCCCATAGTTTTTCATATCACTTTTATGCTGATGACACTCACCTTTTCCTCTCTCTTCCGCCATCTGACACACAAGTCTCTGCGCGTATCTCAGCTTGTCTGATGGATACTTCACGGTGGATGGTGGACCACTGAATAAAGCTTAACATGGCTAAGAGAGATGTTTTGCATCCCCTCCAGGTCTTGTGTGGGAGTACTGTTAGC
Source organism: Megalops atlanticus (assembly GCA_019176425.1). NCBI lineage: Eukaryota > Metazoa > Chordata > Actinopteri > Elopiformes > Megalopidae > Megalops > Megalops atlanticus. The sequence continues at coordinate 39,374,564 of CM032880.1, read as the reverse complement.
CTGGTCTGACACTGTTGCTTTTTCAACTTGAATGGATATACTTCTATTCTTTTGTGCTGGAAGTCACTCTGGATAAGAGGATCTGCTAAATGAATGTTATGCATAATAATAATAATCTCTCTGCGTCTAGATCATGTGTAATCTGGCCTAGCACCAGTGTTTGAGGGAAGGATGGAGCTCCTTTTGAAGCAGGCTTCAGAGGGAGAAGATGTGAAGGAATGTGCTGATTCTGTCACTTCAAGCTACTCTTCCACACTTCTGCTGTAAATGCTCCGATGAGGAAGTGACATCAAACCCCACCTCTGTGGTTTAGTGGCCAGGCAAGCAGGACCATGAGAACACCCCCAAGCCTTTCTGCTAAACAGCACAACATCCAGTGCTCCAGCATGGGCCAGCAGGAGACACAATTACATGCTTAGGGCGGCAGCGTAGCATAGTGGTAAGGAGCAGGGCGTGTAACTGAAAGGTTGCTGGTTTGATTCCCTGCTGGGGCACTGCTGCTGTACACTTGGGCAATGTACTACATCCACAATGGCCTCAACAGATATTCAGTAGCATAAATGGAAAACATGTAAACACTGTAAAACAATGCAACATGCTCTGGATAAGAATGTCTTCTGAATGACAACGCAACGTAATGTAGCCAATGGGGGGTTATTCTTACAACACTGTGAAACGTTGTGTTAATTGTCAATTTTTGTGCGACACCAAGTAACTCAAGTAATGAAATCATAAGAGGTGAACAGCAAGGAAAAAATAGCTAACTCATGCAAATATGTTTTTTTCTGTTTTGTTGTATAATAAATGGAGATTTCCTGTCGCACACAGCAGCTTATTCAGCTGCTGAGAGGGAAGACAAGCCATTCCATCTTCCATTCAGGCCTGCTGGATGGTCTCCACATGGGCTTGGTTTCCGTGACAACCCCAATTCCCCCGACTCAGGGGCCCCCGGCTGAGACTGCCTCTCTGACCCCGGACCGGAAGAAGTGATCGAGCCCCTTCCCTGTGTGTGTCACAGAGGCCTGCAGTCTGTGCTGTATGGGGGGTTCGTTTTAACTGTGTGGCGCAGGAGCGCGGGGGGGATCACTGCATGCCGGGAGATCCCGGAGACATGCGGCGATGTTCAAAGGCTCGGCCTCCACCTGCTGCTCTTACAGAGGCACAACCACAGGTCTTCCACAGATCAAAGCCCCCCACCAACTGCATGTACATGTGTTCATGCCCCAGTATCATGATTCTGACATGTGTCCTTTGTCTTATGACAGTGAATTAAGGCACCAGTGTAGCATAGTGGTAAGGAGCAGGGCTCGTAACTGAATGGTTGCTGGCTCGATTCCCTGCTGGGGCATAGCTGTTGTACCCTTAGGTACTTAACACAGAGTTGCCTCAGTAAATATCTCACTGTATAATTGGATAACATGTGAAACCGTATGCAAGTCACTCTGGATAAGAGCATCTGCTAAATGACAATAATGTAATGTAATTTAATGTATTAACAAGAACCGACCAGGACTGGTCCTCTGTATTTCTTAAAGATCAATGTGGTGGTTCTTTTACCGCTCTTGACCAGGTGTGCCAGTCCCTCCCACCGTATTCCCTGTGACTGGGGGGACCTTTCCTGGAATGAGGCCGGCACAGAGACCCTTCACCTTACCAAAGCAATCTGGAGTGAACATTTCCCTTTCATTAAGTACTGTTCATTTAGCACCCCAAAAGATCTATGTGAGGTCTCGGTCTAAATAAATAAATTCGATTAAATAGAACTTGGGGGCAAATGGAAAAACAAATGGAAGCATAAATGTTTAAAAAGTAACCACATCAGGTGAGGAATGATACACCTCTGTACTCAACAGACTACTGTGTTATTAAAGATTATACATCTTTTCACAAAATCTGTTGAAACGGTTCTGGCAAATGTGTCAGACTAAATAATGCCTGGATCATTTCTGGTAAGTTTGCCCAGCTCTAGGCTACATTCTGTTTGGAGGAACATGACAGCGAGGAGGTGGGAGTGACAGGCCACTCCTTCACGTTGACTGGCGGTGCGAAGTTAAGCGCTAACGCGGAGACCGCTCAGGTCGATTATCGAGGCTCATTGAGGTGGCTGGGGTTCCACATGCAGCACTGTGGAGCTGCCTGTCATTTCGTGGGTCACAGAGCAGACTGCAGAGCCGTAGCAAGGACGGCACAGACCCTCGGGGAAAACAAACAAACAAGCAGCCGCTGCTATTGTGTGAGAGGTGAGAAGAGAGGTGGTGTGCGGTGAGCAGGCAGGTGTGTGTTTTTGTGTACATGTGCCTCAGGTCTCACAGCTAGCGATGTGACATGGTAAGTGCAAATGCTTGTTTTAAAGCAGGTGCACACTCACCATGCATGAAGTGCTGTGTATGACAGTGTGTATGTCTATGCATGTGTGTATGCGCTTATGTATGCATGTGCACAGCGGCCCTCCTACCCAGAGTCTCGCAGCTGGTGTTGCGGGAGCACTGTCCACTGTCCTGTTCCAGGGAGGAGAGCTGCTCGTCCGACTTGCTCAGTTTGCCGATGCTGTTGCAGGGGGAGAGGCGTGGGGACTCCCCTCCGTACGAGTGGCTGCCTCCAGAGAAGCGCCTCTGCAGGTAGTCCGGGTCACACTCCTGGGGGCCACGTCACCATGGACACAGCGGATTGACACGTCAGTGTCGGCAGACGTGGACAGGTACATCAAAAACATATCCAGCATTCCCACAAACACCTCTCTCACTGCATTAGGCTAGACGCTGCTGGAAAACATTACCTTCATGACACAGCTCCTACCTGTTTGTTAATGCCGATGGGAAGACTGGATCCACTCGTGGCCCGACTCATGGGGGCCACTACTGCTACCCGCGTGGGCGAGGGGGCCGACTGGCGCTTTTTCCGGGGCAGGGCTGGCGGGCTAGAGATGGAGGGGAAACAACTTTAAAATCTTAAACTCACAACTTGGTTTGGTGTAGAGTGCACCCCAGTCACACGCGGGCAGGGACACACAGACAGCCTTCATTCCTCCCCGTACGAGGGTGGAGAACACTCCGGAGTGAAGGTGTCTTGGGCCCGGAGCCTGGAGCAGCATGCAGACATCCCAGCTTTCCCGGGCCAGGCATCAAACACCTGATCGCTGATGTATCCCCCGCTCCAGGCTGCACGGCCCACCCAATCTGCATCAGGACTCCGGGAAAATGGGGAGGGGCCAGGGACACGGGGGGCAGGAGGCCGGGCAGGGGGTGCTCACGGGTCACAGGTCAGACATGCACACTTTTCAGCACTGGCTGGGTGCGCTTGCACCCCCTGAGTAGCTGAGGTGGGCAGCATGTTACATACTCGCGCACCTGCCATTCCCCTCCAATCAGGGAGCTCAAGTGGGGCAGGAATGGGGGCTGGGGGTCTGAGCGATGTTGGGGTGCACACAGATGACCCCCGAGGGCGAAAGCAGGGCGGGGCATCGCAGGGGAGTGGGGGGGACGTACTTCTCCTGCTGCGTGGGCCTCCTCGGAGGGTCGGAGCTCAGCTGCGCTCGGCTCGCAAGCCTGGGACAGCGCCACAGCCCCAGGCCACATGGAAAGAAACACAAGACGGCTGACAGTGACTGGAGAGGAACACCGTGCCCTCCCTCCTCACCCCCGTTTGAGCCAGGCTGGTTTCTGAGAAGCAGCAGCCACGATAGTGCCGAGAGGAAGAGGAAGCGGAGCTCGACTTCTGTTGCTGCGCTTCAAACACTCGCCTTCTCGAGAAGCAGGCTATTTATAACACTGCATGTTTCCATGCGTCCTGCTTAAGAACTCACATGAACGCTGACGCTCACGTGCTTCCAGTCATCATCATTCCACTAGGGCCTCACTCTAACATGTTAGACAATATTGCTCTTTTTTGTGCAATCAGGCCCAGAGCAAAGGTAAAAGCAGCTGGAACTCAATGAACCAGGGAAAAAAACACAAATGATTGAAGACCCTGAGGAAGACCCAGAGCGTTACATATTTCTCTCTCGTGGTTGATTATATATGTAAAATGTGGCAGATTGAGCTCAGATATGTGTGAAGTAGAAGGCATCTTTTGAATAGGGATACTAGGCACAATAAGGGGAGATGCTGATCTCTCATGCTGGTCATGCTGGTCTCTCTCAGTCTGTGCTTCTGTGTAGCTTTCAAGACAATGAACCCCTATGCTGTCATTCTGTCAGAATCTTCTCACCCATCACGACTGCAGTCAGTATAGTAGGCCACACCAAGCCTGACCAGTCAATATCGCTTCTGCTTTATTGTATGCAGCTGATCTGAGATGTGTGCTTCTGAGCATAGCTGGCCAGGTTCAGAGGGGCTTAAATTAGTTGAAGGCACTACATGAGACAAGCTAAATATGACTGAAACAAAGCCTATTACTATAGCTTATAACTGTAACTATTTCAAGCACATCTCCAATACAAGAAGATACAGTGATTCTATCATTTCATCAGGGAGAGAAACTTATGTATCTAGTGCTTAAGGGGACTTTTGCATGTGTGGGATTTAAAATGGGGGCATTTTTAAGCCCCCAGGGCTAATTCTGATTGGAGAAGCCAAGGGCAAAGGCGTCCCATCCCAGAGGAGTCCCGGCACGGAGCAGCTGCCCCTCGAAATGACGGTGGAGTGCAGTTGGGGGCGAGGCCCTTACGCCTCACCTGTGCTCAGGCATCTTCATCCCGGGCAGCGGTGGCTTGGGCGGGGCCACATCCTCATCTGCTGCATCTGTCAGGATCTCAGGGGGCTGCGCCATGGGCACGGTCTTGCTCAGGATCTCCTTCTCCCTCTCGTTCAGTGGCAGTTCTGTGGTGCTTGGGGGCAAGAGAGGGTGAAAGACCTGGCATTATTGGGGGGAGGGACGGCCCGCGCTTCAAACTGCACTGGAGCAGGCCGTACTACCAAGCAACCCCCCCTCCACCCCGCGCAGCAAGCAACACCGCTGAGGGGAACCTTGACCGTTTCTATGAAAACCACTGATAGGCACGCGAGCAGAAAGCACAGCACCGATTCCCCTCACCTCTCTGGCTTGGCGACGGGGGCTGCTGGTTTCACAGGGGATGTGGGCGATGGCTGGTCTTGCTTCTCGATGGTGAGCTTCACCAGCTCCTGCAAACACAGACCATTCACACATTCGGCAACCACAGCACGAACCTCTTTCAAGAGCAGCTCACAGAAAGCGCTTCTCTGGCTCTGCATTTACAGCGCAGTTCAGTGGAACTACATTCTTACAGCCGACATGCTAATGGATTGAGAAGCATGAGCTAAACTGAGGCCTTTAATGAAACACAAATGTGACACTGACAAACACAAATGAAAGGTTGAGATTTTTCTTTCACTACCTTCACACCATCCAGCACTGCTTTTATGACTGTGGTAACCGTTACTATGGTCTCCTTGTCCTCCAGGTTGACACCCTCCAGCATGACCTGGTCGGACCAGCGGATAAGGTTGGCCAGGCTCTGGTAGACGCGGTTGTGACAGGAAGACACTGCAGAGCTGAGGACACACAGGATGAAAAGGTTCAGGAGTCACACTGAGCAGTAAAGAAATGAAGCAACATTAATGGCATCACAGCCAGCATGGACAGTTTTAATTTCCAATGCACTAAAGATACCCCAATGTACACCATAAAGAGGAGCATCTGATGTCTGTGATGCATTTTTTTGTCCTGGTCTGGATCAAAGATGAAAATGACAAGTTCTGTCTCTACAGGTGTGTTTACAGAGATAATTACAGTAACTTGTCTTACAGTAACTTAATTACAGTAACAGGATTGTCAGCAATGTAAACCTGAACACAATTTACTATGTTTACACACACATATTTTTTCCTCCATCGGAGACGATGGGTTCTCATTTAACCAGTTATCTAGTAATTGCAGAACATATCTTCTTAGCTTAAGTACTTTACATCAAATGCATGATTAAAATCTAATATTTACATGTATTATTATTATTTATTTACAAATATTTATGATTAATTTTTGACTACATGTAAACAAAGTTAAAAGGAGGATTAATAAACTATTGTTTTCCACCTTGGATGGCACCAAAGGGAAACCACTGACTCAGGCAATATCCTTGCCTGTGTAATTGAACCAAGTTTGGCTGTACCGCTACATGGACATTGAACAGGTGATTCTACACATTTTAACAAGGGTAAGGTAATAGGTTTAGGCATGTATTTTAACAGAGTAAAGCCTTCTGTGCCATTAAATAGAATGCTGTTTGAAGAAGGACGTGTTTCCACTTTAAAGCCAGGACTACATTGATTGGAAAAAAGCTATCGTCTATCAACACTCATCACTTCATTTTTAGGAAAGGGGATAAAGGGCAGGCTGACCTGGGGGTAGAAAGAACACAAGGATGTGTCAAGAGGGCCAGCCCCCCCACCATTCCCCGCCCGGGAACAGATCTGAGGCGAAGCCTCAGCCTGCTCAGACACGCAGCCGGCCAACTCAAGCTGCAGGAAAACCTCCGCATTCTGACGCATTCCAGGCTGCGACTCAGCTACTTAGCCCGTGGGGCACCGTGGAAATTCGACAACTCCAGAGGGCAGGCAAACGAGCGTCACTCATTCCCGAAATAAGGCTAAAAAACATGCTTGTGTAACCTTTATCCTGCTACCCTCTGACGGGAGCGGGAGTGGGTGGTTTTGACTTGCAAGCGTGGGGGGGCTGCACGGCCCATCGCTTCCAAATGGATTCCCCTTTTCCAGGGTTTGAGTGACGCCTCGCAAGGGCGGAGGGAGATGCAGACTGACAGGCCCGAGCACATGTTAACTCAACTTCCTGTCACACAGACATAGATTCTCTGAGTGGACAGAGCAAACAAATCAAGCTGATCTTTCAACAGGATGAAGGATTGTTCTGTTTATACAAAGGGATTCACTGGACACGCGTCATTATACAGGAACATCTAGCACCAGGAAAAATGTATGCAGGAATGTAAGGAAGGACAAGAACATAACAGCAACAGTGAAAAATGTTCAAAATATCATTATTAAATATAATAAGTATTAAAACATTGTTTTTACTTAATAATGTTACTGAAAGAGATTAATGGAAAATAATCTTGGAGAGATGATCACAATCACCAGTATGTATCACCATTTTGCACCATTTTGATAAAATAATCTTGTTAGCTATTTGCATTCACGCATTTATGAATGTTTTTTTTTTTTTAATGAAATGATGAAACAATGATGTTTTCAGATATTTTATCACAAAGTAATCACATTCCTGATAAAAACGAGGACACTTCTCTAGATGCGACACACCTCACCACGGCTGCTGTCTGCAGAACACATGACCGCATGCTCACCTGTGCTGGATCCGTGGCTCCACCTGGACCAGCGGCAGGATGGCCTCCAGCACCTTGCTGGCGGAGCCCGGCAACATCTCCAGCACCTTCTTGTCCACCACCATCTTGTCCACGATAGTTTTGAAGTAGCGCAGGGCGCTGACCACCTCCTTCTCGTGCTCCTCCAGGCGGCTCACCTTCTGCACAGGGGGATGACAGGACAATCAGGGACAACTTTCTGGTCATTAGGGGGAGCCAGAAAATTCTAGAAACGCATGTTAGACACTCTAGAGCTACCACCAGAGAAGTGGCCACTGCGTGCCTGAGCAGCATTAACATTGCAATAGGGATTCTAGGAGAGATTTCTTGAATTACCAATGTAACATTCTAACATGGTTTCCAGTGCGTGATTCCTCAAAAGCCCCTGTTTGACTTAACTCCGGCAACTTCAAGAGTCCCCCTGGGGCTCTCCCATTCATTGGCCCAGCTCCCGGGCGGGATGCTGTGTCACCACACCTGTAGCGTGGCCAAGCGTGGCCACAGCGAGGCTCATGGGAAACGCACCAGCAGACAATGGCAAAAAGAAAACAAAGCAGGGAAGGGAGGAAAAACCGGAACAAAAACAAAAATAAGCAAACAAGGCCAGCAGGGACCAGCGGCACATATAGGAAACCCCCGCAGTAGGACTACGTTTCCCACGATGCACACAAACACATGCATGCACCTTGTTGATGGGCTTCTCCGTGGTTTTAACTGCTGGTTCCGGCTGCAGCTGCTTCCCTTTCTTGGAGGGCGTCCGCTTGATTTTGGGGGAGTGGAACTTGTCCATCAGCTTCATGGTGAAGGAGGAGAGGTGGGAGCGCTGGGAGTCTGGGGGGTGGGGAGAGAGAGAGAGAGAGAGAGAGAGACAAAATTGGGGGTTAGACTGACATTTCAGCTTCACATTTGGAAACACACATTACAGCCCTGTCAAAGACACCACCATAAACAGGCAAACGTTATGCGCAGTCTGTGTATCCTACATGGGTCTACGGTGAGCTGAAGGGGACTAACTTCATTTGTATACAAACAGAGGTATAAACTCCAGCAGTTTTAAAGTGACTAAACTCGACTCCTTACTGCTGCCATTTCAGAGAAGAAGGGATTCAGGGGCTGAGAGAGCTCTTCTCACGAGGCGACTCTCATGACAACAGCTCTCTGCGGTGCAGGGCAGGAACAATAGCAGAACAGTGGGAAGATAAGCAGAAAATAGCGCCCGTGTGGGGAGGAAGAGCTGTGTGGGGAGGCTGGAATTTCATGCATCTCTGAGGTAATCTCCTGTCCATCTACGCCACCAGAGCTGCCATTCCCCTCCCAGGTGCTTCTGCCACTGGGACAGAAAAGACCTGCTCTCCCAGGACAGTAATGAGGAGGGGAACATAACCATGCAAATTCCCTCTCCTTCTCTTCACCCCTGTCTCTCTTCCCCTCTCTCTCTGTCTCTTTTTCTCAGCTGCTTAGCTGCTTGGCTGTGGGTGGGAGGGGTGCTGTGATTGAGCTGGCACATGCCTGCCAGCTGCCGACCCCATCAGCAGAGCAGGGCTGGCTAATTCTCAGAAATTCAATCGGCGCGCAGTATAGGCCTTGTTTACCGAGACGGTTCCCATCCTCAGATCCTCAGTGTGTTGAAGCGTGTGCTATCATGTGAATGAAGGGCACTGTGAGTGTGTGTGTGTGTGTGTGTGTGTGTGTGTGTGTGTGTGTGTGTGTGCACGCACAGGTTTGTGTGAGTAAGCCTCCAGTGGATGAACACACACAGACACACAAATCTACCTGCGTGTGCCAGTACAGTGCAAGGCTGTGCATTTGTATGTGTGGAAGTGGCGTGACGTGTAACATTGTGGATCTGTGTGTCTGTATGTGTGTGTGTGTGTGTGTGTGTGTGTGTGTGTGTGTGTGTGTGTGTGTAAAGAAGTATGCTCCAGTGGTCATCATTGTGTGACTAGGTCGTCAGCCACTGGTCACCTGTACAGGAGGGACAGCATGAAGCAGAAGGCACAGGCCAGTGTGTCCCTAGGTGCTCTGCAGGTCCTCACCCTCAGCTCGCCAGACCCCGCCATGCATAGGTCACCCTCAGTCCAGGGACGGCAGTGACTAAGCGGCCACTGGCTCTGGGCAGAACGACAGTGCAATGATGACCGGAGCACAACTCCAGACAAGCCCGTGGGCCCCCCAAACTAGAGACACACTGCGAGGGCCCTCCTGCAGCAGGGACGCTTTCAGGAGAGCATAGACAATGTGCACCAAACGCCACCGGAAAAGAAACATTGCCTTTCTGAAACAGCAACTGTAATACCCCCAACGTCACCGCGGGAACAGAAATACACGCACTTAGCGGCTGCCGTGGAGAGCGGCTGCTTGCGAGAGGCCGTGAATCATTAGAACTTTCCGGCTGATAAGAGCTCCAGAGACCAACGCAGCCCTTCCAGTGAAGTGTGTCACTGGAGGCGCTGCCTCTCTGTGTCACTGGTTACAGTACATGCACCTCCAAAACCCCCTGCGGAAACCACGAGAGCAGGGAGGCAGAGTCAGCCGTCTGATGTGCGAAAGAGAGCTCTTCACAGCATCTCATCTCGTTCTTCCGGCTCACACTTCCCTTAAAAGCCTCAGTGCTATGCCTCATTAGCCATTACACCACCCTGTGCATCCTGTGACATCACAGGTCTGGCTGCAGCGCTGCTGTTCCTCCACGGGCTGAACTTCCCATGTAGCGTCTGAACAGCACCTTAGTAATGACCGCCGTTCCCATGGCAACAGGGAGGCGCTGGGGCTGGTGCCCAGAGAGGCAAAGTTCCTGTAAGTCGGCACGCGGGCATGTGGCAGCCCGCAGCAGCGCAGGTGGTGACGCGACAGCAGCCACAGGCCTTGGCTTCGCCCGCCACCGTCTCCAGCTGGAGGGATGCTGAATACACCCCCAAAAAAATGAAAACATAAAAACTGCTTTTGAGTCTGGTGTACCATCGCCATAACAACCATAGCCATTTTATTTACAATACCAGATGCCTGCACGGTGTTCCGAATCACTCTGACTTCAGCTGCTCTCAGAGACACGTGTAACGTGTGTGTGTTCTGAAGTGTTTCGCGAGCGCCACCCATATTGTATGAATAAGCTCTGTGGCAGGGTTTCTTTCTTTCATTATACAAGCCCAGCAGTCATGTTGCTCAGGGATAGCTAGATCCGCTGTACAGTAGAACTGCTGTTTGAGGGGGATGAGAAAAAAGGGGAAAAACACCCCCTCCTTCTCCAGCCCTTGGAGTAACCAAGGCTAGCTTTGGGTGAGACCTGCGAAGAAACCAAGCCCTCTGTGAAAGAGTGAAGTCATTTCTGACTACAGGTTAAATTAGTCACAGTGGGGCTTAGCACACAGGCTTCAGTGGAAGGAGCTGAGCTCACACCACTGCCTGAAACCAGTTCAAAAGGAGCAGAGAGAAAGATGGCATCATTCAGCAGGAGAGCGGGGGAGCTCTTGGGAACGCAATGTCAGTGGCCATCTTTGTTTCGTTTAGTGGAGAAGCTTAATGGGGCTGTCATTCATTTTAAGTGATACTATTAAATTACAAATTCAACATAATTTCAGCAATAAAAGGCTTTTATAACAGATATCGGCCCATTTCTGAAAACATGCCAATCCAACGGGCCGCAGAGGGGCCACAAAGATTAATTTTCTAAAGTATTGACAGAAATAAGCACACGGGATTACTATAAGGAGTAGAAAATGAACCAACTGAAAAGAACCAAATATACTTCACATGTGGAGAACGAAAAGGGGTACACCTGTATTTATCATAAATAAAAAGCTTTTCTTTGTGAGGGTACCTTCAAGGGATGGCCTCTCCAATTCTGCTTGCTTCCACTATGCGGAGCCTTACAGATTCAGCTTTTCACACTGACGAGATTACAACGAAATCCGTCACCATGACAGGATGCAGCAAAGGATTCTGGGAAGCCGGTCAGATGCCGTCTCTCCTGCTTCCAAAGGGATCAATGCCTCCTCTCATGAAATCGATGTCAACAGTGCAAAGATATGTGTAAGTGTCGCAATGACTCCAGTCTAAAAATACCCCCAGACGCACATAAAAATCCCACAGAGTGGGCGTGCTCGTGAAGACTTGGCCAACCCTTACGCCATATTTTTTTCTTGTTTTGTTTTCAAACCACCAAATCAAATCTCTGGGCAGGACTGCCTTCAGTTAATGCTGATCTCACACTCCGCAATTTGATGCAATTGCTGCATTTTGAAGTGTCGCCGCTTAAGCAGAGAGATTTGATGCTAGACTGCTTGAAGGAGTAGTCCAAGAAACCCGGAGCCAGACAGATTTTCCTCCCCATAGGGCCGTGCGATATGACCAAAATCTCATATCCCGACATAGGTCATTTCATATCCCAATAACGATACATTATCACGATATAGCACATTTTCTGTAAATTCCATGAATAGTTTATATAAAATGACCACATGGAAAGGCCTATTTCTTATTACATTTTGAATTATATACTCAACAAATAAAAAGTACTTACTCATATTTGATTATTTTTCCCCTTTTATTTAGAACCTTTGTGCAAATTTTCAATGAACCCTTTCGCGCATACGGTCACACCGGTGTGATTAGCCGTTTAGCACGTATGCTAAAACCGGTGCGATTAAAACACTAGATTGGAAAAATTCTAGCTAATTTTAGTTTTGAGCAAATGCTAACTGAAAACTATGTTAAGCTTAATAACGCTAATGAAAACAATGCGTGCTACATAGCAAAAAAAAAGTTACGTGCGAAAGTTTAAGCATGTAACAAAACATAAAATATGTATAAAACATAAAAAGGTAAGTAGAAAACAGTTTTCAACAACAGTTCTGTGTCACGTTCACTCTGTCACGTTTGTTTGTGTTGCCTTCATGCAAATTTCCTGCTCGCATCTGTGCCGTATGGAAGAACACAAAGCGTCGTCCAAACGACTAAAAATATTGCCGTAAAATGTGTGATTTGCGACACAACGAAATAAGTGACAGAGCTTAATATGAAACGATAGACGTTTTGCTATCGTCACACGATATATATCGTCATATTGCACAGCCCTACCTCCCCAGTGTAACACCAGGCACAGGGTCAAACGCACTACAAAGACCTCAACTTTTGCTGAGGTTTATGACTGTCACAGCTGAGATTCGGAGAGAAGCGTCAATGTTTTTAAGGGGGATTGTCAGACTTCACACGTGTGAGTGAAATGTTAGGGGCCAAGGAGTACCCTCAGAAAGGATTTGGCAAGTGCGTGGTTCCTCTCTCACCTCTCTCCCCTCCTCTGTTTCTCAATCCCCCCCCAAGCCACCAAGCTACCAAGCAGAGGGCTCCCAAATCGGCAAAGGCAAAGCAAAATGCGCAGTTTGTTGTGAAAACCCCAGCTACTGTGGTCATCTGGGGTGGAGAGGAATTTTGTGTGTGTGTGTGGGGGGGGCTGAGGAGTTCTCAACAACTGTCAATCACAGCCTTAAGGCAGCAGAGTGAGGCCCAACACTCATCAAATTGGGCCTATTCTTTTTTATTGGACAAGGGCTTTTTCAACAGTCAGTGGGAGAAAGGAAGTTTCCAAAAATGCTAGAAATTGTGAGCGTGAAGACACAGGGGGAGCAGGCCTCAGCAAGGCCCTCTGGGTTTCTGCTGAGGCCTGTGGATTCAGACTCACTCTGCATCAATGCCGGCTCGGGAGACCCAGCTGCCTTTCCGAAACCGTCTGCCCGTTTCTTGCCTTTGAGGTGCCGCAGAGCGAACCACCCTTCTCTTGCTCCTCAGACAAGAGCTAAACGACCTGCATTCAGACCCACATGCATGTGCACGCACCTCGATGGGACTGTTAGCCCTCCTATTGCCCACTGCACACAAAGAGCAAGACAGTCTCATTCATCTCCTTCTGCCTCCACACAAAGAACAGACTCTCCCCGTGGGGCTGTTACTTCCACTGCAGTGGAGGACAGAGGAGGAGCAGGCCCTACCGAAGCCTGTGGCTCAAGTGCAGCCTCTTGCCCATCTCAGATCAGCTGTCAGTGGCAGACTCCCTGCAGGTGACACCTTGCCCAACCTTGTGCTGGAGAGGAAGGAAGACAGTGGTGCTGACGGTGCTGTAATGCTGGACGCACAGCAGGCCGATTAAAAATTGGGGCTCTGCAGCTCTCTCATTAAGGCCAGCGCTCCGCATGAAGCCCTGTGTACCCCTGGTTGGGATTGTTTCTGGGCTAAGCCCACACGCCGCATGCCTGGAGCCTCTGCAGCACAGCAGAGAGGAAATATGCTAATAAGATGTGGGCCGCCTGGACATCAGTCATGATGACTCAGCCCTGAGAGAGCCAGGATACACACACACACACAGATATCTTCACACACATACACACATGTGCATACCAGACACACACATATACACATACACCCACACGCACATGAACAGACACACACACACGCGCACACAAAAACACAGACACAAGTGCACAATGAACACACACACACATATCCACACATATGTGCACACACATCCTCCAATATACCTCTAGGTCAGTACTGAGAGTGCTGCAATGATTTTTTACAGTTAGAGCAGCAGACGTGAATACTATCCAAAGATGAAATTAATAAAACCCATACAGCAGACTGATTGGCAAAAAGGCCAGCGGAGAAAAAGCCTTAGCGTGACCCTAAAAGAGACGGCAGGAGTTCAGTGAGATATAGCCAGGGGAGTAAAACTGGGACCCGCTTCTCCTCTGTGCCCTTGAGTCCGACCGTCTCTGCGGCCTGGTACAGCGGCAGCCACGGTTTGTCTCAGCAGTGACGAGCAAAAACCACAGCCAGCTGTGGCACACCTTACTGAAGGAAGGAGGGTGAGGATGACCCTCGGGGTAATGCAGTGTCACTGCGTGAGGGAGTTTGGAGGGGATTGGGCGGGGTGGGTGGGTGAGGGCACACTAGACTCTCAGTCAGGAAATTTACTGCACACTCATATTATTGTGCCACTCTCTGCTCCCATCCCTCCCCCTCATCTCTCTCTCTCTCTCTCTCTCTCTCTCTCTCTCTCTCTATGAAGGCTCCAAGCTGGGCTGGCTGTTGTCGCCGGCTACCATGGAGACACAATGGGGTGCTGCTAACAACCCATCCCCCAGGCAACTCGCTCTGCTCCAACAGCTCGGGGCTTGTTGCTGGCAGGGGGTGCCCCCCAAAGCTACTGACAGCAGCTTAGCGCAAATAACCACAAAGGAGGGAACCTGTCTTGCTTTTAACAAAACATGTCTGTGAAACCGAGGCAACGAAAAAGAAATTAGCTTTATTCTGACTGGGGTGTACCCACCTGGTGAAAGAGCTGAAACTGCAATTTCATTACATGCTAAGTACATACATGAGCCTGATTCAAGGGTTAATTACTGCACTAAGATGCAATCACAGAAGGGAAAGGCCAAAAGCCATTTGCTACGTATATTTACCAAGTAATACAAGCAGACAAACAGCTACACAAATGACTGAATGACTGTGCACTCGGCCTGAGGCTCATCCCTAACTTGTGAACCTTGCGACCTGTGAACTCTTTTTCCTCTAAACACGCCCACTCGTGTGGGAAGTTCCCTGGTGAGCACAGTCATCTGGTTACTGCATCAGTGAAGGTCTCACACCACATGTGTACGCGCAGGCCCACGCAGTGACCAATGGGAGGCTCACTGCTGTGAATGCTCACACGGTTTCAACCTCGAATGTACCCGCGCTCAGGCAAGCCTAAAAACCGAACCTCCTGTCGAGCACTGGGTTAGGGTTAGGGTTAGGGTTCTCATGGAGGCTCTGCAGAGAGCCTGTCAGAAAGCACTTCCTGCAAGCTTGGCTCGGAAAACTACACGTGCAGACCGCGACCAGAAACGGACAGTCAAGCGCCTCTTGGGTAGCAGGAAGTAAGGCAGCTGCTGTAGTCGCGCCTCCGAATATATCGCACACAGAAAGCGCACAGCGACTCAACTGCTAAAAATAAAGGCTCTGCGCTCAGAGGTGGCAAACAGGGCAGCTTCTGTTATGCAACTTTTCACTGTTGCACAACATGGGCTCTAGACTTCTGGATCTCAATGTGAGGCACATGAGAGCAGCAGACATCTGCCTACGACACAACACTGGGGCACTGGCTGGCGAAAATTACATTTACTGATGACAGCAGACAAAACAAAATGACAACCAAAAAAAAAAAAAAGCAAACTGCTCCATACAGACGATGCAGTAACATGTTATGGTTCAAACGGGAAGCCTTGGAAACGGTAATGGAATGAACAGCAGAGGAGAAGAAAAAAAAGTTGACTTTGCACCTCCACCTCTGGTCTGATCTGTTGGATCTTTCCGGGTTACTGTAAAGGACAGCCTTAACTAATTGTTCCACCCCTCCAGGTGACCTTTCACCTCTGAAAGAATGGAATGTGGGCGAGGGATGAGGAATGAGGAGCAGGGAAAAATAAAAAAACAGAAAAGTGTTTCACCTTACATGAATTATAAGCGGCATTGTCATCAGTTTTTTTTTCCCCCAAAATTACAAAAATATAGAAACCCTTCAACAGTTCCCCTTAACAACTTTAAAAGTGCTTGGAAACAATGACCTCTAGCAAGGTGCAGAGGTGTAGATGAAGCCATATTGTGTTAGCGGTGAGCTATCGGGGGGGGGGGATGGGGAGAGCGCAGCCTGCACCACCCAGCTCCGTCCTGAGTGAGTCTTCCTCTTCCAAAGATTTGTGCTGCTCCACCCATGGTACCCCCCAAAGCATGTTTTCACCCCACCCACCCTGACGCCAGTGCCCATGACAGGGAAGCATGCTTAGCCTTGAGCTTGATACCTTCAGACCCATCCCAGAGAGCGGGACAGAGGGAAATGTCAATTAGATGAGAGCACAGTTCAAGCAAAGAGAAGCTAGTGACCTATGGCTAATTGGCAATGGTAAAAATAACTGCGGACAAATCAATACAAGCGATTTGCACTTACTACAGTAGCAAAACTACATGCAATGTAGCGCTTTCTCATTTCTTTCTTTCAGGCCTCGTGGTAGCTCGACCACTGGAGCTGACACTGGAGCTCACAGTGACAAAGCTTTCGATTCCGAAGTGTGCATCTCCTGGCCAAGAGAGCAGCATTAGAAACAACCAAAGAGGACACAAAAACATTTAGAACACTCAAAAAGAACCAGCCTACAGACAGTAAAGCCCCTGCTCTGGGAATCTTAACACCTGCCATTTCCCACATGTATGGTGGCTGGGGAACCCCAACTGGAGATGATTATCACGGTTTGGCAATCAAAGTAGGTGCAACAAGAAAGTCCAGCTAGAAGAGTTAAGATGATATCAGATTGGCCGACTGACTATGGAGAAAAGAAAAAAAAATCCTTTATCGACAAATGCATACATGCGCATACATACACCTACAAACACCACATATTGAAGACACTTGATTGAACTATCAAAGGAACGCCTAAATTCCATTCAGTGATCAACAACTCAAGCTCTCATTCTGAGCATTACACTGTAACTGGGACCTTGAGTGTCAAGCCTGTCTGAAGAGAAGCAGATACAACTTCAAAATGGTGAAAAATGAAGAAACACATGAACATTTCAACAACTTGAAGAAAGAAAAATGAAACTTCAGGATATGGATGGCAAGATAGTTCTCCTTTGCACTGAGGAGAGCAAACAGACGTGTTTGAGAATCATTCCACAGTGCTGAGTCAAGGGGAAGATATCCTTGTTCCCTCTGACTTCACCCGTGTCCCTGCAAGTGGATTAAAATGAGACCTGCAGAATGTTCTGTCTCTGTTACTATAAAAGGCCCTCAAGCGGTCAGGTTCCATTCCAGAAAAAGTGGTCATTCCATATCAAATCAGCCACAAACACTTCTAAAACAAATATTCAGAATTCCTGTCCCTTACAAACATGACTGAGGTCTAAATCTGGACACTAGAAAAGCTCTGGTTGACTTTGAATGACACTGAATGACCCAAATGTCACAAAGCCCAACCTCTTTCAATGCATTCTAGAATACCACAATCGTCTAATGAAATTTACTATTGAGGGACAGTGATGTGAATCATATCAGCAGTAACAACAGGACTAACATCTGAGACAACTATATAGCCATGCTGAGTTTTGGTAAAAATGAATAATAAATAAGTGTTTAAAACAACTAGTGAAACAGCTGAAGACCACCCATGCCTTTGGGAACTTGTTCAGCGGAGGTACAGTGTGCTGTCACAGATACACGCACAACACTCTGAATCAATACATGCTCTGTTCTGCAGAGTACAAGCTAACATGCCACCAACAGCCTATGGGAGAGAAACTTCCCTCTAATGGTGTGCTGATTATATGGCAGGAGGAAAAGCAGAGCAGGAAGAGAATTGGAGGGCGAGGCATGTCTAACAGCTGAAAAGGCATGCTGAACCTATTCAAATCTGGACGTGCTCATGCGCGACAAAGTGAGTAGCTAACTCCATGCCAAAGCTACGCCCTACACATTCGGTGTTTTCAAGACTTTCAATTCCAAATGTACAACACAACAAGTCGAACACCTGCATTGCACGTCTCAAACAAAGCTGTTGTTTTTAATTTTTGCCCAACACTAAGCAGCGCCACTTCGGTTCGCTGCCCATCTTTAGTGTAGCCGCAGGACTGGTAGACGCCCGTCATTTTAGAAGCTGGCTGCCATTCTGAAGATGACAGTTCTGATTCAATGATGTAAACCGCCTTCATGGCCTCCAATTCTCAGGAGAGACTGGGAAACTCACCCCTCATCCCCAACTCTCAAGATAAGACCACCCAGCTGCCACAGAAGTTAAATTATCCATGAAGATAAATTCCTGAAGACTTCCTTTCCTCAATGGCGGTCTTCCAATCCTTGAATCAGAACAGCGACAGCACAAGGCACCATGTATTTGGTATATTGCTATATTGGTATCTTGTGTTATCTTGCTGTATGTGTGTATGTGTGTATGCTCTATATGTATATCTATATATTATTGTTTTCTATGTATGTCTGTTAAGCACTTAAATCAACTGTCCCCTGCAACTTTCCCCCAGGGGACAATAGAGTTTCTCTCTTCCTCTCTCATCAAAAGACCTCATCCAGTTAATCTAAGGCTAGAAGATGGATGTCTTTATTTTTGACTGCAAATGACCATCTCAAACAAGGTTTGCTGCAGGAAAACACCCACTGGTAGGGCTGTGCGACCAAAATCTCATATCCCAATATAGGTCATTTCATATCCAAATAACGATACATATCACGATATAGCACATTTTCTGTAAATTCAATGAATAAATAGTTCATATGAAATGACCACATGGAAGGGCCTATTTCTTATTACATTTTGAATTATATACTCAACAAATAAAAGGTACTTACTCATATTTGATTATTTTTCCCCTTTTATTTAGAACCTTTGTGCAAATTTTCAATGAACCCTTTCGTGCATATGGCCACACCAGTGTAATTAGTCATTTAGCTCGTATGCTAAACCCGGTGCGATTAAAACACTAGATTGGAAAAATTCTAGCTAATTTTAGCTTTGAGGAAACAGCAATTTAACATTAAAAAATACAGCAAATGCTAACTGAAAACTATGAGAAGCTTAATTACACTAATGAAAACATAACGAACCATGTAATGAAACACGCACGCTACATAGGGTTAAGCATGTAACAAAATATAAAATATAAAACATTTAAGTATAAAATATAAAAAGGTAAATAAAAAACACTTTTCAACAATAGTTCTGTGTCACGTTCACTCTCCTCCATGTTTGTTTGTGTTGCCTTCATGCAAATTTCCTGCCTGCATCCGTGCCATGTGGAAGAATGCAAAGCATGAAGTGTGTGATTTGCAACACAACAAAATAAACGATAGAGCATAATATGAAACGATAGACGCTTTTCTATCGTCACACGATATATATCGTCATATCACACAGCCCTACCCACTGGCGCTGGGAATCTCACATCAGGCAATCTAACTGAACATTCCGCACTTCAGAATCACATAAAGGATTCGTTCCATGCAACAAGTACACCCGGTCCCAAGGTCCTACAAATCTACTCTTACCAATTTTGACATTCATCTTCCCTCTCCTTGAAGGGCACAGAAAACAACAACAGGTTCAAAGGTCACCATGACTCAGATGACAATAAGAACAGCCTCCTCTGTATGTCTTGCTGCACGGCAAACCTTAAGTGAGGCTTTCATGAAAGCTTATTCACCCTGCTCTCCTGATCCACTGGCATCAACCCCACAAAGCAGCCTCCAGGGTCACTGCGTCTACACACTATTGCTCATGAATGCAAAACCCTGTCAGGCCTGAGGGGAGAGAGGCGCAACAAGGAATAACCACAGAGAAGCACATCTATGAAGCACGCTGATAAAGAAGCACATTAGGGAGGCAGTGAATAAGGAAAGGCCTAAGAACAATGACATAAGGCCTTCAGATACAGTTGTGAAAAGTCTGATACACTGTCAGGAACGATTCTGGTTCTGAGGGGTGGGGCCCTTTATGTAGGGTTGGGTGGGCAGAAGCACTCAACATGTATTTTGTGGGGAAAAAGCCTTGTGGGATAGTGGGGGTCCCCACCAAGGAGCTGCTTCAGGGGAAGGCCATTGACTCATCGCAGGCGGTGGTGTCACAGTTGCCCACACACAGAAAGTATGAATACAATATCAGCGCTCTCCTTGGTTCAGCCAGGGGAGCCAAATGGAGGTCTGAAGTATACCACATTGCCAAAGGGGAGATTTGAAAAACATGAGAACAGAGCTAACAATTCGGTTTCAACTGGATTTCATGGCATGTGCACCTATTTCAGAGGTGACTGAAATGCAGCCAGCTGCTGGTGTCACACATGTCCAAGCTTCTAGAGGCTTCACTACACTTAGGCTCCTGGTATCAGTAGGGTCTGGATCTCAGGAGTCCAGAATTCTCAGCCCTGACCCGTTGCTGAGGAAACTGGAATGACCAGGTCTGCTGTTCACAAAAGCACATTAAGAGGCAAGAGGAAAAGTGGAAGTCTTCCTGATGTTTGGCTTCAAGGCATCTTGAAATCAAATATCAAGAAGACTTCTGTTTTTCCTGTTTTAAAGTGCTTAGATGAGAGGTAACGTAGTCTGCCTGAGGGGCTGTGGAACCTTTTTTCTGTTAAAACACTGAAATATTTCAATTAACCTCTATAACCAGTCCACTGTATTTACAGAGTTTAAGGCATCTGATTTTTGTGCACTATGTCCTATGGTTGGTAACACTCTTGCTCTGCAGAAGACACAAAGAAAGAGAAATCTACGGTGACTCCCTACATTGAGCCTGGAACAGAAGGGCTTGCTACACAAGCTCTTGGCATCTCTATGCACCTCTTAGCACCTGATCCTTCTCAGCATAGTCTACTTCTCAGCATATTTGGCTGTTTTTCTATTGCTGTCACATATACGGTACACCTTCACCGTGGGGCCATAGTAATTAATGTGGAGCTCTCCTTGAGGCAGTGGGAGTCAGGTGTTGTCAGGGGAGGGGCTGGCTGGGGCAGAGCTTGGAGAGATCCTCTCCCAGTTCGCCAGGACATGACGAACCTCATGACATCCCTCGCTAGGTGCAATGCTCCCGCTTGAAAACCTGGAGCTCGAGGTATCAACACCTCGCCCGTTGCCATGGCAGGGGAGCGGCGGATATTAATAGGCCGGGCACGTACTTGTATTACCATGGTTATTTTCACAGGGCTCGATAGGCGCTCCCCTCGCAAACATCAGACGCATGAGGCAGGGGGCGGTGTTCACTGGCTCCTCCGCAGGGACATCACAGAGCCACACCACGGGGGGTCCCGGCCTCCCTGCCCAGGATCGGAGTGCAGCAGCTGCTGCCATTGAGACCGGCAGGAGGAGAGACCCACAGAGCTGTGCGATCCACTGGAGTGAAGCCCCATGGAAGAGGCCTTCAGCTCTAATCCCCAGCCACAATGGGCTGCATGTAGACCGCGAATCAGACCCAGAGCAAACTCTTCTAGACCCTCTCTCTGAAGAGGAACAAATGGGTGAGGGTATGACGTAGGTAAGGCTATTAGTGAGGTGAGGGTATGAGGGAGGGTATGAAGGAGGGTATGAGTGAGGGTATGAAGGAGAGTATGAAGGAGAGTATGAGTGAGGTGAGGGTATGAGGGAGGGTATGAGGAAAGTTATGTCAGCGGGATGTTATGGCACCGAGGGCAGAAGGCAGAGGGCAGGGGGTAGCCCTGGCCACGTGACCTCAGCAACATCCTCTGTCCTTCCCACCCCCACCCCCACCTCCCCAGCAGTGCCTCACTCAAACTCTACAGGGGGCTGATCCTTCATTCACAAACAGCTGAGAGGACAGCATCTTCATGGACATGAAACCTCTGGACCAACAGGAGTGTTTCGCATGGTCTGAGGAAAAATAAACGTTCCATTAGAGTCAAGTGTCACCTCTGCCCCTGCTGTCACGGTGATTACACGTCACAGCTCAGCATGGTGGTCATGATGTCATGTGGGTCTTTTCCTGACCATTTCCACACCACTACAGGGTGGCCTATGCACTTTCCCAAAAATGACTTACCAGCATGCAACCTTTTTCTGGACACTCAATCAAAAGAAATGCAGCTGTCATAAATGATTTGTCATGGGAAATCTGCAGTTTGGGAGGCCCGTGTGGGCCCTGCACGTGCTCTCTATGGGATCGCACTGGAGTTGTGTGTGCAGCCCCAAGCATGCTCTCATCACCAAAACCCACAAACAGCCATCACTGTGGACACCCAGGTGGTCTCTCGGCAGAGCCAGCTCTGAGCCCAAACACCGCACAGGCCCGGTTCCCACACGCCTCCGAGAGTCCCCCACCCACACCCACCCACTCACAGGCTGTTTCTATAGCACACCACACTGGGCTGTGGCCACTTCCTGTCCCATTGACAGGAAGCCATGCTGGTAAACTCTGCTAGCACTTTATCTGACACAATAGGCTGCTCTCTAAAAGCCCTGCTGAATAATGTGTGGGGTGACTAAAGTGGATCTATTTACTCTGTAAGCAGCAGGTCAGAGACCTTCCTCTCGCTGATAATCTGTAATTAGCCTGTCACTTTCTCGTCACAGGACACCATAGCTGATCTACTGATATCCCTGGTAATCCCCTCATCATCCCGACGCTGCGAGCACCGCCCGCTTTCCCCTTGTGTCTGTCAGGACCCCTCATGTGAGCCCTTGTTAGCATCATGCCGATATGCCATAGAGACCATATGACCCGAGACCTTACACTTGGGCATTGATAATTAACTCACTGCAATGCTGAGAAAATCTAAATTAGCTGCACACTTGTGCATGGCTCTGCACAGGATCTTGGCTGAAACTGCAGTGAAGGTCAAGGCTCTCAAATGATAGGAATCAGACGCTAGCCTTTGATCTGTTATATTCGGCCTCTGACTGGGTTTTGACAAAGCATAACGAATCATTCTCAATGTTTTACATACAACCTCCCTATAACAGCAAGTATTACAGCAAACAACTGTCGTTCTGAGGCCTCAAAGCTGAAAGTGAAAATGAACACCACAGCCAAAGTTGCCCGTTAGCACGCCTGTGAGATTGTAAGAGTGCTTGTTTACTTGGAAATTACACAACCCCTGTAAATTACGGTGCTTTGCTGCCATTGTTCTGATACCTTGATTCAGCTCAGTGGAGAGTGATATACAGTGGTGGAGTGGAAATCAAAAGGCGCAGCCTCGCAAAGCCTGCCTGTACCACGGAGAGGGCCACCAAGGTATGACATCAGCACCACCCTCTCCCTCGCGACCGGGGGACCCGCTGGCCCCGTCGCTCTCACACGTCCTGGGGAAGATTAATCAGAGCGGTAAGAATGGCTGGAAGTGGCAAGCTAAATTATTTACTCTGGGAGGACTGGGATCCAGGCCGGGCCGCTGGGGTGGGATTTTGGGAGGGGGGGGGCAGAAGGGGGACCCGCAGGCCTCTTTGGGAGAGGCAGCGGTATTCTCGTAACTTGGCTCACTGGGACCCCTAAATGATGACCCTGGGGCCCTGACACGATACATCAGAAACAGCAGCACAAGCGGCTGGGATGCCCACACTCAAAGTCCTGGAGAACGCATGCCCTGCACATGCAGCCCAAAGGCAGCAGTGGCATGGAAGATTGCTTACGAGCCAAAAGGGACATCTGTGACACTTCCAGGCCATGGGCTTTCCATAGAGGAACTCAAACAGTGGCATTTTTTATGAGTGAGCAAGTATACACTCGAGAAAGCTGTAAAAAAATTTAGAAGAAAAATGGTTTCCCCTTACTTTAAAGCAGACATTATAACCCTGTGGCACACTAGTTGATTCCACATGGGTAAACACCAATCAGGCCAAAAAGTCAGAAGTCAAATTGACTGAAGAGAACTGAAAAGACTGAAGGTGATTTCATATGGAACACAACTCTGATAATACTGTGTTAGGGACGAATGCTGAAATGATCTGAAATGCTGATGATAAATGGTCCACCGGGTCCGACCCACGAAGTTGATGGGCTCGGTGCTAAGTCTTGAACAGGGCAGTGGAACAGTGTGCTGACTATGCTACAGCTATGGGTGCTACAGCAGAGCCAGGGACATGGTCCAGAGAGAGAGAACCGACAGCTAAGACAACATTTCAACGCTCAGAGAGCTTTGATCGTGTGGTAGTTATCCATGGCGGGTTTCGTAGATTTCAGAGGAACGGGGGAGAACCGAACACAGCACAGGTGACGACGTGCAAAATAAGGTGCATAAAGGCCCAGGCCGCGGATGAGCTGACAGCGGAAAGAGGGGAGGTATGAACAAAGAAAACACCACAGGTGTTTGGAGCGCACACCTTTGTGTCCCTGGAGGGGGGTGCACAGCAAAACTGGTCATTTTTAGTGAAACAGAACTGAAATGAATTTTTTCACAGCGAGGGGCCATTAGAGTGTCGTCTGTCGCTCAGGGGGAAGGTAAGGTAATTACACCCCCTGCAAGTGATCTACACCCCCCACTCACACGCATGCCGCCCAAGAGGACACAGTGTCCACATTACATGTCTTCCATGCCAACAGGCAATTTTCACACAGTATCATAAATACACACTCGCATTCTACTGCAGTCAGAGGTGTGTCATACAGCATCTCCCTGTTGTCGCCACAAGACTTTTCCCTCCATTTTACGGCTCTGTGACTTCCCCCTAAAGGGTTAAAATCCATTCAGCGCTTTCACAGACCAACCCACTGGCCTCCCTCAAAATGCTATCTGAATGAATTGTTGAAGGCAAGCTTTAGTCTGAGGGCTGTCTTTTCCTGCTCAAGCATTTGGAGGTGGCCTCTTCTTCAGTAAAGTACCTCTGATGTCCCAAGTGGTGTTTCGAAAGCTATAGACATGTCAGTCAGTCTCCTCAGGGATTACAAAATTCTACTTCCTAGTTCTATTTGAGGACTGATTATTCAAGTATGAGAGTTTAGGGTTTTTTTTTTTACATCTTGTCTTAGATACTGGAGGTATCATAAAAATATAAAACTAAACTAAAGAAAGAAATTCAAAAATAAAATTCTCAGATAAAAGAATAATGATAGAGGGTGGAGAAATGAAAGTGTGAATTTCTAAACAGCTCTCTGTAACAGGCCTCTGACCCCTGAACACACCACGGGGAACACAACCTCCTGACAACCTTGAGCATGTTGCAAGAGCAGAGAACCCCCTCCCTAAAACAGTGGCACACTGAAAGGCTCGCACCTCCCCATTGACGTCCCTTCCTCCGGACCGCCCTCTCAGCTGTTACCATGTGCCGGGCACCCCTCCCATTCCTTCCCCCGACAGTGAGAGTTCAGTGCCCCCACTTCCCGTCCGTGGCAGTCCCTCCCATACCCTGCCCCGAGCTGTTGGGGGGCCCTGCTGGGTCTGCCCCACTCTGTCAGGTGGGACCGCGCTGTTTTTGGCCTTTCCCACCCTGTGCTGTACCTTATTAAAGCACAGGTACAGCAGGAACACGGGGGACAAGATCACACTATTCACCCTCTACTGCCCAAAATTAAGCGTAAAACTTTAGAGATCCCTAAGGTGCACTGCACTAGAGTAAATCTAAATGAAGATGAGGAGGGAAGATATGGGCCTAAGGCCATAGGAACAACATTTAAAGGATAGTACAACGAGTAAATCAACGTGTGAGAAATCAGCCACTAGTTAAGTGCTCCAGTTTGGGGTTCCCCCCCCCCAACATTTTCAGAATCCTTTCTAGTCATTGCATCTTCATGCCTATGATCTCAATTAGTTCAAAACACGTTACTGCAGAACAGTCTGCTCTTAAAAGAATGCAGATTAGCAACTGAGACATTGAAGTAAGCAGTCACATACAAAGGCTTAGAATAAAATGATGGCCAGTATGTAAGTCATGCCTTAAGAACAGGTAGCTTGCTAACATTAAGTGGTGACAGAGACAACTTGCTTAGACATGGTCAAAAACTACAAGCCTGCAATAAAAGTAAATCTGCAATAAAATTCATTCACATAAGATAATATACAAATCATTCGATATGGGCTTAGTGACATGATGAGTGATGTTCAAGGGCTTAGTCAAATATCTAAATCACATTTTTGATTACCTTTAAAAATTAAGCATCTTGTACTCTGTCCTGAAGATGTCTAAATGCAAACCGCAGTGTGTTTTATGAGCTGGCACAACCAATCTCTGGAAATTGAGGTCAAATTCCACACAGACACCGTAAAAAAGGCTTTCTGACCAATTCCAAAGAGCACAGCCATGTCAGATTTTTCTCAGTCTCACTTCGATCCAAAGACTGCCTCACTTTCTCTTTTATGCACTTCTTGACCCCCCCTCCCGGTGGACATAACCCGCCAGCATTGTGTGTGGGGCAGTGTGTGCAGCAGTGGGACTGCCTGAGTGGCATTCCAAGGCTGCCTTTGTGCGGGGACCAAAAGCAATTCATCACTGTGTGAAATGTTATTATCCGCCAAAAATCAAACCCTCTAGCCATATAAAACCAGCCGCAGCCACCTCAGCTGATTCACCCTTCCAGGTCGCCAGGGATTTTTGTGGCAAGCAAGTTACAGAAAATCTACTGGCTGCGACTGAGGGCCTGGACAAGGGGGTATCCAGGTAGCTGGCGAGCGGCGTCTTCAGACGAACCCCCGCTCTGATCTAGCCAACCGGCCGCAGAAGTAGGTCACACTGAGCAACGCATGGGCTCTAAGGCCTTCATAACCATTGAAGCTAAAAACTTGGGCGGGGGGGGGGACACGGGGGGCAGTGACACATGACAGCCATGTTACAATCTGCCATGCATGCCTCGAGGACCCGGTCCCAGTCGATTCAACACGCTGAGCGAAGGGTCAGCCTGGGGAAAGAGGAGCATAATGCTTGAGCGCCGCGGACAGAAACGGTCCATTTAAACAGCTCGGGTTGCAGCGCTCTGGTCCGCTCCCTACCCCCTTGCTCGCGCAACCTGGTCGGTGTGTGAAAGCCGAACTGCACTGTCGATATGAAATCTCAGAGCCGTGCGGGCCGGCCTCCAGCCCCTAAAAACAGCCGTGTGCAGCGGAAGGGCTCGATTCCACATTCTGCTGTTTCGTCACATTTCCATTCAGCCAGTCGACGGCTATTTGTGAACTTCTGCTTTCAGCAGACCGTCTGCACAGTTATGCTACGGCAGACAGAAAAAATGCACATTAAGCACTGTTGAGGCTGTCACACTTCTCACAAGCTGGTCAAAGTACGTGTCGGTATGCACTTCATGATAAAATGTATCTCCTCTCCTTGTCTAGGGTTAGCAGGGTAGTGATCTAGCACTGTGATCTTGCTCACCCTACAGCAGAAATCAAGCTGTGTGCACGGGTAAGACGCAAAAAGCAATCTGAATCACTCAGCATAATCGCTAATAATACTAATGGCAAAGTATAGAGTCTGCCTTAAATCTGTGCCTGCATCTGACTTCCCAGTAGTGCCCACTCTCTGGCACCTGCTACTATTACTCACAACACAAATACATAATTAGAGCAATTCTGACTGAGGAATTTGCTTCTATATAGTCATTGCTACCAAGAAAGGTTACACTCGCAAATTAATTATCTTCTTTCCGGCTCTTGTTTTGAAAACAAGAAATTATCACACTGTAATTTGTAATTACGCAACAACACAGTCAACACTGTAATTAAGGAGCTACTCTCCATGGCTGAAGCAATGCTGCAAACACAACACAGCTGCCAGTGCAGGGAGGTTCTGCTCTGTTTAGAGTGGAGACTCAAAAAAAAAAAAAAAAAAGGTTCCATGTCAACAGGTGCATCATCGTCATCTGCTGCGATAAAGCACGTTGTAATTTTCTTCTGCCGCTCGTTAGTAATGACGGTCAATTTGGATGATTAAGAGTGAATAATTTCTATCATCTGATGCAGCCTAAGACCATGAATTTCCACAGGAATGGAAGATACATTTATGCTTCTCTTTCACTAGCAGTTTGATCTAGTGTGCCCAACATGATGAAAACATGCAGACATGAAACTACTGTACTAAACAGGATACCAGAGTACTGGGATGATTGCTGCTTTGAATAGCTCAGTCTCTCAAACAGTAGCATCAGCACACAGGTAAGCACTGCGGTGTTGGATATCTGAAAAGGTGGGCAAACAGTTCATAAGAAGGAGAGGGAACAAACTAATGGAATGATACCACAACAGAGAGCAAACCTCTCTATCAATGAGATGTGTGGGCTCCAATTACGGAGGCCAACGAGCTATGGAGAGAGCCAAGCTCGAAAGGAATCTAGTCCATGATAGACTGTACTGTAGAGTTGGGACCGATTCGATCCATTATCGGTATCGGGCGCCAATACTGACGTAATTCACTCATCCGATATTGACTGATGTTACCAATCCACGTACCGATCCAGATTCCATAGTCTGATGTTTTTATGAATTATAAATATGTTATAATGCAATTTTAAGTCCATAGCCAAAATGTTGTAGTACAAATTAATTAATTAGTAATTAAACCTTTTGCACGTAACTTATTTTATAACTATGTAGCATGCATTACGTTACATGGTTCGTTATGTGCATTATGTTTGTTATGTTTTCATTAGCATTATTAAGCTTCTTATAGCTTTCAGTTAGCATTTGCTATAATGTTAAATCGCTGTTTCCTCAAAGCTAAAATTAGCTAGAATTTTTCCAACCTAGTGTTCTAATCGCACCGGTTTTGGCATACGTGCTAAACGGCTAATCGCACTGGTGTGACCGTGCAAGGGTTAAACAGTTCTACAAAGATATCCAGTAGTCCGCATATTTTTTTGTCTCCCAGAATTCTGAGTATCTGGCGGAGCACTGGACCATCAGTCTGCAAGTGAAGAAGGATTTGTCAATTTGCCATAGCACTCTTTGAAATTCTCTTATTACTTTTGAATTCATGTATAAAAATCTACTTACTAGTAGTTGATAATGCATTGCTGTGCACTGTTCAAGTTTTTCAAAACATTAAAGGAGTTGCCATAGCAATTTGCACTCCTACACCTGTTTGTATGTGAAGCCTACTTAAACTACAGTTCAAATAAATTGCTTTGGAACACATGTAAATTTAATGCATTTTTGTATATTTTTTGCTCTTTTAATAAGAAGTGCTGTGTGGTTCAATACAGCCTCATGTAACCTTACACATAATACCAACAACAACAATAATGATAATAATGATAATAATAATATTTGAGAAAAACAGCTCTGGTATCAGTACCGGTATCAGCAGATATCCAAATTCAGGTATCAGAATCGGATTGGAACTGAAAAAAAGTGGATTGATCCATCTCTACTGTACTGCACAGTCAGCATGTGCTCCTATTATAAAGAGCGTAAACAAGGCAAAATGGAAGATGCCAAAGCGATATGGAAACTAACTCAGAAATAAAGGCTCTTGCCATTGTGACACTACTCCAACTTCACATACAAATTAGTGCAAGGGCGGCCAGCTCTTTTTCCCCCTAAACTGACGAGAATGCTACAAACCCAGTAATAGTTTGGCCGAGGCTCTCAGCTGCATTTAAAAATCCTTAAATGCAGCTGAGAATCACCTGCAATCACCCCAGCACTGCCTCAAGATGGGATTCCTGAAATCAAAGACTACAAAGTAGGGGTCAACCGATATGGTTTTTTCAGGGCCGATACCGATTATTAGTGATCAATGAAGACCAATAACTGAGACTTGGAACCGATATACATTTGCAGTAAAAATGAAAGTCTTGGTGTCAAAATTTAGAATAACACAAACTCAAACACAAAACTTTGTTGAAATGCCTTTAAGCATATGTTTATTTACAAGAGAACTTTTCAACAATATCTTAAAAAGTGCAGGGAGCTCCCAGCAGCATTTCATATAAAGTTAACTGAAAATTTGAATAAATAAATAAATAATTAAACAAAATAGCTCCCCGAAGTTTTGTAAATAAGGTAAAAATAAATAAAACTAGTAAAACTTAAATTAACTCACAATTATGCTTCATTTATTACAGCACAACAGCTTTGGAAAGCCTTTAGTTGGTTTCAATTATTTAAATGTTACATATTAACAACATGTGATAGCAGGGAACCTTTTATTCAAAACTAGGCTACTTCATTACTATAGCTGAATATGTACAATAGCAATAGAAGTGACTATTCAACTCTGACAACTGTACACCATCGATGCAGTCCATGTATGGATTAACGCAGGCTTTAGATGCAGTTCCATTACATCTAAAGTCTCTAACAACAATATCCTGCACCTCTCTACAAGAAACAGCTTCAGGACACACGTTACTAGTAGTCGTGGTTTGAGAGTATGACCGGCCCTGGTGACGTGCAAGAAATAACGTTGTAGCCTATCAATTTTTTTTTTTTTTGCTAGTCAGCTGGCTAAATTATGGATCAACAAATGAACTTGACGTTTGCTATCGCATTCAAGTTAGCTCTACAAGACTCAACATTAGCTTACGTCATTATGACCATCGGCTACCTATAACATGTAAAAACACCAATTCATATGGGCAAGTAATGTTACGTTCGCAATATGGTAGCTAAAATAAGTTCCAGTTGCACTGGCACCAACGTTAATCAAAGATATAGCTATCGCTACATAACTATAAGCACTGATAAGAGTTTATTTAACTGTATATCACTGCAACAAAGTGCATTATTCGGGCATTTTCAGTGTAACTGGGAAACTGGGCATGCATGTCATCATAGAAATAGATCATTAGATTGTGGTGTTTTTGCAACTTCAGCGTAGAGGATTGTGATGTTTATTGCAACTTCAGCAATATCTGCTGCCTTACCTTCGAAACACAGCTCCGCTCGCTCACCGGAGCTGCTCCAGTCTGCAAATGTGTTCCTCTGTGCCTGTCTGTGGCACAGTAGCCTTCAGTGTTGATAGGCTATTACTTGTGACATGTAACCAATCAGATTGTGCTGTGGGCAGGACATTGCTCGAAACCACAGAGTGGTGACTACATACAGAGAGAGGCGGCTGCATCGGAGCCAAAGTAGCGCATTTTTAAATTAATTTATTTTATTGGCAATCGGATTAAAAAAAAATAACGATTCCGATAATCGTAAAAATGCTGAATATCGGATCCGATAATCGGCCAGGCCAATAATCAGTCTACCCCTACTACAAAGCAACGGCAACAGCATGAAATCCTAGCCACAGCACATGTATCTACAGGCCCGGACCCCAACCTCAGCAGATCAGAGCAGGCTTCAAAATAAAAACCTACAGATGTAATTAAAAGAAAGCTTTTACTGTCCTCTGCCCTATCCAGCTCTGAACAGTGGCTTTCTGGGAAGGGGACTGGCTAACTGCCACTTCACTTCCTCTGCTAGCTGGTCCCACCCTGGGCTACAGCAGAAAAAAATGAACACTTTCATAAAAGCCACATTACATAAAAAAAGAGAAGAATGTCTCCCAAGTTGTATTTTGTCATTTTGTTTTCCTTAAACTTGCTGTAAAAATGGAACTGCTTTAAATGGTGTTTCACTATGAATGGAAAAAGAACCTTTGTCCCTTGATGCTGGGGGGCTGTATGTTTGAATATGCTATAAAAAAAACTCAAAACAAAAACAGAATCTATACCATAAAAGCATATGTCCTTTCTGTTATTCCATGCATTTTCCTTTAGACATACTTAATCGTAAAATATGCTGTGTTACAAAAAAATGATTTTTTTGGTGCTGTCAGATAAAACAAGCCTCCGCTGGAAATTAAAAAAAAAAAAAAAAGTCCTAAAAAGGTCAACAAAATATCCCCCAGCATAGTTCATCACTGTGGCAATGCTCTGACCCTGGCAGCTGCGGTCTTGGCTGTCCTTACCTGGTCCCTCCTCTGTCTCTCCTTGTAATGAGAAGTCTGCTTCCCCACATTTGGGCTGGCTCCTCCAGGTTATATTCCCCATTCATACGCTGTTCAGCAACAACTATTCCTAATCAGGGCTCTCTCTCCTGTTGTCCTGTCATTGGTATCATTGCTGTGCACTGCAAACACTGGCTCAGGGTGAATGGACAGCAGCATCAGTCCAGTTACTCATCCAGTGTCCCATGATTCCCTGTCACACACTGTTTGACTCACAACAACACTAACAGACGCTTTCTAAAAAAATAAACACATGTAATATTCCAGGATCGCAAAATTAATTTCACAGAGCTAAAAATAACATGTTCTTCCCTCCCGAGTTCCAGTGAATCCTGCGCCTTTTCGCAACTGGCAGAGTGCATTTTCACCCAGCTGTGACGCTCAGCCAGCGGGTCTGTCGATAGTCGGGCCTGAGTAGTGACGTCCGGGGGGAGATTGATTGGGCTCCAGCGCGAGGCAGGGCCCCCGTCTGTACCCAACACATCCTCTTAAAGAGAGCGCGTCCGCTCGCGAGGCCCTCTCTGCTGAGTCTGCGGGCAGGCTTACGCCATGGTGTGGCCTGCACACTCCAGGAAAATGAAAGGATTTAAAAACCAAAGCAGAGGGGCCAGGGCGTGCTCAGCGGTAGCAGGCATCGCGGGGCAGCGAGAGGTGTGGCAGACAATATCCGCGCTCACCTGGGTAGCCCCTGCTCGGGGCTCCTTTCTCCTTTCCCTGTGCCTCTGCACTCTTTCCGTGGGAGTCGGGAGTCTCTGACTGCTAGCGGCCCCATCCCTTCTCATGGTTTTGTTACGCAGGGTGAAGCCTTCCCAGAGCTCCCCGAGCTCCTCCCGCTCGCCTCCACCCACGGGCCGGCGCTGAAAAAACTTTTAATTACAGCACCTTTCAAAACGTCTTCTGCAGGGTAAACATGTTTTGCATTCCAAGGGGGGGGGGGCTTCAAGCTACTCGCTTTCACCCAAACCACAAATTACAATGCGGCAGTGCCCCGCAGGCTTCAGCCAGGAACACAGTGGCTGGCCCGGGCGTCTCTGGGCCCCCCGTACATGCAGCCACCAATCACCTGGGGGCCCGCAGACGCCAAGCCCACAAAATTAGCGGTGGGGTCTCCACTTGTTCTATCTGGGACTGGAGGCACGGGGATGGTGCAAATACCTAACTTTTCCACATGCTCTTTTCCATTTTAAACCCCTCATCATTTCCCAATACATAACCAGAAGCCATCAGCTATGCTACATTAGCTTCCAAATTTGATCATTTCTGCGCCACATGTGCCAATAATGCCTAACACAGAGAGCAGCTGTGTTTCATGCTGTCAGATGTTACACCAGTCCTTTCTCTCCCCTCCTGTTCCATTGAATTCCTGGTAGATATCCAAAGACCTGCTCTCTGGTTTTAGATGCACCGATATTCCACCTCTGATTCTAATACCATTTTCAGTGTGAGTATAATTAAGGAAAACCCAGATGTTTATAGCATCCATTTTATTTTTAAATGAGGACTGTGGAGTCGGAATAGTGGAAACGTGTTGGGAACTCTATACTTAAAGGCAAACCAGCCATAAAGCCACTGCAGAATCAAATATGTGTCCTATTCCCAGGTCAAAGTTGAAATTAATCTCACACAGTGTGGCAAAAAAGAGAAAGGATGTTCTAGTATCCAAACCAAACAAACTGGGTCTGCGACTCAGAGAGACACAGACATAGTGTTTCGTTTTTTTCACAAGATCAAACTCATTTCTAAATTTCAACAGATGATCTCAGCCTGTTATAAAAACTGAACCCCAGAGCACTCCAAACAATGAATGTTTGCCAGCCAATGTTATGCGAAAGAGGTACACGTTCTTTCTGGAAAAACAGAAAACTATCTCCAGGAGTTCAGGATCACTTTCTTTAGAAAAAAGGTGTAAATTTTTTGACTTCTCTCCAAAAGTCCCTCTCACTATTCTCACAATATACAATGACAATATTCTTGCAGATTCAAAGGACCAACTGATGAAGAAAAAAATGCAGCAACACTCGATTTCCTCGTTTGAATTAGTGTATGTCAGAGTAAACACTGATCGACAGGCTCAAAAAATTTCCACTCTCCAAATGATTATGTATGAGGATGAGAGGGATGGTAGTGATTTCGCCTGCTCTGACAAGAAATGAACGACCTCTAAACATCTGCATGCGGGACACATTCTACAACCTGAGCCGTGACCCCGCCTGGCCTTCAGTCTCCCCGTCAGGTTTCTGAGCGCATATTTGTGAGCATACGAAAAAGTAGCAAATGGGTACTCCAGCTGAGAAACCCAATCCGTCTGTTCCAGCAAGGCTGTCTGGGTTGGGCTCAGCACCGGATTAAGGAACATCTAAAAGATATTCTTTGTGTGTGTGTTTTATTACTTGTTGCAGCATCGTTTACTGCTGGCGTAGTGGGGGGGGGATGGCAGGCTGCCAGAAACGTCTCCAACCGCCTTCTGTTTCCAAAATATGGCTGACAAGTGGCGGGGCTTAAACAAGAGAAGGGACATGAGGGGACAAAAGAGGGGCTGAAGTGTGTCCCGAACGCTTCCACTGTGAGGTAATACACGATGCTCCGCTTCCTCGGAGCTCTCAGGCCACAGCAGGACACAACGGGCATCACTTCCTACGTGTCACTTCCTGCCCACGCCACTGTGGTGAGGAGAGCTCCCACATGTTCCTGTGGCCTCGCAACACAACAGAAAGGGTGATGGCAAGGGCGGAGCGGCCGAATGGTCAGGTGTGGGAGCGAGGGTGGGCTGGTGTCATTGTGCAGTGCATTGTGAGGTCGGCCTCCTGCCGCCCCAGTGCGTGCCTCCCCCTCACACACGGTCGTCTCCACACAGCTAAGAGGGGGGTGCTAAAATAAGCAACAGATGGCGGCGCTTCACTCGAGCCACAGCATGGACCTGCTCCAGTCAGGGAAAAAAAACGGACTCTAAATATAGGCTCCCTTTACACTAGCACTTTACCGCTAGCCTACAATGCTTTCAGTGCTGCCATTCGAAAAAACAAGCCAATGTGCATTTGCACAAGCACTGAGCACACAAGTGTTTAAATGTTTACTCTGAATCACATGCACCACCCATACAGGCAGGGTTACAGTAGGCTGTGTGGGTGCATGCGTCCGTGCCTGTATGTATGTGTGTGTGTGTTTGTGTGTGCGAAAGAAAGTGTGCATGTGTGTTTTTCTCTTACCAGATGAGTCAAGCCCTTATCTGCTTGACATGCTGCCTACTGAAGTTTGAAGTTTCCATGACACAAGAAAAGATCCTACAGTTGTGGCAAGCTCACTAAGACGTGTCTTCACACTTTCACCAAGTTCTAGTAAATGCGGTATGGACATCTACCTTGCAGGGCCGGTTTAGAAAACAATAGCTGAAATCTGATGCCGGACAAACAAACAAATATAAAACAGGCTAGCAAAAAAAAGCCAACAAACAGTAAAAGGAAGTATAACAACACTAAATCTGCACCAGTTTCAATGGCAGACTTACAGGAGACCCCTGTTTTGCTCATGTGCACTGGAGTTTGCACTGGAGTCTCCTGAATGCCCTGGGTCAGACACCAGCAACTTTAAATTG
Source organism: Megalops atlanticus (assembly GCA_019176425.1). Taxonomy (NCBI): domain Eukaryota; kingdom Metazoa; phylum Chordata; class Actinopteri; order Elopiformes; family Megalopidae; genus Megalops; species Megalops atlanticus. Next base: position 39,339,218 of record CM032880.1, on the reverse strand, counting down.
ACAGTTTTTTTTCTCTAAACCACAGAAGGAGAAAAATAGAAACACCAGTGCAGAAGTAGTGACTGCAACTTCCCCTAGCCTGTACTTCAGTGGGCCGTGGGAGAGGCCTGTGATGCTAACCATGGTCGAAAAGGATTTAAGGTTTAGTGTATCCAAAAGGCCCCTGCACCTTCTGCCCATTTCCAGAGAAGCAGCAACCATCCCACCCACTCAGCCACTTCACTGACCACCTTATGAGAGACAGTTAGGGTTTAGCCTACTTTCTGCAAACATGTCATGAACATAGACTTACAGTTTATAGCCAAAAGACTACACAAGGAAAAAATACCAAAGCAAACAAGTCAGACAAGAAAACAGACTTGCAAAATTGAGCATGTAGAAATGCAGGAAGCTAGATTCATTTTATATCTCTCCAGAAATACTAGGGCTCACTATCGTATTCCTTGCGTTCAATGTACAGTTGTATTCCTACACGTTTGGCTTTCCAAAGAAACGTGGTCAGACACTTCTGTTAACTGTAGATAAAAGTTTCCTTTTTCTTTCTGCATCAGACCAAGTCAAAGGTGTCAGTGTAAACTAAGCAGCAGGCAGGTCAATGAATAATTATTGCATTTTACCGACTGACCATTGTGCTGCAGTTTGCACAGGCTGATACGGTCTCACATACTGAACACTCCATTCCAGCCATCAGAGTCATTGGAAAAAGCTGTGATGTCACAGGGTGACTCATCCATTTTTTCCATCCTATTGGTTCCACAATATTTCCAACACATGACACACTGCTGTCATTTATTTCAATATCTGAGGACCGGCCCCTCTATATTCCAGTGGATGGTTGGTTAATCACTGAAGAGAGCTTTCATTTCAATTCCTATCATGTTTAGTTTCTAACTTGTTTCATCTTTTTTTTTCCACCCCTAACTGAACGAGTGTGTCTGAACCTGTGTCTTTTCTCTTGTCCCCCTCTTCCTCTTGGTGTCCCGATTCTCAGGGCAAAGTGATTGATTTTCACTCCCTCCCTCTTCCTCTTCCCCCTTCGCTTGGCGATCACATTTCTCTCTTCCCCCATCTCTTGTTTTCTGTTCTTCCTCTTGGTCAGAGCACAGCTCTTGCCGTCCATGTCTCTCCCTCTCCCTGTCCTTGGGCAGGCAGCTATCCCAGAATTCCCGGCAGCGGCTGGAAACTCAGCCAAGGTACTCTCCCCCGGCATTCCAGGTAGCAGCTGGCTTCCTTGTGGGCCCGGGTCGCCTCTGCAGACCTGGCGGCCAGCCCTCAGCGCACACCCTTCCCCACTCCTTGCAGTCAAATTTCTCACCATGCAGGGGAAGCCCTGGGAAGCCGGATTTGCTTCCTGGTTTTGTTCAATTTTGGGTGACACCACAAGCACTGCGTTCCTTTCTGCCGGGCCACTCCCTGCGTCCTGCAGGATGGGCCTGCCGGGGACAGCCAACATAGGGGCCCAGCCCATGTACTCCCCCAAGCCCCCGCCCCACCCCCAAGAAAAGGAGCCCCCTTTTACAGCTCTCTATCAGGTGACAGCGCAGACCACGGAGGAGGCATTTGGTGACAAGCACCCCCGGATGAGCCTGCCGTGTCAACAGGACACGGCAGTCATGCTGATAAGGAACTGGGTAAGCAGCGGGTGACGTCAGAAAACAGACTCACAAAATTGCATGAGCACGAGTGTAGCGTAGCACAGCACAGGACAGCAAAAGAGCCAGGCCACTGCCTGGAGTCGCTGGAGGGAGTGTCATCACTTCATACTCAAAACATATTACTCAACTTATGACACGTGTAGTGCTGCTGGTCACCAGTGTGAGGCACTAGCTACGTTCATATGCACACAGCACTCAGGATAATACTCCTTACCCTGCAGTCATACTTGCAGTCACATTCCAAATAAGCTGCAGAAATGCACCGTTAAGTATGAACACTGTTAACGTGATTGTATACATGGTGATAAGAATAAGCCCTCTAGCTGGTTATCTTATTTGGAAGATGCTCGCTTTTGCATTATCTTATGCTGTTTTCTTAGGACTTTTACTACAGCTTATAGCTAACAATAGCTTAAATAGTGTATTGCGAACAACTGTTCAGATTAATATCCTCAACAGTTGTGGACAACAAAGCAAGGAAGTAAGACATGGAGATTCTGCAGTTTATGCATGCTACAATTTGCCATTTATACCACATCAAAACATCCTTCGACACTGAACGAAAGTGTGTCACCAGGCTTGGACAGAGAGTTATAATGGAGGAATTTATGGACGCAGGGTCACAAGAAAGTTTCAATGTGTCACTAAAAGGGATGGAGCGAGCTATGAAATTGCATGACACCACAGTGTGCACGCTTGTCCAACACACTATGTATGTGTGGCTACTGCCCTGTAGAAATTAGGAAGCTGTGGAGTGCCAAGTACCATATGGTCACTGTGATGGAGTGCCGTCACTACGGTTGAGTATGTGCTTTGACTGCCATACCGACGAGCCTGGCTCTTTGGCGTCGTGGTCAAAGTCGCATGTTTGGTACCCCGTAGACCCGGGTTCAAGGCCGGGTGGGGTGACTGCTCTCTCCCTTCGCTACAGTCACAAAACAGTTTGGCGTCCACAAATGTGCGGCACAGAGATGTGTGCAGCTTGCATGCTCTGTGAAGACATGGCCGACTCAGTGATCAACCACTTAATTACAGTACCTGCTGTGGAAGAAGCACATGCAATAGATGAGACATGTATGGGTGCGCTATGCCCCTCAGATCACACGCTGACAGATATGGCAGCCATACCCCCACACTGCCTCCCAGGGATGAACCCAAGGACTCTGAAACCAGTGAGGATGGCCGTCTTATGTGCCCCAAGAAGCAGCTGATGACTAACAGCATCAGTTGTGACTGGTCAAAGCGTAGATTTTTATTAAGTAGAAATCAGTGTTTGCTTTAGGATCACAAGCTACAGCTTCCTTATTAAAATAGCATGACACTGAAAATACATTGCTGAAGGCCCACCAGAAGAAGAAAGGAAAGCAAGCAACTAGCATTTTCAGTTCCCTCTATTGACAATGTAAGATCGCTGTCAAGCTGTACCACACCGCAACTAGCTAAAAACAACAGATATGCAGCACTATTAGCTCTGAGGTAAATTTTAATTTTAACATGCAGCTCTCTCCTGCCTCTAGCCCTCACAATCACCAACCATCAACTACATGCTCCCCATACAAGTAACACCACCCCCGCTGATCTAAAACAGATTCCCCCCAAAATAACCGGTAACGTGACCTGTCTCTCGCATCCGACTAGAAAATGTAATTTGATGCAAATAAACTGAAGGCAGACTTTGCAGAGGGGAGCGGTCAAGCCACTGACTGACACAGGTGCACGACTCCGCTCGGCTCTGTCCCCACATAGACATCTGGCTTACAGAGCCGTAGGCTAGCTAGTGTCAGCAACACAAAACAAAAACAAGGCCTACATTGCTAACAAACCTGTTCGCTTACTCTCCTTCCTCTCCTAATGTGTTTTCATGAAGAACACACTGCCCCTCCACTTTAGTGAATCTTGGCACTATTAGCTGAAGTGAAATGAGAAATGTAATATTTAAATATACTTTATATTTTTAAAATGTTGTGTTATTGGTTATACTGCTAAACATTGCAGGTTGGACAACCACTGATAGTTAACCAACTACCCAGATATTTGTGAATATCCCTCACATTTTACTGTTCAGTCATTTGTTCAGACATAAAAGAAACACAAGAAATATTTAACAATGATTCAATGATTAAGTTCACCAACTTAATAAACATCAATAATAAACTATTTTTCAGGTATAATTCCAAAACATATTTATTGTTTAAACTGTTTAAAACAGCCACACAATATTTCAGCTGTAACACTTTGTAAACAGAAATGTAGAAACTTATTTCATAATTACAAAAGCAACATCAGAATTAATAAAAACCATTCCAGTTCATACTCACCTAACCAAATTCAAGTGTACTTCAATAACAGCTGTGCTAAAACTGTAGCTAAGACCAACCACAGAAACAACAAAAGCTTATATGTGTCTGAATTCAATTTAAAAATGCTTTCTAGTGATGATACACATTTTAAACTGCTATGCAGTATAGCTGCTGTCCCCTGCAGCAGCAGTAGCTGAAGGAGTTAATCTGGATTCTCAGGCACTTGGTGCATCTTCAGCATGTGTCGCCTCTGCCACAGCTGTTCTTTACATTTTGTGAAAGGTCTGAGAGGCCTGGGCAAATGCTAATATCCTAGAGCTGCAGCTTGTTGGCTCTGAAAACCCAAGATACTGAAGTGCAAAAGTAGGGGGCAAAAGTTGGAAGCAAATTCAGGCAAGCATAAATTCACATTTCAGATTTTGAGCAGACAAAGTCTGAGGGAAAAGATAAATGGCTGATTGTTGCAGTAGATTGTTTAAACATTTATACAGTCTGTATTTAGTAACTGAAAGGTAGGCCTACCTCTACCTGTACAAAAGCCTGGGACGAATGGCCTCAGTGCAATAGAAAGTCAAACTATCTGTATAAACGGGACTCAAAGACAAATGGCCTCTCTCCCCCCTGAAAGAGAGGGGAGTCTCTCCCTGTCTGATGGCTCCAGCACAGACAGATCCCTCCATTTAGGCTAAAAAAGTTCCTTATTCGCAGCCCCTCATGTCTGGACACATCCAGCCTGGGACCTGACGTGGCCCACCAGCTAGGGGGAACAAGGAGGAATGAGGAATGCTCAGTAGGGGCTTTTCTCAAGGGACCAACTGCGGTGCATTTGTGACTCAGCCTTCCATGCAGGAGGCAGTTGGTGACTCTGCTGCCAGTCCGAGGCACCCTCCTTGGGGCTGCTTTCAGGAGGCTGGGTCTGAGGTGCTCCCGTGACGTAACGCAGACAGCCATCATCCATTTTGCCTTGCTGCCTTGGTTTCCCGTGAAACCCTGTGCGGCTCAGCCAGCCTCTTGTTCCAGCTCATTTTGCACAGGTTGGACCAACAATAGAAACTACACCCAAAGCGGGCTGTTGCAGGATCAATGTGTGCATGTGGCAGTGGGACGCTACAGCAGGCCAACAGGTGACCCAGCAAACACACAGGCCTCCGTAAATGGATCCTGCTGAGCACTAAGAGCACCGCGATTTACAACCCTGGGGAGCCTGAGGGATCGGGCGACAGCCGAACATCCATCCAATCTCAGCACTCACTCCATCCAGCATTGTCAGACCTATCAGGTATGAATTTCTACTCTGCATGACGGTGATGACCTTGGCAGACCTTCAGCTTTTGGAAATGGAAAAGCGGTAGTAACTACCTGATGCAGCCTGGACAAAGGGGTCTAATCCCATCTCTACTGCCTGGTCAATGCAGGCTCTGCATACACCACAGCATTTATTCAATTCAACACCAGCCTGGTGCCCAGACGGTCAACCGTGCTGGAAGCAAAACAACCACAGCAGTGACAGGAATCAATAAAGCCAAAGGATTTTGCATAGATGAGCAATTAGTTCAAACCTCCTTGTTAAGCAACCAGGGGGAGCTTTAGACAGAGACAAATAAAGGCTCTCACCCTACAAAGTCTCAAAAATATGCTGTTTTTTTACACATAGCATTCAACTCTAGTTGATCTTGATTCATGGCATATATATGATGCATACACACTAGGTCTGTCAAAAAAACACAAAAGTGAACAGGTGCTATAAAGTTTTTATTTTCAAACAGTAGGCAAGATCTATTTCCTTTCAACAGCTTTAAAAATAGGGGGCCAGGTGCTTTGCAAAGGGATATGGTTTGTGGAAATACAAGTGTCCATCTGAGTCCCCTCCAACTCTTCCCTTAATCCCTGCAGAGCATTAAGCTGTGAGGCACAAACTTGAGAAGTAAGAGGGCCTGAATCCAGATTCATCACATGGCTCTGATATGATACAGCACAAGGGCCAGGAAAACCACACACATGATGCCTGGTCTTCGTGCTGCTGTTCAGCCACCCAAGTGGAATAGTTTAATGTCTTCTTAATGAGGAGAAAAAACACATTGGAGGTCACATCTATCATGCCCGGGCTAGCCACTTTCATCCAAAACAGACATAAAGATGTCAACATATAACCTTTGATGCAAAAGTAACTCAGACTAACAGTTTTATACTAGGAAGGAACAGCAAAATATTGTTTTGCCTTGTTTTGCATGCACTTAAAAATTAACAGTAAATACTGCAAGCTATCCATCCCATATGCTGTTCTTGGGACACAAGGACTCACGTGTAACACTATAAGGTGACGCTGACATGCAGCATTAACCACAGGTAAGCCACTGTCACCTCTGTTTGACAGTGCTACTCAACAGCCAAAAAACCATTCAAACTGGAGATGTTACTCAAGGCCTCACAGGCTGTGGGACTCCCAGGGCAAGGGGAATGGTGAGACAGCTGGGGGGTGGAGTACTGGAGTGGCTCGAGTTTCCTTCAGACAGCAGTGGGCTATCTTCTGTTCCTTCCCTGTAACTTGCAGTCACTTCACTGGAGGTGGCGCACATCATTTGCACAGGTGACAAACACGTGATGCCATTCTTGTGTGAAGATAAAGCACAGGCTTTGCTGGCACATAAGACGCTGTAAGGAGAGGGTCGAGGCAGAACTTGCCCGTAAGTGCTGAGCAGGGAAAGAAATTCCCCAACCACAATGCAAAACTTAACCATTATAAGCTAAACAGCAAAGCTAGTTCTGGATCAGCACATGCGGGCAACTTCCGACTGGAGCGTAAGAAGTACTCTAGGCTAGCATCATTACCTTTAAAAGGCAGCTTTTTAGCTAACTAGCTAGACAGAGCTAAATTAAAGGTAGCAGTGTGAACAACCAAGGACAACATCGACACAGTGATTACGCAACGTGTACCTGCAACTACGTATATTCAACAGCAGCATCAACGCGGCCAATGTGCTGGACAATGTTATTTATTTTCCGAGGAAACGCTAGCGGAAACTCAAAAGTACTGAACACACAAAATATTCTCCTGCCCACGAAACGAAATAGAGGAAATGTCTCCTTTCCTCTCAGTTCCCTCTTCTCATACATATAGCCAACGGTGCTATTTTCCGCCACCGACCTAAAAACGGTTCCCTATATTTCCAGGCGAGTTTCAGATCAAGAGCCAGCTGGCTACATAATCACATATACAACACAAATAAAAGACGAGTGAGTGCACCAAATCAGGTTATGGCACTACTGCTAACCCTAGTCCACCCGGATGAGCTAACCAGACATCCAAACATAGTGAACACGCGCCAACTAGCTGCTCTACTTGGACAAATACTAACAGAGCTAGCCAGAGCAGCTAACTACCCAGCCAGCAACTGACGTCAACAAACACTGTCAAGTTAACCAGCTAGCTAACTTGCTTCCCAATATACATGAATGAACTGATGCCTGACTAACTAACGTTAGTTATTTTACCAGCTAAAAATACAAACCAACAATCAAACAAGAATTAGCTAAGGTGCCTATCTTATATTCACTTCTCTGGTTTAGATGGGTAGCAATTTAGACAGCCAGGCAACGGTATAATTCTTGAACGAGCAGTTGGTTTATGCTGTCCGGCCAATAAGCCATGCACTTCAGTCTGAGATCAGCTCGCCTGCTGGCTAGCTAGACTAGATAAGGTGAAAACGTCTAATGGCTGAAAATCAGAAAGATAGATTAGCTAACTAAATGTGGACAGGCTATAGCAGTCTAGTCTAGTCTAGTCTAGTCTTGCTATCCATCTAGATATCGGTCTACCTCGTCTAGACTAGACAACCTAAAAATTGCCATTATAATTAGCAAACGGGCTAGCAAACAAAACATTGACTATAACTGAAACACAGTTAGCTAGCTAACTAGCCAAAAAGAGGCAAGAAGCTGAGCCATACTTTGAAAGGACAGGGAAAATGGCTCTGTCTGACTAGATGGCTAGCTGACATTCACTAACCTGGCACAGACCATCCTACAGACGAATAGCAATCATTCCTGCAAAATACAAGTATCAACTCGTTAGCTACAGGCTAACTGCCTGGCTAACTCACTGACTCTAACGCGCCATGGGACTCAGTTCGGAACATAACATGGCCATTTTTTGCACTTAAAAGGGCGCGATTTAAATGCTAAAATAGCTAAAGTTGATAAATGCAAGCTACTCGTAAACGCTCGGTTACAGTGAGAAAGTAGACTCCTATCACAGGCGGGGCCTACTGAATCCCCAGACTGGCCTGTCACCGCTACCGACACAGCAATCCCTGTAGAAGCCGGTCTACTTACCTTGCTTACTCTCGATCTTCCCCGACATTTCCAAGGCAGAGACGGACTCGTAAAACAAGAAAACCCCTGCGATTGCCTGTTACCCCTTGTTTGATTCCTCGTCGCTCACTCCCACATTCTTAGTCAATGCAGTGAGAACGTGGTAATTTCGACAAAGATACCAAAGCCGTTTATTCTCTCATGAACATTATAGCTAGCCTTAGCTAGCTAGCTATCGGTAATTCAGCTTCCAAGTCCCACTGTTCAATGAGGCCACAGCAGCTTCTGACCTGTGCCTGTGTAGGTAACGCAAAATAGCGCCCCCTCCTGACTGGAATGAGACCTGTCAAGGGAAGGGTTTGGCAGCGCTTTTCTATTTAAAATGCCTTCCGGCGACATATTTTGTGCATTTAATATTTCCAGGGTCCTGAGCGATCACTTAAGCATATCTAGCGCCAATCTTACAATTTTCTGGAGGCAGTCCTTGAAGTTGTTCATTTATGATGGAAAATGAAATGCGAAGCCAAAATGAATGTCCGCAGATAATAATAACAATAATCAAAAAACAACAACAATACACAGAATAACGAGGAGTATGATTTAGATTCCCCATGTATGAGACGGCAATATTGCAAAATACATAAGGAATAATCCGAATAACAAACAGCTGTATTTCGTGTTGAAAAGCAGATCAAATTTCAGATCAAACAATAAATCAGATTACCCTCAGTGTGACACACAGTGCTGGCAGTGCAGCAACAACCATTGGCCATATATATTGTATATAAGCCTCTGGGAGTGCTCCCTCTCCTGGAGAAAGTTGTGACCTTGGTTTACTCGTCTTTAGGAATATGGCGTCAGCGCTGATACGACTGTGAAACCTTCTATCCTCACACCATCACACAGCACACACACGGAGTGTTTACTGTACTGTCCTTATTTATTTACAACCCGCCATGAAATGCAAAATAAGAAAATACCTTACTCCACAAATAACTGGACGCTTAGGCGTTTTTCTGACTCAGCAGTTTTCCGTATTTTTTTTTACCAAAATTGGAAGTTTCGCTTTCAGCAAACATGAATTCCGAGTGGTTTTGAGATGTGAGTCTGGCACAGTGTCTTTAGCTGTATAGGGAAAGCTCCTTTTCCCCAGAGCTGTTGTAGGGAAAAGTAAGGTTTTGAGATATCGCATCATTTTTAAAACACCGTCTATACAAGTTAGAACGGACACGTAACTTAAAACGGCTGTGGATGTCTGTGAAAGCGTCCGCCTTTGAGCAAAGAGTACATTGCTGTACAGTTTGAATTCTAGTTATGTAACGGCATTTCAGGTACTCTCAATGGTCCATTCTGGATAATGTATAGGCTAGGCTAAAACAAAATTTAATGGAATATTTTGTATCACAGGCTACTACTGTCCATAACAGGCACTGTAAGCACTCGCCATAAACACAGCATCAATGCAAACACATATTCATTTCCATGAGTATAAGAGTGGTTTGCACCCTTAATATTTGATGTAACTTGCAACCCATACTGCTGTAGTCCTATATAATTAAAAGAAGGAGAGGACACTATGAATAATTGAGTTGATGGTGGCTGGAATTATCTGGGTTAAGGTTGGCCTGCACGCGTGGCCAGAGGGGGACAGTATGTGTCATAAAAATGACCTCATCCCTTGGCAACATTGCAAACTCCACTCGGGCTGCTGGGCGTTGGTGACACAGAACAGGGTTGACGTGCAAGGCTAAACATGACTCTTTGAGTGCAACACACACACAACCATTGCAAGGTATGGTACATGTCTTGGGGACTGCTGCGCCCTGTGTGTCCTTTTACATGTGAAACATCAGCTTTGAGCAGTGAGGGTGCTGTCCTGTGTGATCACATGTTTTCATTTAAGCACATGTACACTGAGGCCACAATGTTTATGAGTAATGTAAAGGAAAGGAAAATTCATCTGTTGTAATGTCAATGGATGATTTCAAGTATTTGCTCTGGTTCTAGAATAACTAAAGTAATTAAGGGCATATACTGAGCACTTCATTTTATTGTGTGTGCTGTATGAAAATCACTTGCACAGGAAGAGCCACAGAATTTATGGCCACATTTATTGAGCTGTTCAGAGAGACAGCTGGAATCGAAGGATGAGAGTTTTCCCAGCTGAAGTCCTTGCACACCTCATAAGTAGCCAATAGTTCCAGCGTAATTAAACCTAATGGCAAACAGAGGGTCAGGAATCATTTTAAAGCAGTAATGTTTCACCTTACAATTTAACAATTTTTGCAAAATATGAAGGCAGACATATTCCACCTTGACACATATCCCCACTCAAATGACCAGATGATGGAAATGCTTGATAGAAGTGAACCCAACAGGGGAAGTTGGGAGGAGAATTAAAGTAAAAGCTTTTTAAAGTTCTTTTTGTCCAGTCCACAACATTTTTGCCAATTCGACTCATTGACTCTCAGATGATTCAATCAGCTGGTTCTGGTTTCCTGCTCAGAAACAGAAGGGCTGCAGAGGCTCCATTGCTTCTTATAAAACCATTGCATCAGCTCAGGACAACAGTACATCATGTCAAAATTTTTGGGTCATTCTGGATCAAATCAGTTTAAGATTTCTGTGACCAGATGCAGGTTTTCCTCATATTATGTGTAAATGGATGTAAATGGAGATGGATCATTTAGGACATAGCATACCAAATGCTGTGTCACAGTATTCTGCTGAATTTTGAGTTTGAGATATGTTCTGCTTTGTGAATATTTGTACACACATATACATGCACCCATAAATGTGTCAGTTTTGAAGGGATAAAACAAACTTTGTGACAGTGGATGGCATAATGAATTTTGGTTGGCTAAACGAAGGAGTAAATCTGAGATTGAAATCTCATAATAAGATGTGGGTTTCAGGGAACTTCCTGCATTTTGTTTGACCTAACACTGAATTGTACATAATCAATGTTGGGTTTGCACACCATTTCAGTTTTCAGGCTTACCATACATATAAGATCAGGAAGTTCATACAAATACCACATAACAACAGCACACAGTAACCTTGGCTAAGCTCAATATATAATAAAAGATGAAATTGTTGTTGTCAGTTGTAATCTTCCCCAGTGTAACAACTGAAAATGTAAACAAAATGTTAAACTTGTGAATGAATTCAAATATGAATGATTTTTAATGATATAGTGTGTGTATCACCTTTCCCCTTATTTTATAGATAATTGTTGGGCTCTGCATTCAGTTTAGCAGGGTGTAATTACATTGCTCTTAAGGATAATTGTTAGGCACTATGATTTTTTTTTTGCTGTTATAGTTTTTTGGATGGCAAGTCACTATAATTGCCACTACTCAATACCTGGATTATTGTTGCTGTTGTTGCAACTGTGGTATGCATTTCATGTAACTCTGGATAAGAGCATTGGCAAAATAAGTAAACAGTGCTAAACTTGCTAAACGGAAACACAACACAGACTGCATTAACTTGCTCCTCTCTTCTCTGTGCCTGGGAGATAGATCCCCGCCCATTACAGTGACGAGACCTTGGATGTTGATGCTTGAATGGCTCCTTCCTACAGAAAACAGGTCTGTCTCCTCAGACTTAGGGGAATGCATATCCTGGGGCAATGGTGAAATTACAGCGTGAGACATCCCCAGGAACAATGGCAGCTGCAGCAGCGGGCCTGTCAGAGCAGGAACAGGGCACCTTCGTGTGAGACACTGAAGCTGCTTCCTGTGCACATGTGAGACATGCATCTGTGTTGCAACAAATGTCAATACTGATAGATATTTTCATTGCTTAATTTCTTCAGAATTACTCATTGAAATTGCATTGAAATTGCCTTCTGATTTCCTCAGTGTTTTCTGCCGTATGTTCAGGTGTTGTTTCACGTCTGCTAAATGTATCTATCATTTCCAAGGTGATGACAGAGACAGTTTCAGGGCAAGAACATAAATTAAACTGTGCTGAGGGAATTCCTTGTGATATTAAAACTATTTACACCTAAGATGTTTGCATGATGTGGTGAAACACTTAAAGGTCATTGAAAATTAAGGCTGACTCCTTGCAAGTCATGAAAGAATAGAAAACATCTTGTAAGAAGTAATAAGAAGTTGTCACTGAAGTAATACTTTTATTCACATGGGTGTTAATTAAACGTTCTTAATGTTATTCTTCAGAAAGGTGAAAATCTAGGTAACGAATACTTACATCCAGACAGTCTACCAAGTTCTTTCATTGGACATACCTCAAATGAATATGAAACAGACTTGCCTCTAAAGCATTAACTACCACATCAATACTGACATCTTGTGGTTGACAACTAGAACCTCAAAGTCAACATGTCTGTGCCATACTAGGCCTACATCTGAATCTAAAGTAGTGGATTATAATAAGCTGAGTCTGTGGTTAGTTTACAGATGTGTAAATTTATTTAATACCCACATCAAATTCAAATTGAAACAAACAAATTATAAGATTATGGTCTCTGGCTCCTGACCAAATTACTTCTGATCACATTAAAATCAAATTCACGCTACCTCAAATGGGTGTCATTGTTTTGTGTACCAAAGGAGAAGGCAGGGGAATTTAACACAGTTCCCAGAATGCATATATGGCATTAACATAACTTACCACTTACAAACATTATGATCCACATCCAAAACTATATTTTGTGCAAATACAGCTTTATGCATTGAACACTGTAGTATAAGATTATACCCGATACATATTAATCTTGTTGCTAACATTAAAGACATGTCTGTGTGTTGATTGAACATAATGTGCCCAAATGTGTGATAACTGAATTATCATACAACTAACAATTACTATTTGCATCTCATAAATGTTAATTTGGATATTAATGTGAAACAAAGCATACTTTTTTCATTTTACTTTTCACAGTTGTGAAGTTTTTTTTTTTAAAAAAGCATAAGTCACTTTTAGTAAGTATAAATAGTTAAACTGAAGTTTTCCTTAGAATTTCAATTATCACAATGGGCAGAAGTAAATATTTCAGTTCCATTGTTTCAATCAAATCAAACTTAAGGATACCTCTTTATCTCCCCCATGATATCATGTGGCATCATACAGTACATGGCTAGGCTCCAGCAGGGAATCTGAGTATTTATAATGAATCATCAGCTGTGGAGCTACATTGGTTCATCTTGAAGTTAGTATGCAGCTGTGAGCTGAAGTAATACCCTAGGATACATTAATGTTGGAATACATAAAAGGTCCAACATAAAAGGAGGCTAAAGGTGGTACCATAATTTAGACCACCTATGGTCTATTGGTTAAGGTATCATTCTACAAGAACAAATGAGTAAAACTGTAAGTATGCACATGGATTTGCAAACTGGCTTTCTCATTCCAAATGACAATGACCATTGTGCAATACAAAAAACACATATGACATATAGCACATTGAACACATTCACATATATCACTTCAAATATTTATCCAATTACATTATACCATTGTTTGAAAGTGTACCTTTCTTAGCAGAAACAAATCCTGTCTGGTGAAAAGGCAAGGAATAATCATGTAGTTTAAATTAGGGAATGAATATGTAGTCAGATTGTTCTGTGTGGGGACGGCCCAATATTTCGTGCCCAGAGCAGCTCAAAAACTATTTTGGTGCAGAGGAAAGTGCGCCCCCTACAGGATTTTTGGAGGTTCCGAGAGAAGTAGTACCATTAATGAGCCCAAGGTCCTGAAACAGGATAAGATAAGGACAGCAGGAAACTGGTGGAAAAGTGGGGGAGGTAAAAGACAAAAAGGGCAGCTCTCTGTATCAGCCAGAAGAGCACGGGTGACCTTACTGTGGAAGCTCCAAAGTGCTATCGATCCTGTGACCTCGTCAAACACGGCAACAGCTGGAGTGGAGGAGTGTACATACAAACTCATGACCCTGCATGGTAGAGCACAATAACGCTACCTCTTCATGTGGTGCTCTACCCCAGATTCTGATCAAAAGAATCAAAAGACTAATAAAAATAATAAATATAGCTGCAAGCAGCAATACAGGGGCCAAGCACAATGAAGGAATCAGCAGAAGAAAGAATTATGATTTTAGCCCATGCAATTCAAAAGATGTGTTTAAAAATAGGTATAATGTAAGTTATATGCAATATGCATTATAGCGCCACCTAAGCTAAAGACATCAAAAGTTATGAGCAGAAATTCAATTGTTTTCATTATAGCGCCACCTAGGGGTGAAATGACACAGAAATTCTTGGACACTCTCAGGACTGTGTAGGAAGTCCATATACCGAGTTTGGTGTGAAGACACAAAAGCACTGCCGAGATATGGCCTCACTTCCTGTTTGGCGTCTTCACTGTTGACTTTGTTAGCGCATTACTAGCCAATGCTTTCCATAAACAAAAAATCATGGATAACTTTTGTGTGGCATGTGCTCAATATGCTCTGACTCAATTTTCGTGAAGATTGGAGAAAATTTGTGGGAGGAGTAGCGAAAAGACTGTTTTCATTAAAATTCAAAATGGCGGACAACCAAATGTGGTGGAAATGAAAATTTTACATCTGTTCAACTTCCCATGACCCAAGGAATCAAAAGAACAAAGAATCATAATTCTAAGCTAAAGACATCAAAAGTTATGAGCAGAAATTCAATTGTTTTAGTTATAGTGCCACCTAGGGGTGAAATGACACAAAACATCTTGGACACTCTCAGGACTGTGTAGGAAGTCCATATACCAGGTTTAGTGTGAAGACACAAAAGCATTGCCGAGATATGACCTCACTTCCTGTTTGGAGACTTCGCTGTCAAACTCATTTGTCAAACTCCTGGGATATCGACCAGTCCAGTTAGGAAGCGTAAGTGATTGTGAATCAAATTTACCTGCTTTGGTGCAAATGAAAGCGACAACAGGTGGACAGGAGAGGCAACAGCAAGACAACCCCCAAAAAAGGAATGGTTTTGTAGGTGGTGGCCACAGACCATTTCTCTCTCCTGATCCTTCCTGACTGATTTTTCTCAAGTTTTGCATTTTGCTAGTGCACTTGTCACTCCTGGTAGCATGAGCCGGTACCTGCAGCCCATTCAGGTTGCACAGGTAGTCCAGCTCCTCCAGGATGGCACATCCATACGTGCTGTCGTAAGAAGGTTTGCTGTATCTCCCAGCAGTCTCCAGAGTGTGGAGAAGATACCAGGAGACGGGCCATTACACTAGGAGAGCCGGACAGGGCCGTAGAAGGGCAACAACCCAGCAGCAGGACTGGTATCTGCTCCTTTGTGCAAGGAGGAACAGGAGGGGCACTGCCAGAGCCCTACAAAATGACCTCCAGCGGGCTACTCATGAGCATGTTTTTGACCAAACTGTCAGAAACAGACTCCATGAGGGTGTCATGACGGCCTGAAGTCCTCTAGAGGGACCTGTGCTCACAGCCCAGCACCGTGCAGCTCGATTGGCATTTGCTGGAGAACACCAGAATTGGCAGCTTCGCCATTGGCGCTCCGTTCTCTTCACAGATGAGAGCAGGTTCACACTGAGCACATGTGACAGACGTGAAAGAGTCTGGAGATGCTGTGGCGAATGTTATGCTGCCTGCAACATCATCCAGCATAACCGGTTTGGTGGTGGGTCAGCGGTGGTTTGGGGAGGCATATCCTTGGAGGGTCGCACAAACCTCCACGTGCTAGCCAACGGTACCCTGACTGCTGTTAGGCACCGGGATGAAATCCTCAGACCCATTGTCAGACCTTACGCTGGTGCAGTGGGCCCTGGGTTCCTCCTGGTGCAGGACAATGCATGGCCTCATGTGGCCAGAGTGTGTAGGCAGTTCCTGGATGACGAAGACATTGATTAAATTGACTGGCCCTCACGTTCCCCAGACCTGAATCCAACTGAGAACCTCTGGGACATTATGTATCGGCGCATCCGACGCCGCCAAGAAGCGCCACAGACTGTCCAGGAGCTCACTGATGCCCTCGTCCAGGTCTGGGAGGAGATCCCCCAGGACACCATCTGCTGTCTCCTCAGGAGCATGCCCAGACGGGCACACGGGGGCCATACACACTACTGAGCCACATTATGAGTTGTCGTGATGAAATTTATGCAAGTTGGATCAGCTTGTGATTTTAATTTTTCACTTCGATTTTCGGTGTGATTTTGAATCCAGCCCTCAATGGGTTGATGAGTTTGGTTTCCATTGACCATTCTTACGTCATTTTGTTCTCAATGAATTACACAATGTATATCAATGAAGATTTTCGACTTGAATATTTCGTTCATCGAGATCCACTGTGATTTAAGTGTTCAATTAATTTTTTTGAGCAGTGTAAATAATAATAATAATAATAATACCTGTAAGATAAGTAAAATTCCCTTAAAACAAATTACACTGTCTGTCAGTCCAGATGAATGGAGGCTAAGACTTCACCTTGAGTGCGATGATGTGTTTACCCTTTCCCATTTTCCCGACATGTTTTCCAATATTGTCAGAAATTTGATCAACGCGGTATTTCTAAATCTTTAACAGTTGGCATTTTAACGCGCAGTGTTTTGCACGTAATGGTGTATTTTCCAGCCTCAATTAAATGCCATCTGAGATGGCCAAAATCTGAGGTAATTATCCTATTCATTGCTACAAGCTTGTTGTTTCCTCCCCAGTCTCGCTGTAATGGGCACATCAGATGCAGGCCTCTGTTTCATGTGCAGGTTTGAAGACTTGCGACGACTTCAAACGCGCCTCGTTGCGCTTGGTGCAGGCTGACTTTGAAAAACACACCGTAATGAGATGGATCAATCGCCGCGGAGCCTTGTGATCGGCTGAAACCCGAGGCCGCTTCCCAGCCAGCTGTTCGTTTCTCTGAACTTAACTAATCATCCCCACAGAGCTTTTAGGAGTTGTGTTCAGCTGTCACGCCCCTCATTTATTGCAGTGTAACTCAGTTTGCCTAGAATGCCTGTAAAGTCACCGTGGCTAATGTGTGCGTCTGCTTCCACGTCGAGGAGGTCTGACCTTTCGTCAGTGGTAACCCGCCTTCTGTACTAAAGCTTGGGCATAATCACCCATCCAGGTCAGCAAGTCGCCAGAAGCATTAGTTTTATGACCTCTTGTTTTGTCCAGGTACATCGTCTTTGACGGTTTATGTTGTTTTCCCACACATTTTGTCTTAGAAAATTTAGGCAAACAAGAACAGTAATTGAATAAAACAGGCAGCCTGTCGTACAAAATAATCGTAACATGATTTCAAAATGCTTTAAAAATCTAAAATGCCAATGTCAAATAATCAAGGTTTCCAATATTCCATAATTTGTACGACAGTATTTGCATGCTATATTGGATTATTCCATCAAGGTAATGGCCCAAAGGGATTGTCCACTAGATGGAGATCAAGAGCTTTCCGCTAAAATGCTGTATAGCAGACGAACGTGGCCATAGAACAAAATAATTTGGGATACTTGTAATGTTAATTGAACAAACACAAAACTCAAAAATTTCATTGCATATGCAATAATTTCCAATTTACTTCATCTGTTTTGATTCACAAAACTCCCACAAATATTTGCCTGTGAGTGACACATTTTAATTCTAGTGCTACCTAGGGACATGTGTAACACATCTGTCTATCAGCAGGCTTTTTATGGTTGCTACTACGTTAACCAAAGTGCTGACTGAGATAATCATGTGACATACAGTAACAGTCAAAAGTCTAGACATACCTGATTAAGATAATGAGAAACAATCATTCAAAGACCATTTGATCTAAAGACTTAAAAGAAAATAAAGAAATTAAAGAAATGCATAAATACTTGAAATTTGCTAGACAAATATAAATAATGAAGTTGATGCCTATGTATGAATTTAATTTTAAATTTAATTTTAGAAAGTATTTTTGCCTACTTTGAAGAATCTAAAATAAAAGATAGTTTTGATTTGTTTAACACTTGTTGGTCACTGCATAATTCCATTTGTGTTATTTCATAGTTTTGATGTATTTACTATTATTATAAAATGTGGAAGATAGCAAAAATAAAGAAAAACCCTAGTATGAGTAGATGTGTCCAAACTTTTGACTGATGCTGCATATAGGCAAAAACAAGTCAAATAATATGACTAAGGGCTAAAGGTGTTTCACCTTTGAGTTCAAACGAGTCAGAGGCAGGAATAGTTTTGCGATATTCTTCAGTGAATATGTGTGAATGTGCACCCTTCTGACTCTGTGAATCCTGACTTTAAGATTCTGTGTCTGGCTTTTAGATCCTCACAGCCACTGTAGAATATCAAGTCATTTCCTCATTTGCAGGATTCACATGCCTCTTTATTCATGCTGTGCTTCAGCTTAGAGCACACAGGACACAGAATTCACAGGAAGCACAGGCATTTTTATGGTAGGCTACAAGGTACAGTATGAAAGATGAAAAAAACAATGTCACATGCGCTGAGATAATGGGCCCAAAGGTCAAGAAAGGACCCCAATTTTTAGATGTTGAATATTTTAGTAGAACTGTAGCAGCAAGTGGTTAAGGGAACTGAACTGCAGGTTCCAATCCCAGGTGGGACATTGCTGTTGTAACCTTTAGAGAGGTGCTTAACCTGAATTGCATCAGTAAAAATGCAGCTGTATGAATGGATATAATGTCCAAGCAGGCTACGTAGTTTGCTCTGGTTAAGGGCATCAAGGAAGCAAACAAATAATTAAAAAAATAAACTTAAGATGATTTAATAGCTCTGTTCCTGAGTTTTAATATGATGTAAATCTCCCCTTGCAGGGGAAAATATGAACATTTTAAGGTATGGAAAAGACCCAAAGGTGGTCAGCTTTGTTCACCTGCTCCTCCTAAATGGATTAGGTTCCCAAATTTGATTTGCTGACATTTTCATTAAATTCAGAAGGGCTGAATTCAAAACACCACCTAATAGAGAACAACCCAAACACATTTACCACTGTGGGACAGGTTTGTACATGTACATGACAAACTCTTACAATGTAGGGGTTATTACAAATGAAGTTGATTGCATTAATATCCCATTAGCCCTGCCATTTATATACATGCATATTTTTAGTGTACAACAGAGTTATGAATAAAAGCGGAAGAACCTTCATTCATGATGTAACCATAGTGGACAGGGTAGGTTGCATAACCATTAAGGCTTAAGGGTGGTCTTACACCAGTTCGATTTCCCAAAAAGCAAATCCAACTGTCCAACTCACTGCAAAAAAGAAAATGACTTAAATTGAACTTGTAACACATGTGAATTGCAGCTACGTATGTCTACTGCTACTTGATGACATTGTGTATTACAGGAACCAATGTGTGTAAATTCTTCACTGATACTGTGAATGCACAAACATAGAAGGTACTTCTCCTGACCATGTCCTGAACTTTATCAGAGTCCTGGTGGTAACCCAGTCAAAGTCTGCACCCTCTGTCTAATGTAGACAGCCAGAGACATACTAAATTATTTCCTCTGCACTTAATTAAAAAGCAGAGCACATAGAGACCATTGTGCTTTTAGGGTAAGTTAATCAAGTCTTGTTCGGTTCCTAACCCATTTCATCCCACCAGTCACAACTCTGGCAAATAGGGAAATTTGCATTTTTCCAGCTCTTAATTAAATGCATTTAGATATTTCAGTCTAAATTTCCCTATAGCTGGTATTGTGAAGGTGCCATTGAACAGTTGGAGGGGCAGATAGTTAGAGGATATGGACAACTGTGTTCTGTGGTAAGACTGACAGAAAAGGAGGAGAATAAATCATTTAGTAAGCCTTTTACAGAAGTGGGTACTTGATTGAAACAATGCGAAAATTGTTGCAGGATCTAGCTCATGTGCATCACACTATTGTCTTATCAGGAACTGAATCCATGTCCCTCTGGCATGGAGCCAAGACACCTTACAACGTATTAACAGCAAAACACTATGAATACACTCCACTTCTCATGCGTTGCGGTTCCTTAGATGAATCAATCAGAGTTGGGTGAGGGAACTCAACTTCCCTGCACATATCTCATTAAGGAAACAGATTATAAAACTCAACTATTTTCACAAATCCAAGAGTACTGGGATTCATCAAACATGAAGCTGTTGTTTAGTTCATTCAAGTAAGGGAAACTTGAATGAAGAAGATGAAGAATTAATATTGACCCTGCACAAAGGCTTCCTACAGTTCTCCCCTCTTGTAAAATCCACAAATGAATCATTCCATTGCTGTCTGCTTTTCTCAGGTTATCATTGACAAATGGGGTTATGCCCCACAATGGGCTGGCAGGGGTTTATATAGGATGAAGGGGTGTAAGTGAACAGTGTTAGACAAGAATAATGTGTATAAGTAAACATGGTTATGCAGGAGAAAGCTTAGAAGTGAAAGGGGTTTATACAGAAATGATGTCTGTAAGTGAACAGGTTTTATACAGGAGGGAGGTGTGTAAGTGAACAAGTTTTATACAGAAGAGAGGTGTGGCAGTGAACAGTGTTATACAGGAACGATGTGTGTAAGTGAACAGTTATACAGGAGTAATGTGTGTAAGTGAACAGGTTTTATACAGGAGGGAGGTGTGGAAAGTGAACAGGTTTTATACAGGAGGGAGGTGTGGAAGTGAACAGGTTTTATACAGAGAGATCAAAGGGAGCAGAGGGTATCCTTTGATCTGCTCATTGTAGGAGTGCAGCAGAAAGCTCAAACACAGTTTAAGACGGTGATAACCTTGGAATGGATTCAGGACTCTTTGTCCATGGCTGATCTGAGGCAGAGGGGGAGGGATGGATCATAGGAGCTTAAACGATTGAATAAATGTTAAAAAAGTGACATTGGGAGGGGAGCCTTCTGTCTCCTACCCTCTGCGATGACACACATTGACTGCTGAACTTCAGCTGCATTTTTCACCCTAGAATTAAGACAGACAGCGTAGATATCACCCAGAAGGTTTGACCCGAGTCAGAGCATTCAGAGGACGAGAGAAGGAGGGAGCAGGGAGGACAAGGAGGTGAGGCGGGGGCCTGCTCAATATTTTATGACAAGGTCAAGACTCAAAGCAACCTGTCAATGCATACTGTATGGCTAAGGCTGAGGAGGATAAATTTGGTGGGCAAGACACTTGTACACGCACACACACACTCCTACAGTTGTACCCACGCACACCTACACCAATATACACGTGCGTGCACACACTTGTACAAACACAGGCACACACTTGCATGCTTGCATGCTCATACAAACGCATGCACACTTTCGCGCACCAACACACAAAGCGTATATTTTTCTTGCATTGTGCTAAGGCTGAAAGGCAGAGAGTGCCGTGCTGGTTTCAGGGGCTCCACAGGTAGCCTGCCCTGACTTTTGTGGGCCCGGCTCTGAGGAGGTGTGTCCCTGCCGCCTTCGCGGCGGGGGTTCCCCTTTCTCCTCGGCACTTTCAAAAGCTGGGGGCTGCATTCGGCCTGCGCCACTGTGCCGGAGCCAAGTTTAAATTAAGATCCGTGTGACATTTTGCCTGGGGGTCGGCCGCACGGCGTGTGGGGCGGAGGGGCTGCACCTTGAAAGGAAGGCATGAGCAGATGGGCAGGGTCGACCAGGCGGCCCCTCCATCTCCCTCCTGCCTCCCCTCGCTGCGCTATTGAAGCCAAGGGCTCTCTGCACTGTCAATAGGTGAATGGATCAGCACAGCAGACGGTGGCAGCTCACTCTCCTCTCACTTTCAATGGAAATGTCACCCATTCAAGAGTCCCCTTTATCCAGTGCTGCCGCTGAGAGCTGGCTCAATGGAACACCCTGGGTCACTCCCGGAGTGGTGGATGCCGTTTCTCCTAAAGCCCTCCACTTCTTAAATCATTAAATTCATTTAATGTCTATTGATTGTCATTTCTCCCCTCCCCTTGCGACAAAAGATATTTCTGGCTCCATGGATAATACAAACTAATGCTTTTTCTTCTTCTGTTTTTAAAACAAAAAACCCCACATGTATTGCTGTGCTCCAGCAAATGGCAGCATAAGCTACTAATTCCTATAATGGGCAGCCAATATTCTGGTCAGGCTTGTCTGTGTTTTTGTGTGTGGTTATATAGGGTAATTGGAAACTCACTCATTAGCAGATCAGCTCGAGCCCACGGCGATCTGCTCAGGATGGTGGTCTGTGGTCTACTTGTGTCAGAGAGCCAGGATAAATATTCTATAATCACAGAGACCATCTGTTTTAATTACCATTGGCTTTCAGTGCTCCAAACTGCCTTTATTATGGTGCTGGGACTCTTTACTATACCATAACAATAGATGTAATAAACCACCTCAGCTTGTCCCCTAGAATAAGTTTTTTGAGTCTCTCCAATAAAGCAAGACATTTTACATCTATGAAATAGGGAACCAAAAATGAACAAAATGGTCAAAGAGAATGGAAATTTGACACATCAGCAAAGCATTTTTGTCTGGATGTTGGTGTTGAGTGCTTGGGTGTCATCTGCAAGTGTTTGTGATTTTGTTTCAGACTGCTCTCAGATCTGTAGGTAATACTCAAAATCTCCCAAACATACACACATTTTACAGGATTTGGGAAGCAAAATTTGGTTGAGTTTCTTTAGAGCTTTTGGGCTCTGCTGTGACTTTCCCTCATCACCTCATCTACATACGAACATTCCTACAGGACACAGACTAATCAATTGTTATTTATGTGTTAGCACTGTCATTTTAACAAGAATTATTTGGGCTCTCTTGAGAAATGTGCTTGCCCTCAAATGTTATTGCACTCCGAACAGAATAGGGGTAGATTTAGTGCATGGTGGATTATTGGGCACAGGTCAGCTGGAGGTTTTAAGTTGTGTGTGTGTGTGTGTGTGTGTGTGTGTGTGTGTGTGTGTTTTCAGTCTGGGCTAGAATCAGAGGTCCTCTTTTGAATGCATGCAGGTCGTTTGAGCATATGGGGGACAGCCTTGTGAGACATGGAGACTGCAGAGGAAGTGAGTGTGCATCTTAACGACTTCTGCTGTAAAGTTCGGACACCTGCTTTGCAACAGGCTGAGCAAAGCATGAATATACACGAACAAAGCAACAATAGAAATAGAAAAAAATAGAACTTTTTGGGAATAATGCGGTGACACACACACACACGCATGCACACACATGCGCGCACACACACACACACACACAGGCTACACATGAACGCAGGACAATTTAGAAAAACCAAATAACCTTGATAGCATGCCTTTGGTCTGTTGGAAGTCGGTGTACCCAGAGAAAGTCTATGTGGGCATGTGGAGCAGTTTCTTCATGCAGACTCCTACTGTGTTACTCCTCCGCCCCCCTGGGAGAAGCTCACACTGAAAAATGTGAAAGTGACAAAGAGCTGACCTTAGCAGGAGCAGCTATACTTGGTAAAATGGCAGAACAAACAAGCAAGCAAAGCATGAGCCACATCTAACTAACAGCTAAGTTATGAATACTCTGCCCTTTTTGCCTTTGATTGATTCGTTAACTGCCTCTGGGCTTAGCTGATATGGATGTTTGCCTAACAATGCTTCCCTGTAAAGAATATTGGCTTTAGGACTGTTGTCTTTTTTCTATCCCTCATTTGGTCAAGTCACACATACATATGCATACACCTTAGCATCTCCCAGTAAAATATCCCTCCAGCAAGAGAGAGTGAGGTGGATGCCTTTATGAATTCATGAAGAATATCAGGTATGTAAGTGCAAGCACTGCCTTTTTTCTTTAGCTGATTCCATGTGTGGTGCAGACTGTCACAGCGCAGAACAAGCTTGGCCTAATCACTCTGACTGCCTGGAGAAGACATAAGTTGACAGGCCATTACTAATGCAAACCTGGCCTACCTGCAGTCCGGGCCCTCTCTCCTCCCGATAGACGTGGCTTGAGACACTTTGACGCCCACCTTGCCAGTGCAGACAAACAAGGTGTCTGCATTATCCCTCACACACTGCAGAGAGACAGAAATGTAGGAACACAGCAAACAGGAACGAGAGCGCTCGATCTATCAGAACAGCACTGGCAAGCTGCTGTTTTTTTAATTTTGAAATAAAAAATGACAGTAGATGGAAAGTACATGTAACGAGAACAGGCAGGTCATCACAGGCAACGTATCCTTTTGGTTGTTGCACCCACTTGATTTCCATTTCCATAGATTCCCATACCTACAGACAGATTAATCCTTACTGAGGGATGTATTTTACTTTAAAGTCATATCTATGGTCTTCCAGAAACGAGGCCCCAAGATCTATATTACAGTTACATCACATTTACATTACATTACAGCCATTTAGCAGACGCTCTTATCCAGAGCAACTTATACAGGTTAAAGTTTTTACATAGACTGAGGCAACTGTGGGTTAAGCACCTTTCCCAAGTGTATGGTGGCAGTGCCACAGTGGGGAATCAATCCAGCAAGCTTTCAGTTACAAGCCCTGCTGATTACCACTATGCTATACTGCAGCCCAGTTATTTGGTCTTTGTGTGTATTATCCTCAGAAAACAAACTAACACAACAGATCACGAGTTTAAAGCAGAAGGAGGGCTAAATGAACCCAATGAACAAATCTGTTGATGGGGGGAGACGCTCTTTGGAAAACAAAGAGGACCAGTCACATGATGAACAATCATCAGTTCATCACTTCATTCTCCCCTCTGTCATCCCCACCTCTGAGAGGTAGACTGCCTAAAACTGCTTTAAATCATCATTAAACTCCGGGCTCCCCTCCGCACACCCCCCGGAGGTCACCTCCCCGCTCCGCGCTGGGACCATGTCTGTCACAGCTGTCCCGATCCCTTCATCCATCAGCCCCCGCCACGTCCACTCCGCCCGCCCCGATAACAGGGGAATTAGGAGCGGACCCGCGGATCGATACATTATTTAAGAGCCAGCGCGCGGATTGGCGATGAAAATTAATGAGCAACGTTCCGTGTCCATGTGCTAGCTGATTGCTGACAAATTCTCTGGAAAATGCAAAAGCAGCCCGCGGGCGTGGAGCCTGCCAGAGAGATGCTCTCCCATCTATTATTGATACAGGCCTTGACAAGCGCACTGAGGGAAAAAAAAGCGGAGCTTTGAAAAAAAATGCGCTGATAAAAGGGAGCATCTCATTTCGGCCCTGTGTCTGAGGGGGTGCAGTCTTTCCTTCCAAGTGACAAGGCTTCTGATTCAATGAAGACCTCTAAACAGGGGGTTCCCTTGCACCTCCTCCCTCCAGCAACCCACCCACTTTTTTAAAGTGCGTCCCTGTTTCATTCCCCCAGCCTCACACGCATCTCACCTTTACATCTCCTTCACAGGGGACTGGCCAGGAAACCTTATTGATTAAGCTCAGGTAAACATGAGAGAAACACTGAGATAATATAAACAACATAAATAATAAATAGAATCAAAGATATTACATAATGTAAAGCAAACTAATACATACCCTGTGGAGAATGTGAATTACTGGAGGAAGTATCACTGAGCGGTACAGAGTTATGCTGACTTCATCATAGACTTGATTAAAACAACTAGGATAAACAGTTTTATCTCTTGAAATTGTGCAATCATGCTTATGTATAATGTGAAGATTACTGATTTAAAAAACCGATGACATGTCTTGTAATCTTCTGGAGATGTTAATAAGGGCTGTGCCTGGTCATAACTAGGACTGAATGCCTCCAAGCAGTAACACGTTGTTACTGGAGCTGGTGATAGGGAGGTGTTACTCTCTGCGCAGTGATGGGGACACTGTGCTGTTGGAGGGGCTGTCATTTGGATAAAATGTGAATATATACTCATGACTCATTTAAATTAAAGATCCCAGAGTGCTTGTAAGAAAGAAGAGGGGTGTTAACACCAGTGTCCAGACCAAATTCCCAGGCACTCTCAATTTGGTCATCTTTCCATCCCCCCCAGTGTATTTGGCAAAAAAATCAATACCTCTCAACAGACACTGATAGAACAAGGGAGCTCTTTTTGCAAAATGTCTCACTCCATTCAGCTGCCATAACTACTGAAGTACTTGTACAAAAGAAGCAGATCTCAAACACACGCATTGTTTAGCAAATGATAAAAGAATGCTCTGTCACGATTTCTCATCTTGAAATGTGATGACACTTGGCGTATGCTTTGTAACCTCTGACCGTCTCTCAGAGTGTGCTGTGGACTCTCGTGCACTGTTGACCAGAGGTAGAAGAAAGTGAAAAGAGCAAACACGACAAAAGCCAGAAATGTAAACTTCAGTAGGAACCGAAATTGCAAAAAAAAAAAAAAAACAGAGCAGGAAGGGTTTCATTTGGACAGGGATGTCGAAAGGGCAGGTCTGTGAGGCGCCTTCGTTTAAAGAGGCACGGGAAGAAAGTGCAGAGGCGTGGTGTTCAAAGGTGCCTGTTTGACTTTCTGGCTCTGGATAAATTGAGGATAATGAAGACCTTTGAGACGGATGCACATGGATTCATTAGTCATCACATACTTTAAAAAGAGAAGACATCTCTGCATTGTAACGCTCAACACGTATGGCACAGGGCAGCATGCAGTCAGCAGCACAATGCTGCCCTGACTGGCTGCTCCAGGACACGGCTGGCTTACAGCTGGGGGTAGATGGAAGGATGCTGCAAGCATGGAGAAGATCA
This sequence comes from Megalops atlanticus, assembly GCA_019176425.1. Classification (NCBI taxonomy): domain Eukaryota; kingdom Metazoa; phylum Chordata; class Actinopteri; order Elopiformes; family Megalopidae; genus Megalops; species Megalops atlanticus. Next base: position 39,312,387 of record CM032880.1, on the reverse strand, counting down.
AGGAACATGTCTGAAAACACTTGTGTGTGGGACAGAGGGAGTATTGAAAGTGTGAAGCCAAGACCATTTCTGCAAATAAATGTATGCTTAAAAATTTTGTCATATAATAGCATCCATGTTGAGAAACCTCAAGGAAAAATGAACCTGGTAGAGAAAAACAACAGACCCTCCCCAAAACCCAAATTAAAAATACAAGACATACCCCTGAGCTAAAAAAATATTGCATGGCCCTTCTCCCTTTTGAACCCCCCATTCACCCCCAAGTTAATATTGTACAGTTCCTAATCGAGGGTACATTGAAAATGATTTAGCATTTAACAGTAATATGGTGTCAAAGATGCAGCACATGTACAGAGTTTAAAACGAACATATGGCTGATGTAATGTAAAAATACCCTGATATGAGTTAGTGGTTGCATTAACCACCCCTGTCTGTTTTGAGGCTAAGATTGAAACATGTTGTTTGTTTAAGAACAGAATTTGTACATTTACAAATGTTTTTCAGTGAGCTTTTTTTTTAAACTTTAAAGTTCTGTTTTCTGCCAAAATTCCCACTGCAAAGTTGGCTAGCTTGGACATGCTGCCTAGCAACAGATATCTTCATGTAACACAAGGTTGTTTTAATTAGCTACAGAAGGAAGAAAAATGCACACCACTACCTAGAAAGTACAAATAAGTGAGCGCAATATGTTTCTTACAAATGCAACCAGCATAAGCTACTATAGCGTGCATGTGTTTACATGTGTCTAGCTTGGTGCCTGTTTAGGCCAGTGATACTCTGGAGAAATGCTGTGTTGGATAGAGTTACTAGAAAGCTAATGTTGGCATCTGAAGCCAGCAAGTCACGGGGGAGAGATCTGGATGTGAATTGCTCACAGTGTCCAGTTCACAGATAGGGAGCATTGGGCTTTCATCTCTGGCCCTAATGAGCATATAAGCAGTGCCGAAGATGAAAAGGTTGGGGTTTCAAACACCTTTTTGATTTCTTTTCCAGCATTATTTTGGAAAGACCTGGGGCAGGGTGTGGTGGCCAATGCAAATGATCACATGACAAGAAATGTAAAGATCAATTCCTCACTTTTCTAAAACTAAGGTTCAGAGAATAGGCCTGTCTACAAATCAAGGTTAGAATAATCATTATAGAAATGTAATTTATTGTGGAGAGCAGCTTGAAAAAATGCACGTCTTTGTTTTCTTTTTACAGACCAAAAAAATATAGAGTCAATTTGAATATATTACAGAAATCTAAAAAGACAACCATTAGGCTGAGCTGTTGTTGGACAAATATTCCTGAAATCAAGTATTTGTGTAGGCTGCTTTAAGTGAAAAAAATTCTCATAACATATTCAGCCGAATTTCCTATCAAAAGGAATTTTTAATGTTTCTGCTTCATTTCAATGCATCGTGTCCTACGCAAGGCTTTCTCCCCACTTACATATTTAGTATTGACAGGGAGCACAGTGTTACCACAGTAATGAGACATCCAAGATATTTCTGTGTGAATATTTAAACTAATAACTATGATGCAGCATTTTCACCCAAATCATCTGCTCTTGTTCAGGCCTTTCGTCACTTAAAGAGGCATTGGTGAATTGTCATGGTCAGTTTACTTATGGCTAAAATGTCCTGTTTCATCTCAGGAGATGATGGAACTCGAAAGTAAAAGTACAACAAGCTTTGTCTGGATGGTGATGAAAAAGTTTGAGGAAGTGTCTTCATCTCTGCAGTGACTCATTGAAAGTGCTTAATGACACACAAGCCCCCTTGAAGATTATTGAAGCAGCAGGACTTCAAAGCTCATCTGACAGACAGACTCTACATAGCGTGATAAACCCACACTTCTTTGGATTTAAAAAATCAAATCATTCACCAAACTGGTATTAGCTACACGTCTGTTGTGACTATCCATCTTCAGGGCATGTTTTTTCCCCCTTCCGAGTATGGAGCCTTCAAACAGCAGAGGCACAGCTACTCAAGCACTTTTAAGCATCGTTAGCATGCAGCCCCTGGAGTGAGAAGTCCGTAATGAGAAGCCCTTCACTAATGAAGGTTAGGCTTTCATTCATATGAAAGTCAAGATCATCTGAAAGGCTTGACATCAGAAATGAATCCTTCTAAGGATGCACTCTCTTCAGAAATGAAGATGAGCATAAAATTCAACACTGGGCACTGGTCTATATTGTTCATTTCACATGAACTGTGCATTACTTTGCCAAGTTCATTATGTAATTGTATTACTATTACATAAATTTAATTTTTATCAGTTTTAGCTATTCCATCATGCTGTCATGTTACTCAATCCATTCTTCCCAGGAGACAAGGAATAGATAATAATTGGATTTATCATATTATCTATTATCTTCACAGACAATATAGCAACAATGCTGCAGATTCCTGCTCTATAACATCTGAAATATCTTCCCTAAAATCTGTGGCCAAGCCATAGGGCTCTCAGGCCCAGACTACTGCAGCTCTCTGCTGGCTGGCATCCCAGCAAGTGCCATCAGAACTCTACATTTCATTCACAGTACTGCTAATGGACTGATCTACAACTAACCAAAACACTGTCATGCTACACCTCTCCTCACCTCTCTACACTGACTACCTGTAATAGCTCTAATAAAATTCAAAACTCCGGTTTTAGTGTACCATAGCAGTAACCAATACTACACCCCCATATTTACAATCTATTATCATACCCTACACTTCTGTGATACCACTCTGCTCCACTACGTCTCGTCCTCTAGTATTCCCTCCCTGGAAGGATCACTCATTCACTACCCCTCTCTACCCTCACCCCCAAGGGGTATAATGAACTCCCCACAACTGTCAGAACAGAGGGATCACTGTTATTTTCTGGCGCAGACTCAAAACCCGCCTGTTCAGACTACATCTAGGCTCTCTGAACTCTGAACATGGAAAAAGCTAGTAGTTGTAAAATTGATTAGAATTTAAGCAGAGAAAATAAAAGTCTGGTAGCACTTCAAGCTTTTTCAGCATTACAAGCTCACATTATGGCAACATAACCATGGTGGCTGGAGATTAGTGGAAAGAGTTCAAGGTTGCATGCCCTACCACAGCACTTACTCCCTTTGTGGCAATGTTTCTCACAATGGCACTATATTTGAAGGATGACACAAGTGACCCGGCATCTGTGTATCTAATTGCCGGACCCTATTGAATGCACTTCTTGTAAGCTGCTCTGCATAAGAAGGTCTGTCAAATGGATAAATGTAAATTTAATGTGAATGTATCTATTTGATCTCTGTATAAAATAGTGTAACACTGGGGTACCTCAGGGATTGGTGCTTGGCCCCCTCCTCTTCTCACTATACACAACCTCACTGGCCCCAATCATCCAGGTGCACTGCTTCTCCTTACCACTGCTATACCGATGACACGTAGCTGTACTTCTCATTCCACCCTGATGACCCCACGGTCTCAGCACAAATCTTCGCCTGCCTCTCAGACATCTCAGCCTGGATGAAGGAATGCCACCTTCAACTCAATGCCACCTGTCTAAGACGGAGCTCTTCGTCATCCTTGTCAGCCCCAGTTCACTCAGCACGACATCACCATACAGCTTGCCTCAATAACACTCCATCTGCATCTGATCATGCAGATTTGCGCTGTACAACATCAGGAAAATCAGCTTATACCTATTTGAGTATGCTGTGCAGCCACTGGCTCCCTGTAACTGCCCACATCAGGTAGAAGACCTTGTTGCTTGTGTTCAGAACAGCCAACAAAGCTGCACCTATCTGAACACTCTACTACAGCGTTTCCCAAACCTCTCCTGGAGTACCCCTTGTCCTGCATGCTTTAGATCTCTCCCTGCTCCAAAACAGCTGATTCAAATGATCAGTTTGTTATTAAGCAGCTTCAGGAGTTCATAACAAGTTGATCATTTGAATCAGCTGTGTTGGAGCAGGGAGAGATCTAAAACATGCAGGACAAGAGGTACTCCAGGTAGTTTGGAGGTTTGGGAAATGCTCCTCTACTACAGGCGTATGTTTCATCCCGACCACTACGCTCTGCTACCGAACAGCGTCTGGTGCTCCCATCACATCACGGCACAAAATCATTATCCAGAACTTTCTCTGTCATTGTCCCCCAATGGTGGACACACTTCATCTTGTTCTGCTGAATCCCTCCCTATTATTAAGAAACATCTGAAGACACAGGTCTTCCACACTCACGTGATCACCAGAATCACTTCCAATTTCTTATGTCCTAAACTCGGTTTGACGGTTTAGGAAAAATGGTTTAAATGCACTTGTGTCTCTACCAGTACCATGTGTGGCCAACTGAAACTTGGTCATGCAGCATTTGTAGTATTGTGACTCTGTGTATGGCTTTCACTTGTATGGTACACTGCCTCACTTGTAAGCGGCTATGGATAAAAGCATCTGCCAAATGAATAAATGTAATGTAAATGAAGAGATTCATCATTAGCATGTATTATCATTGTAAAGGTCAGAAAGGTCTTTGAAGACTGCAGACAAATGGTCATTGATCTCTACAATCTGGAACACGGCTATATAAAATTATATAAAATGCTGAAGCATATTTTGAGAAAGAACCCATGTCTGCTGTAAAATAGGACAGAGAGTTTATTATGTTTCAGTGCTGTATACATCCACAGGTCCTGCAGCCTTGAAACTTGGGGGAGTTATGAATTCCAGCATATACTTTGGCCAAAAATCCGGTCCCTTTGCCAAGAAGTTCAAACTTGGTTGAAAGTGGACATTCCAGCATGACAATGATCCAAAGCATTCATCCAAATCTATGAAGAAATGGGAAAAAAACTTCACACAAAATAAATGTTCTCAACTGGTTATGTCAGTCGAGGCCTCAATCTACTTCACATTGTTTGTTCAAACTCAATAAAGAAGTTCATAAAATGAAAACCAAAAGATATGAAGAATTTGATATGAAGATATGGCACAATTCTGGTCAAAGACATCAAAATTCCACCCAGAACCTTGTAAAACACCACTGGAAGTGTGTTGTCACTGTTCATCCATGGCAGTAGAGGACTTACAAAATACTAATTATGTGGATGTGAAAAAATATGGCCATTGCTTTCTATGGAATAATATCCATACAATAATATTCATGCTGTATACAATACTGTCAAGATTAAAGTATAACATTATTAATTATTAAAGCAGAAAATGATCCAATATTAATTTTTTTCTTGTATAGTATGTTTTTGTTGCCCCTGTTTAGTCAGATGTATGAAAAACTACACACACAGTCACACACAAAGACACATATACATACTGTAAATGTACATGTAAATGTACATGTCTACACAAACACACACATGGGTGGTAAACAGTCAAAGCACAGGTTTACTCATCTTTTTTTTAGAGCAAAGGTGATCTACAACCATGTCAAGGAGGTGACATTCATCCTTCTTTGATGGGGAAAAACATTTAAGATATACTCATCATTAAAAACAGCGGATGGAAATGTAATAAAATAATGTTCATAATAAGCGTCACATAATTGCAACAACTCTCATTTGGGGCTAGGTGTCCTGATATGTTTGAAAGATACTATCATGAAAACGTAATGCATTCTTTCGAAGTGTTGCTAAAACTGCTAAACGTATCGCAGTTGTTCAGAAACATTCTGAACAAAGGTGAACCTATTCGTCCTCTCAGCAAGAACTTGGAAAAACTAAAGTTGATCACACAGAGGGGTTATAAACACCTTCAGTAGGATCTGCGTATTTACCTTTCAAAAGCGAAATGTTAACACACGATTTATTCATTTCTTTTGCTGCGCTCCGAATCAGCAAATATTTACGGCGCCTCATAAATACAGCCTCCCGTGTCTCTGACAGACACAGACGTCCTCGGCGAGACGGATTAGTCGGTAATGTGAACTGAGCGCCACTCTCTCTCACTCTACCGGTGCCGTGATTGAACCCAACAGCTCCGCGCAGTTTCATTTTGAAATAGAGGTCCGCTGTACAGTCACCCCGGCAGTGAACGCGCGTTCCTGCGCTGTTTTTATTCTGGATTTTTCTCGAAGATTAATTCCTCGCTTCCCTTCCCCTGCCTGTCAATTCAGGGATTGAAGTCATTTTTTAAAATAGCGGTCCCCGGCAACGGTGGCTGGTTGGAAAATAGATTGAGCAACGCCATTTTTCTGAGAGGTTAAAGAACAGGATTAATGTATAACCCTGAAACTATCAACGCGTGCCTGTGAGTACTGAACGGAGAAAATTGGTACACTCCAAATCCCTGAGGGGGAAATGGCAAAATAATAAAAGTTAATGAACAGAAACCAATTATACTGTTGCAGTAGGGTGAAAGCTTTGCAAACATCTAGAAGCATCCGTGTGGACAGGAAGGACACGTGACTCCGTGGAACACAGAACCCCACGTTTGTGATGGAAAAAAGGTCTGGCCCGATAGCTGAACATCTCACCTTGGGTCCATGCATTTTCAATCCGTTAGTGCAGACCCGGCCCCTGGCATAGGCGGTATAGGCGAATGCTAGGGGCGCCGTCCATCCATAGGGGCGCCCCAAATGAAAGGGAAAAAAAAGGGAAGAAAAAAAATTCAAAATCTTTAACTTTTGCTATTTTTTACTAATAATATTTTAATACTATTATTTCGAAATATTACCAAAAAAGCCCACAACAACATAACTACACTATTTTCTGGGTTGCCCGCCGCATCACCCCCCGTCTTACTTACACTTACCTGATTGTGGACTGTGGGGGATGGGCGAGTTATCTGACCTAGTGAGTGACACTGACCGTGAGACGTGATACGATTATTATCAATAACCTAATTCAAATATATATCTATCATGTCAAAAAGACCAAAGCCCTCTAGTGCCCAGAGAAGAAAAAGGAGAAGAGGAGGAAAAACGGGAAGCAGACAGAGGTAATGTGATGAATGAATAGTTTATCTATTGCATAGTAGTTATAGTTGGAGCTTAGTGTTACTAGCTTACTTTGGACGATAGTAACGTTCGCTAATTTAATAAATAGCTAGAGTTAACATCAGTTACTCCCGCCTTAAATTCATTAGGGAAAGTTGAAAAGACTATTCAGATGTTTGGGGAATAACCTACAACATAATTTTGAGAAATAAACTTTTCCTATGAGTGTGCATGAGCACGAACCATCCACTGTCTGCCTCAAGAAACCAGGCACACATTTTTATTGACATCTTAATCTAGTTAGCCAAGGTTAGCCCTGCTTGTAATAGTCAATTAAAATGCTTTTCCTTTTCCATCCCCTTTTGTAATTAATAGTTGTAACTTTGTAGGGTTGGGTGATAAAACGATAACAATAATTATCGCGATATAATTTTCCTCGATAGAAATATAACAAATGTTCGATATTGGATTTTTGCCGATATCCGATGTGCCGATATTTTCAAACTCATTTTGGCCGATTGCCCATGCTGATACTGATATAGTGTGTGTGTGTGTGTGTGTGTGTGTGTCAGCAGTTCAGAATGCCACGTAATTTAAAAATGGTCTCACTCCCCTCCAGAAGCAGAGAGAAGCTTATCTGTCTTATTATGATCGCTGTCTTATTTCCCATTGCATTCTCTCCTTATGGAGCCGCGATATTTATTTTGAATGAGCAGAGACACAATAAAGTTACAGACTTTATGACTTTATTCGCTGTTCAGTGTCGTTGTGTAAGTGAACAAACACAAATTTACGCCCTCTGTCTGAGTCCCAAAGCAGGAACTAGGCGATTTCGGGTCGTCTTATTTTCCATTTCTGTCTCTGCTTCCAGAGCCGCGTTATTTAAAAATTTTCTCACGCCCCCTCCAGAAGCAGAGAAAAGCTTAGCAGCACACAGCTAGGATCCTCCCAGGGTCAGAAACTTAGCTAGGGGTCGATCGAAACCATTAGGACCTCCGTTCGAGTCCCAAAGCACGAGCTCGGCAATCGGGGGCGTTCTTGTTTCATTTCAAATCGAATTCTCTACTTACCGAGCAGAGGTGGAAAACCCCGGCTTCAGAAAGTAAAAATCCTACCATATATTTGTTCTAGCCATTCACTAAACAAGGTGATTTCACTAATTAGCTCCTCTACCTGGCTGAAAAGTTGTGCTAATTAAATTCAGCGGGTGTAGTGCATGGGTGGAACAAATAGGTGGCAGGACTTTTACTTTCTGAAGCCGGGGTTTTCCACCTCTGTTACTGAGCCACGATACAATAGCCTCACGCCCCTCCGGAAGCAAATAGAAGGTTAGCAGCACACAGCCAGCATCCTCCCAGGTTGAGAAACCTAGCTAGGGGGGCGGTCGAAACCATTAGGACCCCCGTTCAGTCCCAAAGCACGAGCTCGTCGATCGCGGGCTGTCTTGTTAGAGTGCATGAAAATGCACTCTATTGTTATCCGAATTTTTCTTATTAGAGTGCATGAAAATGCACTCTGTTGTTATCCGAAATTTTCTTATTCTTCTTTTTCTTCTTCTAACCAATTTTGTGCGTTTAATACAGCTTCAACTGTTTAACGTAGAAACTTCATTCAAACTGTGTTGCGTAGGTCTTACAAAGGACACTTATGCTATGTATTTTTATTTTTGTAACATTTATACTTTTTAAACTATTAATTAAAAACTATCAAAATTTTCCCCATAGACTTAACATTGGCCTTTATGACATCACAATAGAGCCATTAAGCAATTAGAATCTTGTGGCAGCTGTTCTGACCACCTACATCTGTTTGATGTAGGCCTATATACTTTTATCTATGTAAAATTAGACTGTTTGCATTTTCATGCACTCGTAATTCCCTGGAATTACATTCTCTAGTTTAATTTCAAATCGCATTCTCTCCTTACGCAGCCGCGTTATTTAAAAACGATCTCACCCCCCTCCAGAAGCAGAGAAAAGCTTAGCAGCATGCAGCTAGGATCCTCCCAGAGTGAGAAACTTAGCTATATATTTTACCCCTCCTCGCATCACTGGTGCTTTACAAGCATTGCAAATAGCAATTTGTTATCTGTTTCAGATATTTTGAAATACTTCCATACAGCTGACATGTTGAAGCTTGTTGCTGGCGCTCATAATAAACATTTAGCGTCATCGCATGCGCATAGTTAAGGCGTCACCTTATCGGCCAGGCATATTGGCAGAAATGTTCGTATCTGCCCATGCTGATAATTAACTTAAGTTTTTATCGGCCGATACCGATGTCGTGCCGATATCATCGTCCATCCCTAGTATAATTAATGTCCATGCTTAGTAGCATGCACAGAAATCAACTGCCAATCATGTCGCAGGAATAGAGGTATGCATTGCGCAAGTGAGGTGCATGGTGAGAGGTACAAATTCAGGCCAGCACGTATTGTTTACGGACACAGTGGCTGATAGGCTTGTAGTTGGAGCGGAATAAGCCAAATAAGCGAAATGAGCGACACCGAAGAAAAAGCAGTGCCCATGATCAGCTCTAAGGACGAAGACATCGTCGACAAGAAAGGTCACTCAACTTTGGTAGTTTGGAGGTATTTTACAATATTATTTATTTACAATCCGACACAAAACAGAGCAACGTGCACTGCAAACTGTGCCGAAGACACGTGCCATCAAAGACAGACAACACCACAAACCTGTTTCATCATTTGAAACAATTTCACCCGTTAGAACACGCAGAAAGTAAGAAATTACAGTCCCAAACGAGTGTTGTTAGTGGACTCTTGACAAGCACCAGGCCAGTACCCAGTGCGACTACCAGCAGCGAACGATCATATCAGCATTTTCCAGCACCGTGCCTTACGACAAAAAACGAAAAGACACAAAGACATCACAAATGCAATTGTATATTGCATTGCAAAAGACATGCTTCCCATTAGCAACTGTCGAAAATGAGGGATTCAAGAAGCTTATCAGCTGTCACAGGGCAGCTTTAAAACCTGAGACTAGACAGACTTGTCTTTCTTGCCCGTAACTTGGAGGGTAATGGCTTTGCTTGTTTAAAACTTGTACAGAAGATACTGACCACAGTTGAGATTTTTCTTTTGTCTATTTGTTTTGTTTACATTGTCAGCAAAAAGACTTACAAAATGTTTCAAACCATCTAGTTTGGCATGCTGACCAGAATTAAGATTTCTTTGTCTATTTATTGTTTTATTTATTGACATTATCCTTTAAAACACTTTTAAACTTTGTAGTCTAAGCCATCTTACGTGTGTGCTGTATCACACTGCAGCATTTAATTTTTCTGTCAAGATATTTATTTTGTTGAGGAAAAAGGACTGAAAAAGGATTTTACTTAATTTTACTCATGCATATTTTGATGTTGAAAAAAAAATTGTTTTGAATGTTCTACCTCAGATTTGTGAAATATTCCGCTGTTTGGCAAGTGTTTGTCATGTTCTGACCATAAATAATAGTTTAAAACCACAATTAACCATCTGGTTTCTTCAACTTTCACTCAGGAGCAAAAATCAGCCTTTAAACTTGAAAGAAATAATGATTTGACATTTATCGTAGTAATCAATATCGACTGATTTGAAAATTTTTATCGTGATAACATTTTTGGACATATCGCCCAGCCCTAGAACTTGTAAGCCTTTGCATTTTCATTATTGGTTAGTCTTATATGTATAGCAAACAGCATGCATCATGTGTGAGAAGTGCTCATTGGTGCTCATAGGTGTAATTACTCTTGCTGTTTGTGTTTACAATGTTATAGGCTATAATGTGGCTTAGGTGCTATTATTGGCTGGGTTTCACCATCAGCAGCTTTTTTATTAATGTAATGTAACACCCAATGGTCACATGTACTCCTCTTCTCTCTTCAGATGCACTTTTGAAATATTTTAGTCCCACCCCTGCAAATCCTGGGCCACCTGCAGACACCAAAGACATAAAGCTATGCAGTTTCTGTATGAGTGTATGAACATGATGATTGGTGGTGGAATTGGCTAGGGGCACCAGCTAAAATCTTGCCTAGGGCACCAAATTGGTCAGGGCTGGCTCTGCGTTAGTGCACCAAGCTGACAACAGTGACCAGATGTCAATTACTGAGGGTGCATACTCATGTAGCATTCAGAAAAATTTCTCCAAGGGGAAGGATAGCCCCTTAAAGAAAGACAGACTAGTGAATGTGATTAAAAATAAGGAAGAATTACCAGCAAAACATCAAGCCTTGTAATATGGCTAGAGTTTTGAAATATGAAGAATTTCACCTGGAAAGGAAGTATCAGGCATGTGTCAGAAGCATAAACGGATTACCACATGGGCAAAGTGGGCACGTGCCCAGGGCCCTGGAGCCAGTGGGGGCCATTGGCCTTAAGATTTTTTTTTTTTTTTAATGTATAAGTGTGGCAGAGCTGTAGTGTGTGGCTTGTGTGAGCCCTGCGTAAAAGCCTTGGTAGCGGGTAGTAGGTAGACGAGCGGTTGCAGCAGTTATGTCACTCCCTGAGACCTGGTTAACTAGCATTGTTGACAACAGGCTATGGGTAATTTGCCTTTAGCTCAACTGGCAACGACGCTGGCCGTAAGGGGTTGGCAGTGAGCCGTAAGAACCCAGGTTTGAAACTCGCTCGCTCCCTGACCCACGTAACATCTAACCGAACACAACACAATCTACACCTGTTACATAAAGAATTTTTGTTTTTAAAATATTGGAGTAAATGTGATTTTGAAAATGTATTGTTTGAATGTTTTGTAAATTAGCCGATTAAATCACATAATGTAATGACGTAGGCTGTAGGTCAAATGTCAATTTTGTGGTCAACATGGAGAACCACACGCTTAGCGGGTCGGCAAAGCATTAACCTAAAAAAAGAAAAAGAAGCTAAAGATGCCGCTTTGGTACAACAAATACCCTCTATTTCAACATTTTTCACCAAAAAACTCCTCAAAGAAGGCCAGAAGAAAGCTGGTGGTTTAGGTAGGATATTTTTCACTGCGTTTTTTTTTAATTAAGGTGTGTGTTTGACTCCTAAAGATGTATATACTGTGCTGTACATGGCATGTATAGAGCGAAACAGACCTAAAATGGCAGTAATTTAACATGTCAAAATAATGAATATAATTTCAAAGTAATACATGCTGTGTGGTTGTGGGTTGCCCTGTGCTATTGTTTGACCAAACTCTGTGTGCTTGGGGAGGGCACACGCAGTGTGCGTATATTATTTGCGTGTGTAGGTAGGGGCCCGTGGCGGGTTTGTGTCCAGGGCCCATGGTCATGATAATCCGTCCATGGCCAGAAGTTGGGGTGAAGGGGTGACGAGAGCCTCATGTTTTTCAGAGGGAGTATCATTAGCATTGCGCATTACCTCATGAACAAAGGGCATGTTTGCGAGGGAGGAGGAGGTGGGAAGGAAACGTGTGGGCCGAAGCAGAGAGAGAGAGGTGAGGAGAAGTGGAAACAGAGTGAGTGAACCGTGGGCCAGTCCTGCAGTTTCTCACGGCACCGTTACCTCTCTAGGCCTCGGCCGCTCGCCAGCTGTGGTGCACATTGAATGGCTGATTAAGCACAAATTGATTAGTGGGCGCTTATTAGCATCCCGTTAGCGATGACCTATACCTCTTGAGCCCCACCGTGCTCTGACTCAAATGGATTAACAAGCACGATATTTCTGCCAGGGACAGAAAATCAGTGAACACTTGTCAGAAAGCCCGAAATCGATGAAATTCACATCATTGACCCCCCACGGACCCACGGCAGCACTTTCTTGTCAGTGGACCAATACCCACAACAGATTTCATATTTGCATTTTATTTACATTTACAATCAGTCCCTTTTTCCTGGCTTCAGCTCACTCAGATGTCCTTGTCCTGCACTCCCATCTCAGTTCTCAAGGTGCTTTCTCGGCCTGTGGGGGGAACCACCCCCCCGACTCCCCCAGGTTTAATCTACCACCCAGAGTATCGATAGCAGACTTTTTCCAAGGGGCCAGTTCCCAGATGAGAGAAGGAAACAGAGCCCACATCAATGGTAGTATTCCTCTGGGTGGTTGAAATGCCACACAAAGCTCTGGGGTTAAATTAATACATTAGAAGAAGCCTCTACTGCACTGAGAACTGAAAAAGGCCATTATAGCCATAGCCAGGACATAGATATAGACATTAAGGTTGCATTAATGCACATTATGTTCATAATATGTGTTGGAATATGACATTGTTCTTTCTTTCTCTGTCTTCCCTCCTGGTGTAGGTGGCTGTATACAGTACATACAGTGTGTAGTGTGAACAACCTGTACATCAATTATAGCTTAGTGGCTAAACATACTATCAGTAATAGACAATTTTGTTTTCCACATCTTAGCTCTTGTATTTTTGCTTTGTCTTGTTGTTATTCATTTTGCAAAAACAGTAATATAGGCAATCTCTTAAAGATAACAAATGCAATGTTTTATACATCTCCAGTATCAGATTGTAATACAAGATTTTCATTGAGGTATGATGCAGAAATTATGACTCTCTTTTTATCTGCTTACAAGTGAAGAGTGAAACAGAGGAACAAATAGCTTTGTGTAGTAAGAATTTAATATTAATCTAGAAATCACTATAATTGGACTTATGTCCAAATGTGGCCTTCAGACTATGTTATATTCTATGTTATGATTAAGCAATGATGAAATAAATAAATAAGTATAACATGTGACTGATGTCTCTCTCAGCCATCTGTTAATCAGAAAATCATGCCAATGATTTAACTACAAATGAAAAATTAAATAATGCACTGGGAAACAAACACTATGGAAACTGTGTGTGTGTGCATGTGTGTGTGTGTGTGCGTGTGTGCATGTGCGTGTGTGCATGTGCGTGTGGGGTGTGTGTGTGTGCATGTGTATGTGTGTGAGAGTGTATATGTGTGTGTACAAATGCATTGATTTAATTTCAATAGTGAGCTTTTCCCTCTGTAAATAAGATTGAATAATGCCACATAAATTCTGCTTCCTGTAATGTAACAACATCATTACAATAAATCAGTCACCTATGCTGCAGATAATAGGAAATCCAGCCTTGAAAGTAGACTAACGCAATAAGGACAATCAACATGCGGAAACAGGCTCTCTGCAATATAATAATTCCACCTGATTTGCATAGATTTAATAAAAGTAAAAAGATGAAGAAACAGTGCATTGCAGGTGACATTTTGTTTGCTTCATGTCATGGAGATTTTAATATGGTAGGGTCCAGTGGGTCATCGTATCTTGTTGTTTACTTTATTACAAAGTTATTTCTGTGGTAATCCTGAATAACCAAAATACTATCATGGAAAGAAGTAATTCATTGTTTGAGCAGTGCAGCAGAAAGTTATAAACAAGTATTTGTATCTCAGATTATATTATAACTAACCCTTCCAAATCTAGACACTTATTAGTACTAAAAAGTATACAATGGCAAATTCATGATATCCACATGCACAAGCACATGGATTAAAAGGCCAGAATAATTGAACCAGAGTTTTTCACGCGTTAGTATCAACGTATTGCTTGTCACATACACTCAGAAGATTATCTGGACTATTGATCCCAGCCAAGGAGAATTATGTGGCTAGGTCAAACGTGGCAATGGGTCACATTCTCACAGGATATCCAAATCTCCCCACAGCTCTCAAAAGAGATACAAAGGGACTCCACAGAAATAAAAACACGTGTCTGTTGGTTTGGTGCCCTAGTAGAACGCTCAGAACAGGCAACACCTGTACAAGACAGAGGCCAATCAGACTCTTCCTTGGTTCCGTCATTTCCACAGTGATAAATCCCTCTAGCTGCACAGTGGGATGTATAGAGTTAAATCAACACAGAGCCCCACAAGTTTCTAGAGTGTGAAAAATTACCACCAGGACCTGGAATATACAGCTGAGTGAGCCTTCCAACAATGCCATATTAAACCATTAATATTTAAACCTTAATGTTTCTTTAACTCGCACTTAGACAGCAGGGAAAAGACCGTTTTAAAAACACGTAAGAGTCAAAGGCAGGACCTGGGAGTAATGCCACTGACAAGAGGCCTGGGGATAGAAGTGGCCCGAACGTTAAAGCTTTCTCCTAAATTTGGCAGTAAAAGAAAATACTTATCTATAATTAAAAAGTTAAAGGTAGCATCCAACGTGACAAAACATTACAGCGGCTCACAGGTACTGCAGACACAAAAATGTGAGATTTTAGATATCACATCATTCATAAAATGAGTCCTTTTTTTGGTATTTTTAAGACAAGATGTTTTTTTCCACTTTCTGATTTCTTGTATAAAGTTTGACCATCTGTGATGGAGATGGGTCTGTGCTCTATTTCTGTCCAAGAGCCTGCCGAGTGTCTGAATCAGAATAGTGTCGCGACCGCCACGTCACCAGTTCTGGTGGATGTCCATTTACTAGACCCAGGGGTGATCTGAGTCGGGCGTAGAGAAAATTAAGAGCCATATTGTGGTGAATTTCACCGTATAAATTAATAAAAACTTCACTTAAATGACGCAGTGCGTTTTAAATTGGATATTGACCTGAGAACTTTGTGGCTTTTGTCTTACGGCTGTAAGTTCATTGCAATTATATTTATATATGCTGAAAGGAAGGAGGAAGTACAGAATGTGTTGGGGTCAGGGGGAATAGCTAGCATAATTGTAGAGATCACCTCAATCTTAAGGGAAAAGCTGTGGGAACTTCACACCACATAAAATCAAGAATCATTACCTTAAAAGACAGAAAAAGTTTTTTCCTTGATGACCTTGAAGGAATGCAGCTATCAAATAATTTATAACTGCATACAGCCCTCTGCTCCCCTCTCCCCATGCTGCCCAAGAGGCTTGCTCAGCAAGGGGGAGCATGCGGGCTCAATTGGCCCTGGGTGACGTTTAGACCACAGCACTCAGACACCCAGAAAGACTAGACGTGTTAGGGATTTGGTAAAGGAGCTGTGAACAGATGGGAAGTGGCTATAGTCTCCTCTGCTGAAGACGGTATCGATGTAAGCACCTCCCACATACACCCTGGGCCTTGTTGGATGGAACCCGTCCAGATCGTTCCTGGCATGACATGGAACTCATCACCATCTGTCTCCCAGGACAGCAGCCTCCCAACACAGCCATCCTGCGCCTCCTCCCACCCTAATAGAGAGAGATGGAGACACATGCATTTCTGATTATACAAACACCTGTTTTTATTTAGGAACACAGGGGCTGTTAAAGGCCATTTTTCATACCACAGCTACCTATGTGCTACACTGTTTCACCTCGCAAGTGAATGTGATATTGCTGATATCATCATCATACTTCAAAAATTGTTTTAGTAGCTGTAATTCCTCCTTAGCTTTTACTGAAAAAATGTGATGTGGTGAGGACCTGTATGATCTGCCTTTCAAGGAGAAACAGGGGTTCGGGGGTTCAGGGGTTGGAAGAGTAGATTCAGGCATCTGCAACAGCATGCCATTCAGAATTAAGAGTTGTTCAGCTTTTGCTCCTCCAATCATCTGTAACGTCAGTTTCAAGGATCACCCAGTATTCTGACTGTTTTGGGTTTCACATGACACAAAACACCAGTCGACTAAGGAATCACCTTGAAAGATTACATTAAAATAATAAAAATGAATCTAATAAACCCCCAAAATAACTTAAACATGATTAACAGACATGCACAGTAAGATAAAGTGATTTTTAATCTAATAGTTTATTATGATGATGATGATTAACATTATTGTTATTATTATTATTATCATTAATAATGCATTCATGCAATGTTATGTTGTAATAGAACAATGGTGTCCACACTCTGTATGAATACACTTTCACAGTAATTAGTACACAGTCCAGCTGTGCATGTGCTTGGCATGCAGCTAAATGAATCCATTAGCATAAAAACAGAATAGTTTACATTTAAACCATGTCATTAACAAACAGTGCAAATGAAAGGACAACAGTATGGCTCCAGAAGGTTAAAAACTGAATGAAGGTCTTAATGGCAGTGAGCAGGGATACTTGAATGGTTTTTATCCATCTCTTATGGGTGTTTTTCTTTTTTTGCAAAACAGTGTTAGCTGGAAGAATGATGAAAGCATTCCATGACACATCGCTGTGGCAACGATTGTATTAATTGAAGTCCTGGCAGCGCGCTTGTTTTTCCATCCCAAATGATATGCATACTGTACATATTTGATGTGTTATTAAAATTTCATATCAGCCACTGAGCAGGTTATTTACCTCATTAAAATAATTGATGGGCCATGAAGGGGCATTGTTTTTGCCTGACTAAAGTAATACCACTACCCATTCGTTCAGAGAGCCCGGCTAACTGGTGAAGAGTGAGGATCTACCAGGGCTCCCTCCACAGGTGGCAAAACAGACACGCAGTTAGGGTGACCAGGTGTCGCGCTTTGCGTTGTGCTGCACAGCATTTTGACCCTTTGTCCCGCATCCCGCATATTTAGATAATGTCCCACATTTTCACTGGTCATTTGGTTTTTAATTGTCAGAAATAAGAATACATGGATGCGTTCTTTTACGCCCGGCACATGAGCCGCTTATGCAGATGCGGCAGTTTCTACTCTATTTAATAGCGCTACATCAAAAGCAGCAACCTGGCTCATACAAATGCAACGTAGCCAAACTTTTCTAAAAGCCTGGATTTCATCCAATGGCTGAGAACAGAGCAGTGAAGGCGGTCATCAAGAGGCTGTGACGGCCGTCAATCAAACTGTGCATAGACGTGGGGCCGGTGACATGTTATGTTGCAAAATTAGTGTGCCCTTGGGATGACAAACAGCACTGTGTTCATCATACCTTTCATTTAGCAAAAGCTGTAGCCTGTATCTTTTATGGCCCAACTGGTGTGCTGTGGAATCGACTAGAGGACAAAGTATAGGTGTTTGAGAGCCGAAAGGCAGAATACAAATGTTCGGACATTCTAAAACGCTTAATGTGAAAAGGCTTAGTGCAGGCCCGGCGCCACGGGGGGGCATAAGGGGGCGTCGCCCCCCTCAGATGGACTACCCTGCCCCCTCAGTGAAGATTAAGGCCTAATTTGAATTCAACGAATTGAACTGTGTTGAACGAGGTACAACACAGATAGTATGGGATATCACCGTCGCCCCCTCAGTTCAACCCAGCGCTCTTCACCGAGCATCTGAGGCTGAGCGGGGCAGGCTTGTGTTGTACCTCATTCCTCTCCCTCAGGGAACAGTGGTTATATGCATAACCTTACGCTCCCTTTTGGTCGATTCACTCGGTACAACACAGATAGTATGGGACCTATATACACGCCCCGCGCAGCCAGGGCTTAAGAACACCTTAACGCCCCGCCACAGAAGAAAGGACTGAAGAGGCCACCGAAGGGGCCATTACGTCCAGGCGGTAGTAGCGTATAAATGTATGTGGGGAAGTCCATGATGCCGCAGAGCACACCTGTTCCACTCACAGTCCCTTAAATAATGCCTAAGACGTGGCCATCCCCCGGGTCGAGTGGGCACGCAACTCTTCAGGCAAAGACAGGCCCCTAGCAGTGTAAGCCAGCGTAATGGCCTGAACGATCCAGTGGGAGAGCCGCTGTTTAGACAGTGCCTTGCCACGCACTGGATTAGCAAAACAGACAAAGAGTTGGTCGCACAGCCGAAACTCATGTGTTCGTGATATATATGTACGCAGCGCCCGCACCGGGCACAGGAGGTGCAGCCTTCTTTGATCCTCAGAAGTAAATGGAGGAGGTGAAAAGGCAAGTAGTTCGATCGCCCTAGACTGATAAGACCTAGGCAAGACCTTAGGAACATAAGCAGCATTAGGGTATTACCAAGCCTTAGTGTCATCAAGTGCGAACTGAGCGCAGGAGGGGTGCACAGATAGCGCATGAATATCTGAGACGCGCTTTGCTGAGGCTAAAGCAAGCAGGAACGCAGTCTTGTAAGATAAAAACTTTATGTCCACTGAGTCCAGAGGCTCGAAAGGGGAATCACATAAGGCCTCGAGAACAATAGGGAGGTCCCATGACGGCACAGATGACCTAGTAAAGGGTCTAAGGTGGCGTACTCCCTTCATAAAACGGATGGCTAGCGGGTGCGCTCCAGGCGACACCCCCTGAAAACCAATGTGACAAGCAGAAATCGCGGACAGGTAAACCTTTAAAGTTGAGAAGGAGAGTTCCTGATCAAGAAGTTCTTGCAGATATGTTAAAACATCCACAATAAAACACTGAAAAGGTGTAAGGTTTCTGAACTGGCACCAGCGTTCAAACGCACGCCACTTGTAAGAGTATAGATTTCTTGTGGACGAGGCTCTCGCACTTTGTATAGTGGCAATGACGTTGGCAGGCAAGCCCCTGGCCACTAAACTTGAGCGCTCAGCCGGTAAGCCTGTAGGCGCCACAGCACTGGTTGGGGATGCAGTATCTCCCCCCTTGCCTGCGTTAAGAGGTCTCGGCGAAGGGGAAGAGGCTATGGTTCGTCCGCCAAGAGGCTGATTATCTCTGTGTGCCATGGTTTCGCAGGCCAGTAGGGAGCCACCAGGATCAGAGACAGCCTGTCCTGACGTACTCGCTCCAGGGTGGGTAGAATTAACTCCACTGGGGGAAATGCATACAGGAGGCACTTCGGCCAGCTGTGTGCCAGCGTGTCCACCCCGAGGGGGGTGCTGGCGTCTCGCATGGAAAAGAACGGGACAATGCGTGTTTTCTCTGGAGGCGAAGAGATCGACGTCGGCCCTGCCAAACCGATCCCAAATCTGTGACACCACCCGGGGATGTAGGCGCCACTCTCTCACAAGAGGGCCACCTCTGGACAGGAGATCCGCCCCCTGGTTGAGATAGCCCGGGACGTGAGTTGCTCTGACCGACAGCAGGTGTTGTTGGCTCCATAGCAGGAGAGATCGAGAGAGCTCCAGCAATGGGAGCGAACGAATCCCCCCTTGTCTGTTTAAGTATGACACCACAACTGAGTTGTCTGTCCTGATCAAAACATGATGGCCCTGCAGAGCCGGGAGAAAATGCTTGAGGGCTATGAAAACTGTCAGTAGTTCCAGATAGTTTATGTGGAGTCTGCTCTGGCTCAGAGACCACTCCCCCCTTTACTGTTTTGCCCTCGCATATAGCTCCCCATCCCCTGAGGGAAGCATCTGTGGTCACCACCTTGTGGGACAGAACCCTGCCTATGGGCGCCCCTTGGCACAGAAAATGTCGTTGTCTCCATGGAGCGAGCGCCGATAGACAAGATGCGTCCACAGTCAGTCTCCTGTGGAGATGACGTGATGTGTTCAGACGATGAGACAGTACCCACCGCTGAAACGCCCTCATGTGTAATAATCCCAAAGGGACGACTGCTATCATTGAAGCCATTAAGCCCAAAAGTCTGAGAAACGTGAGAAAGCGAAATTTGTGTCCCAATTGAAACTGAGCCAAACATTCGCAGAAGGCGTTCAGTCTGTGATCTGCTAGAAATGCTCGACCAGTCAGTGCGCATATATTGAGACCCAGGAATTCTATTTTCTGACGAGGGGTCAGGGAACTCTTGTTGTAATTCACTGAAAATCCCAACATCTGAATGTGAGACAGCACCGTGGCTGTGTGTGTGGCTGCTAGTAGCTGTGAATGAGAAACAATGGCCATCCAGGTACACCAAAATTTGTATGCCCTGAGCACGCAGCGGGGTGAGGGCTGCCTCCAGTGTTTTCGTAAAAACACAGGGGGAGAGAGCTAGACCATAGGGAAGCACGAGGTATTCGTAAGCCGTACCCTCAAATGCAAATCTGAGAAATTTTCTGTGATCTGCATGAATAGGGACATGTTGAAATGCGTCGGTCAAGTCTATGGAGGTGAACCATTGTCCTGGCCTCACTGAGTTCAGAAGCTGGCGTACTGTTAAGATTCGGAATTTGTACTCCCTTAAATGCTTGTTCAGCGACGTGAGGTCTAATATTGGGCACAAACCCCCGTTGCGTTTGGGTATGGCGAAATAGCGGCTGTACCACCCGCATTGTGCTTGAGAGTGTGGAACTACTCTTATAGCTTTCTTCGAAAGCAGACAGATTATTTCCTCTCTCATGACTTCGACCACATCGCCGGACACAGTCGTCTGGATGACAGAGGTGAACCGAGGCGGGCACGACTGAAACTGGAGTCGGTAACCTGTGGCGACCAAGGACTCCACCCACGGCGAAACTGCACATGCGTGCCAGTGGGCTATCTGAGAGGTAAGGCGACCTGCTGGTGGCGAGCTCTGTGGAGCACCCCCTCCTCCATGTGGACCGAGGGGGGAGCGAACACTGGTTCGGTTTTGCACTGGTTTGCGAGAACACACACAACCGCATCCTTTATTTGAGGCATTGTAGAATGAACAGACACACACTGCCTTATTGTGCCCGAGCTTTGGGCCTGACACACAAGTGGTGTGGGGGGGTGGGAGTGCTTGGGAGACTGCGTAAGGCACGAACGAGTCTTCTTTGGACTGGGGCCCTGGGCAAAACTGGCGTGACACCTCTTTAGTGGCACAGAGAGAGAAGCTGCGCTGTCTCCCGGAATCGACAGCCCTTCTGGGGTTGAAGCCGTAGCTAGGAAGGATTCGGCTTCCTCCTCCTCGCTGCGGTATCCTTCTGGGGACCGGGCGGAGGGAGTCTTGGCAAGGCCGACTGACGCGGAGCCCTGTCTGGAGGCTGCTTCGGTGGCACAGGAGAGGTGGGAGCGGCTCTCCTGACAGGTTGGGCGGTCGTGGCTGACCGTGAGAAACCCATCGGTGGCTTGAGCTTGGCATCGCGCCTAGGTAGCGCGCTCCTCAACGCCTCCGCCTGTTTCTTCCGGAGCTCAAACGATCCTTGAATGGAATTGAGTGACAGCCCGAACAAGCCATCGGAGGAGATGGGCCCGTCTAAATATGTAGCCCTATCCCTATCTGGCATAGTCTCTGAGCCACAGGTGGCGTTGGGACACGACGGTGGTAGCCATTCCCCTGCCCAGTGAGAGCGCAGCGCAACGTGACATGCATAGACTATAGTCCGTGCAGATCCACGGCTGGGTTGTCAGGAGGTTGCTAGCTCGGCTAAGCATATACCCTGGTAGGTCTGCAGTAGTGACACGGAAGACATGGCGCGTGCAGTCGTAGCCTGAGCCCGGTTACACTTCTCCAGCTGAGCGTACGAGAACCGGCAGTGCTTCGACGGGAGCATGGTTGGACCCACAATCCCATGGTTATGAGACGGGGCCAGGTAGGCGGCTAAGGAGGGCTCCATTGGTGGGGGGTTGATGAGACCTGACCTGTCGGCCCCCTCATGCTCCAAAAACTGTGCATACCCTGGCACGGAGGCGCGAGTAGACAGCGGTTTGCTCCACGAACACGTTAACTCAGTAACGAAATCCAGGAAGAGGGGAAGGCATTGCTTCACCGCTGCTGGAGCCTGCGGCAAGAAGAAACCTGCAAACCGTGTGGGTCTCTGGGCCGGGGGGGGGTGGCCACTCCACATCCAGCCTCAGAGCCACGCAGCGGTACAAGGCGAGAAAGGAGTTATCCGTCTCGCCCTGCGAATCGGCGGTAGCCGGAGAAGGCACCTGGGCAGCCGGCAGGTCAGCCTGGTCTTCGTCGGACAGACCATGCTCGTCCAGACCCAAGTCAAAGGCGTCCTCGTCGTCGTCCACCATGGGGGGCGCGTGCTGCTGAATCGGAGACCGAGCTAGCTCCAAGTCGCTAAGCTCATCCATTTGATTAGCCCAGCTCGCGGCTCACCGCACAGGGGCTCCAACTCGCCCACAGCATCGTCCCAGGGGTCGGCGGTCTGGGAAAGGAGAGGGTCCTGAGCGGCGGCAGCCTGGCCGAGGACCTTCTCAACGAACCTCACACGCCTTTCAAGCGTGGCGCGCCTGAGCTGGCGGCAAAACGCACATGCATCAGGGTGCATCAACACTCTGTGGGCATGGACAACTCCCAGGCAGACTGGACAGGCGTCGTGGTAGTCCTTTTCGTGGAGAGAAAAACCGCAACCCTGCGGACAGGGTCTAACCAGCGGTTTGGAAGTCGACTGTTGCGGCAGTGAGCTCATGGAGGTGAGACACACGCGCGCTTCGAACCAGCCAGCAATACTTCTCAGAAACAGCGCCCGAGGTAGGTTGACTCACCAATCGAGGTTGTTGCCAAACCACACCAGATAGACAGTTAAACTGTTCAGAGAAGATGCGTTAGTGACACACGTAAACTAGCTAGCAAGCTAGGCAGGCGGTGTTAGAGTGGAGGTGTCCAAGCGAGGTGAAGAGAGCTTGAACTGAGGGGGCGACGGTGGTGAAGGGGTGTATATACCCGGGAGGCTGGGCCTCCCTACATCACCACGCGTCTTACCCTTTCAGGCGTGAATAGAGGTGTCTTCAGCCAGACATGCGAGGGCGTGATATCCCATACTATCTGTGTTGTACCGAGTGAATCGACCAAAAGGGAACATGAAGAGTTGCCTTACACTTGATTAGTAGCACAGCTTCTGTCACAATGCACTGTAAGGTTTTGAAAAGGCAAATAAAAATATGGTGGGGTCTTGTTCCAGATGTAATGTTCACTAAAATACAGGTGGATGGGTAAACTGTGGCCTAGCTGTGAGATGTGGAATGGGAGTTCAACTCAAAGATCAACTCAACTGTCAGGTCCCACTCAACTCAAAGATCAACTCAACTGTCAGGTCCCACAGAGAACAAAGGTTTAGAACAGTGAAATGTACTGTAGGTGTTTTGGTTAGTTATTCACAGGGTTGGGGAGTAACGGAATACATGTAACAAGGTTACGTATTTAAAATACAAAATATGAGTAACTGTATTCCATTACAGTTACCATTTAAATTCAAATTACAGTTACATTTTAAAAATATTTAGATTACTGAAGGGATTACATTGGATTTTTTTCATTTCTTTTTTTTTCATTTAATGTTTATTCAGTTGGAAAACCTATCCAATGTTAGGCAACTCCAGGGTGTATCTCCCATATGCCCCTCACAAAAAAAAAAAAAGAAAAAGCGCACAGCCTGCCTGACTCACAAGACAGTAGAATGGAGGGTGAGACAGAAAGCAATCAGCGCAACGCGTTTATGTCATGGAAACACTGGGACCAATTTACTTTCAAATTTGGCAAAGGTTGCAACATAACAGGACAATGCAAGCTGTGTTTGCCAGCAACCAAACTGCTATCCGCTTCAAAAGAGTCGACCTCTAACCTGAAGAAGCATCTTGAAGTAAGTTCTCTTTTTCATTATTTCAGCTAATATTGATCGCTAGCTAGCTATCTTCAGGGTTCGTACGGTCATGAAAAACCTGGAAAAGTCATGGAATTTGAAAATAGCAATTTCCAGGCCTGGAGAAGTTTTGGAAAAATAAATAAACCCAGCAAGTTTTGGAAAAGTCATGGAAATTTGCTTCACAAATACCTGTATAATAGAGTATATGTGTTTCAGTTAAGATCGACTGAGAAAAATCTATATTGGTTAACCCTTTCAAACGTGTAAAACATTTTTTATGCTATGTAGCGCGGGTGTTACGTTATATAGTTCGTTATGTTTTCATTTGCGTTTTAACATTGTCATAGTTTTCACCGCCGCATTTGCTATATTTTTAAATGTTAAATAGTTGTTTCCTCAAAGCTAAATTTAGCTAGAATTTTTCAAATATCGTGGTCTAATCGCACGGCTAAACGGCTGCAGGGGCACCAAAAGGGGGGGAGTTAGGACGATTCCATGGGCCCAGCATTGACAGGGGGCCCTCATAGAACACTATTATTATTATTATCATCATCATCATCATCATCACCATAAGTAAGTCATTAAAATTATAATTTCATCCATTAAAAATGAAACCAACTTGTTTCTCAATTTTTGGCAAAATTATCAGGATAGCCTTTATATTTCACCCCTCTCTCTATTCATTGCATGGTTCAGCCTTGCGTAGGTACATTTTACGGCAACGATCACAGAGCGCGCTAGAATCTTTGCTTTATAGTAGGTGCGCTCACAAGCAGAACAGATGGTGAACTGTCAGTAGATTTGACATGTCGTCATCGAAGAAGTCAGGATATCAAAAACGAAAAGCAAGGCAACAGAAAGCTGAGAGAGAGAAAAAGGGCCGACAGTTAGTCACCCAGGTTTTTCCCCAAAGAAAGGTATATTTATTTACGGACCTTCTTTTGGTGCCCATTAACACGTAGCTACCTAGCCAACATTAGCCTATTATTGTGGCTTAACCACTGCCTGGATGGTCTAGCTAACTAACAAGTTAAGTTCATTTACAGTGCAGTGTCAGTGTCATTTCGCTCAAGTATTTGGTATGTTAACTTTATCACCACCGAAAATGAGATGAGTGCAATTTTGGTCCAAATATAATTAATATAGCTTAGTGAATTTGTAGCCAGCTAGTGCGCACTCTTGCTATAGCTAGATAACTGGCATACATGCTAAGTAGCTTGTTCACTAATCAGGTCTGCCCTCGTCATGCACACATGGGTTAAAGATCTCCGGCCCCACGCCGGAAATCCGGCGTGCAGAGATTTTAGATCAGGCAATGAGTTATTACTGGCGTATAAGAACTCTGATATCAGACCGGAACGCAATTCTGTTAAAAACAATCACTGACGTGGTGGTTTTGACCAATAGTTTTAACTAATAGTAGCCTGTTTAGACGACGTACTGGCACGAGAGCACTGTTCTTATCCAATCGGCAACTAGTTACAACTAGGATTGTATTAGTTGATTACTGCACAATAGGCTAGCATGCATTCAAATAGATGGAGCATGGAAGCGAAACTTCTGAAGGTTGGCGCAGACACAAGCACAATAGAACGGGGGTGAAAATAAATGGCGATAGGCTTGGTTAGATGAAAACGGTAATGACAGACAAACGTTCGGCTTATGTTGTCACAAATTAAACGAGCCCGTGACCTGCTTTTTGCGCCGTGTGTTCGAAAAAATACAGTATGGGACAAGCGGCAAAAGGCATTGTCTCGGCATGATACAGATCCCTCACACAAAGCAGCTGTTCGGGCTCTTCGTTATACGTCAACGTTGCAGGGAGCTGTGGCCACTGTAGCTGCTGCCGCTTCATCCATCCAAGACCGGGTGTGCAATCATAAAGTCCGCGTTTGTAGCGGAACATGACCTGTCTTTCAGGATAGCGCCAGCGCTAGTTGAGCTGTGCATCACAGGAGAGTACTGCACTCTCCAAACTTGGCGTGTCAAATACACAGGCCAGCAACCTATCCACTCACGGCATTGCCTGTCACATTAGACAATGTTTAGCGCACAATCTGTCAAAACAGATGTTTTCACTGAATGTTGACGAGTCCACAAACCGCAACATGGACAGAATTTTCAATGTCTTGGACCGATTCTATGATGATGACTTGGGAAAAGTTGTAACACAGCATCTTGCTACTCGACCAACTTTTATTGAAGCTGCACTTGTCATTTTTAATAGCATTTAAGAAAAAAGGAAGCACTTTTAATTTGAGCACTGTAATACAAAATTGTATTAATAATTGTATTTATTATTATACAATTTTGAATTAAAGCTGTTGTGGAAACGATAAATGTACATGTGTCCTATTTTGTTACCCCCTCCCCCACCAAAAAAAAAAAAAAAAAAATCAGGCTCAGAAAATTTTGTTGCTTTAAGCCCTGTGCACGGATGCAGCTTCAGGATTAGGAACCCTTTCCTCAACCCACCTCCCAGTAGAAGGAGAAGGAGGTGAGCAGTATTTCGTTGATAATATATTTACAGTGCAATCCATGAAGCCTACAAATTATTAAACTTTGGGTCCTCAAATGGGTTTTCTAGGTTGGTGGGTGGTCTAGGTTTGGGTGGCCCAATATTATATTCTTTCATAGGGCCCAAAATTTCTAGCGGGGCCCCTGAACAGCTGATCACACCGGTGTGACCGTACGTGCAAAAGGGTTAAACAACAATACTTTAATGTTCGGGCAGATCAGATCAGATTCAAACAGGGAAGGTTATCTTCTGTTAATGCTCAATTAGGTTAATGGAAAATAGTTAGTTTAAAATCTTCTTAGTTACAAAATCTTGTATTCCAAAAGACAGTTTCTCTCTGACATTGCTGCCTTCTGAAGTTAATGTCAGTGTTACAGGACACTTTTATTTACTTATTTATTTTTCAAACATTGTTGCCTCCCAGTCATTTATGTTAATTAGGGCTAGACAATGGAATTCTCAGGGTTTGACACATTTTATTCTGTAAACATCTTACTGGTGTGTCAGTGTTACTTAAATAAATGTTTTGTATCAAAACACATAGCTTGTCATTAATTTTAGTTAAAATATACTGTGGTAAATTTTGACATGTATTTTTATTCTTATTTTTCATGTATACACAGACGTTTCAGAGAATGTGTGGTCATGAAAATTTGCCTCAAAGGCATGAAAAGGTCATGGAAATTTATTGGTAAAAATGTGTATGAACCCTGTATCTTACATAGTTTGGCTGCACTGGATTAGCTATTCAGATAGCTAGTAGGCTAGTAGGTATAGTATTAAAGCTAACTAGCTAACGAGTAGATACAGTGACAAAACAAGTGAAATTTCACATGTTCAAAACTGCAATTACTCCACATTAATACATTAAATTGTTAAGATACTCCTTTCTCACTCACAATGTATTTAGGGTAGCTCGTGCCTTTTCTAACTCATGTTTTCGTGTAATGTACAGTTTTTGAATTAACATTTACAATTCTGAAGAACCTGCGATGAAATGCCCAACACGGGGGTGCCAAAATGTTAGCCACAACAATGCTAAGTGAGGCTGTGTTCACATGTAGCGTGTTTTTTGAAGCTGTCAGCATGTTTTACATAATAATCCTATGAAGTAGACCGTGTTTTCAAAAACGTCCTGAGCGTTTTTCTTAATGCCATCGCCAGCGTTTTTTTTCTGCAGCTCAGGGCGGTTTTTTTTGGTTGAAAAAACTTAAAAAAGTTCTACGTCAAGCGCTTTTTTGACAGCTGACCAATCACAACCGGAGTAGTGACACCTGTCGTTTCCCATAACAAGCACCAAAAATGGAGAAGGTAGCGGTGGAGAAGTTACTTGTGCTAGTTTCTGAGCACAGTGAACTGTACAACATGACTGTATCATAACATTCATCATAAAGAAGCCGTTTGGAGTCAAATTGGACGGATCCTAGGAGTTTCTGGAAAGTGTTTGTGTTTAC
Source organism: Megalops atlanticus (assembly GCA_019176425.1). Classification (NCBI taxonomy): domain Eukaryota; kingdom Metazoa; phylum Chordata; class Actinopteri; order Elopiformes; family Megalopidae; genus Megalops; species Megalops atlanticus. Next base: position 39,284,291 of record CM032880.1, on the reverse strand, counting down.
TGCTTGTCGTTAGCAAAACTAGCCTGTTAGCTAACGTTAACTCTGCAACAATGTATTACCAGCTAGATCGCTAACAATATACATGCTACTGTTTGCTACTATGGCAAAAAATACGCTCTCAACTGCTTTTTGGAACAAACGCTGCCAGCTTTTTTTTTTTTTTTTTTTTTTACTTGAAAAAATGCTCTGGACAGCGTTTTTCATCAGAAAAAGACGCTACGTGTGAACGCAGCCTGAATGTTCTAAAAATGACAGTTCAGAACTTTAGTCGGATGAACATTCTTTAAAAAAAATTAATCCAAAGTATTTAGATTACATTACTTACCTTGAGTAATCTAATGGAATACGTTACAAATTACATTTTAGGGCAAGTATTCTGTAATCTGTAGTGGAATACATATTAAAAGTAACCCTCCCAACCCTGGTTATTCAGCAGAGCTCCCTTGAATCCAGAGTTTTTCACATACTCCCCTGCTTTCTTTAATTGGAATGCATGTAATGTGCAGTTTGAAGGAGATGTGTCCTTTTTCCTCATAATAACCAGTGAACTGAATAGTAGATTTTGCCCAGTTCCTGTGATACTCACTTTCTGCCAGCAGAGTTAGTTGAACAGATAACCTAAATAACATGATTAAAGTGCACACTATGGCTACTACTTACATATTATAGCAGGGGGTGCAAGATCATCAGACAGAAGACTGGTTTTCAGATGAAACATTACACTACCAAATTTAATTGCTAAACTGTCAGGGGAAAAGCAAGTTCCAGGCGGGGAACATTAAACACATATCCCTTAGAATCCCTCAGGCACAATAGGGCAACTAATAAAGAAGAGACAACTGTTTACTGTACAGACAAGACAAAAACAGCAGAACAACACAGAACAATTACCCACCACTACAACATCTACAACAACTACAAGATATAACCGTCACATGACGGGAGGGATCTGATTAACACAAAGCATACATTGCTATGTCTCAGTGTGGTTCTTTGCTCCTATTGAAGATGTACCAATGCCAAAATCATCCAAAGGTTTTAAAGCTGAGTGCCAATGGGTGCCACTATAAAAATCTTCACTATGACTTGGTAGGGGGGTTAAACCTTTCCAGGCCCAGGGCTGGGCTCTTATTATTACGGCTGGGTTCTTAATACTTATACACATTTGGTGTATGCTTTTATCCAGAGTAACTTACAAGGCTATGGCAAAACACACGTGGTACATATCATAAGAGCTACAAGAAGTAGGGCTATAAGAAAAAAAGAGGATGGAGAAGACTGCGTGTTGATGGGAAAGTCTTTAATTCAGTAGAAAACAGTATTGAAGCACACAAAAAACACTGACTTCAGGTTCAGCGGTGTCGGAGTGAACTGTGATCATTCAAACTAGTTTCCATATAATCAGTTTAGGTTGTTCTTGATGTAAATGAACTGGACCTATCGCCTGTATGATAATGAAATCGGAATGACATTTTTTAGGTTACACTCTTGATGTAAGTGAACTGGACCTGTCGCCTGTATGACAATGAAATCAGTGTGCCGGTTTTGAGTAAGCCAGGATACCATTGTTTGAGTAAGCACAAATACCCCTTTGTCTGAGAAGGTTCTTGATTGCCCACTCCCAGTCCCATTCTATAATTTTTTGCCATCTCGCTTGACCCAATTGTTAAGGTGTTGGAAGAGGTGTAGACCATCCTGTCGGGGTCTCTATGATCTCAAGCCCTTTGGGATGCCACGGCTATTCCAATCGCATCATGCCTGGTGGAATACACATTCTGGGGCAGAATACTGTAATTTCTTATAGGCCTGGGAGCAGAATGCCAAGTGTTACGGCCACGGTGGTCGCCTGGGATCCTGTGTGCACATTTAGGATCACATCCTTAAGTCTAGGATGAAAATTGTTTAAATTTGTTAAAATTAATAAAGATCAGTATTTATTTAGTGGTTAGCTGCAGAATAAGATATCCTTGTGATAGTAATTATCCTTGGGCTTGAGACAAGATCATTGTAAAGGTGCGCCTGTCCCTTTAATTGTTTGGTTGGGTCTCATGGGAAGTGGGTGGAGTGATTGAAAGCCGGAAGGCATAAAGATGGTTGGTCATGGCTGCCTTGGGGGCCTGAGAGTTGCAAGCACTGCTTGAGAGCCGCATCTGACAACAGAAGCCCTCGAAAGCCACCTGGAGACTCATCGCAACCTGGAGACCAACCACGGAGGGGGTTGATGGTGTGTGCCCAAAAGGAAGGAGGACTGCAGCTGACTTTTCGAAACAACTTAAACCTTGAACAATCAAAGGAACCGCAGACTGAGCTGGCCGGTCAAAGTTGGGGACTGCATGCTGGAGCTGGCCGGGGACATGAGAGAGATCGTAGCATGGGTGGTGCGGCGTCTTGACCCAGTAAGCACCTTTACCTCTACTGGCTGCCATTTCAAGCCCAGGATAATTCCTCTGGATATCTTTTATGAGTCTGAGGGAGGCGTGCAGGGATGTTGCACAGGAGGTTTTCCATGAGACCTTACACTTCTTTACCCCTAGACAACGGATGCTTATAGCCCGTTTGGCCCCTAGTTTACCTCTTGTGCACGCCTGTAACACAAGTAACAGATCAGTGATAAAGTATCCTGTTAAAAACTGTGGTAATATAAGCATACAACCATCAGGACTTTATGCATGGGTTTTAAATTGATTGTGTGGAAAACCAGTTGTAGACTAGATCAAGGGTGCCCAACCAGTCGATCGCGATCAACCGGTGGATGGCGGACTGATTCCCAGTCGATCGTGAGAAGTGTAGTCAATATAAAATAGAACTGTAAAATAGAAAGGTGTATTAGCGTTTTCCTGCGCACGGTCTCCTTTTTCACCGCGCAACCTCTGATGTCCTATCCTGCCAGATACACTTCAGCACGAGGGTGACAACACATCAAATTGCACATACATTAACCCTTTTGCGCATACGGTCACACCATTGTGATTAGCTGTTTAGCATGTATGCTAAAACCGGTGCGATTAGAACGCTAGATTGGAAAAATTCTAGCTAATTTTAGCTTTGAGGAAACGAATTAACGTTAAAAATATAGCAAATGCTAACTGAAAACTATGAGAAGCTTAATAACGCTAATGAAAACATAAGAAACCATGTAACACCCGCTATAAAAATAAGTTACGTGCGAAAGGGTTAAGAAGGCCAAAATCATCAGATTTATCAAATTTATAAGTTAACACACAAACACGTTTACATGTACTATAAAGAAGACTTGGAACTGCTTGAACAACTAATCAATAACAAATAGGCTAACAGTTTTAGCTGTGCATGCTGCGTACAGTAGGCTACCAGCTACTGGCCAGTTGTCACTAGGCACGTTGCCTTGCTAGGGACTCACACCAGCAGCGACTTTATCACTGTACGTCACCCAGTCACAGCGTTGTACGTCACCCAGTCACAGCTAGTCGCTGTATCACTGTCGCTTGCTGCAGCCAGCTTGTGGGCGTTGCTAATGTAGTTTTGAGGAAGTGGGCTACAAATGTATTGACAGGAGATGCATCAATTTTCAAAAAAAATGTATAATAACTAATAAATATTATAAATATATAATTATATTTTATATTCATTTATATGTTATATTTATATGTTATACTGACATCGTCTTTGCTATATTCATTTTCTTAAGGCAGGCCTATTAATATATCACCCAATATATGCGTGAACCCACAAATCAGGTGCATTCCCACTGAAAAATATGTTTTGGAGGGAATTTATTTTCCTATAAAGAGTGTGGTCTTGCTTCGAGCACTACCGTTTCACCATGGACTGCAAAGTAGCATTCGCAATCGCCGCTATGGGAACTAAAATGCGAATATAGGAACTAAAGTTTAAGAAAACGTTTCACAGCAAAAGAATATAAGAGGAACACATGCTTAACTTTTTTTCGTCGCCAAATCGCGGCAATTGCGTCGCCAGGCCATGCAATTCGCCATGTCGCTCAGCATCGGCCAGCGACCATTGAAAATGAATGACTTCTGGCCGCTTTGTCGCTCGTCATCGCTGCCGGTGTGAGCGCAGAGTCAGTGTAACTGGAGAAGTTGAGAGCTGTCCATGATTGGCTAATTAGCGAGCTAAGCTTGCAAAACACAAATATGGCAGAAACCTAAAAAATCAAAAACTTATCATTTTCATTCAGACTGGGAGGAGGATTATTTTTTGTTTACTCAAATTTGAAGCCCATCTGTCTTATCTGCAATGTGAGCGTGGCCTTACCGAAGAAGGGCAATTTGGAGCGGCATTTCAAAACGGTGCACAAAAGCTACGAGATGGATTTGCCTGCTAAAACGGCTCTATGCACCTGAAAAGTGCGGGAATTGAAGGGTAAGTTAGCAGCACAGCAGTGAATTTTTACCAGGCCCAACACCAAGGGTAAGGCTGCAATGATAACATCTTATTGCGTCAATCACGTTCTTGCTAAACACAAGAAATTTTTTCAAGGACAGCGAAGTTGTTGGTGACTTAAAGAATAAAATGGATATCATGGCTGCTATTAAGGACGTGCAATTATCCCGGAATACCGTTACACAGCGATGCGAGGGAATGGCAGAGGATGTCGAGGAGCAACTGAAGAATTACACTGATGCATGTGAGTGTTTTTCTCTCCAGTTCGATGAGTCGACTGATATGGTGGATGTGGCACAGTTATGTGTTTTCATAAGAATGGTTTTTGGAGACATGAGTGCAGAAGAAGAGCTACTCACCATTTTGCCATTGAAAGGACACATAAGAGGTGAAGATATTTTCCACTCTTTCATGGAATTTGTTAACAAGAGCCAATTGCCCCTCTTTACTGTACGCTCACACCGGGAGCGGCGAGAGCGTTAAAATTTGCTCTGGCCGCCCCGACAACAACGCTTTCAACGAAGTGGACGCTCTGATGTAGATGGCTACAAGTTCGTTCGGAATGCTTGGTCTAGCAAACTTTATTTAAAGGGGCCGCGAAGCAAACAACCGTGTCGACCGGTATCTTTGCGCCGACTGACCACAAGTAGGGTAGTTAACCTCATGAAATCTTTTAAATGTGAAGGTAAGAAATCGATCGATGAAGGAAAGAAAGAACCGCATCATAGCTCATTACCATAAAGTTGCCTGGACTACAACTTCATTCTGACGCTCTCGCCGCCCAAGACGCGCCGCCAACGGTCATGCTGCTGCTCGCTGCCGAGAGACGCTGGCCCACATAGAAAATGAATGACTTCCGGCCGCTTTGACGCTTTCGCCGCTCCCGGTGTGAACGTACAGTTAAGCTCATGTCCATCACAAATGATGGTGCTCCAGCGCTGGTAGGCCGCACTAGTGGGTTCATTGCATTGTGCAAACAAAGTGAATCTTTCCCAGACTTCCTTAATTATCATTGTATAATTCACCAGCAAGCATTGTGTGGGAAGATTTTAAACATGAAAGAAGTGATGGATGTTGCGATGAAGACTGTGTGTTCCGTTCGGGCCAGGGGTCTACAGAGAAGGTTATTCTGTGCTCACTTGGAAGAGACAGGTGCAGAACACACAGACCTGCTGCTGCACACAGATGTTAGATCGCTAAGCAGAGGTAAATTTTTGGAGAGATTAACTGAGCTGTTGCCTGAAATCAAAGATTTTCTGAAGCTTTCAAAACATGCAGAATATGCACAGCTAGAGGACTACTACTGGCTTTTGGATTTAGGGTTCCTGACAGATCTCACTGACCTGCTCAATGAGTTTAATTTAGAGCTGCAGGGTAAGGATAAATATGTAATCAACATGATCAGTTCAGTGAACACTTTTAAAGGCAAGGCACAACTGCTGTCAAGTAGGTTGCAACGCTGTGACCTGCGGAACTTTCCTCACATGCAGGCAGAACTTCAACGTCAAGGCAAAGACTTTGTGCAGCTTGACAGTCCACGTTATGAGGAGCAAGTTCAGAGCATCTTGTCAGAATTTGAGAAGTGCTTTAATGACTTTGCATCCATCAAGCCTGTTGCCAGCTATCTGTGTTTTCCATTTGGTGCAAGTATTGATGTGGATTGCATTGCCTCCAAAGTAGTATCACTGTTCAACCTGGATAGCTCTGCTGTTGAGAATGAGATTCTCACACTGCAAAATGACATTGAGATCAAATCCAGGGCAACACCTGGCATGAATGGAAAGTTCTGGAATCTGCTGCTGGAACAAAAGTATCCCAACCTCAGAAGATGTGCCTTGAACTTGACAGCACTTTTTGGATCAACCTATTTGTGTGAGTCTGCTTTCTCTCACATGAAAATCATTAAGTCAAAGTACCGATCCACAATGACGGATGACCACCTTGTGGCCTGCCGAAGGCTTACAACCAGCTCCTACTGCCCTGACTACGAGAAACTAGCTGCCTCCTCCCAGTGCCAGCAGTCCCACTAAGGTAGAGAAATACATTTATTTCCACTTTTCCAACTTAGAGAACTACTTTTTATTATATCTGGATTACTTTTCTGTTTGTTGTGTGCATATTACATACATAGGTAGGCTATCAGTAATGGCTACGGCTCCCTATTTGGACTGGTAGATCTCGGCAGACTGGCAACTCTAAAAGTAGATCTTGGTTCAAAAAAGGTTGGGCACCCCTGGTCTAGATAGTACAGAAAATGCCCAGAAGATAGCCATAAGAGGAGTCATTAGGAGTAAGATCAATATACACCACAGTAGCATGCAAATAGTGCATAAAGGTTATAACACCACCTTGGATTTCATTCCACTTAAGGGGTGGTGAGCAGGATCAGCCTAGGCAAAGGATACACCCTGGCTGGTGGAACCAAGATTGAGTCAGAATAGGTGGGTTTTGAGTCATGGCAGAAGCAATGAGCAATTCAGCAGTTCTGATGGTTGCAGGTAGCTCATTCCACCACTGGGGGGCCAGCAAAAAAAAGGTGAGTTGAGTTGATCTGAGTGGGTGGTGAGGAAGGGTATGATTCTTCTTATGTTTTTGAGAGCTATAACTACAAGGTCACTGAACAAGTTAGCAAATTAGAATTTCAAGGGGCAAATTTTAATGGACTCTCCACTTCAAAAATGCTGGCTTATACAACTTAAAAGCCCCCCAAAATGATCAAATGATCAAAAGCTCTGTCATTTCAAAAAACAAATAGTAAATATCCTCATACCAATCCATTGAATAGATTACAGAACACCCTTGGTATAAAGTGTAACCTAGGGTACATTTTTTTTACAGAGGGTGAACATTGATATCTGTGTTGCAAAGATAACTGTCTTCTGTAGTTTAAACCAAGAGAAGGCCCTGATTATCACATATGTTAGCATCATGCGCTCCTACGGACCCCTCTGTCCATTGCATCCCCACACTTTGTAGTTGGAGACTGGCATCAGTGCCCACACAATTCATTCACACACCTCCATACTCACGCTCATGTACCAGTGAGCCCACATCAATAACATGACAAGCAGACAGTGGACCGGAGTGTATTACCTGATGTATTTATTTCCTAGCGTGTCTCCTGATGGTCTACCCGTTGGAACAAAGAGAGTGCATGGCGGGTCCCCAATATCAATCATTAGTGGCGGTCGGGAGCAATAATGAGGCATTCAGATGAGAATATATTTCAGTTTTGGGGGTTGACAGATAATGAGGCCCAAACGCTGAGAGGGGCGAAAGGGCCACAGCAGGGAGGTTCACACATAGATAGATGAGAGCAGGGAAAGAGGAAGATGGAGGATAGGAACAAAGAGAAACAACAAAAATAATAGAAGTCAAAGCAGCCCAAGTACAAGGGGGAAGAAAAAGCAGAAAAAAAATCAATAAGTCGTGATACGCAGTTGGGAGATAACGAGACAATTAATTAAGGCTAGGCCTGTGGGCATTAGCTTGTGAGATTAATTTTAAAAAAATAAGGTGCATTTTTTAAATCATATTTTCCTATTTTGGCCCTCACAAGCTAATGCAGTTAATTTCTGCCACCATTGTTTTATTTTGTTAAATAAGATGGAGTGAGATGTGATGTCTGTCTTGGCTTAAAAAGAGAAATACAGCCAAAAAGTCTAACAACATTCACAGTACATCCGGCACCTTCTTATGGGATCTCTGCTACATTAGTGCCTTGCAAATATCCTCTCACTGTTGGATCATATTGCACATAAGAGCCCAGTGCTATTCCCTGAAAATCTATACAAGATTGTCACTTTTGGCAAATAGATCAGTTTCGAAAGGCCATATCTCAAACTTAAAACATGAAATTGTCTTACAGTTGGTGTAGTAATACCTAGGAGAGGGCTATGAGAGGCTGTGCTGGTTTCAGAAACATCTAGTTTGTGAAATTGTTTATTTATAGATAATTTAATGTGGAAGACACATTTGGAATGACACAAAACATGCCTTAAGCAGGTTTTGCGCTGAGGAAGGTTTGCTCTCACACTCAAACAGATATTAATTATTTATGTCACACCTCCCTCAAATTCTAAAGAGTCCTATTTTCCTACCAGAAAATATGTATTGCCATTTCTACAGCATACCTAGACTTTTTCACCAAGTAAAATAAGTATATATTTTTTCTGATAAAAAACAAAAAACAAACCTTTACAATAAAGATCACATGCAGCCTAGGGGACATGCTAATGTCTGTGTCTCTAGTGAGAACTGATATGTTTCCCTGTCCTAATCCCTGACAGCCCAATCTACAATACGTGTCTATTGTACTATTTCATGCAAATGAACACAGAAATCACAAGCAATAGATAACTTTATTTATCATTTAGTAATTTAGCATATGCTCTTATCAAGAGCAACTTACAGAGGACTTCAAAGTACATGTAATTAAGTTGATTCTGGAATGAACATAATATACTGAACTTTTGAGACATTAACCGTTTATATGAGAATGAAAATTTTACATTTACAAAAGTCTTATTTTAATGAGCATTTTTTCTGTTCAGTGCTCAGTAATTAAAATGAACTCCAAGAGACATTGTAATTGCACTGTGTAATGTTACTTGAGAGGAAACGACTGGTCTAATTACTTGTTTGGAAAGGATGGACCTGGAATGGATTACCTTGTGTTCTGTGTCATGAAACATTTTAAGGAGGTAAATAGCACTGAAGTTGATGAAACCAGTAACTTATTAATAAAGTCAGAACCTATTTAGCTCATGTTGTAGTTTCTTGAAAATGCTTATCAGAAACATTCATTTTTCTCTCTATTAAATCTTTTTTACTAGACATTATCAGGTAAAGATTTTTTGCTTGCAAATCAAAGCCTCCACCCTAACAGATAAGCAGCATTCAATACATTTACATTAATTTACATTTATTCATTTAGAAGACAGAGCATAAGGTACACAAGAGCATTTGATAAAGCTACATGAACAACAGAATATACATAATACATCAGACCACATTTGAACATGTGTTAATGCCTCAAACAGTGCAATAATATCTGGTGCCAGACTGAAAATTCAGATTATGTGCTACTATAATCAAAACGTCAACAATAACTACTGCCGGTGCATAAAATGTTGCTATAATACCCCTGAAGTGCTATACAAATAGGCATGAGGCAGGACATTTAAAATGGAGAAGAAAAGCATAAAGAGAAAAGGAAGAAAAAAACAAATGTTGCTGGCAGTTTAGTCATTTACTATGGTCATATGTTAAGTTATGGATATGTTATTATAAGTTATGTCTGAATTTTGTCTGCAAATGAGGTCAGATGGTATGTAAATAAGAATTTGTAAGGAATCTGACCTCAGGATCATTGTGGTTATTTCTGTGGAGCATCCCAAATACCAGGACATAACTGTATCAGTATGGGGAATGGCCAACCAACCCATACCTTGGGCTGGCATACATGTACTATAACACATGCCATGTCTTATTTATTGGCTTACATACTATGACTGTCTTTTCATTAGCTTGTATCATATAACCATATTTCATTTGTGTTACATACTATGACTGTAATTTTATTGTCTTATATATCGCAACTGTCATTTTATTGGCTTACATGCTGTGATCACCATTCATCTGGATTATATACTGTGCCATGGGCACAGTGTTATAGGCTCAGTGGATATGTGCACAAAAAGTCATTCTTAAATCCAGCACACGTTTCAACCACTCTCAGGAGAAATAGCTATGCAGATTTTATAAAATAACACACTGGTGGTAAAGACAAAAGCAAACTGTGCAAATGGTGTCAAAAAGTATGAATGCTCATGCAGTGCGTTTTCTGTTGCATTTGAACACAACACATAAACAAATTCTCGCTGTTGTGCCACCTAGAACTATACAAAATAAAATAATAATAAATCTTACAAGCAGGTCATTGCCTGTGCCACATTTAAGGTGCTTGTCTGAGTCTGTGAACACTAAAAACATTCACATTACATTTTTACTCATGTAAAAAAATTAATTCATTAAAAATAAAGTGCTAAACAGCAAAATCTCTCCCAACAACAGGGCCATTATTATTCAATAAATAAGTTTAACTGAAGATAAAAAAGCCTAACTCCCCTCAGTTGTATTTATACATCTGTAAATAATCTCCCATGGGAGAGCACAGAGCTGTTGATGTGACTACCTGCCTCTTCCCCCTCTCTGTCTGGCATTGGAGGAATGAGCATGAAAAGAAACCAGCCAGTCTGCTCGTGGGGTAAATAAGAGAACTTGGGCTGGAAACTCTGCGTCGCAGCACGAGAGTGGAGCGAGAGGAACTCCCTTTGGGTCCATGCATTACAGTGGGCGGTGGAGAAACCCTTGAAGTCTAGGAGAGCCTGTTTGTTTTACACAGATCACTGGCAGCCGCATTGCGCAGAGCGCTGGCCTATCCCACAGAAATGCAAGCCTACGAAGAGACTGTCAACCTCAAACGTTCTCCACAAACTCATCAATAATCCCCGCGCATTAAAGACCAACTCTCAGTCATTACACACAGAGGACAAAAAAGTTCAGGATCAGCAAGGGTTTTCCCTATACAACCCAAATAAAGAAACACAAGAATTTCATTAGGTGTAGTGACTGATGGTATGCCTTTGTGGTTTCTGAGACCTCATAGAATATCTGTTTTAATAGATTTGCATAGATCAAGCATTTAGGGGTTGAAGAGAAAGAGTTTAGAAGTGGGGGATTTGGATGACAGTGGGGGATTAGGGTTCATACAGGTAATAAAATATGTAGAAACACCCAGGGACCTCTCCACACACCTTGGGGCTAAGGAACCAAAGACCAGCCAGACCCTGAAGAGCGGGCTGTCTCTGACAATACTCTACTGCAGAAATCACAACCAAAAACTGCATGAACATTTTTCCCTTGCTTTCAAGTCAATGTTTCAGCAGGAGCAGAAAAGGGAAATGGAAGAGGGTGCTTAGGGTCCTCAAAATACTTAAAAATATCTTTCCATATATTTGCTTTCCTTCCACACAACCCTGCAAGATAAGAAATGGCAGGTGGAGAAAACATCTCAGTTTCTCTGCTCACCCTCTCTCTAGGTGACACTTCCCCTTGAGGTGTCTGAGGGGCAGGGCTTTGCAGAGATAAACATGAGCAGTTTGGAGCACCACTGCCTATACTGCACACCGTGTATCCCAGAGGACCCCCCCAGGCTTTTTGGCACCACCTGTGTCTGGATCAGCCCTAATGAGAGGGGCCCAGCTGGGGAGGGGCCCGACGGGTCAGCATTAAAAACGAAGCTGCTGCCGCAGGGAGATGTGAGGGGTTCCAGGAAAGAGCACTGCCGATCACGTCTGTCTGTCTCTGACACCCCTATCCTCCTCCCCGTGACAAGGTCCTTCTGTTCCCTGTTCCCCGTCTCTGACCCACAGTCCTCAAGCGGTCTCTGTGAGAGCTGAGTGATGATGGCTTGGGGACAGTGTTTTCGGCTCTGTTTGTGAAGAAAAAACAAGGCTCGATGTGAGGCAAGTGACAGAATAGATACAAATGACCTGCCAGCACATGGTGTCCCCCATCTACACAGAACTGCATGAGGCTGAGGTATGGACGGTCTTTCTCCTGACAGGTCACTGTGTGTGTCACACACACACACACACACACACACACACACACACTCCCTCTCACACCTTGTTTCACACAGTAAAACAACAAAGCCTCACTAATCCCCCGGACCCCCAAGGGAGTATATTGATCTGCTATCAATCGGGTTTGTCAGCGGTGATTATCCAAGACCCGATGCAATTCAGGCGTAATAAAAGAGGTTTGTTCACAAGGAAGACAACACAGGAGGATAAATAGGCAATATGAAGGACTAAAAAAAAGGCCTGGGTTATTATTAATACATACGGTGTTCAATTACATGCCCCGGCTGTAATTACAATAGGGCGGCCAATGTTTAATAATAATTGCCCCAGCTTGCATATTTGCTGTTAATTAAAGCGATTAGATTAATAATCAACAGCAGGACTGTTTCAGAGATGTTAATGGAGAGTTAATGGCATAAAGGTTTCCAATCACACCTGCATTCCATTATAAAAAAGTATATTACATAGTGGAAATCGTAATCACATGTGTCACTGTGCATTGGATAAATCAAGCATTTCTCTTGCTACCTCCATCCCTTTTACCATTAATCATCCCCATATGGAGTCTCCTGTTGGCCTGTTCTGTTGCAGCTCAGGTGAAGGTAATTAAGGATGAGCCAAAGACATCTGAACATGTCCTGATTCATACCCCTGTGGGAGGCCTGCTCTTACTCAAGGTTAACTGAATGTGTCTGAGTTCAGCCGAAGCCAGGCAAAAGCCCACGAAGATGTTGAAATATCTGCTGCTCATCCTTGATGTCCTGGCCATGGCCAATTGCAGCAGTGCATGTCACTGGAAACAGGAAGTGAGTTGCAGTAGGGAGAGGAAGTTGGGAGAGAGATCCTGCTATCGCTGTGAGAGAAAGGCAGCCCTCCTTTGATTGAGCATGATTCCTGATGGTAGACATTCTGCTAACTTTCGGGATGTTGAAAGTTTAGGAATGAGGGGTCACAGGGCCATTTGGGTCACAGGGGCCACCCGTGCCACCCTCTTCTTGTCCCCTGGACACCTTCTCGGCACTGCCCCAAAGCTGAGGTGTGAAAGGACAGCTGCCAGTGGACGCCCTGGAGTGTTTCCACTGGCAGCCAGCGTGTCACAGCCTGGTCCATTCTCACCTCACCCGTGTCCTCCAGCCGTTAATAGAGCCTCGTATCCACAGACTGGTGACCCATGATAAGTGTGACGTGACACCGCAGATTTTGAAATTCTCTACCCGAGACAGCAAGGTCAAGCGACTTTTAGACAAAAATTTGGCTAAATGCAATGGCAGCCATTTGATCTCTAAAGACAAGCCCTCCGAAAAAAGGAAAAAAACTAATTCAGTCCACAAATATAAGAATATGAACTTCAAAATATAAGGAATGTATTTTACATATATGCTAAATAGTGGTAAACTGCATGAAATAGAAATATTTCACTTACTACTTAGTCAAATTTGTTTGAATATATTTGACATATCTGATGTAATATATTTGATATGTGTAATTTTATGGTATTATTTACAACCTACACAAATTACTTATGTAAAAGTGACAGCAAATGATATTGATGTATGTAGAAAATTTAAACATACTAAATCTAACATTTAATTAACATTATCATTTACGTAACATTTACAGTTAAAATTGTATTCTTTATACTTTGACAAATAATATATTTTGTAAAGAGGAAATGGTGATGGGCGGTGTCATCGTTTCTCATCATCACAGATGTTATTCACTTTGTTGACTTGGCTGGTAAAGTGACATATCATTGGAGATAGAGAGAAATTGAGCAGGGGTTGTGGCAGCCCCTTGTTAGGGGCCCTGAGCACTGGCTCAGTGGTGTGTTTGACAGGAACAGCAGCAGGGCATAATGAGACTGTCACTGGCTGTGGCTCTTTCTGCCATGCACCTCGGTGACCAGGGTGGGGCAGGGAGACAGTGGAGGGGGGTGACCACACCAGATCAGAAAAAGAACGTTTGGGATGAGACCCACAAAACATCGTATTGAAATGAAGGAATAAAATGCATTTCTTTCTGCCGAGACCTTTAACCTCACCGGTCGTGCGGCTTCTTAGTGCTCTGTATGATGGCTCTGTCACATGCACTGATGTATTCTGATTAGACAGGCAGAGGACCCCCTCCCCCCAACTCCACCCCACTCAGGTGCTACTTCTGCCCACCTCTACCATATCAGTCACTCATCCTTTTTTCATCTAAACTCTATAACAAAGAGTTTTCCCTCCTCTTAGTTCCTTTGTTCCAATCACTGTTAACAGCAGTGAGTTCCATGAAAGACTTCTCTTTCGGCTTAATGTCGCCACCTCAGTTGTTACCATATACGGTTGTTATGAAAAATCATTTAAACCAAATAATTTAATAATGAGGGATAGAATTCAGACCTAATGTAGAATACAAGGGGTGATAAGATGTTAGGTACCTAACTCTGTCATGGCAGAGATGGTGAACACAGAAGCGCGCAGAGGAAATTTCTGGCAAAGTGGGAGCAGTCATCTGAAGCTCAGAGGTCCAAACCTTGTCACTAATGCTGACCAACTGGAGAATCCAGGGGCCCTCAGTGCAGTTCACCATGTATGACAGACCCCAGCCTGGTGACAAGGCTACAAGAAGACTGAACGGAAACTTCATATCAGGCGGGGTCCCAGACGGGGCATTCAGATTACAGCAAGCTTCCCTCTCTCTCGCTCCCCCCCAATCTCTGTTGTACCAAGCAGCACAGCCCTGACTGCAAGCTCCACGAGAAGGAGAAACCACGGAACAGGGTGCAAGGACCCTGTTTCCCGCTATGAAACATTTATACACTCCCAAGGCGCAAAGAGGAAAACTTTAAAACAATAAGAGTGAAATGTTAATGCAAAAAAGAAGGAGAAACGCTTTAAAATATTAAACTCTTTATGGCAGTTTGATGGCTTAATCACGCAATCAATAGCTTTGTGCGGCCAGGGGAGTGGGAGACTAGAGCTGCTGATGAAAAATACATGAGGGCAGATCTGTGCTGGGGTCCAGAAAATTAAAACCTGCTCTGCTACATTTGTTCAATAGCAACAGGAAAAGCAAGCAAGCCTCTTTTTTCTTCTCTCTGCGGAGGCCAGGGTGAAGTCTATGAAGGGCAAAGCGAAGGGGGAGGGGACGCAAGATAGATCACACAGTTAAATCACAGTGTTCTTGGTTCTTTGCTTTCAAATAAGTGGGATTTAATGAGCAGCGGTTATAATGAATAAGGAATTAAAAGCAAAGGACAGGAGCTGGCACAAGTGATAATAAAAAAATAACAGTTATCAGGTCAGGGTCCCAGGCTTAGTCTGGGATGAAGAAAATAAGGTAGGAATTAAAGATGAAATATGGGTCTTCCAACACACACTCTGTTTCCAGACAATGCCCACAAGTGTCCTGCTGGGCTGTACTGACGTAGGAGGCATGTCCGTGCCTGAATAAATCATTCGTTTGCATGTTTCCCTCACAAAAATAGGAATATAAGGTAAAATTCCAAATATGGAGATTCTGTTTTTTGTGTTACTGTTTATTGTTATGCAGTGTTTTTGAACTGGGCTGCCATTCTCCCCACCCTTTCACAGGGTCATAACCTCTGTTAATTTCTGTAAAGCCGACAGCCAGGAAAAAAAGGTAGTGGGCGCCATTTGGGATTCAACACGCAACTTTCCAGTACCAGGGAAGACATTCTAATCACTAGACTCCAAAGTTATTCTGTTTTGAAATACCGTGGATTAATCTCTGGACCCCATGAGGACGCTATGTAGAAACAAACGGAGATATATTCCTTTTAATATGTCCTCCATCCCATATATACCATTTCTCTCTAATGACGCTGCTTCCCCTATACATCCTATTCACCATTAAAGCCACATATATAGGCAGCATGCATACACACATATGTGCATGTGCATGCACTCTCACACACACACACACACGCACACACATTAAATGAAGCAGTAAGATTAAACTTTTAATAATTCTCCAAATGTCATGTCTTAATCTAAATTTATGGTATAAAAATACTTTCAGACCAATACATATGTTCACCTGAAAAACAGTGTTTTGCATGTCTGTGTTTTAGTGGCCTCTGAGTACATGCTTTACTGCCTGTGTCATCTGAAAAATGTACACACCACCTGTCTTTATGACTTCCTGGCGCACGTTATTGTGGAAGAGGAAGACCACCATTATGTCACTCTCTGTATGATGATGGCTGTTAATTGATCTGAAGAAGTACTCTTTGCATAGGTTGCCAAGGCAGTGAGGAAATGCCGATCTAGAAGCAAACCTAAATCCTTCCCCCTGCATTTAAAGGTTTCCCATTAAGTGTTATGTGTTTAGAATCTAGACTGTAGTAACGCAAGATTCATGCACAAAATTTAGCAAATAAACCATTAAGGGAGACACTTAAGAAGGTCATTCCTTGTCTCGACACAATTATGAATGTTTTATGATGGACAAGAAAGATGGGACAGAGGGAAGGCTTGCTATCTTTTTTATAGTTTTCATTACGCACACTGTACCTTTATTACAAAATAATTGCCACTTAAGCTATGGCCATGGTACACATATAGAACAATCTGAAAATATCTGCTCATTGACAGAAGTATAAAGAATAAACCCCTTAGCAGTAGAGTCATGAATACTGTTATATTCACTTAGTACAGGGGAGAGGAGAGTGTGAGCTCGGCTATTAGTAACACCCAAACACAAGACACTGTTCTTTGGATGTAATGATTATCACGCTGTGGAGGCAAGAGGGAATGAACCTTAAAGCATCTGTCAGAGAGGAAGGAGTTTAAATTAAGCCTTCTTTGAGTTCAGCTGGAGGAAATGCACCAGAGCTCTGACATGTCGAACACAGCCGGTCAGGGCTCCTAGGATCAGGGCATTAAGGAGCTCTGCGCACGCCAACAGCGAACACTTTCAGTCCACATCCTGCATTCGGCATCACACCGGGACAGGACAAATAGAGAGCACAGCAAAGCAAATTATCAAGCAATCTCATCCATTTCTTCACCTAAGGCCTCCACAATAGCATGCATTCAATTTATACTTAAAGTGCAGCACGAATCTTAAGCACACCAACTGTGAGGGACCAAGGTCTGGTTAAAAGCAAACCGTGAATTCCATGGGAGTCTCTCAATTGTGTAGCCTTGGACTTTATTTCAGTTTCTTGCAGAGAGGTTAATACATGACTCCAGGTTTAAGTGTATAGAATTCATGCTTTTTTCCCATATTGCCTGAGCGTGAGGCCACTATTCTCACTAAAACCATGACTAATTTTTGCGCCTATATATAAAATTTCCATATATTTCCATATTTAGGAAGGAAAATATATGACTAGGATTCTAAATGCATTGTAAATGAAAATTTTATCACCAAACCTAATTATTTCAAAGGCTATGATACAAATAAGCCAGTGGGAATAGTTAGTCAGCAAACAACACACTTTGGAGAACTTATTTCTCTCAAACAATTAACAAACCAGATTCTCAAAGGAGGAGTGACAGGAAATTCATCTGCTATGTAAGTTTTTGTGGTGCAGGAGATAAATATCTATTCTGGGGCATTGGTCAGAAAGCAGTCTGTACAGACAGCTAAAGCAAGAACACCTACTGCCCTCCTTTGATGAAAGGCACAAGTGTAGTTGGATTTTAACTCAAAATATAAACATCCATCTACTTGGCACATCCAGCTTCTGCCATTTTAAATAGAGTCCAAGAAACTTGGTTAATGTTTATGTGAAATGCTTGCCAAAGCCTTCTAGCTATCTATCTAGTTATTTTGTTTTTAATTATAACCATCTGGCTAAATTATCCATCTTCTGTCTCCTCCGCTACAAGAAGTCAAACCAGCTTCCTGTGATGTGAAATGGTGGTTACAGCCTTTAGCTTGTCAGCTTATAATTACAGCTAGATAACTACCATGGTTGCTAATAGTATCTAACTGGCAGGAAGTTGTTCAGTCACCTCAATTCCCTCGCTGACTTCAGCATCTCAGTTGTTTAGTTGCTTTTGTAAAGATCTACCTTTTATTCTGCCCTGCCCCTTTAAGAGTTCTTATAAATGTTGCTATATGTTTGTTGAGTGACGCAAGAATGTTGGGAAGTTGTATTTCTCCTTGCTTTTGGGATGTTGTTTGATGTTTTATCCATGTATGTACAAAGAAAATGGTGGCAGAACCACAAAGTGGGCCATTATTTGTAATTCCACCAATTTCTTTATTAAACCTGAGGTGCACCGCCACTCTGCAGAGGTGTCATCATTTTTTGTATTGTCTTAACGCCCACTTACAAGCTAGTGGAGTCACATGTTTTCCCAATCCACCTCACCTTGCCACCATCACCGGGGTGGAAATGCTCCCTGGCTTACAAAGACTCACACTCCTTCCATGTTTGCTCACACACATGTAGAAGTGTAGTTATAGAGGGTCGTATAGTCTGCCATGTCCTTTCTGCTTAGCTTTCCACAGCTCCCCAGAAGTAGTGCATTTTTTGTGAGGATGTGAAGACTTGGTGTTTGTGCGTTTTCATCAGACTGTTAACATGTGGCAGACATTTTCCAGTGTGACAGATATTGTTGAGAGTCCATTTTCCTGGTATGAACATGCAAAGTGTTTCCCAGGCTGGCCAGACATGCACTGTGTTTTAGAGGCTCAGAACACAAGCTGATTGTTGTCAGCTGTGTGCCCCATTGTCAGTTTGCAGGCTTATGGATGATGTTTTTTATTACCTTAACTACATAAATAATACATTTCTGCATTACAGAAAAAAGCTTGCCCTTTTTATTTCTCCTAGACGTTTTGTGTACAGGATGCAAAATTCCAGGTGAGCCTCAGTCTGATGGGAGCACTGTATTAATTCTCTGGCGAGGTGATTTTGCGCATGATGGAGCTGTGTTGGGAAAACATTGGACTTCATTGAGGCAGCCTCTTGCGTGAGATGAATCACTCTTCCCTTCAGCCCCTGGTTATAGCACCATTCCTCTCCACTCCTCATTACTTGGTGTCCATCTGTCAAACATCCTGCATCATGGTGAGTGCGGGGGACTGCGATGGAGCCTGCGAAGGGGCGGGGAGGACCGGGACGGAGAGGACCGGGACGGGGTGAGGCAGTGGTGTATGAGGTTTCCACCTCAGCAAAGCCCCAAAACCCCTGCATTTGCATTGAGGGGTGCCCACACCTGCTGCAGTGGTTTTCATGGTCGAGTCACCCATTTTTGGGGATGTTGGCACATGACAGGTGCTCTAGCAGACAACGAGAGCGTTCTCATTTTCATTTCATTTTCGTTCCAACCTGTCTGACGGGCCCCTTCCCGTGACTGCCCATGCTGCAGTATGAAAGATCAACTCATCAATAATTCTCAGTTCCAAATCTGGCCGGGCCAAACATGGAGCAGCATGCTCTGTAACCACGCCAGGTTGCCTATCAACAACCCTGCTGATTCGCTTTCATTTTTGATGAGTTTCATTTGAAAGTATCCAACCCTAACAAAGATTTTTTTTTGCACACCTGAAAATGTCAAAACCCACACCAGTTTGGGATGCTGCCACATGTAGCAGTTACATACAGGTTGGACTTAATGATTTAAGAGAGCAGTTGATTAGAGAGCAGCTGTAATAGGCAATTAAAATGCTTTTCCTTTTCCATCCCCTTTTTGTAATTAATAATTGTAAGCCTTTGCATTTTCACTATTGATTAGTCTTATATGTATAGCAAACAGCATGCATCATGTGAGAGAAGTGCTCATTGAATACTTGTTTTGTGCATGAATGCTTGGTGTAATTACTCTTGCTGTTTGTGTTTAGAATGTTATAGGCTATAATATGGCTTAGGTGCTTTTATTGGCTAAGTTTCACCATCAGCAGCTTTTTTATTAATATAATGTAACACCCTTAAATAAGAAATAAACAATCAATAAGTTTTAAATTGCGCGCCGTTCTGAGTAACATGATGAAATCTCGCACCGTCCCACCCAAGACTTGAATCATCCCTTTGTCCAGCGTATCCACGCTGTATACGCTGCCCGCTACCCGATGTATGTATAGGAAAAAACATATCGGGTTTGGTACTATCTGCGGTTTCAGGTATCCGCTGGGGGTCTTGGAACATAGATACGCAGATAAGGGGGGACTACTGTACTCCTCTCTTCAGATGCACTTTTGAAATATTTTAATCCTACCCCTGCAAATCCTGGGCCACCTATTTATAAATCTTTTTATGTCTGCACTGGTTTCTTTAATATCGTATTTTGTGCAATACCTTATTTATATTGTAATTATAATTCATTTTATGTCACTTGTTTCTTTAATACTGTTTTTATTTTGTGGGTTTTTTGTTTCTAAAATAAAGAAAATCTCAAAGACATAAAGGATGTGATGCAAGGGGCACCAGCTAAAATCTTGCCTAGGGCACCAAATTGGTCAGGGCTGGCTCTGAGAGAGCTTATTCTACAGTGGATCTGTTGAAGGATATCTTAATTTGGCAATGATTTCTGAACAAATTTACCGTAATGGTTCAGACTGGACTGCAGCCAAAACTCGATTTCTACAGAAAGTTCCAACTCTAGTGTGCACATTCTAAGAACATTGAGATCTTTGGTCTATTTATAGAGATTTGCTCTTAATTCTCTACTTGCAAAAAACAGTGTTCCTCTGTGCATCTAGGGTCATGAAAAATTAAAGATCCTTTTCTGTAGGAAAGGATGAAACAAAACGAACTACACTCAAAAAAAAAACCTTGTGCACAAATCTGTGGATTGCGGATCACTAGTGCACTTACTGAAAAGTGTGTGAATATATGAGAACAAGGTGGGAAGACACAGCTGCCCTGCATTGTATTTTAAGTTTAAAGCCTCTGGTCCAGTGTGTTGGGAGAAATCCATGAAATACCACTGCCTTTGACAGTGATATATTGGGAATAAGATATGACAGACTTCTACAAATATCCACTGTACGAACCTCTTTGGTGTCATGGATTCAAAACTCAGGTGGGACAGCGCTGCCATGGCACTATGATGCATA
This sequence comes from Megalops atlanticus, assembly GCA_019176425.1. NCBI lineage: Eukaryota > Metazoa > Chordata > Actinopteri > Elopiformes > Megalopidae > Megalops > Megalops atlanticus. Next base: position 39,263,238 of record CM032880.1, on the reverse strand, counting down.
GCCATTACAGGTGAGCAGACACCTCATTCAGGAAGCCATATGGACTCAGGGATAGCGCCGTTCCTCTGTGAAAACATGCAGCTGTGCACCACCCAAGCCAGTGGTAGATTTCTGTGCCAGAGCCACAGGCGTGTCTTGCCCTTGCCCATCACCAGCTGGGCTCCTGAGGAGGCAATGCGAGGCATAGGTAATGCCCCGATGATGAAGGCCTAAATATCACCACCAAAGAGAGTCATCGTATCGACACATCAGGTCAGAGCCCAGTGTGGAGCTGTGCAGGTGCGTGCAGTTGTCCTGCAGGTATCGATTAGACACATTAGCGGGCTGGAGGGGCATCTCCCCTCCCTGCAATCACATGACGTTGGCAGCCGCTGCCCCACACCAGGATCCTCTAATCACGCCTGTCAGAGCACATTTTCCGCCTGATGGGTTCATCATCCAACTGCAGGCTTTAACCTCGTTTTACACTTCATTTGTTTCCCTGGCACTATGCTGGGATAGCTGCATACTGACCTACTGTAATTGTGTAATGGAGAAAGAGCCACTAAAGAACAGTGCAACTGGCCTTTGTCAGGGCCATATATCCTTTCATCAGGCCATGCCTGATGACCTCCAGCCTCACTGCAGCAATTGCTGGTGTTGGAGGATGAATCGATGAGGATGACAAAGTGAGGGTTGTACTTTTTCGTGCAGCAGCATGGGGGAGAGCAATGCATGGAGCACCCATTTCAGTTCCATGTTATATCATTATTTTGCAGGCAGTGTACACAGTTTTATAACCCACCATTAGAAAGTTAAATTGCCCTTGTGATTTAGAGGCGTGTAGCGGTGGAGCTGAGGTTAACCGGAGAGAATAAATAAAGAAAGGAAAAAGCCAGATCTGACAGAGACGCTCCGGAGCAGGCTGGCCTTGGAGTGGAGCGGTTCATCTGCCAGGTTTAAATCGGGCCGCGCCCTCGCATTGAGGCGTGATCAAAATAGCTTCCCATTGATCTTAAATGCAGTGTTAATCAATCTCCCTCTCCTCAGCACCAGGAACGGGAGTCTGGCTGAAGAATGAGGCTATTTAAAGATAAAGCTGGTGGAAACCTGGCCTTGACATGAGATATAAATACATAACCCCACACAATACTTCAGAGGCAGGTGTGGAAGAGATTTGTACACATTTAAAATGCCAATCCCTGCCACCAGCTCTGAACATACACTTCCTTCTAAACGTCAAGAAGACATTTTAAAACCTTGAGGGTTCGCTTAATATCAATTTAAGGTTTCCCACAGCTGTGTTCCACTAGATTCAATCCCCCACAGATTACAGGATAAGAACACTCTGTGCAGAAAACAAATACACACAGAGTTCAGCTGAGAATGTACTCTTGGCAAGAGACACAATGAAGGGCCAGACTTACAGCACTGTTCCATTCATTCCTTTGTCTAATGGCATTGAGCTCAGCAGCCTCGCTATTACTCCATCCTGCTTCTACTGACTAATGCACCATAACAGGAAACATGGTATGATGGGAGGGATTGTCATAACTTTCAGTTTGTCCCAGACTAACTCCCTCAAGATATCACACAGAACTACAGAGGGAAATCAAGGAAAGTTAAAAGGAGTAAGTTTCATGTGTCTTATAAAAGTAATATGACGTATATTTTTCTGAATGTAAATGTTCACAGAAAAATATCAGTATTCCCTGTGTATTTTTAAGTCTATATTAGCCACATTAAACTATCAGTGAATGCCATTCTTCCAACAGTCTGTCTGTCTCAGGCTCTCAGTCAATTGAAGAAGAGAAGCATGGCTAGCAAGAGTATGACATCACTCTCAGGCCTTATACATCTTTTGCATTTAAAATGGATCGGAACCACTTTTCCCACTCATTTTCACTCTTTAAAACTATTCTCTCCTCACCCACAATGGGTTCAAAGTTATTTTAATGTGCACCACTTTGAAGTATTTTCTGTACAGTCTGTACAGAGAAGACCTGCAACTTCTCCCAGCAAATTGTCTGCACAGAAGTAGACAGGAAGTATTGAGGAAAAGAACGCAAAAAATGTTGGAAGGGGTTATGAGTCTCCCTGTTGTCCACAGATACCATTTCAGTAGCACCACCTGTCGAACCTGACATGGGCAGTAGAGGACCTGTTGCTCTTCCCATCTTCATCCCCCTGTCAGTGGGCTCCACCTTGTTGTTTTATGATTGGTTAGGACTGTGTCACATGTCATGATGTCACCTGTAGCTTCACAGGAGCAGTCTGTGCAGGTGCAGAGCAGAGCAGGTGTATTAACTCTCCCAGTCAATACCATGAGAAAGGCAATCAGACGTGCACACAGAGAGAGAAAACAGGTGTGCCCTACTTCCCTGTCAGAGGAAACTAATGAGGTGTTAATTTGTTAATTACTCCCACCTGGCTAGCCTCCGTATGACAGACCAAACTCATAACATTAATCCCCCCCTTATGGTGGTCATACCAACTAACCTAGGTAGCCATATGTAAAGGGATTGGGATATCAGTAATTTGGTTAACAGTATCAGGTTCTATAACTAGCTGGGTTACTAACCTAATTAGCAGCTTGTCCTTATTAATCAGCAAGACCAGTTGTACCCTGCACCCTCCCAAGTGTAATGTCTAGAACTATAGTGTCTTTAAGCTTGAAATGTTAACATTAAAGTGGACAGTGACCGAGAGATATAAGGGGTAGTTTAAGGGACTCACCTTTCTGATGAATAATTCCCTCCCATTTTGTCCCTGCATGAGGACTGCCAGTCCCTCCAGGCTTGGTGTCCGTGCAGAGGCTCGGAGGTTAAAATTCTTGGTGAAGTGGGCGTAGTCCAGGACTGATGCTTGAAGCAATGTCCAGAGTCCAGAGTCATGCGCTCATGCAGACACTCTACAGTCCAAATGACCCGTGCAGGTAATCTGCCACAGGAGTAGCGGACCTGATTGGGTGCAAATTCAGTCTGTTCTGCCACAATGTCATAAAAACTTGCTTTAAATGTACAAAAGTACAAAGTGTCATGACTTAAGTGGGTGGACTGACATGTTGATAAAATCATTTACATTATCCCCTAGACATTACTGCATCCTGCCTTTGGAACATGACAGGAGCATTACAGACTCTGAATGGCAAATGTAAAAACTCCAGTGCAGAGGTACATGGGATTTTCTCCAGGACAGCCGTCCACTTGCTAATATCTACTTGTCAGATTCAAGGTGAAGTACCAGGCATCCTGCCTGAGACTGGCAGTGGAGTCTTCAGTCCTGAGCTAGGGGTAAGCATCTTTTTGCATCACTGCACCACTATACTGGTGGCAGTGCATTATGTACTCAACACACATGAACTTGTGAGCCCACAGCTCTGGGAAAAAATGAGTGGAAGCTGGAGTGGAGGGGTCATTTCTGTGGGGATCTGGTGCAGCACAGTGTCTGTCCTCACATAGTCTTCCTTGTGGGCTACAAACAAGGCCGTGTAGCACTGCAGCACAGCATCCAGTCACACCTACTGGATATGTTCCAGGGGTTAGCGCTTTCAACACCTGGAGCTCTACCTCCATTTTACCAGTCCCAGGGCCAGGCAAGATCAGATCACACCTCACATGGACCTGTAGAAAGTCAATACAAAACACAGCAGAAGGATGGTTGAGCAGATTGACAGGACCATTTGAAGCATTTAAGTGGTAGCCTCCACCCCTTTGCCTTCCTGTACACTAACCTCAAGCTACCCAGTACTTTGTGTCAGCTTCAACACCATCTATCACTGTGTTATAATCTCTCTCGGCCCCCACACCCCTGGCTCTAGTACACAAGCAGATTATCCAAAGAAAGTTACATGTTTGGGACAGATTGTGATGGTGGTTATGTACAGAGCATAACTAGTTTTGCATGGAGTCTGCTGTCATATGGCCTTCATGTATCATTAACCTCTACATAACCTCTGGGTCACAACAAACAAGACACTCTTTTCAATCTTGGCATTAAGACTGAAGGAATTTGTGAACAGATGATTACCAGCAGAATCACGCTATTATATAACAATGGTAGACTTACCTAAAAAAATTGGCAAATCCAGGAAAACTAACAAGAGGGAATACCATGACGCAGGAGCTGTGGCTAAAAAACAGCTGTCATGACTTGTCATCCCAAGGAGACAAAAAGATCACTTCAGAAAGATATCACTTCAGAAGGATATCAAACATCGTGTTTCATTTTAGGCACTTTTTTGAGCTGGAACTTGTTCCATCATCAACCCATGATTTGTCAGTCTGGTTACTAATTACTCAACAACTGTGAAGGGCCACATTCAAAGGACAGAGTCAAGAATGCTGTGTAAAACTAGTATGTCAGAGACTATAATAAAAGTATTTTCATATTAACAAGAGTTTCCAGATTGAAAATTCATTTATCATTTTCCAATTTGTGGTCACCTCTATTTGACATTGAATCCAAATGACTGGAATAAAGCTGAGAAAGTCTACAAGCTCTTTTGTCAAATCAGGGACGGTAGTTTAATTGGACAAGATCGATAGTTGTGGTAGTGGCCAACTGGCAATGAAGTCTAAGACATGAAATGAGAGTTTCCAGATATCCTGGATCCTGCTGGCAAGTAATTGCCAAAGTATAGAGGTGTTAACAGGGGCAAAATACATACATATATATATATATATATATATATATATATATATATATATATATATACAGAGTTTATTACAAAGCCAGAAAGAATCAGACTCAATCTCTTCCTCCTACACAACGGTTACGTTCCTATGTGCACTCGGAAAACTTCAGTTAAGCTTCTTTTTATGACTTTTCTTCTCAGTTACTATTCCACAGCTATTCACATGAAATTGTTCAGCTAATATGTTGACATTACAACCCACCCAATCATTAATTTCCAAGTGTACCTATGATATTTCCCTGAAAATTGCCTGAGATTTATATATCATTAAGAGTCTCGAATTGAAAATGAAAGGCAGTGCAAGTGTTTAGTTGGATCCTTTAAAGTATGCACAATGGAGATGTCCTCAGATAGGCTGATTTCAAACTCTTTTACATATAAACACTTTCTTCAGGTTTCTGTGGGGGTGTTGATAAGAGAACAGTGGATATCTTTAAAATTCCATTTTCAAAGTTTACATGTCCCAGTGGTTCATGCTATGTTGGCAAAAACAAATATGAACTGACAAACAAGGGTAAGTGAACAGGGAAGTTCAATTAGAAATAAAAACATGGCTAATAATCCCAGTATGTGGGTGGAGAGTGGGATGCTTAGAAGAGGCAATGTCTTTGACAGGAGGCATGATGGTATTATTTTCTTGAGATGTATGGCATCTAGCAGAAGAGGTACCTGTGGAAAGAAAAGGACAAGAGAAGAAAAGCAATCCCATAGGCCCCTGTGTTGGAAGCTATCAATACAGTAGTGGAGATTTGACATGAAATAAAAAGTCAAAAGTTTTAAAGTTTGAGAGATAATGCCATCCTGATCTTGTTTATAGCAACCCTAGATGCCCATATTTGTGAATGTGCAACTATATTCCTGAAGCTGTTTACCAGGGTATGCCTCTTCATACTGATGTGCCTCTTCATACTGGTGAGTCATTCACAACAGGGAAAAATTACTACTGATGAGCAGGCAAAAATTTGCAACCTGAAAAATGAAATGGAGCAAAATTAGGAAATCGTGTCAAGCTATAAAAACTGCAATCAGCAACATGTGTGACAATGAACACACACAGCAAAGCGGGAAAGTGACAGGGAGGAGGGGATTATGAGAGGGGAACCCACTCCAGTCAGGTGCTTTTGCGGGAAATAAAGGATCAACACATCGTCCTTTGATCTGTCGAGGCAGATGTAGAAAGGCACTTGAAACACAATCTCCTCCTTATTAAAAGTGCACTGGGTGCGGTAGGTTGCAGCACCTGTGAGCCGCTGCGCTGGTATTGCCACTCTAATGAGATCTGGGTGGGTGGTGGTGATGAAGGGGGCTCAGCGCATTCAGAACATGAGGATAGGAAGGCACAGGCATAACAAATTAGCAGTATTGAAGTTAGGAGGTAGGATAACACGATTAATTTTAGGAACTCTTTTGTCATTGGGGAAATAACAGCTTGAGAGAAGTGTTTCATTGTTTGATCCAACAGACCTTGGCACAAACAACACCTGACTGAAGGGTAGTGTGATTTGGGCTGAAGATTCACTGAACAGCCCCTTGCAAAGCAATAACTGGTCATGATTCTGTAGGGTTAAACCCAAGTCCTGAGAGGTTAGGTGGTGTTTGGTGGTTGGATGAGATGTCAGATTTGCCCAGAATTTCACCTGCAATGAAAATATAAAAAAGCAGTAAGCTTTCACCAGCTTTTTGAACTTACATGCTGACAAGGTTATTCTTTTTATAAATAACAAGGTTATTCTTGTTCTTGAACAGCATGCTTCTTATTTTTCATTTACTTTGTGACCTCAGCACAAGGGATTAAATTTTGAAGCCAAATTCACTGTGCATTTGATTAACATTTTGAGGCCAGTTTCATCATGAATTTTGCATAGTATAATGCACAACACAGTCAACCGCCCCACAGACCACCCACTGCAGCAGTTGGTCAATAACCTTAAGCCCCACAACACATGGTATCATTTCCCTTAGAGCAGGAGAGTGTGGTGACTTGTCCAGATCTACATCCCTGTTTCTCTCTTCCATGTGGTATGTGCAGCTATACTGCAAGTAAAGCCTATTTTAACTAGTGTTTGTCAAACACCAAATACTTATAATTAATCCCCCAAAGTGCATTGATTTTTGTGACTGATTATTCAGACTTTTGTGGCCTTTTAAAAATTTTGCAGCATTGAATGTTTTGTCTGTGATTCTTATCTGTTCCCGTAACACTGTATTGGCCTGAATATGAGATGGTATTGATGATATGACAGTCTATTTCAATTTTAAGCAAACTGCTGCGGTAACTCCAACTACAACTGTCAGTTGTCCACTATGTGACAATGTGGTAATCTTTCATTACATAATAGCAAGATCATATTCATCACATAACATGATACTTTTACTTCAGGCATTCTCCAGCTGGATTGATACTATTGGATTGACACAATCATACCATTTAATAACAATTTGCTGTCATACAGCAACAATAATACACTACATTGTAAAAATGCATTTTATCACACAAAAATAACTTCTGGAATCGAGGGGAAAATATTTGCAACAGATCTCATGTTTGTAATCCAGTAAAATTTCAAAATGCAGCACTCCACAAGAGCCTATTTATATCTTATCAATTGTTAATATAAGTATCATGTTTGTAAAAACATGTCTTTGTTCTAAGTTGTTAAGCTGTCAATGTGATTCAGATCCTCAAATAGCTTAGAGTGGTTCCTGAATAAGTGTAGGATAGTCTTATTAGATTCAGTTCCAATGTCATGGTGAAACAATATAAAAGCCCAAATGAAAACCAGTCATTGCTGCTGAATGCTGGTTTTATACACTGGAGGCACTTCGACCAGTTTTGCCAACATTTACCACTTTGCATTAGCTATATATATATGCTTGTCCATGAATATATGCAGAATTCCATTTTGTGTAATATTTGTGGAAAAGATGACACAATTTTAATTCATTTCAAAGGGGGAGGGTCCATTTCTTGCAAAATCATCAAGGAAGTCTAGCTCCTATTTTAGACAATTATTGGACACAATTTATTTCAAGGTGCTATTTATATAATATCATTGTTACATCTCTACCTCTTAATCACATTTTCAAAATGTTAGTCAGCAAACAAATAAAAAAGGTCGGAAGTAGGTAGGTAGGTAGTAGATGCTGTGTTAGATGTTTGCTGTGGTAGATGTTTGCTTTGTTGTTTTTTATTAATGTTGAGTTGAACATTTATTTAAAGTTAACAGATACATACAATGCAGTTCTTCTTTGACAAAAGTAGTGTACCAATAACTTCAATGGAAATCTTATTACCTTCTTATTATCTTATTATCTTACCTATCTTATTATCCACCAGCAATGTTTTCAAAAACACCCTTATTAAATGGTAAGAATATCTGTCATATGATGGTGTTTTATGAGGCTGCCCTCAACATTGTCATTGTATATATTTGTTTTTCCTTCTGCAATCTTTTTTTGCTTAAAAATAAAAGAAGCATGAAAAAAGCTTTCAACTGACCATTGGCAAGAAATATTAATTTGATAATTTCAACTGTGGCACATTCCAGTACAGGGATTGCAACATAACTCTACAATAAACTCTGTAATTTACGAGTTCAGATGCACCTGAGCACAGTAACAAGTAACCACTGTTCAGGAGCACCAGGGCTCAGAAAAAGGATGAATTCCCACCTAAACACTGTAGAGTGCCTTCTGCTGCACTGACCTTGGAGCACCTTGGATATGTGTGGCTGGATGGACGGTCAGTTGTACTTCCCCTCCCTCTGCAGAGATCTCACTCTGCTTGTGAATGTGTTTCTGCATTCCAAGTGCACTCAGGGGCGTGTCCGCTCCCATCCCTCCGAAGCGGCAGGGAGGCTTCAGGGAAGAAACGGTCTTTTAAGGAAATGACATTCAAAAGGGGGGACACCAATGTTGGCTGCCCCCCCAGCTTGGGCTAGAAAGTGGTACAGGTTTTTGAGGGGAGCAGGGGAGAATTGGGCAGGAGTTCTGACTTTTTCGTCAGCTCCTGGTGCACATGTCCTAAATAAGAGGAGTGTGTAATGTACAGTATGTGTGGTGTACCACTTCACTTATGATCATGGCAAAAATCTGTAATGCTGGGGGGTATGCTGAAAGTATAATATCTGGGAATGTCAGAATGAAATTAGCCTGGCTTTTTTATTGTTTTATTTTTGAGGCCCGGCTTCACCCCCTGGTTTTTTACTCCTTGCTCTTTGCAAGCCCTGCATCGGGGAGTGGTGATCAGGCAGCTGTGTGAAGGACGTCCGAACAGTTTCAAAGGCGATAACAAATCAAAATGTTCCCTGAATCTAATATCAAACAGGCCTGGTGTCAGCATTTATTAGAGAAATCAGATTCAATCCCCCTCTGCCCCCCCTCTCAAACTCCGACACACAGCGGCCCTTTGAAGTCTGAAGAATGCAGGATCGCAAATTACCCAAGAGACGCTTCTGATAGTCTTTGAAGCCCTTTGATAGTGCTGTTTTCTCTTCCCTCTCTCTCCCTCCCTCTCTCCCTCTCTCTCTCCATACGCTCGCAGGCTCAGTCTCTTACTCTCGCGCATTCCACACATGGTAATCAGTAGAGATATTGCATAAACATGAGGCTGGAATCCGGGGTTGAAGCCAAACTCCCGAATCAGGCTGTGACACAGTGTTGAATTCATGCTAGGCCAGGCTTCAGGGGATTCTGGTAATGCCCCACTGCACAGAGCTCAGAGAACAGCTCTCTGGTACAGGACTCTACACCGGACAGCCTGCATAACCTACACATGTAGCCACTGCACAGTAGCCTCCCCCACCCTTTCTGTCTCTGCTCATTTCTATAAGCTGTTCTTTGCTCCCCCCTCATTTGCTCATTTATTTTATTCATCATATCAGTCTCTCCCAGCCCCCCGTGCTTTCTCTCCCTCTCACTCTCCCTCCCTATTTACATCTCTCACTTGACTGATCTTTCTGTTTCTACCTCTGTGATGTAGTTAGCGGGAACTGCCTGATTATTTTTTGTAAATCTTCATGTGGGCCTCCACTGAAGCATTCTGGTAGATTCTTGGAAAAGGGAGTCATCTCCTCTTTCAAACCCTGCCAAGCAGTTAAACAGAGAGTCATTTAATTGGAGTGTTCCAGAAAAGCTATAGATGGGCTGGATGGGCAGATTGTTGACTGAATCCCACCTGCTCTGGTACTGCACTAAATTAGCCCTCCTCTGAAGGAATAGAGGAAAGCACGGGGCTTTGCCAGTCCACCACAGCTATGCTACTGTATAGACAACCAAATGCATTGTTACCCACTTGATGTTCAGGTTGAAAAGTAACATTAATTTGCCATCCAGGGCCCCTCTAACTGGTTATTATGATCATAAGTGTATCGGGGATCAGTTGAAAGTTTGAATGTAGAAGTCTCATCCTGAGACCACAATCTTCCATGCATTTGATGAACATTTTGAGGCCAGTTTCATCATGAATTTAGCATAGTATAATGCACAACACAGTCAACAGCCCCACAGACCACCCACTGCAGCACTTGGTCAATAATCTTAAGCCCCACAACACATGGTGTCATGTGTGCTATTTACTCAAGACATCTACAGAGCTCCAAATGTAGCTGAAGTACTGCCATACATCTGTATATCTGAATCAGCATGTGGTAGGATACAGACGTCATGGCTTTTCCCAGCGCTGCAATGTGACAGCTCATAGGTTCACGAGAAAAGACAACAGAATAAGCAGAGGGGCCAGAGAGGAAGCTCTCGGTAACTTTTGACAGGTTTTCCGTTCTGAATTCCTGAGGAGCAAGACAGGAACAGGCTGGGCTCTCCCTGGCACAGCAGTAGTTTAGGCCCCTCAATTGTGATCAGAGGGTTGTGTGTTTAAATCCTAGGTGGCACTTTACTTTTAAACTCTTGAACAAGGCACTTTCCTTACAAGGCTGAGATGAAAACCCAGCCCCCAGTGAAAGAACAGCACTGGAAGACAGCCAAAATAGAAGATGTTATTTGTGAAGTGTTTGAAATAACAACAAACATTGCAAAATAAAATAACTCATTCAGAACTTCCTGCCAAAACAATGGCAATTTCTAAACAGAACTAAGGGCACAGGCATTACAAAGATCATCAAATTCCAAATCAGTCAAATTTGATTGTTATTTCACACATATACTGGTGGTTGTGAACATCAACGGCATTGTTCTGGCAGGAGGTTTAGAGGTTTCTTGTCAACTGACATAATTAACAATGATCAAGAGTCCCCATGGCTTTCACGACTTCCACATATTAATGTCTGTTCAAAGCATTCAAACCCATTAGGCTAATTGTAGAGGAAAGCCACGAGTGGATTTATATTCATACTGAATGAGGCAAAAACTGCAAATATGACATGGTGAAAATTGTGAGGGAAAGATCAAGCGCGCCTCCCGTCCCTTGAACCTTTGTCAGATGATGAGAGAGGATGCAAAGCCTTGAATTCAGCCTCATACCTCTCGCACTGATGCACAAATATATAACCAGACGTTAGGACAGGCACTCAGTGTAACCGCGGGGCACTTTGTCATCAACTTAGCAGTGAATGGAACCTGAGCTATTATCTGCTCTGTGCTATTACGATGGCAATGAAATATGGACAGGGAACTCTCTGTTGCGCCCCAGATTGGACTGCACAGCATAGGCCATTAGCAAGTAATTTGGCCGAGTCGGTGCTACAGAAACCCATTTTTATAAAGAGATTACATACAGTGTCACAGCTTAAACAGGCAAGCACTAATGCAAACAATAACTACAGTAAGTAATGGCTGAAGGGGTGGCGATATTCAAAGCAGCAGTGTGAACGATAATGATTGCTATTGTGACATCAGCAGGCCACATGGCCACGCCCAGTTCCCTTCCCCAGGTCCCCCACACTCCAGTGAAACCTTACCTTACCTTCCCCCGTGTGCCTATTTCTACCGAGTACCCTCACCATCATCCGGTCGATAAACAGGCTCCACATCTCCACAATAGCTTTTAGCACTTTCCTCAATGTCAGCTGGGAGGCTGCGCACCAGAGGAGAAGGATGGGGAAGAGGGAGGAGGGCACACATGCCTTTTAAAACCCATCAGCTACTTCAGCCTTCACGCCGCAACAGCCAAGCAGAAACAGGCTCCTAACTTGTATTTAAGACAAAATGGCGTGAAACCTTTTCCCCTTTTTTAACCCCGATCTTTGGTCCTTTGGAGCTTTTTAAAACTCTAATGCTGAGAATGCATTGTGTTCCTGTGCATTTTTAGTCATGCTACAGTAGCTTAAGATGGACTTAACAACCATTCTTAACTGTGTACAGGTGACTGGGCTCATGCAGTGGGCAAAGAGGTATCATTTTCAGTTGAGCATGGAAGAATGTAGAGTGGCATGAAAACTGGCTTGCTTCCTCACCACACAGACACATTACACAGATCCTCAAAAGAGCACACTCATCTCTTTTTTCTGCTAAGTCCACAGTCATAATGCTATCCACAGCTATCCACAGTTCATAATGATTCAGATGCCTGTATCACTTGATGTGCAAAGGTTCACAGTACCTCGCAACTGATCCTGCTCGAGTTCACAGAGCTGCTGCTGCATTGTTCTGGAAAGAAGAGAGGCAGAGGGAACTGAGGCAGAGAATGAGAAAGGGAATGGCTCTGAATTCTCCTCCTTTAATCGTCAAAGCTCCTCAAACATCGTTGCCGTTCCCATAAGAAAACAACAGTGTTTATCCTCCACACAGGTGCCTGAATAATTCATCTGTCAGCTCAGCAATGTGGGCTGGCCCACTGAGGTGTGACAGCATCACATGTTAGCAGAGATGTTCTGCAACCCCTCCCTGCCCCCCACCACCACTCCACCCGGTACCTGCAGGGGCAGGCTCGGACACAAAGGCCGGCATGCCACCAAGCCTTGTGGGTGGAGGTGGAAGTAAACCACAGCTCATGGCTTTGGTCCTCAAGGAATAGAAAAGGCCTGCTTTTCTGTTAAACATGAACTGTAATTACCAACAGCTTCAGACCTTGTAACTGTACAGGCTACACCAGCATTACATTTGACTTCCTATCTGTCTGTTCATTTGTGTGTATGTACTATATTGTACTATTTGAAACCAGGATTTTCCCCACAAAATATACATTTTAAAAAAGCAACTCACCCTACAATCACAGACTAGTTCACATTGCTAATGCTAAGTTGGGAAAGGTGGCACCAGTTGGTTAAAGTGTGTCCTATAATTAAAATAAGAATTCAGAATTTCAGGTTTCCAGCTACCATAGTGGCAGGATAATGGATACACCTACCTGGAATGAGTTAGTTCAAAAAAGGGACCAAAGATGGGCATGTATCCAAGGGACTTAGAAGGAGATGCAAATCAAGGATAACACAACCTTAATTCTATGAATATATGTGTTGTTCCTCACCTTCAGCAAAGTAAAAATCCACAGAAAGGAGCACTAATTTGTTTTACAAAGCAATGAAATGTTATTTTGGAATGGTTTCATCTCCATTTCTGAATGGAACAACCTCACTCTGCATGCTGGCAGTGAGTAGCAATGACACAAGATCATGGTAGTTAGTGAAAGAGAGACATCAAAAAATTATGTTAAGTTTCCATTTTTGGTGACATAATGGATTAATGGATCAAACTTTGCTGTTTGATTACAAACACAAGCTCTGCCAGAGCTGATACCTTCTAGAGTGGGTAAAAACATTTTAAAAAATTGTTATTTTCTATATTTGATTGTTAACTTTTATAATTATTATTTTTTGGATTACATGCATTTTCTTGTTCATAAAATGGGTCAATGTATAATCAAGATCCTCTTATATTGGGTTACATATGGTATGTATGTATATCTGTCAAAGAGTTTGTCTGTTGCAGTAATTATGCTTTCCACTAAAGGTCAAACTTGACTCTAAGGAGAGAGGGTCTGCAATTTGCAATTTGCAATTGCAATAGGCTATATGCACACGGTGGTCCTGACGTACTTCCGGTAAAATCTCAGCCAGCTCAATTACTTCCGTTATCCATAGTGGTTATCGAGATTATCAGGTTATTAGTGTTGCTAGAATTTTTTAATCAAGAGTCGATAATGTCTGAGAGAAAGAGATTCAAGTTTCAACGAACCGATAGCACTACAGCTGAACACTGCTGTGTGCCTTTGTGTCAAGCCTCCTGCAAGTACAACAAAGTATTTAGTTTCCATACATTTCCCGCCAATCCAGAAACCAGGCGAAGATGGATTGTCGCTATCCGGAGGGAGAACTTTAAATAAACTGTAAATCTTGTAAATAACAATTATCTGTATATTCTTTGTGTTTGTGTGTCTACCCTGCGATAGACTGGCGACCTGTCCAGGGTGTTACCCTGCCTTTCACCCATTGAACGCTGGGGTAGGCTCCAGCACAGCCCGCTACCCTGATTAGGATAAGCTGCTTTGAAAATGAATGAATGAATGTTTTATATTGAGCAAGTTACTGAATATTGGTTTATTGAAATACATTCACTTTGTCCAATTTAACTAGTAGTCAGATTGTTTTTTGGTCACCCACCTATCAGTTCTGCTCACCTAACTTTCTATAACATTCACCGTACTTTACACAAGACACCAAAACACTCCAATGCTAATAATTATCTTTATTACACTGTGAGTCGTTAACTGTATAAAATTACTATATACACATATACCTATATATACACACATACATATGATATTAGTATAATATTATAATATTTCATGTATGACTACAATAAATAATAATAATAAGAAGAAGAATGTTATTCTAATGTTATGGCATTAGTATAATATATTCTTACATGAAATTTAATAAGAATAATAACAAAAACATAATAATAATATCTGCAATAACAACAATAATAATAATAAATCATGTTTAAATTCTATACACCTAATTACTAACTACTACTATTGCTATCTCCGTAATTCTTGGCAAGTCTTGGAGCGACCGAGTGAAAAACGCCATAGCTAGTCCGTTGAGGATACGAGCACCGGAAGTCAAACAGCTGGCTGACTCGAAATGCGGAAGAGAGTGTGCATATAGCCTATTGAATTTGTTGTCAGCAGCTTGAATCAGGAGGTAACTTGAGGCAGTCGAATGTACAGTACTAGTGTAATTCTTTATACAGTTGCGCAGTTGGTCTCCATAGTAGATTCCAGGAGTATAACTCCTAGAATGGTAGTATGAGTTCCAGTAAGTCTGAGTGGGTCACACAACAAAACCAGCTAGACATTTTAAGTCAACAGAGTTTATGGGGGCCAGTGTAGAGGGATGTATCAGATACTGGGGTTACATCAAGAAGACAGAAGGTTCAGATCCTGGCTAGGACAATGTCATTATACCACTGTGCAGAAACCAAACAGTATAAGATATAAAGATGCAATCCCCACATCTCATAAAAAACAAAGGAGAAAACAAAAACAAAAATGAATGAATGAATGATGTGGATTGCCAGTGGATGGCTAATTTACAGAGAGAAGACCTACAAAAAGCATCCTTAGATGGTTAAACTCCAACACCCAAATGACTAATTTCAAAGTAATAACACTGTTGCAAATTGGCATATCTGACAAATTGGCCATGAGATTGTTCATCTTTTATCTTTGGTCCCTGTTCACTGCTCTCCAGGAAGAATGTTTCTGAGTCAGGCTGTAGCCATGTTTAAGCGTGCTTAAACATCGTGCTTAAAAGGAATGCTTTGGCAATCTAGTAAGCATGCTCGACCTCAGACCAATTCTTGGATGAGCTAAAATACAATGATCTGGTCACTTAAAATGCAAAAGGCATAAATAACGTTAATCCTGAGCATTGTCCCACAGTGGCTGCAAAGACACATAATTAGTCCTATCTCTTCCCCTTTATCAAAGCGTTTATAAAGGCAATCTGTCAGTTTTCATAATTATGTTAATGAAAAGTGTAGGGATTAAACAGACAGCTGGAACCTATTGTGCAGCAGAGGAAGAGAGGCTTGTTTATTTGAATATTTTCTTTGTTACTAGATGAAACGCTCTATCTCCCCAAAACCCATGGAATTCTGTACTGAGCAGGTCAAAACTGATTTCAATCTGGAGTCTTAGGTGGAGAAACACATCCCAAAATTTGAAGAACAAAAGAATGCAAATATGTATCATGGCCACAAATTGGTGGTTGGCCCTCTGTGATTTGGTTATGCTACAAGGAAAATCAGTTTGAAAAATATGGATTGTTAGTTTTAATGATGAGGAGACACCCTAGGATAAAGCTACAAGACTGACATGGGGACTCATGAGGCTTGGAGAGTATAATGGGCACAGTGGAAGACATCCTAATTAGCTGTATGTTCAAGACTTTACTCAACGTAACATGAACAGTGGATCAATACTCATAGTAAGAAAATTAATTGAATGGTCTTCCATATGAAGAACATATTGATGGCAAAGCAGTCAAGATGCAGCTTTTACTGTACATAACTAGGCTGTATTGTACTGTATGAAATAAACTTTACTGTGTAAAATTTACCAGAATGATTCATCCAGCCAATCTGTAGTGTTGCCATAGACTGGACTGTAGTTTCAGCAATTGTGCATCTCTACATCACCACCCATAAATTACCCATAAGCATCAAGTCTGTATCCTAGTGATGCAAAGTGGATGTGTAAAATATAAGTATATGCAAGATGCATGTATGCAAAAAAACATCCTAGAAAATGACTTTTGTATTCAGCCTTTATGCCATCCCAATACCAATGCCAATCATTTTTCTAGGTTTACAGATATTACATGGCAGATGATGTATCCCCTGTGTGGGGAGTCTCAAAGGCAAGAAATGTCAGTTGGGCAGGCAGTATTGTGAATGATCTGTTTTATGAGGGGTCACACTGACAACAACAGTGCATTCTAACATTGCAACTGCAAATCATTAGCAGTTCTGTAGTATTCAAAGGGGGGAAAGCAAGCAAGACAAGTGAAGTCCAGAAATGTAATAGATCTAATGATCTCCCTTGCATAAATTAATAAATACATAAATAGAAAAATAAGTGAATAGGAAATGAATTGGTTTACTGTAGAAAATGAGCTGTTATCTGGTCAAAATGCCTCTTGAAAGGCGTGTTGTTTCCAAAAGGCCTGGAAGCGCAGTAATTGGAGAGGTGATGGCTAAATGCAGTTTAAAGAGAACATGCACGGAGCTGACTGGCGTGAGAAGCAGAAAAGAGAGGAATCCAGCTCCAGCAAGAAGGACCAATGCAAAACTGTGACTCATTCCCAGCGCGTGGGCAACTATGGCTGGTGTTCAAAGCACCAAGACCCCAGTTAGAGCTCATTAACTCCAGTTTAAAACTCTGGAATCACAACTAATGGTTTTCATAGCATTTCTGCTCCATAATAACCCCTTATGCAATGGTACCACCATGTCTATATCTCTATATAATGTGTGTGGGGGAATAACCTTCCCTCATCTGACAGAAGTTAAAACATTTGGTCTGAGCACAACAAACATAAGAGAAGTTCTACATCTGAGCCAATTTGTGCTTAGTGGTAAGGAATCCCTGGTGCGGTAGAAACACCCTTCTTTTAAGGGGAATAAGAATTTGCCACATGCATGAAGACTGTCATCCAAAACCAGTGGAACAGTCCTCACTGACAGAGCTCCTCAGTCTTGCTATAAATTGGGTTCAGTTTTAGAAACCTCAAAGAAAAAAAACAGCTGACTGCTGAAAATTTGTTTCCATGCTATTGCCCCTCTGATTAGAACATACTGCCACCCGACCAAAAATTGAAATTAAATTGTCAATTGTCATTTGAACCATGTATTATTTGTGAGGAAAGGACATGGAAAAGTAATAACCTCTTTAAATATTGTTCTACCTAATAAATTAAGTTCTCTATCTTCTTCAACACTGACAGGCTGCCTGAAGTAACAAATCTTTAACACAGTTCCTGGGATTTTAGCATTACCAATATGACCTTAATAGAGAGATACATCTATATGCTAGAAAGTACTATGAAGAACTGAATAACTACACATACACACAAACACACACTCACCATATATATTTTATATATATATATATATATGAAGTCCCAAATACTGCAAAGCTGGACGGTATTTTCCGTTCTCTCTGAAACATGCGGATTAGAAACCCTGAGACACTATTAAGCATGTCGAGAAAATGCAGAAACAGTTATTCATATTTCATGAGCGAGGCCTCACACACGTTTTCGCCTTTAACGTTTGCTTATTAAATTCACGGCTGTCAGCCCCGCTCAAAGCCCACCGTACATCTGCAGCACCGCAGCGCTCACTGCTGAGGCAGGTGCTCGGAGTTAAAATCCATTACCGCAGACAGGCTTTTAATAGAGGCAGGACCCCCAACTCTGCCACACTCAGGGATGGGACAAGGATCCCCGGACAGTTGAGCTGGGGAACAGCAGAGGGGAGTCAGAGGCACAGAGGCCTGACAGCTGCAATGGGGTAAGGAGGTATGAGTCGAGCACGCCGTTCAGGTGATTGATTCAAATGTATTCCAGATTGTCTCCTGAAGGTGTGTACAGAAAACAGGGGAGGGAAGTCTTATTCTTTCGCGGGAGTGGAAGAAGCGGCCAGGTTCAGACCGGCGTAAATGTTCACTTAGCAATCTGGGCTGTGTATCCTATTGACCCCTGGGCTCTCACGCCTAATGAACATTGACAGATTCAGACAGCCCTTGTTTAATAACTTTCGCACAGCATCGCTGGGGCGCTAAATGACAGCAAGTTAAGAAAGACAGAAACAAAAGTAATGGCAGACCAATTTCAAATCAATATATCCCTGCAAGGTAATCAAAAATGTTTGTGATTAACCACAACAGATCAATCATCCTTAACCTCCGGGAGGGCAAATCAAGTGACGTATCGAAACTAATTTGTCAGAATTATCTGAGACCAAGAATGTTAAACCATTTAACACTCGACAATCCAGTTTCCTGCTGCTCCATCATTGACTTGACCAACTCACGACGGCCTTTTATATGGGCAAACATTAAACCATTTTGCTGAGGTGTATGGACAAAAGTCATTTGCACTGTTATAGAGATATACCTATAGCTATATAGGGAGGGAGTCTGGGTTCAGAAAACAAGCATGCATAGTGATAGGAACAAATGAAACCCACCTCCATGTCTGGTGTATAGTATAATAGTGAAAAAGCAACATATTCTCTCTTACCACTGACATCATAGCTGCTGTCAGCAAAAGCACAATCCAAAGCATTTGGCTTGTGGTTCCATCAGCTCTAAGGAAGTATATATTATACATGATATATAAAACTCAGGCAGTGTGTAGTCAGATATAATTAGCCAAAGAAATCAACAAGATGCCTATGGGAAAAAGAGTGACAAGATCTAACTTGCTGTACTTCAAATGAAACAACCAGGCAACACCAATACAAAGGTTATAGCATTTAGTTAGTAATTATTCCCATGGGGGTGGGGTGGGGTTAAAAGCAGGTGGTGCAAGGTACAGCTGGCTACCTGCTCAGTGTGGCACAGCTATGCTATGCAGTGTTTGTCAGAACTATGCATGTTTGTGGGATGACAAAATTAACTGCAAACAGTGCTCAGTCTCTTTGCTGTTAAATAATTCAAATTATGTTAACAGCAAACTGAATACATGTACAGTAAGAAGGCCACATCATTGGTTGTGTGGGAGCAAGCGGGAGAATCTTGGCTTTCAGTGGACAATGACCCTGCACACATCTCAGAATCAGCACAGCACACTTCTGCCTCAAACTGACTGAACTAGTTCTCCTGACTAAATAGGAGCAACATGCTATGATAGAAAAAAATACATACTTGATATTTTTTTGCATAAATATATTTAAAATTTTACTATACAAATACATGTTGTTCACACATAATGGATGTTATTCCAAAAAAAAAAAACAAAAGGATCACATTTATTCACATCCCTGTAATTATTTTGTAAATCCTCTTTTGAGATGGATTGCACTGACAGTGGAGAGTTTTATAAGGATCTGGGATTTCAGAGGGTGGAGTCTGACCCTGCCCACCTGCAGAATTGGGTCCTTCAAATTGTTTGATTTCTGTTTGTCAACTTCATTCTTAAAAATGAACTACAAATGTAAGATTGGACTGAGGTCTATAATATGAAATTACCAGTTTATGAAATTTATTTTGTGCTCAGTTCATTGTCATGCTGGAATTTCCACTTTCAGCCAGGTTTGAGCTTCTTGGCAGAGGGAACCAGGTTTTTGGCCAAAATGTGTTGGAGCAAAATAAAAAATTATGCACATTTTTATAGTGTGTTTTATGTTCCTGTGTGGTCAGGGATATATGCTGACATTTACACTGTACTGTATATACTTATACCTATATAAGAGGTGACAAGCATATAGCTAGATCAGGGGTCTCCAACCTTTTTCCACTTTGAAAAAAATGAAAGCGACGGAGAGCTACTCATGTCTTATAATACTCACACTTATTCACATAATGTATCAAAACACTCACATTAACCAACTGAATTAAGATACTTTTTGTATATACATGTATCAAATGTCAATATCCAAGGCTCACATTTTGGATCAAAAGCAATTTACACTCACATCAATAGTATGTCAAATGTATGTTCTGTATCCATATGTTCCAAATTTCAATGTGTCAAGCTCACTGTAGCGAAGGGCAAGAGCAGTCACCCCACCCGGCCTCGAATCTGTGTCTACGTGGTACCAAATTGCAGCGTTGACCGCGACACCAAAGAGCCCGGCACCTTAATATGGCAGTCAGAGTGCATACTCAACCGTAGTGACAGCACTCTGTCACACTCACATAATATATCAAAACATCTTAAATTCACATCAAAGTCATAGAAAATGGTGATCATTGATCGTTGTTTTGGAACATTAAGCCACGTTAAGCCTTTTCACGTTAAGAGCTTTATAATGTCCCTGAAGTGGCGCTGAACGTTCCATCTTTTACCGACTGATACGCTGGTACCGCAGGTGAGGCACACACACTTGTCCTTCACATTCGTGGAAAAAACCGAACTCCTTGCTTTAGCTCACTAGCTACCTCAGTGGCTAGCCTACAGGGTAACTGACGTGATGACGTGTTGGCAAACTTGACAGTAGCCTAACTTATTTGATTGACAGCTGATATCATTTTGTGTTGGAGGGAGGTGGGACATCTGTGTATTTGATTGGATTGAAATGGGAAGAGGTTTCCAGGGTGCGTTTATTTGTTGTCGGATTTTTTTGTATATAATCTTTGAACGTTTTGGCGAGCTACTCAAAAACAGGCAGCGAGCTACCGGTAGCTTTAACTGTTTGAATCTTTTGTCATGATGTTGGACATAAGACACCATAGGCACAAGCAAGTAGCATTGCCATGGAAAAGCTTATTAATCTAATGATGCAAACAAAACTTTGCAAAAGCTCAGTTACCTCATCTTCTCTAAGAGGTAAAGGATATAAAGGAACCCTTCATTAATATCAATAAGATTCAAGCATGAGATGAAAGTCCTCCCACGTTTCTAGTTCAGAGACGGGTGGGAATGAAGGCTGTTTAGGCAGCCTCCAGCACTGCGCAAATCAAAAGCAATGACTGGCCCTTTAAACATACCATTCTGACAACATCCCTCCTTGGCTACAAGGTTACTGTCAGCGTCAAATGACACACATACATGAATGCCAGCTCTCTGACACTTCATCCCTACTCATCTGCTATTTCTCACTCTCTCTCTGCCCATCTCCCCCAGTGCGTTTTTTTTTTTAAACCTGTCAAAGATCCACAGGACTCAGACGTGGTTCAACAAACACTACTACGGATAACAATTTTTATTCATTTTTTTACATTGTTAGATGTGTGGGACAGTGTACAGTACAATCAGGCAGGAAAATGAAGTCATTACAATCTAGGGTCATTTTTAATGTATTTGTGCCCATTGGTCACACTTCCCCTCATTTCCTTCTGATTAAAAAAAGAAAGACTGTCAGCGCAATTCCATCCCATCCACCCACAGTCCATGGTGATAACCCTACACCCAGCTATATCTAGCTAAAAATGGTACAACAGAGAGCAAAGATGTGGCAAGTCTGTGTGGAATGGTCTTTATTCCTGTCAAATTTAATTTTGATTTACAGTTCTCAGTGCTGTAAAGGCAAATGCATATACCTGCAAAATGTTACAAATCTTGCACACTAGTAAGTAAAACTGATCTTGGAGACCTGGATTCACTTACCCTTTGACTCACAATTAAATGCAAGTTTGAACGTTTTTCAGCACAAGCAAAATTTTTTTCATTCATTTTAGTAGCTATGGTCTGTGAAGAAAAGAAATAACATTAGCAATTAAATGGGAGTTAAAATTAAGGAGAATATTTAGCTGGATCCAAGCCATGCTTTTAATAAGTTATTATTGTTATTTCATTCTTATTTCGGAGCATGACAGCAAGAGAACAAGTTTCATCGCTTCGAGTATTCCTTACAGTCAATGTACTTGAAATTGTGGAGTGTGGACATATTTTTCTCATTTGTGCAAAATGTCCAAATAAATCTCAGTAAATACATGGATATTTTTTAGTAACCTGCCCCCTTGTTTTTCTTTATTGTTAAAATTCCAAGTGGAAAGTTGTGAGTCCTCTACACAGCTAATATAAGTAATATAATATATATGGATTTGTCTTTCTGTGTTTCAAGCTGAAGTGATGGAAGTTTAACAGGGAACTGCCAAAAACACCCTACAGTGCTCTCCCTTTGGGCAGCTCCATCAGACCTCCAATCATGCACCACAGCACGGTGACCCCATCTTGCATCATAAGTGTAGTCTCTCTGGAGAGGGTATAATTTCAGACTCTAAGAAGGCTATGATGTGGCTTCTAGGGGACATTTAAGATTCATCAGGGAGAACTCTGATCAGATACATGCATTCAATGACAGACAGATGGCCCCAATATGTGATAACAAAAAATCTAAACAACCAAGCTCACGTAACAAATGAGTTCACGTAACAAATGATGACAGTGACTGTAAGTAAAATGTGACATGCAGGAAGAGGTGCTTTGTTAGACTTAAGTCTTAAACAGGAATAATATCACATATTATTTTATTATGGCTAAAACTGTACCTGTGTGCAGAATATGGAGAAGGGAGACAATGCAAAAACTGTTACTTTTTGAGTAAAAAAATCAGTCACTACACAACACTGCTAACCACTACAGTAGTTTGAATGTAGGACTTCCATAAGTGTTGCCTTCTGCATGAGTAAATAAGATAAACACTGTATTTGATAAATTTGTGATTGTTGGCAGTAGGCTGATACATATAGAAGCTACATAATACTTCATTATTCATATGATGTTACCATTATTTGTATATTCATAAAGATATCTGCTCCACTATATAACCCCTTTTTCAATGTGCAGCTTTGGTGTCATGCAATTATAGAGATAAGTTGCATTGTATACATGTTATTTTATTCAGAATATTTGGAGTACAAATACTCTATTTGTGGTTTATCACATAGACAAGGCAACAACATGTAGCCAGTTGGCACATGGCAAGTAGTTTTGCATGTATAAGTGAAAATTGCTATGCATTCATTTAAACAATACATTCATGAGTGTAAAAATCTATAAAAAATCATAAACAAATACATTTAAATTTTTTCCATGGTGGTTGACACTGATTCTTCTAGTAAGTTTCATATAGCAGCAGTGTTCCAGCTTCATTACCCATCTACTGTGATAAAACACGTGGCATGCTGATTCTTCCAGACTAAAGATATCCTTCCGATTGTGTTGTTGCACATTGTAGATAGTTAGATGACAAATTAATGTGACAGGTTCATGGGCCAGCTACAATTGTATCACCATTGCGACTGACATGCAATAGAAAAAGTCAATGAGGAAAAATGTCAGATGCGTCACGTCAACACCGCATAAACCTTACAGCTCCCGTCTGCATTGTGTAGGGCAGTGTTTCTCAACCCTGCTCCTCGCGGCACCCTGTCCTGCATAGCTTCTATCTATCCTTGCTACTTGATTAAATCAGGTGTGCTCAGCTAATAAAATGTGCCACTGATGAGTTCAGTCAGGTAGATAGAGCAAGGATGCACGACAGGGTGCCGCAAGGAGCAGGGTTGAGAAAACACTGGTGTATGGTACACGTTTGTGCATATCACTCAAGATAAGAGAACAGAAATGTAACACGCTGAGGGTTAAAGCACAATGAGAGACAGATTGCCGATTCCTCTGTCCCTAATTATAAAAAAAGTTGTCACTGAGGCATTTGCGATACGCAGTTGCGACTTCGTTGGTAGTTTGCTGTTTATTCCTGAGGCCGTGGAGGAGCAGCGCGGGCCTTACCCGACTGACTGCACCCGCAGAAGAAGATCCATACGGTCTTTTCCAGAACCATGCCTCGGAGCGCGTTGCCGGCAGCGAAATTAAATGTGTGATTTAGTGAAATCTGTCTCGGAGCCAGAGCTGCCCGGCGAGCTTGCGCTGAAAACTTCGCAGAGTGCACGGTATACTTCTGAGGGGCCTGATGTAACTAATTAGGAAAGCTGCAGCGCGTCTCATGCCACGACCACGGCGTCACACGCACAGATGGCGCCTCTCTTATTTAGAGAAACTGTGGGATGAGAGGAGGGAGGCGAGCGGAGGCAAACTGGAGTCACAACGAAAAGAACCTGTCTCTTAGCAACCGGGACGGTTGGGTCTGTGGTAACCCGCCCCCCGGCCCCCGTTTCAGTCTCGGGAGTCGAAGTGCCAAGATGAGGAGGAGGATTGAGGAAGAGGGCAGAGCGGCCACCGTGGGTGAGAGAAAAGCTGGTTTGGCCAGTCTTATCTGTAATAATATTGTGGTGTGTAGTAGCAAATTAAAGTTGCAGTTAATGTAACAATTACAACTGTTGTAAGTTAACATCAGCTGTTGGACTCTATAGGACTGAAAAGTCAAAACAGTGTTAAATTGCAGAAATGAGAAAATGGTTAGGTTTCAAAGGCAGAAAGGCAGCACAGTGATTTGTGAGCCATTTATAACTGTGTGTTGAATTAGATTAAATGATAAGGTTTGCAAAGTCACAGTGGGGTGTCACTGTGCTCTAAACCTAACCACTGTCTCATTTCAGCTGTTTATTACTGTTTTGATTTCTTTATCCTGAAAGTTCACACCTAAAAACTATTCACTCCTGCAGTGTAATGTCACAAGAGGATACAGGACAGCAGAGCCCGGCTCTGTTCTGAGTGAGAGACATAGCAAACTTTTGGGGTTCAGAATGCAGTGTTAGTCTGAGACACCAGAGGGCGCTGCACTGTGTCAGCAAAGCCAGCACATCCCACTCCAGTGCCGCGCTGCTGGGGGGATAAATAGGTCACACGTAAGGCAGACATCAGAGAACTTTTAACCACCTGGCTGTTCTCTGCTGTCTCCCTGATCTTGTTTTATCTTGATTTCCTAAAGCCTTCCCCAACCACCGCCAAGGCAGAGCAGTCTCTGCTGCTCATTCCTCAGCAAACCCTGACGCAATCCTCATCAGACTCCGTTATGACCTCGGTGTCTGCGGCTTCCGTCCTCCTCAGCACAAGCAGAACTTCTGAAGCTATTACGGAGCACTGTCGATATTCCGCACGTCCAGAGGCTGTGGTCCAGTGCTCTGCCCAAGGGTCGGCACAGCCACAGCGACCTTGAGACAGGGAAAAATGTTTTTAACGTGGATCAATAACACCACAAGGTCACTTTAAAATTCAATTAATATGAAAGTGCACAACGTTCCGCGTGCTGCCTCTCTTGGCAGCATAACGAGGGGGACGACAAACAGCTGCAGGCTTCATATTGGGGAAAAAGAGAGGAAGATAAATTGATATTTGTATTATTAACGAACAAGGTGTGTTTGGAATAGTGTCATTCCAAAGTGGGTATTTTTTTTTCAATACCATGTTTGCTAAAAATACAGGGGGGGGGCATAACTAGAAGTATTTTGTGAGCTTACAATACACACATACATAAGTGTTGAACAATATTTTGTTTTATGTTTTTTTGTACAGACCAATTGTAAAATTAAAAATGAATCTGCTGAGGTGAGGTTTCATTTAGGAAAGCAAGAGTGAGGTAGATGACTGGGTGGCTATGTTAGGACTGTGTGCTACATTTCTAACAGTAAGAGGGATTACATTAAAATATGCATGCTGTGGCACTATGCACATTTAATTTTTAAAGTTGCCTGAAGATAAGGCTTCAACTCGGCAGTTTCTGTATTTCAGGCACTCCAGCCATCCCATTGCATGAACACACACACACACACACACACACACACACACACACACACACACACACACACACACACACACACAAACACACAAACATATACACGCACCCACACATATATGCAGAAATGCACATCCATGCACAGACACATTCACACACACACACACACATGCACACACACACACGCACAGACAAAGGCAATACAACCAAAGTTCATGCATAATGAACACGCTCATTAACTCTGCATTTAACATTATAGGCTGTCAAAATCACCTTATGTTTAAAAATCACATCAGCAATACATTTGGGTGCATAGGCAATGCGGAGGGAGGACGGAGAGCGGGCCCATGGAAGCCAAGCGTTCCGAGCGCTAATTAACAGTTGCTAATTATAAGAGAGATGCATCGTTAGCCAGGGTATGCCACTGGAGGGTACGATATGCTGGTCTTCTCCCCTGACCCCAATATTCTACCCCAATTAAGGCCACATCACTTTCACCATCGCTGCTGCTGTTTACAAACAGATGTCCACAAAGATGACGTGACATGGGCCATTAGGATCGCTCCTTGTCATGGACAGTGAAGTGAAACCCTCTGTGTTTCTGTTAAGTGGCCATTCCTTCCCCCTGCATTAGCGAATGAAAAATGCGTTTTCACAGGATGTTGTATGATGTCTCAGGTCCAATCTCCCAGACGCTTTCACCATCAGTTAATAACAGTTCAGCATGATCCGTCTGTGTGGCTATATTACCACATCCTGTGATGGACAGCGTAAAAACATTGTGTGCTCTAAAATGGCATACACATTATTTATTTTAGCCTAATCACCTGCGTGACCAATCAGATGTTATGCTAACAGGATTTCTCTTCCAAGAGACCCCACTCCCCACCACTGCCAAAGGATGTGGTTTCATTTAAAACTGTCAAACTGAATCTTATGTTGGTGTTGCATTTTAGCTATTTAGTTTATTTTCATTCAATTTTCCAACTCTCCCAGGTAGAATTGAGAGAAAACACTGAACGGAATCCAGAAGCACATATGTGTTCAGCTCGTCTCAGATTGGATACAAATGAATGAAAGAGGATTGAATTATTCTTCTGCTTGTCATCTTCCTCAAATTTATTTCACATAAGTGGTAACATTTAATGTAACTTGAAGTTAGTCCTATGACCCCTTCCCCAAAACACCCCCCCACCATCACCACCATGTCACACCTCCTCCCCTGTTCTGGCAGCAGGATCATTCCGGCACGTTCTTTCTTCAGTGGAGCTGTGATCATGGCCTCCACTGGGGCAGCTCCAGAGTGGAGATCAGCTGTTTGGTGCTGGAGCTGGCCATCCTGCTAACCGGGCCATCTGGAATCCAAGGCCCCGTGGGTGTGCACCACTGAACTCTCGTCGGTGGGGAAGGAGGCACAGAGCTCCTTGGCACATCTGCCAAGTTTTTTTTTTTTCTTTTTTTACTCTTTTTTGTTTCTTTCCTCTGAGCCTGGCCAGCCGAAGGGGCAGTAGCTGCTATAAATGTTGAAATCCTCGTGTGGAGCAGCTAAAGTTTTAGGTGTTAGAACCACAAAGCAGAGGTTCTAGGTCTTATTATCCAACCTTACTCTAGGTCTAGGTCAGACATCTTATTGTGAGGTCACAGCTTCATTTTTTTCTGACACAAACATATGACTAAGGTACACAAAAGTGTAATGATATTCTCAGGTACAGGAGTGTAAAGCAGTCATTAAGAGCTGTAAGGAGAGCCTAATAATGTGTATAGAAATAATTTGTCCTTAGTGGGTTTTTTGCAAATTCTGATAGGATTAAGACAGGTTGCCAATACCCATGATACCTTGTTGGGACACACAGTATAATTAAAGATGTAGTCCACAGCAACATAGGGATATCTCTTGCTGATCTTCTGCACAGATGCAATATAAAAGACCATATTGTCAAAAGATACCAACTATGTTCTAGTGAAGAACAGAAAGAAGAGGGCTTCATTCAGGTGGTGGGTGTTTCCTGAAGCTGCCCTGAAACCATTGAAAACAGCAGTGAGGAGGAGTGCAGGAAATGTTCACTAATCTGGGAAGTGGTATTAAAACCTTCTCTGGTCTTCCATTTCCAGTATCAAACAGTTTCTTGGTCAAAGAATATTCATCTTCCTACTCTACATGATTAAATACATAGCGGTGTGTTGACTGTTGATGAAGGGAGTGTAATACATTGGCGCAGCTGAGCATCATGATTTTTGACAAAACAGCATAACTGTATTGCAACTGTGACCCACAGCACAATATTTTTCAGGATTCAGTATTTCAGTTTTTCTGGTCAAGAGCAAAATGAGAATGTTCTGCTATCAGTGTATAAAATGCAGTTTTATAATGGCACTCCATGGAACAAACTTTTTTTCAAGCAGACATAAAAAAGAAATAGATGTCAGTCAGGCAGAGTCCTTGAACCCCAGTCAGCTGACACAGAGCCCACCAGGGAGTTTACTCTGGGGCTAATGTTCTTGAAGGACAGGCAGCTGTCAACATTCCAGCCATCAAGATTTCAGCCACATCCAAGAACCCCACTGTCACGAGCCAACGTGCAGCTGCAGCTGCCAGCAAATGGGGATGGGGGTGGGGGGGATAGACCTTTGTAGAGGGGCATCCCATATGGCAGTGGCTCCCTGATGTTTTGCAATCACATTTCCCCATCCGGATCTACCATTATTCTGCCATTGAACACCAGCGTTAAAGTGACTCAAACAGCCTAGTTAATTTGAGTAAGGTGAACCGTTTGAATCAACACCATGCCATGATGACACAGAAGGGCGTATAAGGTGAAGTATGTGAGCTATCCCCTCTCTCATGGTTCTCATTGGTTCTCCAACCACCATAGCAAGAGAATGAATAG
The DNA here is from genome assembly GCA_019176425.1 of Megalops atlanticus. Classification (NCBI taxonomy): domain Eukaryota; kingdom Metazoa; phylum Chordata; class Actinopteri; order Elopiformes; family Megalopidae; genus Megalops; species Megalops atlanticus. The sequence goes on along the minus strand of CM032880.1, from coordinate 39,234,414 downwards.
TTTCTAAAACCTTCAACAGCACGTTGAGCTAAAGAAAAAAGCTGACATAGATGCAAAGCAAATGAATAAATAAAGCATTGAATTACATCCACCCTTGCACAGAGCATCCAAAGCACACCCTAAGGGAAACTCCATGTGCTCCCGGAGCAATGAGTACCACAGTTTGGGAGCTGACGCCGTCTGGAATAAAAACAGATCACTGTTCATCTCAGCCCCTTGGATTGCTGCATGATTTTCCAGAAATGTTTGCCCATTGAAAAAAGCAAACATAGCCACTTGGCAAAAGATTTTGTATATGGCAACCCTGAAAATACAGAAGAATTACAGGAAGACTGTGCACCATCACGATTCTGGCTTTTGGAAAGGTAGCAAAAGCACTGGATAGTGATAATGTGCAACTGTGTCATCCTTTTAGTGGGGAAAAGTGGAGAGAGATTCAGGGCCGTAAAGAGACAGGTCAAATTTGACAAGAGTAAATCAGTCACTGATGGAGGGAAGACACAAACACGGTGATAATGAAGAGGTGATGACTGCTTCTCTCCACAGGTTGTCATGAGACTTGTTTGCAGTAAATATGGGAGATGTCACCTGCGACACGTTGTAATAAGGTGTGATGGATTATATGGATGGATAATACCCCGCCCATATGTCTCATCACTAACAGCCCATAAGTCTGCCATTCCACACTCCCAAACTTTGTATTAAATCAGTTATGGGTCTGATGAATATTAACCAAATGTTAGAAAGAGAGCAAGAGAGAGACACACAGAGAGGGAGAGAGAGACATAGAGAGAGAGGAGTGAATCAGAGTGAATGGGTCTGCTACCAATGTCATTGAGGGCTACAAATTTATCTGGTGACAAACAAAGATGGGGAAAAGCATGGTGACAGTGAGAACAATCTGTTTTGTAGGCCTGAGAGCTGGCTCAGTATCATTCCATACACTTATCCCTGCCTTACCTCCGAGACTCAGCAAATGGCATGAATGTAATCACGGGCCTAAGAAGACAAACATGAACAATATGGGTTACTTAGTGCAAGCTTAGTTAAACTGCCCAGCTGAATAAAATTCAAAAGCGACTGAACGACAGCATATTCAATTATGCTTAGAGTAGAGTACGCAGCTGTGAAGTGTGCACAGGAAAGTGTGCAGCTGTAGGTCAGTGGAGGATGTGGATGTGTTCCAGTCATTTTTTCATCAATGGCAAACAAGTAGAAGAATCTATTGGATATACACTGTAGACCAGTATCATGTGTGGGCCAATCCCTTGCTGCGTTTAAAGGACATAGAGATCAGTAGTGAACATTTGATCTTCTGCACTAACAAACAGAATGTTTGACCAGCTAGATATTCCCTGTGGCCAGTTGATAATAGTGCCTGTTAGCTTCAAAGGCTTGGCTGTGAGCCTTTGATGGATTCTGCTTCCCAGCTCTTTGTTGGTTGCAGGTGCTGGAATAGTGCACAGGTGAAGATGGAGATATGACACCTGTGAGCAGATATCTTAGCAGAGGCACTGCAGAAGTCTCACTGAGTCTGAGCTGTCGCTAAACTGCATTGGTAAACATTTGTCCCATCCCCCATATAACTTCAATGATGGATGTGGAGGACACCAGAGGAACACTCACCTTGAGCACTGTTGACATTTTAATTTGTTACAAGGGCTACAATGGTCAATATGAAGTCAATAGAGTTGAATATATGCCCATAGCATTAGAGTGCAAATACTTCTCTGTATTCAATACTATTGATGTCAGTAAATGATTAAGGTCTGTTACTTCAATATGGCTTGTCCTGTTAGCGTGTAGTGGTGTGGGTGACTCAGGGGTGCTTTTCTGAGCGCCAGCCTCCAAACCCTGCCTGACATGGAGGGCCCTTTCTCAGGGCAAAGGTCAGCGCATTGAAGACGAGGGAACACAAGACACTCCTGCCTGTGCAGCACCAGCATGGATTAAGCCTCGACAGGGTCGTTCGTCACTGAGCCATCACGCTTCCCGAACATCGATAGTCTTGGCACAAGCCCCCCATGCCCCCGGGACCTCTGCCTTTGCCGGCGTCAGCAGGAAAGCCGAGTGTCAGGCATCCACCGCCTCACCATGGGCTGGAGGTCAATGCTAATTGTATGCTAATCAGGACATAATGTATATCTCCTTAACCACTAACAATCAATGGCCATCATCAAGGCATCGTGGCCCATGCAGAAAGAGACAATTATGGGGCAAAGATATGGGGTGGGGGAGGGTGAGGGCCAGTTAGTCCTTGAGGTCACATGACAGACAAACTCCCGAGCTGTCCCCATGGTCTTCTCCGTCTTGTCGCTGCATTCTTGCTGACCATATTCAAGCATCCCTAGCTGTCTACATTACCAGCTTCATTCTGAACAGTCTTTTGCATTTCCTCTTAATTCTCATCTATATTGCAGACCTCGAAGACCTTTCAGCAGTGTCAGAGGTCAACTGTCTCTGTCTCCACCCCTCCACGCCAGTAATTTGTACAGCATTTGTACCTGCATATTATTATAAATACTTTCCCATATAGAGGCTAACTTGAAAACACAACATGGAGGACGTACAATACTTATGCTGCTACCTTTATCTTTATTTCTGCCTTACTGACTCATGTTAATACTAGTTAGTTCAGCCTGGTTTGACCAAACTCAGCATGAGGTTGGGTGGTTGATGAGCCGCAGAGATTAAATGAGGTGATGCCAGGACCAGGGAAGGGTAAACATGTTTTAGTGTAAGGCCCTGTCCTCACGTATACGGGTATTTTTTAAAACGTAGCTTTTTCTATGCGTTTTGGCCTTTCGTCCACATGCAAGCGGCGTTTTAGGTCACTGAAAATGGATCTTTTGCAAAACACCTTCCAGGGTGAAGATTTTCAGAAACTCCGTTTTCAGTGTTGATGTGTAGACAGGGAAAACGGAGGTTTTGGCTTGTGACGTCAGAGTGTGCACCGTAATAACTTTTTTTCAGGCTTCTGATTGGCCAACATGGCTTTACGGTTAGGGTTATATCGTCGCCTGTTGGTTTGGCATGCTCTTGTAATGCTTGACAGCGTGTGTTTGCGTTTTAGTGTGGACGGAGGTTTTTTTAAGAACGACGGAGGAAAACCCCTGTTTTAAAAAATACCCGTGTACGTGTGGACATGGCCTAAGTGTCTGAGCAACTTGTCCAAGAATCACAGAGCTGAACATACTAAATACATTTACTGCGTGTGTGTTCTTGTGTCTTGTGTGTGCAGAAGAGGAAGATTCACGCAATCTTTGCCTAATTACCTACCACATACCCAGAATCCTCTGGTTGGTTTCATTACAACACCTGCTACAACTTGTGCTGGATGTACCCCCTCCAAACAACCCACACGAGAATCTCCCCAGCCTCCCTCTTCACAATGTGGTAATTTATTGGCAACAGAAATGCTAAATAGAAATGAAATGAAGATATCAACTACTGAGCAGGAAAGGAAGGTGTTGGAGAGCTACAAGCAAAGGCTTGTTTTCACTTCATCTTGAAGCACATTAATTTACTCCAAGGATATCATCTTTGGCTTCAGATCTGATTGGATAATTGACACCTCACCAACTCACCAACCAGACTTGTCTTGTTTTATTTACAAATAGAAAAGTTAGATGTCCCGAATATTCAGGCCTCTTTTCTTTCTAGCCACGTGGTCCATACCTTGAAGTACCTCATAAATCATGATGAGATATTTGTCTGACAAGTTTGTTAACAGTATGTGAGAAAGCATTACAAGTGTAATATATGATATCTGTGTGTGGAGGTGACTTCAGCTATACTAAAACCATACTAAAGCTTTATCTGTGGCTTTATTCCCGATGCCACATCTCCCAGACGGCACGCTCCTGTCGATTCCTCCTCTACAACATCAGGAGGATTCGCCCTTTTTTGACCACCTACTCCACCCAGCTGCTCGTCCAGGCCACCGTGCTCTCCCGCTTGGACTACTGCAACGCCCTCCTCGCAGGCCTCCCAGCCTGCACCACTCAGCCGCTGCAGCTCATCCAAAACGCAGCTGCTAGGCTGATCTACAATCTCCCCAAGTTCTCCCGTGTCACCCCCTTACTGAGATCCCTCCACTGGCTCCCAATCGCAGCCAGGATCCATTTCAAGACCTTGACTCTCACCTTTTCTGCTGCAAGAAAGACTGCCCCGACCTACCTCCAGGACCTCATCCTACCCTACGCACCCGCTCGTCAACTTCGCTCTGCTACATCCGGACGCCTCGCTCCACCCACCAACAGAACAAAAGGCCCACGCTCCTCACAACGACGCTTCTCCATCATCGCCCCCAGGTGGTGGAATGAACTCCCCACCTCCCTGAGAACAGCTCCTTTACCCCAACCCTTCAGACGTGCGCTGAAGACACACCTCTTCAGACTCTACCTGGACTGATACCTCTGCTACTTTGACCTTGTAACTTTGACGTTGTAAATCTGACTCCTCTCTTGTACTTGTTGCTCACTTACCTAGGTAGTATAGCGGTACTTTATTGTCCCTGTAATTGTATTTGATATGTAATCCTAGTTCAGATTAGTTGGCTCGCGACACTGACCTTGCGCTCAGCTTCAGCACTATTTGCATTTTATGACCTGTACACATCTTGCTCTTGTGCCTGTTGTTTCCCCACTATTTGCACTTTTGTACGTCGCTTTGGATAAAAGCGTCTGCCAAATAAATAAATGTAAATGTAAATGCCTGCACCCTCTGACTCCTATGGCTATGCCAGGGGCCCTAAATTAAAATCATTTTAATTACACATCAGAATTAAAAAAAAAACAAGGGAGACAGGAGTCAACTTGCATAAACATGACCAGGCTATGTGTTTCAGGAAGCAGACAACTCAATTTCTCCATTACAGATATAAAGCTAAGCCAAGCGCAACATTTCCCTCTCTTACCTAAAGCTCTGAACATACCAAAGAAACAAAAGAGGGGTAATGAGACATGCATGGATACTGAGAGAAAGACCTTGCATTACACCCCTCTGCTTACAGCCTTGGATGTCCAGAATGCTTGCTCTCTTTAATGTGTTTGAGATCTTTATAAACACATTTACATGTGTCAGATTTTATGTCAGATAAATATCATGAAATTTTATTTAAGATGTCATTAAGCCCATTTTGGGTTTTTATGTTATCGGCACAATCTTCATGTCACCTTTCTATGTAATGCTTCTTTTAATTTCTATTTTTTGTGCAAATAATGCAAATAATAAGCAAATACAAAAAATGCAGTAATAAAATCCTGTGTGATGTATAATAACATGTGATAACACTAAGTAAACTGCACACTGAAATGAATCCAATGAAGCTAAATGAGGCTGTGGATGAAATGCGCCAAAATGAAAGGACTTCATGAATACCTATATTGTGCCAAACTGAAAAAGCATTGAACAAATAAATAAATAATTGAAATTACTAGTTTACACTGTATTTTTTTAAGAGCAAAATTTTTACTGTAACTTACTTCATAATGAGAGGAATCTGGCAATCCAACCGCAGAGAGAAGTATAAAGTGTGGCATTGGCAGATCAGAGTTTCAGGTTATTACTTATTTAATTATATTTATTCATTTATTTTGGAAGGTTTCATAAGTTCAGCTAAAGTGTGATGAACCTTAGCAGGGCTGATTGTAACATCCAGACATTTGCTGCGATGGGTGTGACAACAATAAGCAATACATTGGAGAGTGACAGTAGGCTCCTGTTTGGCTGAAATGGCTGGTGTGTCAGAGACGGCTCAGTTCTCGGACTTATCTCGCACCAGGCGCTGGTTTTGAAATGCCTCTGAGGGAGCCAGGTGTGAACAGCTGGCCAAGGGGAAAGGCCTATTGAATTGCAGAGGGACCCCATGGAGTAGATGGAGCATTCCCATTTCACCGCTCGAAGTCTTCTTGCAGCTGGGTAGCGCGCTGTAGTGCAAGTGCTAGAGACAGTGGTAAAATGACATTTTCCATTGGCCCACCAATCATTTTCATCCACCCAATTATCTCCAACTGCCAGTTCAAAGAAAGTCAAGTTCCATTGAAAAGATGCATTCTTGCTGCTTTGATCGTCTTAAACCGGCACTTGCCGGAGACAGTGTTTTGTTCTAGTGAAGTGGTATCGTGCAACATACATGTTTTTAATATGATACATCCATTTCATTACATCCCACACATTTCATGATCTGTCTGGTTATAGCCATTTAAGTATATGTCACATAAATTTCATTTTTCATGATATTTATTACTTTATTTAAATGTCAGATTTTTCACAATGATGCGTTCATTTCATACATCATATGTTGTTTCATTGTATGCCAACTATTTCAGCAGGATTTAATCAATTCCATATCACATTTACAAGGTGGAGATTTTTGTCCTAAAAGGCCTACTGTCTTTTACGGTACAGGTGGCAAATATACTGATAGTTCTTCCTCTGACTGAACCAGACAGGACAGCTAGGACAACAAGACAATAAAAAACAACAGTGTTTCCGTTTATTGTGTGAGTATGAAATAAGACAAGCTGTCTCTGGCTCAAGGGCCACACTGACGGCAAAGCAGAACATTTATTTTGTGAAGCTTATCTCCAGTACAATATCATATAAAGAGGTGGTCTCAAAGGTGATCCAGGCAGCCCTAGCACACACACAAAGGTAGGCTTCTGCCCACATCCTGGAGCAGCGGTGCAGAGGGAGCAGTTAAACTGAGATGGTTGTGGCACGTCAATCGGAATGAGAACTGTCTGTGGAACAGACCTCTGCTTGGCAGTGGCTGTCTCTATCCTTATTGTGGTGTATTGTTGTTTAACAAGAGCTAAATGGCCTGGGAGCAAAATGCCTACCCAGTGGATGAGAGAAGCTGTTTTTAATTATCCATGAGGCCCTGAATCCCTTCCCTCACTTGCGAGGAATATGCTTGCCGGTTCACACTGCTGAGCATTCAGCCCAGTGCATAATTATTCACTTTGCGTTCTGGAGAGAATCCTTTTAATGAAAAATTAACCGGGATCAATTTGGAAAACGCGTGAAAAATTCATCGGAATGCACCAGGAGTTTATGTGGAGATGCACCGTACACAACAAGAGCACCACAGCTGAAGGGAGAACCCCTCAGAATGGATGCAAATCTGACTTACCAGCACTCCTGTAGATAAATCCTGCTTTACTACAACAAATCTTTTCTGCTTTTTCTTTTTTTCTGACTAACCTTGTCATTTGAATGCAGAGTTAATGAATGCTCTGAGGAAGTGCAGGCACCAGGGGAGGGCGGGTTGAGGGGGAGATGCTGTGCAGCACAAATCTCAGCATCCACAGCATACCACCGCCTTGAATGATGATGCCCAAGCTTACCCTGATTAGAGCCTGAGACAATGAAAGTCACTCCCCATGAAAACCATATTAAGATTGCAAAATCATTGTGAACAAGACAAAAGCATGCAAGGGACACAGTGTAAACACTGCTCCTCATTTTCTCTGAGGGGGATTTGTGCCTCCATCCTGCAGATGCTTAGGAGTCAGCTAAGGAGTGTACTCCATTCAAATATACAACCTGGCCAGCAATGCAAACGTGTCATTAAGGATGGACTTCAGAGGATTCCAGAGGAAGGCTGGTCATGCAGAATCCTGGTGCCATATCCTCACACAGGCTATTTGCAATCCTAACCATGCTTCTAGTCCCCTGAGGCTTACTCAGGATAGCCACAGGAAACAGCTCACATCTCATGTAATATAGCATTTGGAAAGAATTTTTACAAATGCCTTTCAAAACGTAGAATCTGATTTACAGTAAGTCCAGGTAAAATGAAACATACTGGCAACCAATATAAGCATCACAGTTTCTAAACTAGATTTTTAAATACTTCCTCTTCATGTTCCAAAACACTAAAACCCAATTTGTACATGTTAGCAGAGCTACGAGGGGATGTGCAGATGTTTGACAGTGCTGCAGATGATAATTGCCTTCCACATCTGTTGTGTGGGTCCTGTCTGCAACGAGTGTATGGTCAGATATGCACATCCCAAGTTTTGTATCTTCTGTAGCTGTGTAGAGACATTCATTAGTAGCAAACCTGGGTCTAATGTGGCTTAAATACAAATACAAACACTATGCAGCTAGCTTACAGTCTGAATGAAATTACTTTCATAGCATGGATACAGAACACTGAATTTATTTATCGATTTTCATAGCAACCACCTTGCTAGCTAGGTAGCAAATTTAACACAATAAATAACAATGTCCTGGGACTTCATTACTAACAGCGGGTGACAGGACTTTGAGTTTTATTGCAGCAGGTAAACCACCTCTTCCTCTGTCGGCACTATATTAAAACTTGAAGTGAATACTGTGTTATCATTCTGGTTGCTTTGAAAGTATGTAAAACCCTTTACCTCACTGGCCTTCTTCATTTCTTTAAACTTCACCTTGAGAAAAAGTTTCAACACGGTATCAAGTATGTCTGCCCCCTGACTGGACCTGAATAAATTACACATCATCTGTCAGAAATATCCAGAGAGCTAATCACACAGGGCCTCACTGGCCAGTGCAGCAAGTCACATGGTCTTTTGTCACATAGAGATATTGGGGTCAGTTTAATCCAGCTATACATAATCACAGTTTTAATCCTCCTATTTCTCATGATTAAACACAAAAAAGATATTCTAATAACTGCTTGAAAAATTAAAGTATTACATAACATCGGGGAAATTGGTGACCTGTATTCTGTAGACATATACTGACCTGTACAAGTCTTCGAGAGCACATGGAGAGAGGGATCCAATGACAAGAAAAGCCTTTACAGAGCAGTATGAAAGACCAAAGGAAACAGGTGAACAAACCACTCCCTGTCATCACTGCAATCACCAGCTTCATCAAGACAATAAATTCAGCATCTGTCTTTTTTTTTTCTTTGAAAAAGAAATCTGTGGCTGGAGTTTCATCTTTCAGGGTGTACCACTTAAGCACACATTCACCTGATTAAAGGAGCACTCCTAAATAAGACTACAATTTGCTGCATTGTGTACAAAATACCCGCTCTCCTTTCTCTCATGTTATCAGTCATGTTGCCTAAGAAAACCATGGACCTGTGGAGACAGTTCAGAGGCAGAGCATTTCAGCAGTGTGTCTTTCACCAACAATAAAGCCTCTAGACATGCTCGGCAGCAGGTTGAACTCAAAGTGACCTGGCTCACTTTGTTGTTATTTGATTCTGAATCAGACAAGTAGCCCATTGTCTAAAAGCTACAGGTGCCAAAAGTGAAAGGAAAGGATAGGAATGGAAACTTCAGCCCTGTTTCTGGCGCTAGCAAGAGGCCTGGGTTTGCAGGCAGCCAAGCCTCATCGTATACCTCTCTGAGAGAGAACTCCCACTGGTCTCTGCGAAACACGCACTACACCGTGGCTGTGGTCACATGGCAGTAATGAGGAAGTGAGGTCGGTGTGGTTTGGGTGGAACCAAGCCATGCAGGTCAGCATCCCACTGAAATCGGACTCGAAGCCATGTAGACGGGCTCCTGTTAGCAATGCCTCGCTTCTTTGCTGATGGGAATGGGCAGGACAAACCTGACAAGCCTGCCGCGGATCGATCCAACAAGGACAGGGACTGTTGTCCCGGAGTCCCTTTGAGCAACACAGTCCCTGTCACTGACCAACTGATGACACTCCCAGCATGCCTCAGGGAGAGGTGACCTTGTCTACCTTCGCTTCTTGGTGAATTTCCAGCTACATCACACGTATATAGCAACGTGTTTGTATAGGAGAATTTCCACACTGTAAGCAGATGGTAATTCTGATCTTTTAACCTCCTCCCCTCCAGCTTTGGGTTCTCATTCCATAATCCTGTTTGAAAAATTCCATTTCCTTAGAGGGCTGTAAGCAAGGTCCTGAATGTCACATCCTGACCCATATTTGACCCTTCACTCACCATGCATTCAGCTCCAGAAATTTCCTTGATTCAGTACATTATAAAGCATTCTGTTCATGGGGTATGAGGAGATACGTGTGGCTGTCAGGGGTGCGCAGAACGTGTGGGCTGGTACCCAGTTATGGAGTGGCAGTCTGAGTGGTCCTTCAGTCAGGACCAGCTGGCTCAGTCATCTCAGAGTAAGAAGGCAGTGATCTGTCAGCAGGCCCAAGGGGGTAACTCAATTCACTCCACTTTTGGAGGCTTACCAAGGTGTGCTGTGGGGTGCCCTGTGTGTTTTTATATGCCCCTTTTCTCCCCAGTCACCTTCCTTGGATGAGTGCCATCAACACCCCTCAGAGCACAACACACGGTTTTCAGCTGCATTCACTTAGGTCTACTGTGCTGTTAAAAAGTGTTGTCTCATTAAAAAATGGTGACTTTTGGCTCCTGCAACTCCCCATGAGGGATTTGACTTCTGCTGAGCCTCAACATTAGCATTCAAAAGCAAATCGTGAAAATAAATCTTTAAATATGTTGAAGCTCCAGGATACCCAGAGGATTTTAATGTGTAATTAATTACAATATACAGTATGAACATGTTATGTTGAAATATCCTTTAAAAAAGAGGATATCATAACAAATTATTTAAATTGGTCTATTTAGAGGGTAAGGCAAGCATCTCCTTTTAAGTGCACCAGCTACAGAGGGACACAAGTGATAAGATTAACTGAGGAGATTATGCCAGTGAGTGTGGGTGAAATTATGTCAGATATTCAACAGTGAGCTTAAATGTTTACTGAAGGTTCTTTGAGGAAAATTGAAATCCTGTTATAGAAGGCTGGGGCTGATTTGAATTAAAGTGACTCTATAACAATGTAAATTACATTTACATGGCAATTAAATAGGTTTGAGTGTTTGAAACAATACACCCCATATGATGAACAGGACAATATCTAAATGGAAAATTAAGGAATTGTTATGGCTTTGTAATGTGAGGTTAGCTATCATGCTTCGCAAATTTTTGTGGAAAAACCTGATATAACAGGCATGTTTTTGGAGCCCTCCTCTTTTTCCCCCAGCTCAGCACTAATGCTAACGCTGCTGAAGGAGCAGCGAGAGAAAACAGCTGGCAGGGAAGAACGCAGGAACTTACGAGCCACCTCACATGAAGGTTGTGCTGCATAATTCATGCACTGCTCCTTTTAGAAACGGCAGATTCATCAGGACAATGTTGTTTGACGGAAGAGCTGCCGGTTGCCTTCACCTTGCTCCGCTCTTCACCCACTCCCCGCCTGCACTGTACAGAACCATTAGCAATCCCATAGGTCCACGGCAGCCAGGGTGTATGCTGGGGAATAAGTCTCACAGTGGTTTGTGGGAGATCTGTGATAACGACAACCTTTCTATATTACCATGCTCAATTTATGGGAGAAATTTATGCTCCATGCTCAATTTATGGGAGAAATTGCTTACATTTGACCTTTTGCTCAGATGCTAGGATGTGGGTGAGTGCAATTTGAATGGCTAAGTACTGAGATGTGTAGCATAATTGCAAATCTACAACCCAACAGCCACCAGTCCAGAGCCTTCAGGACTTTCCAATCCGGAAGCTCTGTCCTAGATTCCAGTTCCAGCAACTGTTTCCTGCTTTACATCACACTATGCAGACTTCTCTTCACCCAGTTTTCCCCACAATACATTCTTTGATGCTCTTCTTCATTCCTCTCATTCAGAAAAGAAACAGTACCAGGCAGTATATCCCATTGTCTGTGATCATTCTAGTTCACTATATGCTGAGCTAGCTCTCTGGTTAGTCTTATAAAAATATAAGCCATTCTCCTCAATTAGCTAAAAACATACGAAATAACCTGGAATATATAAATTATTAGCTATGCTAGGAGCTATAAACCTGCAAATGTCCCGAGGCTACATAAATAATATAGATTTGCTTAGAGGCACAGATTTGATTTGGGTCCAAAAAATTAAGAAATGAGCACAGACCCAACAACAAGCCTGGGCTACTTTTTATTTTTATCTTATTTTTCTCACAGAGAAAGTCAACTTACAGCAACAGATGAAAACAATACAGTACAATGCAATACAAGACGAGAGTACACCAATATACTCAAGCCAAAATCTTTTTCCCTATCCATGTTTCTCATGTTTCTCTTCCTCTGGACCAAACCATACGACACCCAACCCCATAAAACTCAATGCAGTGGAAATGTGTATATCCAGATGAGGTTTGCTTCATTGTGGTGCACTCTGGGGCTTATAGTGTCAGACATAGTCAGTGGAGGCATGCAGGTGTATTGCAGCTGAGTACTGCAGTCCAGTTACCATGAAACAAGCCTAATGTACAATTGGCAATTTAAAAAAAGGGGTGCAAAGGAAAAAAAAAAGCAGAAAGACCCCTCCACTATGACTTGAAGTGTACAATTTCCAACACAATCTTTTGGAGACACAAGCACCTTTGAAGACATTACAGAAAAGCAACTCAGAGTTGAACTGACTTCATTCAGAGGGGCTAGTTTCAGAAATAGTTCTTCAGGTTAGTCATTATTTGGGCAATTGCTGGTATGTACACTCACTGGCCACTTTATTAGGCACACCTGTCCAACTGCTCATTAACGCAAATTCCTAATCAGCCAATCACATGGCAGCAACTCAATGCATTTAGGCATGTAGACATGGTCAAGACGATCTGCTGCAGTTCAAACCGAGCATCAGAATGGGGAAGAAAGGTGATTTAAGTGACTTTGAATGTGGCATGGTTGTTGGTGCCAGACGGGCTGGTCTGAGTATTTCAGAAACTGCTGATCTACTGGGATTTTCACGCACAACCATCTCTAGGGTTTACAGAGAATGGTCCGAAAAGAGAAAATATCCAGTGAGCGGCAGTTCTGTGGGCGAAAATGCCTTGTTGATGCCAGAGGTCAGAGGAGAATGGCCAGACTGGTTCGAGCTGATAGAAAGGCAACAGTAACTCAAATAACCACTCGTTACAACCAAGGTATGCAGAAGAGCATCTCTGAACGCACAACACGTCGAACCTTGAGGCAGATGGGCTACAGCAGCAGAAGACCACACCGGGTGCCACTCCTGTCAGCTAAGAACAGGAAACTGAGGCTACAATTCGCACAGGCTCACCGAAATTGGACAACAGAAGATTGGAAAAACGTTGCCTGGTCTGGTGAGTCTCGATTTCTGCTGCGACATTCGGATGGTAGGGTCAGAATTTGGCGTCAACAACATGAAAGCATGGATCCATCCTGCCTTGTATCAACGGTTCAGGCTGGTGGTGGTGGTGTAATGGTGTGGGGGATATTTTCTTGGCACTCTTTGGGCCCCTTAGTACCAATTGAGCATCGTTGCAACGCCACAGCCTACCTGAGTATTGGTTGCTGACCATGTCCATCCCTTTATGACCACAGTGTACCCATCTTCTGATGGCTACTTCCAGCAGGATAACGCGCCATGTCATAAAGCTCGAATCATCTCAGACTGGTTTCTTGAACATGACAATGAGTTCACTGTACTCAAATGGCCTCCACAGTCACCAGATCTCAATCCAATAGAGCACCTTTGGGATGTGGTGGAACGGGAGATTCGCATCATGGATGTGCAGCCGACAAATCTGCAGCAACTGCGTGATGCTATCATGTCAATATGGACCAAACTCTCTGAGGAATGTTTCCAGTACCTTGTTGAATCTATGCCACGAAGGATTAAGGCAGTTCTGAAGGCAAAAGGGGGTCCAACCCGGTAGTAGCAAGGTGTACCTAATAAAGTGGCCAGTGAGTGTATGTTGATGTGTGAGAGATGGTCCTCACTGTGGTAGTACTACCAGCATTCTGTGCTACTGTCAGGGCACAGGCACGGACTCAAACGCAGACCAGACAAACTCAGGTTCCAAGTCGTTTTATCGAAGTCGTAGGGCAGGTTCGTAATGGCAAAACGGGCAGGGTCAAAAACCGGAAAGGCAGTCCAAGGCAGGGCAAACAAGGAACAGGGATCAAAAACAGGAACAGGCTGGGTCAAACCAGGCAGGCAGAACAGGCAACCAAAGCAGGGAGGCAGGCAGGGACAAATTCAGAGGTCAGGCAGAAGTCAGGAGAGGAACAATGCAAGGAATAATCAGGCAGGGACCAAACTGAGACAAACTGGCAACAAGACAGAGACAAGCAGGGTAGATATAGGGCTAGGCTGATGAGGAGATGGGATGCAGGTGGGCAGGCAGGTAGGTGGAGGTGATCAGGAAATCAGGTGGGTGGAGACAGGGCGGAGAGCGGGGCAGGGCCAGAACACATGGGAACAGTAAACAAAAGCACATGGATGACACTGACAGACAGGGAGAACACCAAAACAACAGCTAGGGGGCCGGAGTACTGACAGCTGCACTTTGGGGTGTGTTTAAGAAAAGGCTCCCATTTGGTTGAGAGCTTGAGGGCTGTGTGTTAAGAAGGCTGGACACAACAAAAGGTGAGAGAGATGGACGATCTTGAGAAGAGTGAGAGATTAAAGGTGTTCCAACCACTGGAGAGAATCATTCCTACATGAAAGAGAGGGATTATAAATCATTTTGATGCATGACGAATGAGAATCGCATACACCATACTACTATATAACTATATAGTAAATTGTATGTGTGTAGACAGTCTTTATACCAAGGCTGAACACTGTTACTGTAGGTGCTCAACATTTTCAAATTTGGAGAAACATTATGCCCAGAACTTTTGTAGATTAGTATTTTAAACAGGCAAAAGGGCCACAGTGATGTGGAGAATGTGCTGTCCATCCAAACCCCTGCATTAAATCTCCACTATATTTTGATATTATGTAACATTCACAGCAGCTGTTCAGGTCTCAGCAGGGGATTGTCTGTAACAACTAACGAGCCTGAACTCAAAGAACCTGACATTCTGATTGACCGTGGTCCCCTGCACACCCAGAAAAAAGCCAAAGAGCACAATACAAAGCTTTGATACTACTAATGATCAATGTTAGACAAACATTGTTTATCTGAGATACAGAAGGTGTGAGAAAAAGTTCTTGTTTGTGTGTGAGGCTATTTCTGATATTTGCCAGGGTTTGTATTAGTACCACTAACATTCCATAGTCCTGGATAGTTTACATTAGCGCTGTCCAATTTGGATCCTTAGTAGGCCGTTTTCTGTTCATACACACTTATGTGGTGGGTACAAGATCCCCCAACCCCGACCGACACACACACACATCATTCCCCAGCTGCACTCCCGTGGACACAGACATTGTTAATACATAAGCAAATCAATGATCATCTTGTTAATGAAGGGATGGTGAATGCAGAAGTACTGTATGATTACGGGTTTTGAAAATAAATTGGCTTTACTAACCAGATGTAACAGATCATATTACCAAGCAAGAACTGTTTTTCAGGGATGATGTCAATGTTTTCATTTATGCATATCTAGTATTTACATGCATATGTATTAAAAGGGATAAACAGCGTAACTGGTTAATGAAGTCCATTAAGTATTCACATGAACTTATTGCCTGAAAAGCAGGCTTTGGAGAATACTTAATTTTGTATGAATTCAAACAACAAAGAAGCTTTAAATCTAAGGCTGTGGATTTGTACTTTTAGATCACATTATCTACAACTACAAAATGCACAAATTTCAAAAAATTTCTCAATATGGATTCTAAAATATAGATATATAAGACGTTCATTTATAAATGAAAGATGGATGGACATACAGACAGACAGACAGATAGGCAAACAGAGGCCCCAAAATAATAAAAATCATAAAATAATAATTTAAAAAATGCTACCTACACTCCTAGCAATATAATCTCCTAAGTCTATTATAAAAAATAGGTGTTATGCACATGAAAGAAAGCAAAATGTGCCACCTGGTGCATGTCCTTGAAGACATCACCCTGTGTAACTGTTAATACTAGTAAATTAGAAAAGATGTGTGTCAAAGTGTCAGTGTAAACTATGAGTTTAGTAAGCATTGTTCATTGATGGATGACGGATCATGGATCACACTCATTCCAATTATTTTACCTGCACTAACACATTGAAGCTCCTTCAGATTTATCCTGAACAATCTTATGTCATTAAACAGTAGTAGTATGAGTTTAGTGTAACATTTGTAACTAGCACAAACAATGGAATTCATATGATTTAAATGCTATAATATCAATTTATGTAGTTATGTACCAGATGGATTGCTGAGATGACCAGACATCTTATCACTGAGTTAACATTTAAACAAATGTCACTAACCTACCCTACCGACCCAAATACATGATAAGGTTTCAAATAATAATGGAAAAATACATGTCCCATATTGCGCAATTTTGTAATGTTGCATAGCAATTCTAACTAGAAGGCATAGGTATCCCAGGGAAAGTAAAAAGAACATGTAGATGTACTGCTGATCAAATTAGATAGACTCCAAATATGCATCAGGGGCACAAACACTGGTCAGAACATGGCCAAATTAATTCAAATGATTTTTCATATTATGGAGGCCCTGTTATGTAATTACTATGCAATTATTAACTGCTGTGTAAAACATTACTACAACTGGAATATTTTAATTGGAAACCTAGCCCTCAACCTTAGTAGTTATCCTTGTGTTCAGTTGCAGGGGTTGTGCAATAAAATGTACATGCACAGCAGTTTTAGGTACTCCCTCGCAGTTATGCAGTAAGAGATATGTATTTACCTAACTAGAGCGTGAAAATTGTAGGTGGCGTGCTTTATGTGGAGGTATATTTTAAGTGAGTTGTGTTTCTTCAGAGGGAGAACCATTGTTTGCAGTTGTGTGCCATTCACGTACAATATGGTACAGGAAACACTGTCCTTACACGGTCTTTACCGGAACAGAACAGAATCTGACAGAGTGACCAGACAGCGCTCATGCAATAAATAAAGTCAGATGAAAGATCCTGCAGGGTGAATAGATGGGGCTCATGAAATTAATATTCTCAGGGCTTACTGGATTGCAAACATGAGGCGGGTTTGATACCTGCTAATTATGAAATGGTAACGCATTCGAAGCCCATCTCCCTGCTGTCGAATCCACTGCTCCTGTCTCGGGACGTGTCTCTGCACTCTTGTGTAGACGGAGCCCTTCAATTAGGACCCAGATAAACCCGTAGCTTGTTAATTTCCATTAAAATATTCCTCCTCTCGTGCTAATTAGGAGAGATCCACGGCTGTGGAGCGCCGTTCGCCAAGTGAGAGGCAGACTGCACAGCACTCCCCCAGTGTAATTTGGCTGACCAAAGCAGCCACAGTAGCAGGGAATTATTTTAATTAACTGCAGCTACTTTCTATGGTTAATGATGCTAGGTTACAGAGCCTGCATCTTTCATAACTGGGCCTTTTAGCATCTAAGGAAGCCAAGATCTGCTGCTAAACAAAGAAACAAAATACATAGAATGAAAAAAGCCTGCATTCCTGACATGCACATATTTTTTTTCATGAAACAAATATATGTTTGGGTTGTGTCTAATGTCACATCGATGCAGAGGATGAAGTCAATGAATGTTATTTTTATGCAGCGAGGTTTGTTGTTTGGGTTAGGGCAATGTGGGCAGGGGCTAGATTACAACTGGAGAAGCAGCTCACGCTATACATTGCCTACTGAAAGGTGGGAGTGAAACACTGTCACATGTGATACAATGAGTGCTACAATTTAAAAGAGCAAATCCTCAGGAAAGTGTTTTTTTAATCTGTTTAATGTGTTAAAATGAAATGTATAATCTTGTATAAGGGAGGGAACCAGAGCACCAGGGTTTCCCCCTCTGCACAGAGCCGCCAAAATAGTCATTATCTTAACTCAGCCGCATAATCATGGACACATGCTCTGGTCTCCTGCCACCCATTCAATTCAATTACAGCCAGCTGCCTCCCACTATGCCCCCCTACAAAGTGCAGTTATCTCACTCACAGGTATGCAGGGGATGATGGGATATCATCGCAGGCTGACAGCACACATACCTGTAACTTTATTGGTGATACCAAAGCCTGGGGGGTTGGGGGTGGAGAGAGAGCCTCTTTTAATCCTTCAGTGACAGGAGAGACCGGAGGGAACAGAGAAGATGAGGAGCCAAACACGGCGCCAGAGTGAAAGCTTCCAATGCGACTGTAGCAGACAGCGAAGTGCAGAGGGGAGTCAGAGAGCAGAGGAACGCTGTCAGCAGAATGGGCCTGCTGTCGCACACACACATCCAGAGACAGGGAAGCAGAGAGGTCTAAATGCTGACATAGGACACTGACAGCATAATCACTGTCAGGATCAAGCAGAATGAGGGAGACAAGCCCATCCACTCCATGCAGAGGGGTGTGAGAGGAATGCATTCGATTCTGTTCGCATTACACAGACAACAGCATCAACAAATGAACCAATTCCTGCTTACCTACCTTTTTACTAAACCATTTCCTGCAACTGTTTAAGGGCAAGAAAAGAGGAAAAAATATTTAACAGATTGTAGCTACAGAGATGGCAAAGACATGAAAACATTAATATCTAAGGCAACTACTACTGAGTAGAAATTTCAAATGGCTTTAAAATAGCTAAAAATTTACAACAAATCAAAAGTAGCTCAAGTACTACCTTAATTGTAGGGTTACAGTTAAGGCTTAGGTTAGGATTAGCTGGCTAAATGCAGTAAGACAGCAACATATGTCTAGACGTCCAGGTGTATAACAAACTGCAATCTATGTAATATTAATATTTCCAAAGAAGCTCAAAATCAAATTTTATCCCATTTTTAACCAAAAATGCAAATTTTAACAACTTTAAAGTTTGAAATAAATGTTAAATATGCTGTCACAAAGTTCCACTTGAGACAAAAATAAATATTTAAGCTAAGTATTTAATGTTATTAATTCTGAGAGTATCACTAATGACATCACTGGAGTTTACCACATTTACATTTATTCATTTAGCAGAGGTTCTTATCGAGAGCAACTTTCACATCAGAGAATATTAAAATTGAAATATAAATGCTTTATTGACACGACAGTTTCAATGATAACATTGCCAAAACAATCAGTG
Source organism: Megalops atlanticus (assembly GCA_019176425.1). Classification (NCBI taxonomy): domain Eukaryota; kingdom Metazoa; phylum Chordata; class Actinopteri; order Elopiformes; family Megalopidae; genus Megalops; species Megalops atlanticus. The sequence continues at coordinate 39,215,451 of CM032880.1, read as the reverse complement.
TTACAATCAAGTGTGTAACATGTGTAAACAGATCAATAATGTTGCAGCTCAATATTCATTGCATGCCTTAAGGAGCAGAAACGTCAACTTTAAAAATGCAACCTCAGAAGGTCTAACGAGAGGGGTGCAGGTGCTAGTACACCTGGAGTAGAGTTTTTTTGGCAGGGATGTTGTCAACATTCTTCTCAAAAGAGCAGGCTACAAAAAGAAATATCACAAGGAGTTAATGTATCAGGAAGCAATAGTATTTGTGTATTTTTTTATTGTAGAAAATGCTTCAGATATCAATCAACATTGTGTAACCCCACTTAGGCCGCTCTGCCCACAGAGCGCAGATCATACGCAGCTAGCATACATATAAACTGGGCCTGTGAATGAAGTGGCACGTATATTCAAAATGTGCAGTACAGTTTGGCTCTCAAGGGTGTGTGTTTGAGAGGTCTAAGGTCCTAGCGCTGAGGTGTCGCTATCTCTGAGTGCGAGTGTCCATATCCAAAATAAAACACATAAACACACAAAAAAATAAGAGCCCCCACCCTGAATAACACCCCTCAACCGGAATGCTCAAGGAAAAACAACAGTCAATACTCTTAATAAGGAAACAAACACAAACAAGTAAATTCTCAATTGATTGTATTAACAACTAGAGAATGTAATTCCAGGGAATTACGAGTGCATGAAAATGCAAACAGTCTAATTTTACATAGATAAAAGTATATAGGCCTACATCAAACAGATGTAGGTGGTCAGAACAGCTGCCACAAGATTCTAATTGCTTAATGGCTCTATTGTGATGTCACAAAGGCCAATGTTAAGTCTATGGGGAAAATTTTGATAGATTTTAAACAATAGTTTAAAAAGTATAAATGTTACAAAAATAAAAAATACATAGCATAAGTGTCCTTTGTAAAACCTACGCAACACAGTTTGAATGAAGTTTCTACGTTAAACGGTTGAAGCTGTATTAAACGCACAAAATTGGTTAGAAGAAGAAAAAGAAGAATAAGAAAAATTCGGATAACAGAGTGCATTTTCATGCACTCTAATAATTAAAGCAACAATTCAGTCACACATGTTCGTTGCACCGGTTGTAAATGAACAGAATACAAATTGTCTGTAACTGAATGTCCCAAAAAAAGAAAAAAAACGTTGGCGCGCTTGTGGAGACCCCGTTGGAGGTTTGTGGAGTTTGAGAACGCTTACTCACTGTCCCAACCACGGAGCGTCCTCGGCCGCGACGTCTCGAGGAGGCGGACTCCCTTTGGCAAGGCAATCCTTCGGTACCAGTCCCTACGGATTCAAGGGCTCGTACCTCCTGAATGACGCAGATCGGCCTTGCCACCACGGCTTGACTGGGCTTTCCAGGAATCTCGTGCAGCAAACAAACATGTAGCGATGACTAAACTTAGGGCGCACTCACACTACGCCCGGTTGCATGTACCGTGCCCGAACACGATTGTCCCCCCTCCCCACTCCCCCGCTGGCCTGCGCTCACACTGCGCTTAACGTTCCGGGCTCGAGCACGCTTACGTCATCACGATGCGATTTTTTGTGTTGAGGAAAAGCACTCTCAGAGTTGACGATTGTACTTACTTTGTGTCGTTATGGGCGCGGTGACACACGGCGCTCTCACATGCTTTATAGATTTATCGATTATGCAACGCAGCGATTTTCAGTTAACCGTGCTGCAAGTGTAAGAAGATCTTTACGGAGGCAGCTGACGTTTCAGTCATTATGCTAAGGGACAGACCAATATTTTGTGTCAGATTACAGTAGCCTAATCACAACAATGTTAGCTAATGTTAACCAGTTAGGGCTACTACTTGTGTGTGCGCTACTGTCATCATTACAACAACAAACATGTTCTATTACTACTTGGATAGTACACTTTTCAATTCATTCGAGAATATTTGGGTTAATAACGGGTCTGGTTCTCACCTTATTGATGAACGTGAATTGTAGTTGGCGAGTAAAGCTCCAAATTCCTCCCTTAACGTCAGCTGCCTCCGTAAAAATCTTACACGTGCAGCACGATTAACTGAAAATCGCTGCGTTGCATAATCGATGCTAACTGGCTGGGGAGCTAACGCTATCTAGCGATAGATTTGACAAACAGCTAGTCAGCTAACAGGCTACCTATCTGAACGATTGTTGTTGACTAGCTACTTAAACAGTTTGGCTGCTTCATTTGTGATACTCTGACTAAGCCCCTGACAACAGCAATGCTTACATCGCCACGTAAATTATGGTCTCCAAAAATAAATAAATAAAAAACCAAAATATTTTTAATTTTTCCCCAGCTCAAAAACCATGCCCCCTGAATGTCCATTGGGATATCAATAAAATATGTAAATCATTATAATCCAACTGGACAGACAATTTAAAATTAAAATACCATTTTTTGGCCCCTGTTTCCAAGAAATATAGCAGGTGCACGACATTGTTTCAAATTTTTACTTAAATGGCCTTGAGCCAACCAATCAGGACTCAGTACATGGTTGCACAGGAAAAAACAAGTTTACTGAAAGGCCTCCAGTATTTTTCCATGCTACATAGTCAACCTTACATCAAACTAGAATCAGTGTAGATTCTTTTACTCCAAAAATAGAGCAATCACATTGTCCCTGCATGTACACACCATTATATCCCAGAAGCCCTACAATTGCATTTGACTTGACTACTATTACTATCTATCTGTTGCTATCTATTTGACTTGACTACTATTATTATCTATCTGTTGCTATCTATTGCTATTTATCTCTTACGAATGCAGAAAATCATACATATGGCATATATATATACCGCTGATCCTGCGTATGTAGCCATATGTAATATTAATTAAGGTGCTCTCCATCTTTTATGACATTGTCCCCTATGTGTCTGAGTGATAGAGCAACATGGGAGCAGCACTGCCAAACATATCATTAACAGACAGCTCAGCACACATCAGGACCATGCCTCATGCCCAGGCCTGTAAAAATGAAGTTTTTGAATTATATATTACATATATACACTGGGACATATTTAGAGTTGCCATTTGACATTAAATAAATGTGGGGGGAAAAAAGCAATTGTTTAGTGAGATATAGGATGAATTAAAATGAGATACGGAATGAGATATGGAGATATGTCTAGTTTCAGAGTAGCACAAGTTAACTGGTTGAGTGGTGTTGTGTATGTACCTGCTGGTTTGGGAGTGTTAACCTGGTCTGTCACTGTTACTTGTATAACTTGGATGGATGCACTTCTGTTCTCTTGTGCAAGAAAAGAGCATATGCGAAACCTATGTAATGTAATGGGATGAAATTCATCGTCAATTCATCCATCAATAACCAGTCTCGTACCATATTCTAGATCTCTCTCCCACTAACAAAGATAAATTACTGAAGAGGAAAAATTATTTATCGTTATTGATACACCCCAGTGTAATTATTAAACCAATGTTACTCCAACATTTTCTCTAATTGTGAATCTCTCCAGAAAATAAATAAAGGGTTTTGTAAGGGAAGAAGAATATAAATTAAATAGAATCAAAAATAAATAGACTAAAATCAAATAAATTACATAGATAAGAATAGAAATGTATGATTTAAAAATGTATGTATATGTGTCACTTAACCAACTACTGCATCACAAGCAGGAAAGACAGTGAGAGGAGAAGAGATGTTAAGAGTGGGTGAGAGAGAGGGCAAGATGGAGAGGCAGTGGTGTTGAAGACAGAGGGTTAATTAATTTTTAAATATCATCTGAGGAGCTTTGGGTCTGTGGTATTTTCTGGGCCTGGTTCTCATAAATCAGGGTTACGGGAAATGTGAACGAGATCAGACATGTTCCTTGCAGGAAACTAATTTGGATTTAAACAAGTTTCTACTCCCAGTGATTGAACAAGGAGACGCTGGAGTGTGACAGTGCAGCACTGTTTTAATAAGATCCTAAACCAGCTCTCACCGCCACTGGAATTAGTGTGGAAAGCATTTTTTTAGCTTGAGTTTTTTTTCAGCGTTTATTAAAAATTGGACACGAGAGGCAGACTTGAAAAATGACCTAACTCATTGTGGAGTTTGATGGAAGCAGTCAGTTTGTTTGGTGAAAAGGATGATGGGAAGGAGCAATTAAGGACTGACAATATGAGAGTAATAATTTCATGCAGAAATTAGCCCAGAGAGGCATTAAACCATTTTCAATATGTGAAAAAATGTGGGTGTCTTTTAAATGGACGGCCTTGGTTTGGATGCTGGCCATGGCTTTGCCTTTGTCACCTTGTGAGAAGGGATGCCACGGACACATTGGACCAAAGCAGAATCGTGTGGAGTATTACATAAAAATAATTAAATAATAGTTCCCAGTGGTGGCACCCAACATGCGAAAAAGTAGCAGATGCATGTGTGGGAAAGCAAGTCTTACGACTCTCTTATCAAAGGTACCCTGCTGTCTAGGACTTTTTAAATGAGGAATTAGCAGTCCAAAAACAAACTGTGGTCCACCATTCTTTATGCTTTACACCCCCCTGTCTGAGATCTAACAAGGGATGCCAGCCTGTAAAGTTTTAACATCAAACATCTCTCTACAGAACAGCGCATTTTCAAAGGATGCAGCTCAGTGGGTTTTTTGTGGAAAGATTTTTTTCCATCACAATCCCCTCACAATTTTTTTTTATTTTTGATTGACCAACTTATTAGTTTTCCCTCACACAGCAATTGGTGGATGTGTACTCCATCATTAATGGCTGAGCGGTAACACGATTCAAAGGCAAGCTCTCAGCTCATGGATCCTAACGTGGGCGAGAGACTGGGGCCAACTATTTGTCGTGCTGACTGCTCCGTTCAACAGATGATTAAAGCCAATGACCAGCTGCTATGATTCCATAAAGAAGAGAGAAAACAAAAGCCTACTTCTTCCCTAAACATCAGGGACATTACTTTTGATCATTTTACAGGGGTAAAACAGAAACACTGTCCTAGAGGATGTTTGTTTAAACTGCAAAGTAAAGCTGGGCAGAACGGCTCAGGGCCACAATCCCAACATGGTTTCTCTTCCTCCATGTTGAGTCTTAATAATCCAAAAACAGCACCGAAACATACTGTAAGATTTTTTTTGGAGCAGCGAATTAAAACTTCTGACTTTTTTGGGCTAATTTGGAATGTGAAAAAGTCTGCTTCTATTTTCTGGGGATTTTCTCTCCTTAGTATGTAAAACGGCACCTGAGAAATTTGTGTGGAGTCGAGCTAATTGCTGCTCCTTAGTCTCTGAACTCATTAGCTGGCCACGTTTGCAGCATGTGGGTTTTTAAGTGGGAGCTACAGAAGTGCCGTCGGCAATGTGACCTTGTGGAGCAAAGTATGGCTGGGGGATGCACCACAACTACTGATCCTAACACACGCTCACATAGAGATCAGCAAGAAATGCACTGCACTCCTGAAGCTGGCCCTCAACATGACGCATAGCCTAGGTGAAGGAGCAGAGCACTCTCGGGGAGCAGGTGTAGCAGTCTGTGATTTCATAAGCACGTTCTTTCATTGATGTTCTATAGGGGCACAGTCATCACATATGAACATACATTAAAAAGCTATCATCTCACAGTTGGCGCTGTTCACGTGCATTCAATAACCGCCTCAACCATGCAACAGATCTTTATAATTATTTCATGGGTTTGATATAGAAATTACTTGTGAAGATTTTTGGTATTTAAACCTTGGTTTTAAGAAATTTGAACACCATACAGTTCCTTGGCCACACAATGCTTGTAAATGTTTTAGTGCTGCCTACTGGAGATTATCCTTTGTGTCCTAGGTCCTACTAGGCATACACAAAGGACCTACTTTGAAGGATGAGACAGACCTCTGTGATGAGTCAGACAACTTACATTCAGACAGAGTCAGACAACTTACTACCACAGAAAGATCGCCATGGGGCTAATGAGTAGTGGTACATGATTCCAGGAAGAGGGTGGCAGCACACCCTTTAAATGAATTTTCATGTAATAGGCATAACATAGGGATGAATGGCTATGTATAGGCTCTCAGAAACTGAATTGCTTCCAAAACTGCACACTCAAGTCCACGCAGATGCTGCAGCTGGGAGCAAACAAATTATAAGCAGGGCCCGAGGGAGAGGAAGGCCCTAGAGTATATTGCAGCTCTCATGAGGTGGCATATGCTGCAGCTTGGAGAAACCAAACTAAGCACAGATTTGCAGAGGGAAGACAACCCACTGAACCAGGATGCTAACAAGACGGGCATAGGCTGTGATTCAGAGCAGGATGGATCCATCATGAGTCAAGTCCTGTTAGATGTTACAGACATAAGGCAGAGGCTCACAGATTCAACAATGAACCTCAAAAAGGGAAGATCTGCCTGTGCCCCTGAATGGTGTCCTCTTAAGACAGGAGATTAATCACGGCAGCTAATCCAGACCCAAAAGAATAAGTGGGGGCAACATCCAGACAGAGGGCTCTGGAAAACACGAATGATGCATCCCATATAGCTGTGCCCATTATCTCCTCCGAGCAGACAGTGTACAGAAAAAGGCCCTTTTTGCCAGATGCCCCTACTACCCTTTAACCAGCTGGAAATGTGAGCTGTGTCTGCTCAGGAGAAGGACTAGAGGATAGAGTCTTGGAAGAGCTGTGCTTGTTAGGGCAGAAAGATCACTTAGTTTTCACCAAAGCAAGCTCCCAATGAAACGACAGAGGGCTGGAGGACGTTATCTGTCCAACACAGCTTACTTGGACAGACTGCCTTCTTGCTGTCATCTTCAGTGTTATAACAGCAGCTATGGGGTCATTCACAAGGCCAAGCGAATCCCACCTCTTGTGTCTAGCCCTTGAACACCTTAGAGTTATTGTTAGTCCCTTGTCAGAATGAGTTGAGACCATGGACTGTGTAACTGAGTAGCAAAAGCTGGTAGGATAAGGCCCATGGGAGCAAATGGCTAGGGCATGCATAGTAAAAGCCAAAAGGGGGCTCCACTTGAATTGCTGCAGGTTCAAATACCCTGTGCCTCAGAGCTCCCAGGTTTTCAGGAAAGAAAACCAGAATGGCAACCACTAGTGTATGTAGCTATCATGACTATCATCATCACACGAACAAAACACTAGTTCTGTCATGAATCATGACAGCGTAATATGCAATGGATTAGAAAAAACCTACCCATTTCTCGTTTTTAAAAATGAATTCAATTTATCACCATGCCTTTAACACGTTATTTCAAATGGTTGTCAAATATCAATGCAAATAACTATAAACAGATGAGAATAAAAGTACAACAAGCCAGCCTCTTTAACTGAACAGTATCTGCTGGATAAATCACCCTCCCTGTACATCTGATGGCAGGAGCACTTTAGTTTCTTACAAATACAATGGGCGCCTTACAATTTCAAAACTCTTCTAGCAAGCTATTACAGAGTTTCAGCCTTGCATATTGCAGCTAGTGAGACGAAGTGCAGAGCAAATGTGAGACTCATTTTGAATTGCGAGTCATCAGTCCTGGTGTATTCTGTTGACAAGTCAAGTCAAGTCAAGTCAAGTTTATTTATAAAGCACATTTAAAAACAACAGTAGTTGACCAAAGTGCTGTACAAATAAATAAATAGATAAATAAATAGACAAAATACAATAAATAAAATCAATGAAATCAAACAATATAACAAAAGAAAGAGCAAAAGCAACTCTCATATTTAGTTAAAAGCCAGGGAATAAAAATGCGTTTTAAGACGGGATTTAAAAACAGGCAGTGAAGGGGCCAGCCTTACATGCAGAGGCAACTCATTCCAGAGTTTGGGTGCTATAACTGCAAAGGCACGATCTCCCCTATGCGTCAACCTTGATTGTGGAACAAGTCAAAGGAACTGGTCAGCGGACCTGAGTGATCTTGATGGGACGTGTGGTTGTAATAGGTCAGAAAGATAAGTTGGAGCAAGCCCATTTAGCAATTTATAGACAAACAATAAAATCTTAAAATTGATCCTAAAACGTACAGGGAGCCAATAAAGGGAGGCGAGTACAGGGGTGATGTGCTCTCGCTTGCGTGTTCCTGTTAGAAGATGAGCTGCAACATTTTGGAACAACTGTAAGCGCGAGAGGGAGGCCTGGCTAACACCAACATACACAGCGTTACAGTAGTCAAGCCGGGATGAGATAAAAGCATGTATAACCCTTCCAAAATCATTAAATGATAAAAAGGGCTTGACCTTAGATAATAGCCTCAGTTGGAAAAAGCTAGATTTAATCACTGAGTTTATCTGTTTGTCCAATTTAAAATCACTGTCCATTATCACACCCAGATTTTTAACAGTGGGTTTTATATATGGTTCCAGGGAGCATAGGTCCATATGAGGGGCATCACAGGCACCACTGGGTCCAAATATCAGGACTTCAGTTTTATTCTCATTAAAATAAAAAAAAAGATTGTGAAAGTAGTCAAATGCAAGGAAGCCGGCGGTTGCTACATTGTAGCCAGGCAAGCTAGCTAACTATTGGAAAATTGGTTACCTTGCTACCTATTGTGGCTATAGCACAACCAGGGAGCCCTAGTGAAAAATAAGCTAGAGAGCTAACTGTTAACTACTCGGACACACATTGTGACAGTTCTTTGTTAGCCGGGGAGACCTCACTGCCACCCCAGTAATAGGGGTGAGGTGAGGAGGTTTGGGAAAATGCATGTCTCCACTAGTGCGTAAGTGGGCGTTAAGACAATAAAAGAAACAACGAGACCTCCATGGAGTGGTGGTGCACCTCAGTGTTTAATAAAGAAATTGGTAGGATTACAAACAACTGTCACGGTTCTTGTTGTACAAGCAAGCATAAAAGAACAAGCAATGTCTACCCAAAAGGGGACAAATTACAACTTCCCAACATTCCATGCAGTTTGCATTATATTTTTAACAAACGTACAGCGACTTTAAAAGAACACTTCAAGAGACAGGGAAAAATAAAAGGAAGACCGTTACAACATGAGTTAATATGAGAGTTACAAGATCAAAAGAGACTATGTGGAAGCTACCAACACATAAAGAAGTGTGAATGAGAGGAGTGTGGCAGTCTCTGTGTGAGGATGGCAGGCAGTCAAACAGGGGAGCCGACAACAGAAATAAGGTGAACAGAACTAACTAGAAAAGTGTATTTCCAGAAGAAAATGCAGAGTGTGATTGCAACCCAGCAGCGAAAACGTGGTAACATGTATGAGATGATCGCTAGGAAGTGGCTAAGCAGTTGCTAGGCTGTTGCTAGGTGGTTGCTAGGGTTTGGTAGGATGTTGCTAAGCGGTTTGTAGGTTGTTGCTGGATGGTTGCTAGGCTGTTGCTAGGTGGTTGCCCGGACGTTACTAGGTGGTTGCTAGGCGTTTGCTAGGTGGTTGCTAAGGTATATAAGGTGGTTGCTAGGGTGTTGCTAGGTGGTTACTAGGGCGTTGCTAGATTGTCACTAAGGTATATGATTTGGTTGCTAGGGCATTGTTGGGTGGTTGCCAGTGTGTTGGGTGTTGCTAACTGGTTGCTAGGGAGTTGCTAGGGTGTTGCTAGCTGGTTTCTAGGGTAAGCAATGTGGTCGCTGGGGCATCGCTAGGGCGTTGCTGGGCGATTGACAGGGTGTTGCTAAGTGGTTGCTAGGGTAAACAACATGGTTGCTAGGAACACACCCACCTTTGGTGAGTGTTGGGTCACATGACTCAAAGCACCATATCAGGTCCTGTGGCTATTGGTCAAATGGTGACCAAGTGGTAAGACTTTGAAAAATGAATTGAAGTCAATGGGAGGATGGAGGGATGAATAAACGAGTAAAAGACGAGTGCGGGTCAGTATGGCTTTCAATGAGTGATTGGTGGCATGACCTGAGGCAGCACATGTGGTACTGTGACCGTAGGCCGAAAGGTGACTGAGCGGTAAGACTTTGAAAAATGGATTGAAGTCAATGGCAGGATGGAGGGATGAATAAATGAGTAAAAAAACTGATTAAAAAAATGACAAAAAGACGAGTGCGGGTCAAAACGGTCTTGGATGAGTGTTGGGTGATTTGTCCCGAGGCAACATGTGAGGTATGGTGGCTGTGGGGTGAAAAGTGAGCGAGTGGGAAGGCCATGAAGGGTGAGGGGGGTGATTTTGAAAATGAATGGGAGTCTATGGGAAAAAAGGGATGAAAAAACGTCAAAAACCGGAGAACGAGTGCGAGTACGGCTTAGCTGTATACAAGCAACCCGATCGGGGTCAGACCGGACGGGTTACAGTTTGTTTGGGGTGGATATCTCCAAAACTGTGGGAGGAGAAGCGTCCCCAAATTTGGTGGAATAAGAAGAAGAATAAAACTAAAGAATAACAATAGTCTGCTTGCAATGCTTTGCATTGCAAACACACTAATAACAAACAGTGGTTGACCACAAAAGAAAACACAAAACATGAGGCAACCAGTCCCCGAAAGTTTCCACCTGTGGGCTTCAGCCAGGTGTTAACTCAACCCCAGCCTTCCCCCCTCTCTGATACAGATGGACGGCCTCAAATAAGCTTACCCCCTTTTGACCCTACTATTGTTAAGATTAAAATCAATTGACTAAGGAGAAACAATAAAAAGCTTAATTCTTTCCCTAACATATATAACATGAATATACAGAAACAACACATTCAGCATACACATTTACCCCACTACCAATATAGTAAAATTACACAAACATTGAAAACAAGGCGCCCGTCGTACCACACCAACGTGAACTACACTTCCCACAATGCATAGAACCACCATGTTCAGTGTGGTGAGCTCCTTTGCAAACGCCACCAGACACACAAGTGAGTACAACCGGGATTTCTTTAATACTGAAAGTTTGATAGATGACATGTATAAAGTCCAAACATAGCTTACTGCTAATACAAAGTAACGTGTGCGCCCGTTTAAATGTATTGTGACGTGATGGGGAAGTGGGTGGAGCACGACCAGCATGCTCTGCGGGCTACCAGTTTGCATTTCTACAAAGTAACCCACTGTGACTGTGCTTGCTGTTGCGTTCAGTCAGTCCCTTCCTTTTTGCATCGTATGTTGCTAAATAAACTGCTGTTTAGTCGGTTTTACAATATCTTGCAGCGTCATCGTTGCTGAACTCGGCGATTGTTATAGTGTAGTGGTGTTCAGATCAATTCTTTTTACTGACTTCCTTCCTTTTGATCAATTCAATAAGATGATTCGAATTTTTGACTCACTGATTCGTTCATATCCGGTCGGACGGCATACACGAATCAGTAATAATCACGAATCAGTTTATTGCATTTTAAAAGTTACTCTACATTGTTCCAAACATCATGTCTATTATTAGCCTGCTCTGCGGCAAAACAGGACATGTGAAACCCAATGTCAATGAAATTAATAATTAAATCGTAATATTCATTACGTGAAACTGCACCATGCTATTCAAACAATCATGCAACCGCAAAAGGTAATAGAACCACACATTTTAACTCGTATAATAGCCTAAGTACATGTCATTTGCTAAAACTAAAAGAAAAGCACTGAGGAAAAAAGAGCCACGCTTATATCCGAAGCGAATAACTTCGTTTTACAAGTTTTGAACTAACCCAGCCCAAACATTTTAATATACTAGTGAGCAATGTCGTATTATTTGTTGTTAATGTAGACATAGTACGCTACAAATGTAATGCATAGGCCTATGCATCACATTTCTGTTTTGTTTTGCAGCCTAATATGTTGATTTGTCAGTATTTATTATTAAGGACTTTATTCACGTTAAAAGGAAATGTGATGTCAACATTAAATACATCGTAGCCTACGTAAAATTGGAGTTGTGATAAACAAGAACTGCGATACGTTGTGCGCACCTAAAATATGCTACTGCTAAAAATATAAATATAAAATAATATTCCAGTTAGATTAGCAAAATAAAATTTAATATTTTTTATTCCTATAATAATGTCACGGAAGCGCTCTGATTCCTTTTGCATCGTCACAGTCAATGGCGGATGTAGCCCAAGCCTGTTATACTGAGAACTAGCGATTCTGGCAACACGTAGTCACCAAGTCTTCACAGTCAGTGAATCTTTGGAGTCCGAACGAACTGGTGAACTGAGGAACTTTGCAACAGTTCATCAGGTCAGTAGGGGGAGTTTAGAGTCTTCGTAGTCACCGGATCTTTTGCATTGTCCCACATCGCCAGCTGTGCGAGATGGCCAGTGGAAGGTGCTTCGAGAGTTTTAGCATTTCAGCCATTGGCTAGTTGTTGTCATGAATGTACTGCTGATACAGTTTTGTGATAGGCTGCTTCGTGGACTGACCGCATATCTAATATCCACTGGAGGGAGAGTTATAGCTGCTATGCCAGCTAATCAGCGCGCATGTTTGCAAAGAGGATGGAACGAATCTTATAGACTAGGGATTCAGTACACTCAGTTCACCTCAAAGTCGTTCAAAAGGATTCGTTTGTTCACGAACTGCACATCACTACTACAGTGTATATATACAGTTTGCAAATGTCTCACAGACAAATGTTAAGTATTATTTTATTTATCTTTTCATTTTTAATGCAAGCCCCCCGGGCTCATTCTACCGTTTATTTCGGTGTATAAATAGTAATGTATCCAGCGACTTTAACCAGCCAATAAATGAACATGAGATCAAACATGGTTTAGTGTATTTACAATAATCAAATTCTATTTTAGACTGCGCGCGTTTTCCCTCGCGAGACAGACGCCGAACTTTGGGACGGAGAATTATAACACAATTGGTTCTCCGTCACACTCTGTTTTAATTACTAGGCGTCAAACCCGTCGCCATTCCTGGCAGACAATTACAATTTGCATTTAGTGGCCTGATGTTGTTACGGTGTACTTGGAGGAGGAATGCTAGGGAAGTGCTGAGACTAACAGTAGAGCAAATACAGGGGGAGGGAGTCCGGTTAAATGAAATTGCCAACCTCCAGTGCTTTCGCCTTCCACCAAGAGATGATGAATATAGCCCACAGTAGTGAAGCTGTTGCTGCTACATTGGGTAGCAGAGGAAACTTCCCGGCCACCAAGACCACAGAGTGAATGTAACAGAGGAGATCCACTGGTTGACCTGTTTGCCTTCTGCCACTGACAATGAACAGTGCCTCAGGCAGGAACTAGCCCTGAGGACATTGCTCTGCTAGCTGCTACGTGGTAGAATCTGCACTCTCCTTATGTATATTTTACATACTTATTTTTAAAAGTGAACAAGTAAAATTGTCCATGGGGGATATGAAAGCAAACAAAAGCCAGCAGATTTGCTGTTTAGTACAAATCTCCTAACTCCTAACTCACCCAACATGCATATGAGGCAAAAGAGGAAGATTTGCATGTACAGAAATTGTGACATGCAGTTGCACACATGCATCCATATGCATGCTAGCATACTTTGTTCTTTGTTATACAGAACAGTGGCTGTCGATAGAGAACTTTATCGGTTGAAAGTAGCACCAGTGCCTTAAAACAATGTGCACTGGAGGCTGAAATAGCGCAGAGGGGTAAAGCAGAAGACACTTTGTACCTTGTTCTCATCCCCTTCATTCACTGAATGAATCAAAACCGTTGTGACACAAATCGCTCTGGCTAGTACTGTACCAGCTGGCTATGGGGGAGGTTTGAAAAAGGGTGGGCGGCAACTGACAGCCTTCTGCGTGCCAAAACTGCATTGGATCACTACCATCGACGCTGGAGCCGTTAGTCAGAATAGGGCTGTGGTTCCACTTGTGATATCTGTGATTTCCACAGCATGTTTGATACTAGTCTTGGTCCAGTCAGCTGACGCCCTAAATTTCGACCACAGTGAACTGAAACACTGGGAACCAGAATCATTAAGAAACAAATTAAGGAGGTAACACAGAAAGCTACATCAAAAAGGAGTCCTGCTAAAAATCCTAGAAAAGGATTAATTAATCTACTCTACAGATATTATAACTTACAAAACCTGGAGCCACACAAAAAACTTGAGGAAAAAAGAAAGTTCCCATTCAGAAATTTGCATCTCAAACGATTATGGAACCAAATGTTTTGCCATCTGTTTTTGTCACTGCTCGGAATATTATACAAGAACACAGGGGACAGATGTTGCTAGATGAAGATTTATCCCTTTATAAAGATTTTAATGTTGTGTTTAATGTAATTAGGAATGTCATTAGGAAATGAGCGATCCGAGGTGACACCTAATGGGTTTTTATCAATTTCACTATCTGATGCCGTCTGTAGTACATGTGAGCAGTGGGCCTGCAAGTGTGAGCCAAGTGCTTACGCGCACGGAGTGTGTCGGCTAGTTTTGATCACTCACACACTGAGTTCATCTGGTAGCGTCCCGGCTCCCAGCCCGGGTAAACAGAGCATTCTGAGCAGGTTGCGACGGCTCTGACTGATTTCTCTGTGAAGGTCCGGTGTGTTTGCCTGGCACCATCCCAGCAGCCGGCTGCTCGGGGCTAGGCAGTCTGCAATCCCTGGCCCTGGTAATAGCTGTCGGGTTCTGCTTGATGTCTTCACTGTCGGCTCGTGGGGGGGAGATAAGCAGGTCCTTAAATGGCTCACTGCTCCCTGACGTCTCTGTTAGTGCCTAGGGCACAAAGTGACAAGCGTTAATCACGTTATCTGCCATTAAACATGGGCAAGGCGCCAATGTGGGGCCCCGCAATCTGGGGGGAATAGCTGACAATGACCCAGCGGTTACGCTCGCAAACTGACACGAGTGGGAATGCCATTGATAAGCATGTGAAAGGCCAGCGAAGCAGGAGCTAAGGCATGAATCCTGCCCTGTGAATGACTGTGACACCATTCAGCGCCCCCAGAGGCTTAGGAAATAGTAAAAATGATTTTGCATGCTTTAGCACAAAGACAGACAAGATATGTGTAAGGGTATTGGTGACATACCCGAAAGGGTTTTATTCACTTTAGCATAAAACAAAACAAATTCATCTAACACTGCCCTGGACAAATGTGCATCTTTTGTTCAGTTAAAACCTCAGCAAAACACTGAATGCACAACTAATATGCTTATGAGAAAATTACTGCAGGACTTCTCAGGTTTATTATTTATACCTATAGCCAGAGGCTGCAGACTGTTACCAAATTATGGATACATCTGCATTTTTGTTATGATCAAGGCAAGAAATGATGTGCATAGATGGTAGCAATTTTAAAACTATTCCTGCTGGAAATTATATATCAATAAAAAGTGCATTGTTTTTATTGTTTAGAACTACTAAAATTGTCCCAGTGACAGTTGCAAATATGAAAGGTTTTCAGTAGATGCAAATTTTAATACAATAAGAAGTGTAAGCATTGTTGTCAATGAGGTAATGGGGCCACTGGTCTTCGGCTTGGAGTTTGAGCAAGGGATTGCACCAAAACTTGATATCATGAAATCATAAATAGGAAGAGAAATAAGAGATGGATCATGAATAGAAATGAAAATAAAAGTAAAAGATGGGGAAGAACACAGAAAGGAAATGGTGAGTAGGATTTTATACCTGTGGATGGGATGGGTTTGTTAATCATGGAAATTGTATGAAAATTTACATGCTGAATCCTCATTTGGAACTGCAGGTAGTGGTAATTTAAGTGTAGCTATGGTGCAGCAAACAGAGTAATATGGAAACTTTAATGAAAACTATACTTTTCATATATATATTACATTATTGTCATTTAGCAGATGCTCTTATCCAGAGTACATGGCAAATTGGTTACAAATTTGTAATCCATTTATACAGCTGGTTACATGAAACTTTTTTATGCACTTCACCAAACACATCAAAGGGTGTTTACATTGTCATTGAATATATGACCATCTGAAATTTTCTTAAATATAGAAAATGACTTTGGTCAATGTTCAATGGCCCTTTGTTGTCGAGTTCAAATCTACCAATAGGAGATCATTTCATCAATTGCATCAAAAGCTGTTAATTGTATTTGTTTGCATGTTTGTAATTGTTTTTGTGTGTGACCTGGCCCATTGGTTAACGAACCACACCAGTCTAATTAAAGCCCTATTAAATACAGGTGTGTGAGAGAGCAGGGGGCTTGTTTTGTTTATGGTGACTGTGCAGGCTAATTTCTGTCTTTGTTGGTTTTTAAAATCACAGATTTTTAAAAATGTTTGCTCTTGTGTTTTGTTCATTTTTGTGACAAGTGTTGGCAAGCTTCTCCATAGTCACACAATTAACATCCTTAATACTGTTTCTACCCTTTCCCCAGTTTTTTTTTCCAATTCTGGTGCAACCAAAGTAGACCACTTTGCTGAAATGTAGGTAACAAAAGGTAGTTTGTGTGCTGTAACAACTCCATTTTGCACCACTTGCAGTAGAATAAGATCCATGCAATAGTAAGCACAGACAGTCACTAGTTTACAATGGTCTGATTTACTATGTTCATAAAAATGCCACCATTAATTGTTTTATGGCGCAAATGCCAGATTAATGATGAGAGATCATGGGGATTGAGACTGACAGCAGTGAAAAAAGAGCAGTGGAAGATGTGGTTACTCTTTTCTTGCAAGTTTGTTGTGCAATCTTATTCATTAGTTGCTTTTTTGCAGTCAACTTATGAGGGGGAGCTAGCAAAGATCATCACATATTTTTTCTCCCTACAATCTTTGGTACAAAATTTCATTTTGAGCCCATGTTCAGAAATGTAAGACACATAAGATTCATTTCCCAGTGATCTGGTTTATAATGGGGTTTCCTGGAATGCACAGTATAATGAAAGCATAAACTGTTTATAATGAATTCAAAACACTAACAAAAAATGTTTGATGCAAAACCTGATCCTCATAATCATTACTATATTAAGCAGATAACTTTTTTGGTTCAGAAATCTTATGGTAAAGTTAATTTATATAAAATGTGAAATGGACAATGTCTGCATTTGACAGTGCAAACACATGGTGAGAGGACTATAAATCATCTTCAGGAATTATTTGCTGCTTAAAGAAGGTCAGCATGATACATCTGAGAGCAGCCACATGCACTAATCTGTTGTATCTGAGTGCCAGGTATAATCTCTGCTCTGAATCAGATTTTAAGATTTGTACAATTTAATCTTCAAAAAATGCTTTCCTTTACAAGATAAAATTGCTCTCCAGACTTGTTAGAATAGATTAGAGCTGTGGAACTGCAGATTCCTTACCATCCTAACTACACTGCCTTTAACTTGCCTGTAAACTCTAGGTTGCAGCCAGACATTTCAGCAGTAATGGGGTATTCGTGTGTTGCTATAGAGACACAAGCAGAAGGAGTTAATCTTAGGAAACAATCATTTATTTAAAAGCCAACAAACACAGGAACCAGCCTTGAACATACTGTATACTGTAGCATATAGCCAAAATGGGAAAAAGTGATCTCTGCTCTATAGCCACACACCTGCATTTAAGGCCTGCTAATTAGAGCAGGTGTGGCTTGTTAACACAGACAAAGACTATTACAAACTGACAATGGAACAATTAACTGTTGAGATGCATTTGATGTTGAATGAGCTCAATTATTAAAGAGTAGCAATTTGGAAAGACAAATATCCTTACACACACATTTCATAAGCAAATTAAACAATTAAAAAATAAGTAGTTTGTGGGGAAATGGTCAAGGTTCCTTCACAGCTGCCTAGACTAGGATATTAAACTAAAGATGCCAGATCAGAAAGAAATGAAAATTAATACATACATACATAAATACATGTTTTTAGTGTCTAGTTAGTTAAATGAATATGATGCCAATTGCCTATAACACAGGAAATCTGTCAGTTATGTAAAAATAATATGCGTTTGTGTTGGCACTTAAGATACCTATTGTATCTTATAATTGCATTATAATTGTATTCACTTTCGCAAACAGTTTTCCACAATGAAATTGATGTAATACAGTCTTGTAAAAATTATTTTTAAATAATTTGGTATCTTATATGAGGTCATAATAATCATTGTATTGTCAATATTCCAGTATATTGGGGGAGTTACGTAGTATATGGTATTTTTCTACTTAATCCTGTCATTTGGGAATTATTGGTAAAAAAACAACAGGTCAGGTCAGGTTTTGATTACGAAAAGGCCCTCACTGAAAGGACATTTTCAATGTCACTCCTGTACAATGCCTTCGCATAGGATTTTGTCTTTACCAGAGGCAATGTGTTTTCTTTTCAGTTTTGTTGTGCCTGCCCCACATTTTCAGGAAAAAATGAATGCAAGGTTTTAACTGAAGAATACTCATGTGCAATGGGCTACCACCTCCAGTTGCAAACTGGTGCATTTGTAGATGGCTGTCTTTAGTGTTTCTGTCCCACTATCTCGGATATCTGTTTAGTAACACTTGAATTGGGGGGTGGAGTTATGCTATTTAATGTGAATGTTGTGGTGCATTGCTTTCAGAATGGAAATGTAGTTTACTCAAAAACCAAGGTAAAATGGTGATGAAAGGTGGTGTAAGAAGAATGCATGGACAAGTATGTGATTCCGACTACATCCAGCACTCTTGGGGAAAAGTGCATTTGTCATTTAAATTTCAGAGGATAGAAATTTCAGGGGAAAAAAGTCACCCAGCTCAGACACCAGGCATTCAATCAGTCTGCTGAGTTCTATTGTTGGAACCCAATCCCCAAGATACAAGGGACAGAGGCAGCACAACCTTTACAAATGCCTCTCTGGTGCAACAGTAAGAGTATTTCTGTAAGTGACACCATACTGTCACCTTGAAGGACATAGAGAAGATCAACTTCACATTAATACACCGCTCTCAAGACTGGAAACAGCTCGATGGAACAAGCGACCTCTGAGAGACTTGCTTGTGGATCAGGCATTCTTCAAATCTCAGCACAACGGCTTGGAGGCTGTCAGGGTTTCTCTCCCTTTTCATTAAGGGAAAAAAGCCCCGGGAAGGAACGGACCTTCAGAATTTTCAAACCCAGCTCATGAGAGGTTGTGCTCTGATGGGCACGAGGCAGCAATGAAGTGGATGAGTTTCCCTATAATTAAAAGACTACCTGCAGTATTGGTGCCAATCAGTTCAGCTTTCAAAGTCCAAGATTTCATCACTGCCTTTTCTGATCTGTCACGTTGTGGCTCTCGCAAGCCACGAGAATGAAAATGACCTTGGCAATTCATTTTGCTTGCATTGAAAAGCCTCCACTATAAGAGAATTTTGATGTTGTGTGGGGTCTTGAACCATCACCTTTTATCCATGTGTGCATCAATACATGGGCTTAAATAGGAGCGTCTGTTTTTTAAGGTTGAATAAATGAACACAATTTTATTCAATGATTCAACGCAATAAATAGGCACAAAATGGCATCAATGTGCATGAAAGTACAGCACTTAATTGAGCAATATTGTTTTGTATATAAGTTAGAATATAAGTAATATAAGTTTTCTATATTTCTTAAAATGCTAGTGGAAAAAATATTCTGTGAACACTGAATGTGTTGTACAGAAACCAAACATGTTGTACAGCAGTTGACTCAATACAAAGTTAAACAATGTCTGCTTGTTGTTGCCTGGAACAGCCACGTGGAGGATGTTGAGAAATACTGGGATCAGAGATAGACTACATGAAAATCTATATTAATCTGAAGTACATGCATAAACTCCTTCAGTGGTTTCACATGGTACAAAGGTCAACATCACACCCTCACCACTGATTCTCTCACATCTACCTAATTAAAGCAGGTTTTCCAAAATATACTGTACAGTACCTGGATAGCATCCACTCACATATTTGTGATAATCTTTTCACAAATGAAGCTTTCCCAAGAGTGAAAAAAGAAATCAGGAATGTGAGTGTTAATGTATTTTAACTCGTGCATATTCAATGTGTAAAGTAAATCTTGTTTGTTGTGTTTTCAGTAGATTTTATATTATCATTATTTCATTCAGTTGATATTTTGCAAATTATCCCATTTTCTTAAGAGTAGGAATGCATTCCTATGACTTCACTAACAAAATTACAGAGTGATCTAAGAAAAAGCATCTGTTTCATTAATCAAAGAATACTTACTTCCTGAAATGTGTATGTCTATATTTGTTGAAGATCATATTCATGAAATCACTGTAGTCATCAAATACTGTATTTATGCGGTACTGTATTTATACACAGAATATTTTAAAGTTTAAAAGAGCACAAAGAAGATTTCAGTATCAAATATAGTTAACAATTCACAATTGTCAACAAAAGCTGCAATGGGCATTTCAATTAAGCCTATATTTTAGATTCAAGACGAACAGAGTTGCAGGGACAGTACAGTGAGCATACAGACTTTTCAATAAATCCTTAATAGCATTGTAGTAACATGGCCAACCATGGAAAATGCATTAGCTTTGGCTTTTAAAAAGTCCTAATTTCTCTGTCTTTTTGTCAGCACTCCAGCCTGGGCTGCTTGTTTCTCCCTGTCTGTCAGTGTGGGTGTATCTTTTGTTTGTTTTTTGTTGGTCTGTCGGTCCTTCCCTTCCCATAGTTCGCTCATTTTTGAGCTCAAGCCTGCCACTTTTCCCTCTGACCGTTCCAAGGTGGCTTATGTGATCACACAGCTTTCTGGTCAGGCTAGAGAGTGGGGCACAGCTGTCTGGGAGAACAACGCATCGTTCTGCAGTAGCTTCAGCTCTTTCTCGGCAGAGATGAGAAAGGTCTTTGACCACTCCAAACACGGGAGAGAGGCTGCCTGTGAAATGCTGCAGATCTGCCAGGGTCACCAATCTGTGTCGGACTATGCCATAGAATTCTGTACCCTCGCCACCACCAGCGGCTGGAGCTCAGACGTCCAGTATGATGCTTTCCTTCATAGCCTATCCGATGCCATCAAGGATGAATTGGCTACACATGAACCTCCAGCCACTTTTGACGTGCTGATAGACCTGGCCATCCGTATTGACTGACCCGGAACTGATGCAAGTCAACAGCACCCATCTGACACTCACTGAGAGGCAGAGAAAAATCAACACCTGTTCCTGTCTGTATTGTGGCCAGCCAGGCCATTTTATTGCCTCCTGTCCAGTAAAAGCTGGCGCTCATCACTAGACCAGGGAGTAGTGGAGAGCGTAACTCCCATGCAATTCTCCCTAACCCTCCATACTCTCCTGCCTGCCACCCTGGAGTGGAGAGAGCAACAGCACTGCTTCTCAGTCCTCATCGACTCCGGCGCTGATGAGAGTTTCATCGACGCTTCTCTGGTGGCTCGATGGGGGCTACCTACCTCTGCACTTCGCTCTCCATTAGTGGCTAATGCTCTGAATGGCCAAAAGCTGGCCAGCATCATACATGTCACGACCCCGGTGAATCTTCTCCTGTTGGGCAACCATCGTGAGGAGATCACACTGCATGTCATTAACACCCCTCATGCACCGATAATGTTGGGCCATGCTTGCTTGGTGAGACACAACCCGCACATTGACTGGTCAGAAAACTCTGTTTTGGGCTGGAGCCCTTTTTGCCACTCTCACTGCTTGGCCACTGCCCATTGCCCGATTTCCCCTATGGCTGGGACGCCTGATGAATTCCCTGACCTGACATCGGTACCAGCCGAGTACCTGGACCTGAAGCAGGTCTTCAGCAAGTCCCAGGCTACGTCTCTGCCACCGCATCACCCTTATGACTGCGCTATCAATCTGCTGCCAGGGTCCTCACCTCCTCGGGGCCGCCTCTACTCACTGTCTCCCTGAAGTAGAGGCAATGAATAAATACATAAGCGAGTCCTTGGCCGCAGGGATCATTCGTCCTTCTTCTTCCCCCTCTGGTGCTGGTTTCTTCTTCGTTGGTAAAAAGGATGGGTCCCTCTGACCCTGCATTGATTATCAAGGACTGAATGACATCACGATACAGAACCGCTATCCCCTTCTTCTCATGTCATCAGCCTTCAAGCTCCTGCAGGGGGCCACCATTTTCAGCAAACTTGACCTCTGGAATTCCTACCAGCTGGTGCATATCCGAGAAGGGGATGAATGGAAGACTTCTTTTAACACACCTTCTGGGCACTACGAATATTGGGTCATGCCATTTGTATTGACCAATGTCCCTGCAGTCTTCCAAAATCTTGTCAATGATGTTCTCAAAGACATGATTAATAAACCGATTTTGTATATCTTTGTATATCTTGATGACATACTGGTTTTTACCAAGTCTGTCCAGGAACACCTCCAGCATGTCCGGTGAGTCCTGCAACAGCTCCTCGAGAATCAGCTCTACATCAAGGCGAAGTGTTCTTTCCACCAGCGGTCCATCTCTTTTCTGGGGTTCGTCATTTCTGCGGATGGCATAGAGATGGACATGGAGAAAGTGAGGGCTGTGTCGGAGTGGCCTACCCCTAACATGTGCAAGGAGTTAGAGATTCCTGGGGTTCGCTAACTTTTACCAGAGATTCATTCATTGGGGATTACAGCTGGATCACGGCCCCCCTCACAGTGCTCACCTCCACCATAATTAGATTCCTCTGGTCTGACACTGCCCAACAAGCGTTTGATGCACTTAAGAGCCGCTTTACTTCAGTTCTTGTTCTGAACATCCCCAACCCTTCCCGGCAGTTTGTGGTGGAGGTGGATGCCTCGGACATGGGAGTAGGGGCAGCGGACGGGTCAAAGATGACAGGCTGCACCCCTGTGCATTTTTCTCCCGCCGGCTATCCCCCTCTGAATGAAACTACGATATAGGCAATCGGGAACTACTGGTGGTTAAACTCGCGCTTGATGAATGGAGCCACTGGCTCAAGGGCAAAGAGACTCCGTTTCTGGTATGGACAGATCATAAAAACCTTGAATACATCAAGTCTGCCAAACGCCTGAATTCCCATCAAGCCTGCTGGGCATTGTTCTTTTCCCGCTTCAACTTCACCCTGTCTTACTGTCCTGGGTCTAAGAACACCAAGCCGGTTGCTCTCTCTCACCAGTTCGGCACGTCAGAAGAATCTTCTGACCCCCCTACCATCGTGCCGGAACATCGACTGGTGGTGGCTGTCTCCTGGGATGTGGAGACCGCGGTCCGTGCTGCCCAAGATCGCAAGCCCACCCCAGATGATTGTCCCACTAACTGTTTGTTTGTGCCCAGCTCTACCCGTTCACAGGTTCTGCAGTGGGGCCACTCTTCCTGACTGACCTGCCACCCGGGCTCCAGAAGGACATTGGCCTTTCTCCGTCAGCGGTTCTAGTGGCCCTCCATGCTTGATGACATCCGTCACTTCGTCTCTGCCTGTCCTGCCTGCTCCCAGAACAAGACATCAAATCAACCCCCTGCTGGCCTGCTCCAACCCCTGCCTGTGCCCCGACGCCCTTGGTCACACATCGCCCTGGACTTTGTAACCAGTCTTCCCTCCTCAAGTGGTAACACCACTATCCTCACCGTTGTCGATCGCTTCTCAAAGTCTGCTCACTTCATTCCTCTGGTCAGCCTTCCCTCCTCTAAAGAAACAGCACAAGTAATGATTGACCATGTGTTTAAATTACACGGTTTACCCATTGATATTGTGTCTGATCGAGGTCCCCAGTTCACCTCCCGATTCTGGAAGGAATTCTGCAAGCTGCTCGGTGCCACTGTCAGCTTCTCCTCCAGGTTCCACCCCCAGTCAAACGGTCAGACTGAGCAAGCCAACCTGGACCTGGAGAGGATGCTGCGGTGCCTGGCTTCCCAGAGCCCCTCTTCCTGGAGCCAGCATCTGGTGTGGGCTAAATATGCCCACAATTCCCTCCCCATTTCCTCTACCGGGTTGTCTCGTTCCAGTGTTGCCTGGGTTATCAACCTCCTCTGTTTTCCTCCCAGGAAGAGGATGTGAGTGTCCCGTCGTTTCAGGCCTTCATCCGGCGTTGCCGACGCACATGGAAGTGTGCTCGGGCAGCTGTGCTCCGCTCCTGTGACTGCACTAAGAGGGGTGCGGACCGGAGGAGAACCAAGGCTCCCCGAATTTGTCGAGGGCAACGGGTCTGGCTTTCCACCCCGGACCTTCTGTTGAGAGTGGACTCGCGCAAACTGGCCCCTCGTGTCATCAGTCTTTACCCCATCTCCAAGGTCATCAGTCCATTGGCGGTCCGCCTCAAGTTGCCTCAGTCTGTCCGCCGGGTCCACCCTTCCTTCCATGTTTCCAGAATCAAACCTGTGTGCCGCAGCCCCCTTTGTCTGTCTGCTCCAGCCCCACCTCCATCTCAGCTCATCAATGGCACCCCAGCCTACACTGTCCGCTGCCTCCTGGGGGTCTGCTACTGGGGTCGAGGACTCCAGTACCTCATAGACTGGGAGGGCTGCGGTCCTGAAGAAGGGTGCTGGGTACCCGCCCGGGATGTCCTCGACAAGTCCCTCTTGCGGGACTCTTGCATTTGTTTTTTCTGTGCATGTGCTTTTGTTATGTTTTCAGCCATCACCCCACCTCCTGTCCCGCCTATCTGCCCTGCTGCCATGCCCACCACCTGAAGCCCATCCTGTGCACCTGTTCCCCATTTACTCATCCCCAGCCCGTGTATATATACCCTGCTGTTTCCTTTGTTGTTTGCCCGATCGTCTCAGTTTTGTTCCTGTGTCGTTCTTGCCTTTGGATAAGTACTTGTTCTGATCTGTTTGATTTTTGACTCTGTCTGTCCCTGATTTACTCTTTCGCCTGCCGTTTTTGATGCTGTGTTTTTCCTGTGGATTTGTTAGTTACCGATTTTGGACTGTCCCTTTCACTATGATTTTTGCCTGTGTGTTTGGACCCATAATTAAAGTGTCTCCTGGTACTGCCTGTTTTTGTCTGCGCCTGGGTCCTTTCCCTGCAATCCCTGACACTTTGAATTTATAAAAATCCCTTTTGATACACTCTCTACCACACAACAGGAGTCAGTAGGATTCTGCTCATATTTAGTGGTTCTTAAGATGGGAAAACAACAAACATGTTGGGGCACATCGTCAACAAACTCAATTAGTGTCTGAAGCTGTTAATTGATCCCTCCATGGAGACTGCCGCAGTCTTTTCATGTCTGAACCACCAAGGCCTGTGGCACTCCGGCAAACACCACAGTGTTAGCCAGCTTCAGACCCACAGCAGAAATCCAGAAAGGCTGCCCCCTGAAAGTCTTCTGCTAACATCACAAGACAATGGGTGCTCCCTGCTGCAAGCTGGCAGGTCAGGGAGATGAGAGGCTGAGAGTGTGGAGAGGGAGAAACCACCTGCAAAACAAACCGGGGGTCTGCAGCAGCAGCAGATGCCTCTGTCTCCCTGACTTCTCCCTCCAACAGGTCTGCGGCGCTTGAAACAAACACATTGATCGTGTGTACATTAATGCCATGGCTCCTGGGGAGGGAGGAAGCACCGGGCTGCAGCAATCCTAGGGAGAAACCGCAGGCGGGGCGTCGATATTCCTGAGCCAGAGCACCAGCCCCCCCCGAAGTCAAGACAGAGTTAATCCCACCTTAAGTCTCCACCGCCACTGGCCAGCAGGCTGCAGAGTGTGGGAAAATACATACTCGCAAAAAAAGTGTATCACTGTAACTATTATAATGCACTAGGTTAAATCTGAACAAAAAACACATCACTGATTCATCAGAGTGGTTGTACATATATATAGAGGTGGTTGACAATTATTTTCTACTGTCCAATTATGGTAATTATGACAGAAAAATATAGATTCTGATCTGTTGTTTTTTGCAAACAGTTTGGGAGTGAAGCTTCATTGTAATTCTGTTGTTAGGATTCTTAATGAGCACACAGTGCACAGCATAAAGGTGAACTCCCTGTGCTTGCATGCCAGGTCACTGCCTTGCATGCTCCGTATTTATTGCATAGCATGCAGCCAGGCCTCTTTTAATGCCGCTGACTTTACTTACTTCTGTTAAGTGCATAATATCGACCCCCAGGTTCATGCAGTTATCAGGAGTGTAATGGGGACAAGTGGGGGAATGAGAGCCACAATGCTAAAGCAATTACACGTTATGAATGACAGGGCATTAGCATTACACTGCGCATTGCCCAGCCCTTCCATGCCATCTTCTCACCGCAATCATCTGAGATGGTTATATCACCAGCACCATTGTTGTCAGCACTCCAGCCTGAGCTGCTGGTTTCTCCCTGTCTGTCAGCGTGGGTGTGTCTTTGTTTGTTTTTTTCCTGTGCATGTGCTTTTTTTTTGTTTTCAGCCATCGCCCCTCCTCCTGTCCTGCCTATCTGCCCTGCTGCCTCGCCCACCACCTGAAGCCCATCCTGCGCACCTGTTCCCTGTTCTCTCATCACCAGCCCATGTATATATATCCTGCTGTTTCCTTTGTTCTTTGCCTCATTGTCTCAGTTTTGTTCCTGTGTCGTTCTTGCCAGTTGTTAGTTCTGATCTGTTTGGTTTTTGACTCTGCCTGTTCCTGATTCTCCCTTTTTGCCTGCCATTTTGGATACTGTGTTTTCTCCTGTGGACTTTTTGGTTTCTGAGTTTGGACTGGTTTTTTCACTATGATTTTTCCTGTGCATTTGGACCTGAAATTAAAGGGTCTCCTTTAACTGCCTGTTTTGTCTGCGCCTGGGTCCTTCCCCCTGTCAACCCTGACAATTGTGCAGTGAGTCTGGCAGTCACAGGAGAGGAGGCCTTGTCTCTTCTTGGCCTAACACAGTTCCCCAACAACTGCCTACCACACTGCAGCAATTGATCATTTTTTTCACCCTCTGGTGGATTTGATGTGCGTGTGTCCAACCTTTGACTCCAGGATGCTCTCTGTTACAGATTCTTAATCCTGCATCTCAGAGCACCTACTTTATCCTTATGTAATCCTTCAACAGGATGCCTCATCTGCTCAGGGGAGAGAGCAAAGACAGAGAGCAGGAAGTAGGCTGTCATACCACTGACTGCTGACATAATCAGAAAACTGAATAACTTCACCAGTTAGGCTGTGGTCATAGGTAAGTGCTCTACCTTGACTAGATGTTCACCATTTAGTCTAGTTTAAAGTGTGTGGAGCTTAAAGTGGAATGCAAGGGTCAGAGCAGGGAAAGCACACGCATTGCAAAGGAAGCAAAACAAAAATTGCTCCATGTGTCGTGTATGCGCATTCGGTCCACATATGGTCATCCTCATCCACTGAATGTTGTGCACTATGTTCCAGCAGGCTTTCACCAGCTCTTAACACTCCTGACATGTAAGGAGTAAACCTTGCTAGATGTACACATTATTCCAGCATTGCTTTTTAAAAACCTTTTCACCTGCCTGTATACAGTGTGTATAGCCTCCCTCAACTCACCCTAGCATTTCTGAAGTTGGCCTTCATTTAGCACTTTGCACAGTGCAATGAAAGTGTGATGAAACCAAAGCAAGCTTGTGAATGAGGACATTTTTGTAAATGATGTTCTCAGTCAACTGTCCTGGTTAAATAAGGTTTTATGAACAGCTTCCAAATTTTTGTCAGTGCATTGTGTAGAGTACTTTCAAAAAAGAATGCATTGCACGAGGGGTAAGGTCAGAAAGTTTACACTTTTGGGACATCCAGTGCTACATTGGACTTTGCCTTTGACCTTGGTAGAGGAGATTTAGGAGGAGCAACCGTGTACCCCCCCACCCGCAGTCTGCAAGGACAGAGTGGGGAGGTGACTGCGTGGGTCAGCAGAGCGGAAGCGGCTTGGAGACAGGCGAGGCCAAGGCCCAGTGAGCTGATCGATAGTAGGAAGGCTGGTATTGATCTCCCACTTTTATCCTCACTGTGTCAACAGGAGCTGCAGTTGGGAAATGAGATCGTAATGTGGAGGACTCTTAACAATTCCCATTCACTCGTTTAAACACTGACTGTCAAGGGAGGACCAGTAACAGAAAGAAAAGAAAAAAAGATGGCATTTGCCAGACAGTGTTAAATTTGCAATAGTAAGTTGTACAATGAGGAGGACTGAAAGTCACCTGGAAAGCTTTCAGTATTGCTGCAGGTCTTGTGTGAGTTTGCTGCTACAAGTCCAGTGTGCCATTTGACAGATCCATAGGACACAAGGAGTAAACCTAGTGATGTATGCTGTAATTTCTATGAAGAAACAGTTTGTCCAATACTTGTTAGCCCAGTTTAAACAAATAACTGAAACGCTCTTGAAAGTCAAGGATTACCTATTATGCAAAAGAATTGTTAAACATTCAAAAAAGATTGCACTTTGAAACCTATGCTTTGTTAAAAAAAGACTTGACTCGTATACCTCACTTCTCAGAAATGCTTCTTTGAATTCAGAGTGTACCCTTCAGTGAAAACACAGCGCCTGCAGAAACACCAAGAGGGTACAAGCAGCTCCCTGAAAGGTATCTATAAATGTTCCCATTGATCAAAGGTAGTGGAGGAACTTCACTCGGACGGATGGCAAAAATGGTATGGGGGAGAGCCATGAAAGTGTTCCCCAGTCCCATGAAGACTGGCTGCAGTAGTTATATGTTCAGAGCTCAACCACTTATATGAGAGTATGACATTGCCTGTCCATTATATACATTTATAACACAATTTTCTATAATGTTGTCATTTGTTCAGAATCTATATGGGAATCTTTAATCTTATGGACAACTGCAAGAGGTACAATCTATGTTTTTTGCATGAGAGAACCACATCATTGAGCTTAACTCAGGTTCCTCACATTACAAACTTGCAGATCAGGATAGTTTCCACTAAAGCAAATCACCTGTAACAGAGTGAAGAACTGTATAGTGTCCCTCTCTATTTTAGACCATGAGCTAAGTTCATTTCTCTTCCCACTAGTGCACATTGCTTCTCACGTACCTAATTAAAGGTAAACAAGGATAACGGCCATTTCAAAATTGTCTCAAATCTTTGCTTGCATGTTAATTTGTTGTATTACACATATAATACATTTTATCAGCTTTTGCAAAATATGCCAAAATTGACCTTCCTTCACCTGACATATAGTCAGGACAATTCCAGCTGCAGCCATAGACTGATTATTAATGTTTAATTGAGTGTCTGTTGGTAAACCTCTGCTGGGTCAAGGCATTCATAGTTTAAAAACCTAACTCCCTCAATAATTCATGCTCTGTCTCCCAGGCCCCTGTTTGGAGCTCCAGAATCTGCATGTTTTATCTCTTAGTTAACAAGCAGAGACTGCATGCAACCTCTGGTCTAATTTCAGTGTCTGACACTTAAGGATTCAGAGTTGACAAATCATGCATTAATATTGCCATATTACAAAACTATACTAATTTGAGGCTACTGTCTTTAACTCCATATAAAATGTCTGTGGTTGGTTCACTTACCTCTGAATTAGTCTCTTTCCATGGGAATGTTTATAAATGTCTAGCTGAGCATTCAGTGTTTTTTGACAATAAAACTAGGGTTCTTTCATTCACTTCTCCATTCTGTAACTGAGCAGTCAGCAGCTTGTGCCAGAGTAGCACAACAATAGTTTTTCAGGCTTAGACAAGAGTCCAGAGGCCCACAACTCTAACATAGACCCCTTGGTAGACCCTCTCTAATTCATACTGCTGAAATTGAGTGCCTGTAAGTCTTATTATTTCTAAGCCACAAGCACCCCTTCCTCACCCAAAGGGTTGGAGGTAAACCCTGATGTAACTGCTACACCCCAAACAACCCCTACGGCTCCTTGTGCTCCTAATTACTGCTCTGTTTATAGGGGTCAACAGAGTGACCTTTCATTTGCCATCAAGCAGAGGGGAAACAAAAATCAATCTGGGAGAAATTACACTTGATGACATGTACAGGTACAGCCGAATGAGAAAAGAACAAACAAGCAAAAAAAATGACCACATTGCTCAATCAACTGACATAAGGTGCTGGACTAAAACGTGACTGGATTTCAAGGTCGATCGTGGTGTCACGTTTAAGAGACGGAGAACCTGGTGCAACTGAAAAGAGCATTCTTCAAGTGGCACTGCTTGTCAGTGGTGACTATGGGATCCTGCGGGGTAGAATGTTTGTGTGTGCCTGCGTGTTGTCAAGGTTGGGTGTGGTTGTCAACCAAGGGACAATCTGCTTTGTTACACAAGGGCAGCTTTCCGCTGAATTGTGAGCACGCCGCTAAGAGTTGTTTATCTGAGTGGAAACCAGCTTCAGCATCATTGAGACAGCTCCTTTTGAAAGAGACTTGCAAATTTGACAGGTAATCTCCCACCTTTTCTGAAACTTGAGGGGATAGACCAGACTCACGGTGACCCAATTTTCAAGGAAGTGCGAAATATGTCCATTTCAGGAAAAGCTTTGATGTTACCAGAGGGCTGGCAACAAATAAATTTCACTGCCTTGTGACATAACTGACAAAATGAGGGCCTTTTTTTAACAACTGCACAGTAAACACCAATTTTGCCATTTGGAACAACACACTTTCACTCAAATTGTGACAATAACATGCATTTCTGGCTTACTTTAGGACTCCCAGGAAGAAGTACTTAAGCAGCATTTTCAGGGACTGTTCAACATTTAATGGCATTTTAGTGCCTTTTACATAATATTCTTGTCTGATCAATATCACATTACAAAGCAGTAGGAGGAGGCAGAAGGTACCTTCAACCCCTGTTCCTAACTGCCTCTTGTCGTGGGAGCCCTTATGAAAATTGATTTCCTCTTCAGAGTCTGCAATAAACTCTTTCCCCATTAAACCCCGTTTTTTTTTTTTTCTTCAAAGAACAAACACAGAAGAGGGACTGTCCCATCAAAGGGATCTTGGCTAGCTGTCCCACAATATGAAGCCTCAATTACCAGCACTTTACAAACATCCAATGATAAAAATATACCTTTTTGGGAACAGCGCTCAAAGCACTGCTAGCATGGATGTACAATTACGTGCAGTTTCTCAGAATTCACATTTATATCTAGCTTACTACAAGCAATACATCTCCCATCCCTGCCAGCTAATTATGTGAGGCCTAATTTGTGAATACAGTCTAGCCTTCATTCTTGTTTACATACCTTCAGTTGGGAAGGATGCATAGATGTTTCTAGAATTCACTTTCTACCGCCCAGCCATCTATTTTATGATTGGATATTGTTTTGTAAACATCACCTGGTCTGCTTGACTTTACCCACAATCCATTACACTTAAATAACTTTCAGCTTTGAGCTCAAAGAGGTAATCAAGTGAAATTGAGTGGCTAAAACAGTCTTACATCAAGAATGAAAATACAGAATAAGTGTTGACTAGTAGAGGAAGTGGAAATATTTGATAGGCTCACTAAAAATGAACTCTGAGATTTGAGTTCAACATCAGTATCCAAATCAAACCAAAATCATAGTTTATCCTCCTTAGTGAAAGGTGGTTGCAAAATTGTTTTTAAAGAAAAGTTGCATTGCACACATTTCCTGTAGACCTTTAAATATCTCTTTACCTAATTCCTGTTTGCACAGTGTTTTCACCAAACCAGTATTTTTCTCATTCAGGTAATCTGTACAATGAAATCAGGTAAATTTCTTTCAAATATAACCATCCCTTTGTGGGAAATATTGTAGGCCGACAATTATGGATGCCTGATCATGCAACAGGGGCAATGCCCCGCCTTTCACTGTTGTTACTGTAAGCTGTGATTGGTGGCTCAAGATCTTTCACATAACTGCAAGCTGTGTATGTGTGTGTTTTTTTATTTCAATTGAGGCTGCTAAAACCTGCGCCAAGTCCTGTAGGTACGCAGCAGCCATGGGAGGAGAAAGGAAGCCATCACTGGAACTGACTGGTGAATTAAGATTTCATGTAGATGGAAAGCCCATCGGACCCCTGCACAGTGCAGCCATCAGAGCGACTATATGCAGAGGATTAAACTCAGGGCCCGGAGCCCGCCCCCTCCCCTCCCCCACCCCCCCAGCCTGCAACACTCTAATGTACCTATGCTGAAAGGACGCAGTCCTGGGAGAGTCCGATGCCTGCTTTAGAATAAGTCAGATCTGCTCAGCAAACAGAGCAGCGACGCCATGTGTGCCATCCCTCAAGCTCAGGATGAAATTGCGGTGGGAACAAGGCATTTGAGGTCACGCACAGCTCCTCTGGGCTCCTCCCGCTGCCGAACTGATTTATGCAAACGTGCGCCTCTTCTCCTCCTGGCTCCTCTTCCTCCGGCTCACCAGGGTGCTCAGCTCACTGCCTCTTTCTGTCAAAACTTCCACTGCTGATACCCACGCCGCGCTGCGCCGTCTTTCATGTGTGCTTCCAGACGAGAGCAGCCACTTCAAAAGCGCACAGAACGCAGACTGAAACGGCCTGTGAAAATCTGCATGAATCCAGCTTGAGTCTATGTAGGAGCACGAAAGAGCCCAGTGCTTTTTACTGGGTGCAACACATGGATTAGTAAAAGGAAATGCAAAAGAGACGGGGACTAAGAGTAGTATTTCATTCAAGCAGCAGCAAGTAAAGGCTAACAACTCTCGTTAAAGTCCCTCGCCTACTCCGGAAAATCAAAGGAAAGGTACCAAGGCTTTGCACAAACAGGCT